>CM075675.1:32002500-33202500 GCA_037962975.1 Clitoria ternatea
TCAGGAAATTCAGAAATAACCGGCATCTCGATTGCTTTAGGTTCACCATCTTCTTTGTAAAGAGTGAATAAAGCAAACAATTGACTTTCACCTTGTAATACATAGGTCTTGAGGTTGTCAGAATTTAGATTTTCTGATGGAAATATCACGGTCTTGTTGTGACAGTCCACCAAGACTCGATTTGTCGATAACCAGTCCATCCCCAGAATCACGTCCAGATCCTTCAAAGGTAAACAAACAAGATCGACAAGAAAGCGTCTACCTTCTATGAGTATAGAACATTCGTTACACACCTTAGCAGTTCTAAGTTGTGTACCGGTGGGAGTAGAAACAATCAGATCATATGTCATAGGTTTCACAGGTAATTGAAGGCGTCTAACACACTCATCAGAAATGAAAGAATGCGTAGCACCAGAATCAAATAACACAGATAGGATTGTACCATTAATGTCACACTTACTTTGTACGAGGTCATCAGCTTGGTCTGCCTCTGAACCGCTGATGGCATAGACTCTCCCAGCTGTTTGTTGCAACCTCTGATCTGTGGACTCCCTGTTCTGTCTTGGAGGTTGGGCAGTACGTGTGTCTTCTCCTCGGCCTCTCTGATAATTAGAGCCTCTTGGTTCACTCATAGTGTTCCTGTTGTTGTTTTGATTGCTCTGCGGACAATTTGGACTGATGTGTCCTTTTTGGTTACATCGGAAGCAAGTGACCTCTTCAAGACGTCTGTTACAATCACGTACATGATGATTACCTCCACACTTAAGACACCTCATGTTATTGCGTCTATCAAAAGATGACGATGATGATGATCCGCCTCTGGAGCGATTTGGATAGAACGATCCTCTTCTTTTGAAATCAACTGTCTGAGGTTTCAGTTGTCTATTGGCTTTTTCATGTGCCAGTCTGGCCTGGTGATTTTCTTCAAAAATTCTGCATTTGTTGATCAGAATAGGAAAACTCCGAATTTCTTGGTACCCAATCGCCTCTTTGATTTCCAGATTCAGTCCGTTCTCAAATTTAACACATTTCGATTCTTCGGCACCAGCCTGTTGAAAAGGAGGGTAAAAGAGAGATAGTTCTTCAAACTTTGCAGCATATTCTCCAACGGACATCGAGCCTTGTTCCAGCTACATAAATTCTAGCTCTTTGCGGTTTTTCACACTTGCCGGAAAATATTTCTCTAGGAAACAGTCCTTGAAGTTGACCCAGTTCAAAGGTCTGTCAGTTTCAATCATACGAGTTCTGGCATGTATCCACCAGTTTTCTGCTTCCTCGACCATCATATAAGTGGCACACTCCACCCTTTCAAATTCTGTGCAGGGCAATGCTCGGAAAATGTGCTCCATTTCCTTAACCCATAAGTATGCTGCCTCTGGATTGTAGCCTCCCTTGAATTGCGAAGGCTTTCTCTTCAAGAAGCGGTCTAACCCATGGAGTTCTCCAGTGCTCCTTGGTTGGTTTTGTCGTTCTATGGCTTCAGCTAAGCGGTTGAAAGCTGCTGCCATATCGTGGTTGTTGTTGTTGTTGTTGTTTCTTGCCATCCTATATTCGTAGTTTGGTTTATACCAATTCTAAGGGATAATATATCATATATAATTACTATATAACTATCATTATTCTACAGTCTATCAGTTAAGCAATCAATCATATAACACATTTATCATATTATCAAGGGGAAATCAAACAAATCTTTTCACAATTAATCAGTCAGGCACAAATCATATAGTACACATTTAGCATGTTATCAAGTAAGAAATCAAACATTTCACATATTATGTCGAGAAATAGCTCATGTCATAACAATTGGTCCTGAATTTTTGAAAATGCTCTGATACCAACATGTAACGCCCCGAAACGTGGATTAAAATTTTCGAGTAAATTTTTCGCTTTTTCGAAAGATCATTTTAAAAATTATAAATTTAATTCAGAGTTTATATAACAATTAATAACAGCGGAAAAATTATCATACATACTAGTCGTGATTAATTAAATTCAAGAAAATATTTAAGTAGCGGAAACGATTGTGAAGATAATGGTACATGACATATTATATTTATTACAACCCATAAATTCAAAGTTCAGGTAATAAAACAAATAGACATCCATCATGGCATCACTCTGCATTCTGCGTGTCATTCACTGTAAAAATTAATGTAAGAGTGAGACAGAATATAGAATAAATATAAAATAGATAAAATTGCACAAACACAATCAACAATTCATAATGATATGATGAATATGCCAAACAAGTCCATTAATAGATCTTTAATTAGTCAAATGATGTCATGCTGGATCCATTTGGTCTTGGTGGGAATACTGCAGTAAAAGTCTCATAGAGACACAAATGGGGCTTTAGCATATACCATGAATCCCTATACTTCATGGCGCTTAAGTACCGAAGTACACAATATCATAAGTAGGACTTCTGCATAAACCATGAATCCCTACACTCCATGGCACACAACATAATAGGGCTTAACTCATCATAGAGTAACCCCCCACCAGGGTAGGCAATCATGGAACCCCTAAATTCCATGGTGCGTCCGAATGTTTATGATGCATGAATGCCTTTAATTCTTTTAACATACCATGATATCCACATTTCCAAAACCTCTTGGATACTACAAGTCCTCAAGGAACACAATACACATAATAATTCACAAAATCATGGATTTACTGTTTCAACCACATATGTCAATAACCACAAGGCATTCATGTACATATATATTAATTATGTCATTCATAATTATTCACCATCACAATATACAAACTGTGTGATACTCAACAACATTTATAATAATTCATAATCACTCAATAATTTAATAAATAATTTTTAGACATAGAGAAAATATCATTTTCTTTCAAAATAGCCATTCTAAGTGACTTTCAGCATCCCCAACAGCAACATACATTAGCAAAACAGTCATAACATGGGCAAATCAACTCCTTTTTAGGTGATTCCACTTTCTATAGCTCAATAATACAATTATCTACAACTTTCATGAAGAACACAGTTTCAAATTCCAAACAGAAATATTACTTATTCACGAAATACCACACTGCCTCAAGGTGAGTTTTTCAAAACGTACATATATTAGTAATTTCAGTGTTTCTGGAGTTACAAAAATGATTTTTGCATGAAACCAGTTCTACAATACTCTTAACATAATTATCTACAACTTTCATGAAGACTCAAACAACTAATTCATACCACAAAATTCCCAGTATTGAAAACAAGATTCGGATTTCCAAAATTCCAGAATTTCAGAATTTCAGCTTGCACATACTTCAGTAATTTGAGCATAACTTGAACTACAAAAATTATTTTGATGTGAAACCACTTTCTAAAAATCCAAAACTTAATTATCTACAACTTTCATGAAGACTCAAACAACTAATTCATACCACAAAATTCCCATTATTGAAAACAAGATTCGGATTTCCAAAATTCCAGAATTTCAGAATTTCAGCTTGCACATACTTCAATAATTTGAGCATAACTTGAACTAAAAAAATTATTTTGATGTGAAACCACTTTCTGAAAATCCATAACTTAATTATCTACAACTTTCATGAAGACATCCAAGGCTGATTATGCATGTATAATTCCCAGCATATCAAAATATACACTAAACATGAAGCAAATCTTTCACTCAGACATACAGTAGTATTTTGGCTATAACGTTTGCTACACATACTCAACTCAATCGGTTCAGGTCTCAAAATTCACATAACAAAAAGATTTACAACTTTCATGAAGACACTGATCACTAATTCTTACTAAAAAAATGCCCAATTTTAACAATAAGATACGGATTTCAAGTTCACAGATTTACAGCTTGTACATACTTTAGTATTATGAGCATAACTTGAGCTACAAAAATTATTTTAATGTGAAACCACTTTCTAAAGATCCACAACTTAATTATCTACAACTTTCATGAAGACATCTAAGGCTGATTATGCACGTACAGTTCCCAGTAAATCAATATATACACAAAACAAAGGATAAATCTTTCACACGAACATGCTGTAGTATTTTGGCTATAACTTTTGCTATACTTATTCAAATTACTTGATTCAGGTCTCAAAATTCAGATATCAAAAAGATCTACAACTTTCATGAAGAAGTCAGAGTCAAATTCACACGTTTTCAATATCAAAAATGAGCAACAAGTTACGAATAAATTCTGGAATCCTAGAATCAGCATACAATTCTACCCATTTCACAAATATTCACAACCCTGTCCCCTCTTACCTTAATGGAGGTTCCTAAAGTGGTTGAAAGTGTTGTATTATTGTCCTAGCTTCAGATCAAGAGTGAAATTGATGGAGAAAGTGAAAGAAAATAAGAGAGAGACTTCACTAACTTTAGCTTGTTCTAAGAATTCAGACTTGGGAACAAGATGTAGTGTTGATTTAATGATGTAAATGACAAGTGGGGGACAAGATTTTCATAATGGGATTGTAGTGGGATGTTAGGTGCATGAATTATGGTGATAATGGAGGTTTTAGGTGAGAAAAATGAGCTGGATTGTTGACCATTTCCGCAGCCTACATAATGTAGTTTGTTTGATTGAAGTAAATATCAATTCTGACACTGTTTTGGTATTTTAGGCATATCTCTCTCATATCTTAATGGATTTTAACAAATGTGGTCTTGTTGGAAAGCTAAGACAACGAGGAACAACTTTGTAGTTTACGACTTTTTCAAATTCGGACTCTAACAAGGTATTAAAATATGTACAAGATGATATGATTGAAATAAAATATCAATTCTGACACTGTTTCGGTATTTTGGACATATCTCTCTCATATCTTAATGGAATTTAACAAATTTGGTCTTGTTGGAAAGATAAGAAAAAGAGGAACAACTTTGTAGTTGGACACATTTCCAAATTCGGACTCTAACTAACAATTAAAATGTGTACAAGATGACGCATTTTGAGTGGAGTATGTGGCAATTTGATGAGAGTAATTGGAAAAGCCAAGGAAATTAATAACTAAGGAAATAGGTAATAAATTATTTGATTAACTTTTACCAAAGGTATAAAGTTAAAATTATTTACCATGGTAAAAGGTTAAATTGAAGATGTTGTCCTAACCAAAAATTTATGTAGAAAGTTGAGATAAAATGGATAATATCATTGATGGTCTAAATCAAAAAGATTATACATGAGAATAAAATTTTTAGGATGTTACAAGAGGGGGGGTGAATTGAGTAGTTAGGAACTTTTTCACTAATAAATTTCTCCTCTAAAAACTCAATATGCAATGATATGTGATTTGAATAATAATGCTTAAAACATAAAGAGTTTAAGGGTTAGAGAAGTGCAAACAGAGATTTATACTGGTTCGGCCAACCACTGCCTACGTCCAGTCTTCTCAAGACACCCTTGAGGAAATTCACTATAATCAATTCCCTTGATTACACCACAATGGGGACTCACACCCCAATCACAAATGCCTTGGATGCTACACCACACCCAAGCACATCACCATTGGATGCTTCACCACATCCAATAACATCACCCTTGGATGCTACACCACATCCAAGAAGAACCCCCTCAGAGATACACCACTCTGAGTATCAATCTCACTTTTAGAGATAAAGATCTCTTACAAGAAAACTCTCTTCAAGAGTATGATAAACAAATTGAGGAACAATAAAGAGTAATAACTCTATTAAGAGAATATGGCCATTATTGCTCATAAGAAAAGATTGGAAGTATTTGGTATATCTTGGTGTGTCTTTTGCAAATGAAATGCCTTCCTATTTATAGGAGAGGAAATGCCTTCAAGAGGTGTGAAATTATTGATTAAAATAATTGGAAAGGTACCTCTTGGATAAAATAATATTTTGTGAAAAGTTATAATGTTTCAACATGATTTTTTGCTTTCTGATCATGTTGTAATCGATTACATAAAATAGGTAATCGATTACAGCCTTTTAAAATCAGTTTTAAAACATAACGTTCATATTGTAATCGATTACTTAAACATGGTAATCGATTACATTGCTGAGGTAATTGATTACACTAATGAGGTAATCAATTACACGGTGTAATTGATTACACTAATGAGGTAATCAATTACATTCCATCAGAATGTATTCTTATTTTAAAACCTTTTTATATTAATGGCCGTACTTTCTTTTTATAGAGTCTTACTTTAATTATGCCTTGGTCTTGGATCTTCATTCTTGATCTCTGGCATTGGCCTTGTCATTATCAAAATCCTTCATGGTCTTCATTCTCCCCCTTTTTGATGATGACAATATTTCATTGATTTCATGACTCTTTTTGTGCTTGACATGGTATACTAAATCTTCAAGTCTTGCGTCCATGTTGTTAATCATGTCTTGCATATATGTTGTTGATATCAAAACCTTAGTTCTTCATTAAGGCTCGTTAATTTGTTCCTCTCCTATGTATCATTGGTATTTTAGACCCAATTGTCCCAAACGATGCTTGATTGGAATGATTCCAGTCTCGTTTACTTCATTTGAAGAGATCTTGAATCTCTATTTCTAGTCTCGATTTCAAATTCCCACTCTGTCATGCTTAAATTCAAGGATTAAGTAAATCCATCCTAGAACCATGATTATTCGCGTTTTTACTATGCGCATGGTTCATTCTAAAATTCATAACTTTCTCATATGACCTCTGTTTGTAGTAAACTTGGTGTCAAAATCACCGTAACAAAATTATCTATATTTTTCATGAAGGATTTGAAAGCCAAATCCTCACATATTAGTACAGTTTTTAGAATCTTTACCAGTCCATGAGCTTCACGTCACTATGCTGACAGGTTCCAGAAAAATTGCTATATCACCCTCTTCTGGAACTCAATCCGCTTCGTTCTTTTTGGTATAGATCCGTATCAAAAATATCTACAATTATTATGAAGGGAAAGAAACCCAATTCTCAAAGGAGAATTCTTAGTGAATTTATTTCTGAACACCTACCTGATTAAAGCATCCTGTCGTATTTCGATCATAACTCGGGCTACCGACATCAGATCATTGCAAATGATATATCTATTTAAAGAGAAAAGGGAGACATACAACTTTGGTGTTAGGAGTTTTCTCTGATTTGGACTCCACGAATTATCACAAAATTATTTTTAACGTGATCATTTTCCGGTTCATGAAAATCCTGCACGCCAAAAATCCCCGGGTAACAATTTAATTTTTCGGTCACTGGCTTCCAACCCACCACCACACCAGCCACCTCTCAGGGACAAATGTCACACCCTAGTCACTCCAACCCACTACCTCTCCACCTTACTTTTCCACTCAGATTGCATGTAACTACTTCATTAAATAATAGTCACTTTACATGATATTATATCCTTGCATCAGCTATATTCTATTCTGCCCACCACTTCATTCACGCAATCAGAGTTTATCAAACTCTTCTCAATTCAAGTTTGCATTTAGCTGCTTCCACTCAACATTAATTAATCATATGTTCACTTGTTGCCATAACACCATGCCACCACTAGACAATTGTAAATTTTCCACCCATTCCATTGTCATTTATGGCTGCATGAGCCCATGACACAATCTAGAATCCAAAATATTCAGCTGCATTCACAAAGCTCAACTAGTGCTTCTCATTTCCAATGAAGCAACACATCTCACGCCACCTTGTCTCAAGGAAATAACATTGTGATGTGTTATCACATAACACTTCTAATGTATTCAATTTCACTCTTACACCTATTCATGAATTCAGGTGCCAAATTCCCTTCTTGTTTCATTCCTTTATTTCACGTTTGAACCAAAACCAATTCTCCTCCACTTTGAATTCCAAAATTCAACCACCAATTCTTTTGCCCAAAGAACTCTAAAGCCGTGAGGTACTCAAGATAATCCAAGGTGGGTTTTGACACTTCCTTCCTCTTGAATCTTTTCTTGATTTCTTTTGACCCAAATCAATTTATTTTGACAAATAGAATGGAGCTCTCTTGCTGTTTTGAAGGCCAAAAATTGTGTCCATCTATTCCTCTTTTAACTGTACATGTCATTTATTTTAGGATCGGGAACCATCGGCAAAATCTCCAACTTCTCCTTCCGGGACGCAGCTATAAAGTGAGGTAAAGGAGGTCTCCACCTTGTTTGATTTCAATTCTGGGTGAGTTATGATGACGCTTGTGTATTTAGGAGCTTGCATTTCGAATTTCGTCACGATCCAACGGTCAGATCTTAAATCGTAGAATTTTTCGTAACCGACGCTAAAAGTCACGTTTTTGAACTAATCGATATCTTGAAAATTTATTCGGCGTGATACAATGTTGGTGAATGTAACACCCTCTGTTACACCTTAATAAAATATATAAAAATTCATAATTTTTTTTTACTAAAGATATGATTGTTAAAAATAAACTATCGGAATAAATTACATACATTATTTCTGAAATACCTCATAAATATTATTAAAACTTTATAAAGTATTTGTACATTCATCCGAAGAAAATAAACATTAAATATTATAAGAAAAAGAGGAAACTCCATGGCCCAGAAGCAGTTACTTATTAATATTCTTTATTCATTGGACCACGATATTCATACCGAGCTCCCTTTCTAGAACGTGCTATAGTTACTGCCGATATTCTTCAATTCTTCCCTCTGAACCATCAATTTAGAATATATGATACAAAAACATGGAGAAAGCAGTGAGAAACAGAATATAATATTCTCGATTAAGACATAAGCAACAAAGGGTTTTCATAAACCAATACATAATAATATCAATCACAATCACATACACAATCAATTATGAATGCATGAATGTTATGCAATGTCTTCATCATAACTTACCTATATATGTGGGCCCTTAAATTTTAATTTGCACTGGGCCAACCAGGAGTTTACACTGTTCCATAAGTCCGGATAATAATAATATGAACAGCTCAACTGGCATGGAAACACTTAGAGACTAGTCAAATTGAGAAAGTTTTTATTGTGAAAGTACCCGACACTAGGGAGCTACCCCAGGTCCCCTGAAGCACCCTTTCACACCCTCTCATCCTAAGGCTCGTAATTAAGCCTTCTCTAATGTATCCTCGGTTTCTATAATCCGTCCCCAGACAATATCATTTTATTTCACTTAATGATTCATGATGCATGAACTACTCACGTATTTAGTTGGTTAAGGCTTTTAGAAACTCAATTATTAAATCCCTTAAAGGTTTACAATATCATTTCAATAAACTGTACATTTTCTCAATTCTCTAAATTTCTGTCCTACAGAAATAAATTTGGTACAATTTTCAAATCTCACTGAAATTGAGTTTCTAAGCCTTAAATATCTAAAAACTTTCTCATATAAAACTTTACATAATCTTTCTCAAATTAAATCTTAACAAAATCAAATTTAGAAATCTCAATTATTTCCAAATATCTTTAGTTATTAAGTTGGAAAAAATAAAATAATTTTCTTTTGAAAATTTTATTTTATTAAAATAAAATAATCTTTAAGTCATTAACCGTAAATACTTAAAATTACAAAATTTTTTCTTTAATTCAAAATTTAATTATCTCAATTTGTTATAAATTAATTTTCATAAAATGTCTACTTTCTAAAATAAATACTAATTTTTTTTATTCTAAATATAAAAATAATTTTTATGAAGAAATAAAAGATAATAAAAATTTAAAGAGTAAGGTAAGAAATTCTTACTAAATTTTAGCTTTCTGTCATGCTCGCTATATGCTCAAACTCCACATTACAATATCATCAATCAAATATTATCAATCACAGTTAAACATCATCAATCATAAATCAATCATAATCAAATCAATTAAATATCATTAAATACATATCATAATGCAAAATTTAATGATTATTAATATAGTTGATTTTTTTAGTTGATTTTTTTAGTTCCTAGCATAGGTATATGTAAGTCCATATAATCCGGTCCTTGCATAGGTATTGTTCAGTCCATATGGGTCATAATGGTCCAAGTCCTTGCATAGGTATAGTCCAATCCATATAAGTCATAATGGTCCAAGTCCTTGCATAGGTATGTTAGAGTTAGTTAAACCGGATATTTAATTTAAAATTTATTAAAATTTTAAGTTAAAAAGTTAATATTTTAAAATAATAATATTATTAAATTTAAAAGGAGTAGGGGACTCCTCCCATTATTCTTATGTCTTTTCATATTATACTCTTATCTCACTCCCCCTTACCTTGAGTTGTTACCAAAAGAGAGTTTGCTTTACGCCTTCAATTTCTAGAAATATTAATACCAATCTTATTTCAGTATAGGCATAAGATGAGGATTAAGATTACTACTTAAAACAAAAATAGTAAATTTTGAATAGTGAATAGTGAATAGTGAAACATGAATAGTAATAGTAAATAGTAAATCGTGAATAGTAATGATAAATAGTAAAAATGTGAATAGTAATGGTAAATAGTAAAAACGTGAATAGTAATGGTAAATAGTAATAGTAAATAGTAATTTACTATTTGAATAATAATTTACTATTGAAATAGTAATTTACTATTGAAAGTATTTTACTATGCAGAATAGTAACTTAGAATAATATTATTTCTAGTATAATAACAGATTTCTAAAAACGATATAAAAATAACCCAAAAAATATAAAAGAGAAGTATTCTTACCTTAGGATTTTAGCAGAACCTTCTCCCAAAAAAAATTTACTTCTCTCTCTCTCTTCCACCACTATCTCACTAGCACTACTATATTAAGAAAACTTAATCTGAAATTGTGAATTCTAAAGAAGAAATCCTTCGGTATTTATAGGAAAAAAATTTACTATGCATTCCATTATTTTAATATAAAAGTACTATGCATTTTTGAATTTTTTATTCCTAGTTACTGTGCATCTTTTGAAAATTTTGTACATGTACAGTGTTTTGCATAGTAAATGTTGACAAAATTATTAAGTCAAATAGTAACCTTTCACTCGGTATATTTTAAATATTCAAATGAGTCCTTTTTGAAATTTAGCGATATTATATCAGTCCTTACTAATTTTATAACAAGTAATATAAAGTTTAAATTTTAAAAATCTAAAATTTTCTGTTAACAAAAATTTATTGATACATTCCCAATTTTTAACGATTGGAAAACATAGAGATTTTTCTCAAACCGATAATTTTTAGATAAGTCTACTTGAAACGGATTTTAGAAAATTTTCTTATAATTTAAATTCACTTTCTTATAAATATTTTTAATTTAAGTCACTTATATGAATTTAAAATTATTTTAAAAAATATTATTTTATTAAAAAAATTCAAAATTTCCAAAAAATTCCAAAAAATCATAAATAATATGTAGATTAAAAAGTTCTAAAGAGAGATAGTCTAATTACTTCAAAATTTTAATATAAAAATAAAAATAGGGGTGTTACAACTCTACTCCCTTTAGAAAAATTTCGTCCTCGAAATTCACATTATTCAGTGAAACAAATGAGGATGAGACTTTTTCATCTCAGTTTCTAGTTCCCATGTAGCATCTTCTCCTCTCGTTTTACTCCAAATGACCTTTACAAGCGGAATTGTCTTGTCTCTTAACTTTTTTATTCTTTTATCACCTATTCTGACAGGTGGTGCATCATATGTAAGATTATCTTTAACTTGTATGACATCAGGTTCAATAACATGTGTAGGATCAGATATATACTTTCGTAAGTTTGACACATGAAAAACATTATGGATATTAGAAAGAAAAGGTGGTAATGCTATTTGGTAGGCAAGGGGACTAACTTTATGAATTATTTGATATGGACCAATAAATCTAGGAGTTAGTTTTCGAGATTTCATTGCCCGACCGACCCTGGTCATAGGTGTGACTTTCAAGAATACATGATTACCTTCTTGAAATTTGAGCGGTTTTTTTCTTTTGTCATAGTAACTTTTCTGCCTGCTCTGTGTTGCATTTATCTTTTCCTGAACTATTTTGATTTTATCCGTGGTTTGTTGTACCAACTCTGGTCCTAGCATCAAGTTTTCACTAGTCTCAAACCAACATAGCGGGGTCCTACATTTTCTTCCATATAATGCTTCAAAAGGTGCCATGCCAATGCTAGCATGGAAACTGTTGTTGTAGGTAAACTCCACATATGGTAAGAATTGATTCCAACTTCCTTTATGCTCCAACAAACAAGCTCGTAACAAGTCCTCTAGAGATTGGATTGTTCTTTCTGATTGTCCATCCGTCTGAGGATGATATGCTGAACTTAGACGCAGTCTTGTTCCCAAAGCCTTGTGCAAGCTCTTCCAGAATTGTGATGTAAAACGAGGGTCCCGATCAGACATGATACTTGAAGGAATTCCATGCAATCTCACAATCTCCTCGATGTATAATTTTGCCAGCTTCTCCATAGAGTAACGAATATTGATGGGAATAAAGTGGGCAAACTTTGTTAGTCTATCAATTATTACCCATATTGAATCATGTCCTAATGGAGTTTTAGGTAGAGAAGTCACAAAATCCATGGTAATGCTATCCCATTTCCATTCTGGTATTTCCATTGATTGTAGCATTCCAGGGGGTTTTTGGTGTTCTACTTTAACCTTCTGGCAAATTAGACATGCAGCCACATACTCTGCCACTACTTTCTTCATTCCAGGCCATCAAAATAACTTCTTTAACTCTTGATACATTTTAGTAGCTCTGGGATGAATGTTCATATAACTTTTATGACCTTCTTCCAGAATTGCTTTCCTCAACTCCTTTTGATCAGGGATACACACTCGATCCTTATACCTCAGTAATTGGTCATTTCTTACATTGAACTCGACTTCTTTTCCTTGTTTCAAGAGTTCTTTCTTTTCTTATAGGAATTCATCATCTCATTGAGCCTCTAAAACTTGCCTCAGGAATTCATTTGTCACTTGCAACGCTCCTAATCTGTAGCTGTTAGCATTAACCTTTACTGCTAGGTTAAGATCTCTGAAGTTCTCTATCAATTTCAGCTCTTTAATCATCATCGTGGACGCATGTAGAGACTTTTGACTCAAAGCATCAGCTACTACGTTCGCTTTTCCAGGATGGTATTACAACTCAAAATCGTAGTCCTTTAAGAACTACATCCATCTCTGTTGCCTCATGTTTAACTCCTTTTGGTCGAATAAATACTTGAGACTCTTATGATCGCTAAACACATCGAATGTTACACCGTATAGATAATGCCTCCAAATCTTGAAGGCAAAAACTACAGCGACTAACTCTAAGTCATGGGTAGGGTAGTTAATCTCATGTTGCCTTAATTGGCGTGACGCATAGGCTACAACCTTCTTGTCTTGCATGAGTACACTTCCTAGTCCTTGTTTAGACGCATCACAGTAAACTTCAAAACTTCGATGTGGATCAGGGAGTACTAACACCGGCACAGAAGTAAGTCGATCTTTCAGCTCTTGGAAACTATTCTCGCATTGTGTCATCCACACAAAAGGTTGTCCTTTCCGTGTTAACTTGGTCAATGGGTATCCTAGCTTTGAAAATCCTTCAATGAATCTCCTATAGTATCCAGCCAAGCCCAAGAAACTTCTAATCTCAGTGATCGTGGTTGGTCTTTCCCATTTTAAAACTGCCTCCACCTTGGAAGGGTCTACAGCTATTCCTCCTTGACTAATTATGTAACACCCTCTGTTACACCTTAATAAATTCTAGAAAAATTCGTATTAATTTTTTTTTTACTATAGATATGTTTGTTAAAAAGAAACTATCGGAATAAATTATATATATTATTTCTGAAATACCTCAATATTATTAAAACTTTATAAAGTATTTGTACATTCATCCGAAGAAAATAAACATTAAACATTATAAGAAAGAGAGGAAACTCCATAGCCCAAGAGCAGTTGCCTAGTGACATTATTTATTCATTGGACCACGGTATTCATACCGAGCTCCCTTTCTAGAACGTGCTATATATACTGTCAATGTTCTTCGATCCTTCCCTCTGTACGAACCATTAATTTAAAACATATGAAACAAAAACATAGAGAAAGGAGTGAGAAACAGAATATAATATTCCCAAATGGGACATAAGCAATAAAGGGTTTTCACAAACTAGTATAATAATATCAATCACAATCACAAGCACAATCAATTTATGAATGTATGAATGATATGTCATATCTTCATCATAACTTATCTATATATGTGGGCCCCTTAAATTTTAATTTGCATTGGGCCAACCAGGAGTTTACACTGTTCCATAATTCCGGATAATAATAACATGAACAACTCAACTGGCATGGAAACACTTAGAGACTAGTCAGATTGAAAAGGTTTTTATTGTGAAAGTACCCAACACTAGGGAGCTACCCCAGGTCCCCTGAAGCACCCTTTCACACCCTCTCATCCCAAGGCTCACAATTAAGCCTCCTCTAATGTATCCTCGGTTTCTATAATCCGTCCCCAGACAATATCATTTTGTTTCTCTTCAATGATTCATGATGCATGAACTACTCGCGTATTTAGTTGGTTAAGGCTTTTAGAAACTCAATATATTATCAGGGCCTACGAATCGCGACATAGCCACCCCAGTAAACTGTACTTTTTCAACTTCTCAAATACGCACATAGAATTTTAGTACAGTTCCTTTTCAAATCACAAATCAAATCTCCTTATAAATTTGAGTTTCAAAGCCTTAAATATATTTCACAACCTTCTTTAGAAAGTTTATAGGTCAATTCCCCGCACAGGTCTATGTAAGTCCAAGATTGTCCAACCTTGCATAGGTCTAGTTCAGTCCATATATGTCATAATAGTCCAAATCCTTGCATAGGTTCAGTCAAGTTCATAATAGTTCAAGTTCTTGCATAGGTTCAATCCAGTCCGCATAGGTCATAATAGTTTAAGTTCTTAAATATTTTAGATATTAAGTTACACAAGATGCTTAATTTATTAATAACAATTATTATAAATCTTAAGTTAAAAGTTATTATTTTAAAATAATAATATTGTTATGTTTAAAAGGAGTAGGGGACTCCTCCCAATATTCTTATGTATTTTCATATTATATCCTTAATCTCACCCCCCTTACCTTGATTTGCTATCAAAAGTGAATTCGCTCTGCGCCTCCAAGTTCTAACAAAATATTAATACTAACTTATTTCAGTATAAGCTTAAGATGAAAATTAAGATTGCTATCAGAATGATAAATAGTAAATATGTATAGTAATAATAAATAGTAACGGTAAATGGTAAGTCATTAATAGTAATGGTAAATAGTAATTTTTGAATAGTAATAGTAAATAGTAAATTGTGAATAGTAACTTTTTGAATAGTAGTGGTAAATGGTAAATCATGAACAATAATAGTGAATAGTAAATTTTGAATAGTAACTGTAAATAGTAAATTTTGAATAGTAATGGTAAATAGTAAAAATAACACAGTGGTAAATTATTTTTACTATAGTAACTTATTCATAATAGTACTAGTATATCAATGGTTTAAGAGTGCTAAAAAAATAAACTAAAATTATAAAAAGAATATAGAAGAAAGTTATTACCTTACACCTCCAGCAGAACTTCTTTTTACCAAAAGAATTTACTCCCCACTAATTTCTTACGCACTATCTCTCTAGATTTTCTCTCTAATTTTTTGTGTGGAAATGTTGTAAATGAGCCATCTATTTATAGGAAGAAAATTTTACTATTTAAGATTATTTAATTATTTATTTTACTATTCATGATGTAAGCGATGATGTCAGTAATGGCATTTTGGTTATTAGATGAAAGGTTAAGGGTATTTTTGTCATTCTCAAAAAAAATAATAAAAAAATAATAAAAAAATAAAAAAATAAGAAAATTCTAAAAAATTATAAATTATATAACAATCAAAAAGTTCTAAAGAACTATAATCAAATTCCTTTGAAATTTTATTTTAAATAAGAAATAACGAAATTAGGGGTGTTACAACTCTACTCCCCTAAAAAAAATGTCGTCCTCGAAATTTACACTTTTTTTTAGTAAAACAATTGGGGATGAGACTCTTTCATCTCATTTTCTAGTTCCCATGTAGCATCTTCCCCTCTCGTTTCACTCCAAATGACCTTCACGAGTGGAATTTCCTTGTCTCTTAGCTTCTTTATTCTTGTATCAGCTATTCTGATAGGTGGTGCATCATATGTAAGATTATCTTTAACTTGTATGACATCAGGTTCAATAACATGTGTAGGATCAGATATATACTTTCGTAAGTTTGACACATGAAAAACATTATGGATATTAGAAAGAAAAGGTGGTAATGCTATTTGGTAGGCAAGAGGACTAACTTTATGAATTATTTGATATGGACCAATAAATCTAGGAGTTAGTTTTTGAGATTTCATTGCCCGACCGACCCCAGTCATAGGTGTGACTTTCAAGAATACATGATCGCCTTCTTGAAATTCGAGCGGCTTTCTTCTTTTGTCATAGTAACTTTTCTGTCTGCTCTGTGTTGCCTTCATCTTTTCCTGAACTATCTTGATTTTATCCGTGGTTTGTTGTACCAACTCTGGTCCTAGCATTAAGTTTTCAACAATCTCAAACCAACATAGCGGGGTCCTACATTTTCTTCTATATAATGCTTCAAAAGGTGCCATGCCAATGCTAGCATGGAAACTGTTGTTGTAAGTAAACTCCACATATGGTAAGAATTGATTCCAACTTCCTTTATGCTCTAACACACAAGCTCGTAACAAGTCCTCTAGAGATTGGATTGTTCTTTCTGATTGTCCATCCATCTGAGGATGATATGCTGAACTTAGACGCAGTCTTGTTCCCAAAGCCTTGTGTAAGCTCTTCCAGAATTGTGATGTAAAACGAGGGTCCCGATCAGAAATGATACTTGAAGGAATTCCATGCAATCTCATAATCTCCTCGATGTATAATTTTGCCAGCTTCTCCATAGAGTAACGAATATTGATGGGAATAAAGTGGGAAGACTTTGTTAGTCTATCAACTATTACCCATATTGAATCATGTCCTAATGGAGTTTTAGGTAGAGAAGTCACAAAATCCATGGTAATGCTATCCCATTTCCATTCTGGTATTTCCATTGATTGTAGCATTCCAGGGGGTTTTTGATGTTCCACTTTAACCTTCTGGCAAATTAGACATGCAGCTACGTACTCTGTCACTGCTTTCTTCATTCCAGGCCACCAAAATAACTTCTTCAAATCTTGATACATTTTAGTAGCTCCGGGATTAATGCTCATATAACTTTTATGGCCTTCTTCTAGAATTGCTTTCCTCAACTCCTTTTGATTAGGGATACACACTCGATCCTTATACCTCAGCAATTGGTCACTTCTTACATTGAACTCGACTTCTTTTCCTTGTTTCAAGAGTTCTTTCTTTTCTTGCAGGAATTTATCATCTCTTTGAGCCTCTAAAACTTGCCTCAGGAATTCACTTGTCACTTGCAACGCTCCTAATTTGTAGCTGTTAGCATTAACCTTTACTGCTAGGTTAAGATCTCTGAAGTTTTCTATCAATTCCAGCTCTTTAATCATCATTGTGGACGCATACAGAGACTTTCGACTTAAAGCATCAGCTACTACGTTCACTTTTCCAGGATGGTACTGTAACTCAAAGTCGTAATCCTTTAAGAACTCCATCCACCTCCGTTGCCTCATGTTTAACTCATTTTGGTCGAATAAATACTTGAGACTCTTATGATCGCTAAACACATCGAATGTTGCACCGTATAGATAATGCCTCCAAATCTTTAAGGCAAAGACTACAGCGGCTAATTCTAAGTCATGGGTAGGGTAGTTAATCTCATGTTGCCTTAATTGGCGCGACGCATAGGCTACAACCTTCTTGTCTTGCATGAGTACACTTCCTAGTCCTTGTTTAGACGCATCACAGTAAACTTCAAAACTTCGATGTGGATCGGGGAGTACTAACACCGACGCAGAAGTAAGTCAATCTTTCAGCTCTTGAAAACTATTTTCGCATTGTGTCGTCCACACAAAAGGTTGTCCTTTCCGTGTTAACTTGGTCAATGGGTATCCTAGCTTTGAAAATCCTTCAATGAATCTCCTATAGTATCCAGCCAAGCCCAAGAAACTTTTAATCTCAGTGATCGTGGTTGGTCTCTCCTATTTTAAAACTGCCTCCACCTTGGAAGGGTCTACAGCTATTCCTCCTTGACTAATTACATGTCCTAAAAAGTTCACTTCTTCCAACCAGAATTCACACTTCGACAGCTTTGTATACATTTGTTTCTTTTTCAGGATTTCCAACACAACCTTCAAGTGTTCAACATGTTCTTCTTTGCTTTTAGAGTACACTAATATATCATCAATGAACACCACTACAAATTTATCTAGATATGGATGAAAAATCCTATTCATGTAATCCATGAATACGGCTGGTGTATTAGTTACACCAAAAGGCATTACTAGATATTCGTAATGGCCATAGTGTGTTCTAAAAGCAGTTTTTGGTACATCTTCTTTCTTTACCCTTATCTGATGGTATCCAGACCTCAAATCAATTTTGGAGAACACCGTGGCACCACGCAGCTGATCCATCAAGTCATCAATTCTTGGCAGAGGATATTTGTTCTTGATCGTCACCTTGTTCAGTTGCCGATAATCTACACACAACCTCATGCTACCATCATTTTTCTTAACCAACAACACTGGTGCACCCCAGGGGGATACACTGGGTCGTATAAACTGCTTCTCTATCATCTCTTTAAGTTGTTTCTTTAACTCTGCTAATTCTAGAAGTGACATTCGATATGGTGCAATTGAAATGGGTCCAACTCCAGGTACTAGATCAATGGCAAATTCCACATCTCTTTCTGGGGGTAAACCAGGGATATCTTCAGGAAAAAGTCAGGAAATTCACACACAACCGGAAGACTTTTGATTTTTGATTCTTGCTCTCCTTTCGTTGAAAGCAATAGCATTAATCCTTGAGCCCCTCCTTTTAAAGAGGCACTCACTTGGTTGGCGGTTAGAAATCTCGAATCCTCAGGATTCAAATTCACTGGTTCTTTAAACATTATGGTTTTATTATGACAATCTATTAGAACATGATTGTCAGACAACCAATCTAGCCCAATAATAACTTCTAAGCCAGAAATGGGTAAGCAGAAAAGATTAGCCTTAAAGTCCCTACCATCTATGACAATAGGGCATTTCCAACAGGCTTTAGAAGTGACAATGGGATTGTTTCCAGGAGTATGTACAGATAAGTCAAATGGTAGTTCTATCACAGGTAATTTTAGTTTTTCTACACAGTCATTGGCAATAAAGGAATGTGATACACCCGAGTCATACATAACAGTTAAAGGAATCTTATTAATGATACACTTACCTTCCACCATGGAATCAGAATGAGATGCTTTTTCTCCAGTGATTGCAAAAACCTTTCCTTTTGCCTTTGGCCTTATGACTGTACTGTGCGCGCCTTCTTGAGTATTTATGTTTGTACTCACACCTTCAGGGTTTTCCCTCTTCATCTCCGGACAATCCTTGATGTGATGACCTGGTTTGTTACACTTAAAGCAAACATAAGTGTTTTTAGGATAATCCCTTTTCAAATGGGGTCCTCCACAGATAAAACATTTAAAATTTGGTGCAGATGTCGGGTAATAGCTTCCAGTTGAAGCTTGGGGTCTGTTAGGAACAGATGCTGCTCCAAACCGGTGAAATGGCGCTTGGTAAGGCTTATTTCTCCTGAAGTCTCTTCTTTGGTGATTGTGAGGTCCTCCACTTCTCATTTCTCCTGCCTTGTGAATGGGCTCATGACTTTTGGTCATTCTATCCTTATGATCTTCTTCAAAGATCCTGCAGCGATTTACCAATACAGAAAATTCATGGATTTCCTGCATTCGTATAGCTTCCTTAATTTCTGGCCGCAATCCATTTACAAACTTTGCACACCGATCTCTTTCATTAGTAGCATCATTATAATGAGAATGAAAACGAGATAGCTTTTCAAACCTGGATGCGTACTCTCCAACGGTCATACTTCCTTGGGTCAGCGACAGGAATTCGAATTGTCTTTTCTCTTTAACATCACCTGGAAAGTATTTCTCCAAAAACATATCCTTGAAATAATCCCAAGTGATCTCCACGTCGTTGACTTCGAATTGTCCACGCATGCTATCCCACCAATGTTCGGCATCCTCAGATAAGGCATAAGTAGCGAAGACTACCTTATCAGCTTCATTACATTGCAATGCTTGAAAGATCTTCTCTATCTCTCGAATCCAGATTTGTGCTCCATCAGGGTTATATCCTCCCTTGAAACGAGGTGGATTGCGCTTTTTGAATAGGTCCAGTCTTCTCAAGGCATCGTTACCTTGACCTTCACGTGCTCCCATTGCATTGATTAAGCGTTCTACAACTCCAGCAAGATCGTTTCCAGCCATTAGTTTCCTGTTTCACAGTAACTGAGATTTGTCACATCAATCACAGTTACTACCAAGCCGGATATTCTATTCTCTATCACCTATACAGAGTTTACAGACAAAGCAAGATAGACCTTTTCCCCAGGCCTATTGGATTAACTGCTCTGATACCACTTTGTAACGCCCTCTGTTACACCTTAATAAATTCTAGACAAATTTGTAATAATTTTTTTTTACTATAGATATGTTTGTTAAAAAGAAACTATCGGAATAAATTATATACATTATTTCTGAAATACCTCAATATTATTAAAACTTTATAAAGTATTTGTACATTCATCCGAAGAAAATAAACATTAAACATTATAAGAAATAGAGGAAACTCCATGGCCCAAGAGCAGTTGCCTAGTGACATTATTTATTCATTGGACCACGGTATTCATACCGAGCTCCCTTTCTAGAACGTGCTATATATACTGTCAATGTTCTTCGATCCTTCCCTCTGTACGAACCATTAATTTAAAACATATGAAACAAAAACATAGAGAAAGGAGTGAGAAACAGAATATAATATTCCCAAATGGGACATAAGCAATAAAGGGTTTTCACAAACTAGTATAATAATATCAATCACAATCACAAGCACAATCAATTTATGAATGTATGAATGATATGTCATATCTTCATCATAACTTATCTATATATATGGGCCCCTTAAATTTTAATTTGCACTGGGCCAACCAGGAGTTTACACTGTTCCATAATTCCGGATAATAATAACATGAACAGCTCAACTGGTATGGAAACACTTAGAGACTAGTCAGATTGAAAAGGTTTTTATTGTGAAAGTACCCGACACTAGGGAGCTACCCCAGGTCCCCTGAAGCACCCTTTCACACCCTCTCATCCCAAGGCTCACAATTAAGCCTCCTCTAATGTATCCTCGGTTTCTATAATTCGTCCCCAGACAATATCATTTTGTTTCTCTTCAATGATTCATGATGCATGAACTACTCGCGTATTTAGTTGGTTAAGGCTTTTAGAAACTCAATATATTATCAGGGCCTACGAATCGCGACATAGCCACCCCAGTAAACTGTACTTTTTCAACTTCTCAAATACTCACATAGAATTTTAGTACAGTTCCTTTTCAAATCACAAATCAAATCTCCTTATAAATTTGAGTTTCAAAGCCTTAAATATATTTCACAACCTTCTTTAGAAAGTTTATAGGTCAATTCCCCGCATAGGTCTATGTAAGTCCAAGATTGTCCAATCCTTGCATAGGTCTAGTTCAGTCCATATATGTCATAATAGTCCAAATCCTTGCATAGGTTCAGTCAAGTTCATAATAGTTCAAGTTCTTACATAGGTTCAATCCAGTCCGCATAGGTCATAATAGTTTAAGTTCTTAAATATTTTAGATATTAAGTTACACAAAATGCTTAATTTATTAATAACAATTATTATAAATCTTAAGTTAAAAGTTATTATTTTAAAATAATAATATTGTTATGTTTAAAAGGAGTAGGGGACTCCTCCCAATATTCTTATGTATTTTCATATTATATCCTTAATCTCACCCCCCTTACCTTGATTTGCTATCAAAAGTGAATTCGCTCTGCGCCTCCAAGTTCTAACAAAATATTAATACTAACTTATTAATACTAAAGATATGATTGTTAAAAAGAAACTATCGGAATAAATTACATACATTATTTCTAAAATACCTCATAAATATTATTAAAACTTTATAAAGTATTTGTACATTCATCCGAAGAAAATAAACATTAAACATTATAAGAAAGAGAGGAAACTCCATGGCCCAGAAGCAGTTACTTATTAACATAGTTTATTCATTGGACCACGGTATTCATACCGAGCTCCCTTTCTAGAACGTGCTATAGTTACTGCCGATATTCTTCGATTCTTCCCTCTGAACCATCAATTTAGAATATATGAAACAAAAACACGGAGAAAGGAGTGAGAAATAGAATATAATATTCTCGATTAAGACATAAGCAACAAAGGGTTTTCACAAACCAATACATAATAATATCAATCACAATCACATACACAATCAATTATGAATGCATGAATGTTATGCAATGTCTTCATCATAACTTACCTATATATGTGGGCCCTTAAATTTTAATTTGCACTGGGCCAACCAAGAGTTTACACTGTTCCATAAGTCCAGATAATAATAATATGAACAGCTCAACTGGCATGGAAACACTTAGAGACTAGTCAGATTGAGAAAGTTTTTATTGTGAAAGTACCCGACACTAGGGAGCTACCCCAGGTCCCCTGAAGCACCCTCTCACACCCTCTCATCCCAAAGCTCGTAATTAAGCCTCCTCTATTGTATCCTCGGTTTCTATAATCCGTCCCCATACAATATCATTTTATTTCACTTAATGATTCATGATACATGAACTACTCGCGTATTTAGTTGGTTAAGGCTTTTAGAAACTCAATTATTAAATCCCTTAAAGGTTTACAATATCATTTCAATAAACTGTACATTTTCTCAATTCTCTAAATTTCTGTCCCACAGAAATAAATTTGGTACAATTTTCAAATCTCACTGAAATTGAGTTTCTAAGCCTTAAATATCTAAAAACTTTCTCATATAAAACTTTACATAATCTTTCTCAAATTAAATCTTAACAAAATCAAATTTAGAAATCTCAATTATTTCCAAATATCTTTAGTTATTAAGTTGAAAAAAATAAAATAATTTTCTTTTGAAAATTTTATTTTATTAAAATAAAATAATCTTTAAGTCATTAACCGTAAATACTTAAAATTACAAAATTTTTTCTTTAATTCAAAATTTAATTATCTCAATTTGTTATAAATTAATTTTCATAAAATGTCTACTTTCTAAAATAAATACTAATTTTTTTATTCTAAATATAAAAATAATTTTTACGAAGAAATAAAAGATAATAAAAATTTAAAGAGTAAGGTAAGAAATTCTTACTGAATTTTAGCTTTCTGTCATGCTCGCTATATGCTCAAACTCCACATTACAATATCATCAATCAAATATTATCAATCACAATTAAACATCATCAATCATAAATCAATCATAATCAAATCAATTAAATATCATTAAATACATATCATAATGCAAAATTTAATGATTATTAATATAGTTGATTTTTTTAGTTCCTTTTGTCCATTCCTAGCATAGGTATATGTAAGTCCATATAATCCGGTCCTTGCATAGGTATTGTTCAGTCCATATGGGTCATAATGGTCCAAGTCCTTGCATAGGTATAGTCCAGTCCATATAGGTCATAATGGTCCAAGTCCTTGCATAGGTATGTTAGAGTTAGTTAAACCGGATATTTAATTTAAAATTTATTAAAATTTTAAGTTAAAAAGTTAATATTTTAAAATAATAATATTATTAAATTTAAAAGGAGTAGGGGACTCCTCCCATTATTCTTATGTCTTTTCATATTATACTCTTATCTCACTCCCCCTTATCTTGAGTTGTTACCAAAAGAGAGTTTGCTTTACGCCTCCAATTTCTAGAAATATTAATACCAATCTTATTTCAGTATAGGCATAAGATGAGGATTAAGATTACTACTTAAAACAAAAATGGTAAATTTTGAATAGTGAATAGTGAATAATAAATAGTGAAACATGAATAGTAACAGTAAATAGTAAATCATGAATAGTAACGGTAAATAGTAAATCGTGAATAGTAATAGTAAATAGTAAATCGTGAATAGTAACGGTAAATAGTAAAAACATGAATAGTAATGGTAAATAGTAAAAACATGAATAGTAACGGTAAATAGTAATAGTAAATAGTAATTTACTATTTGAATAGTAATTTACTATTGAAATAGTAATTTACTATTGAAAGTATTTTACTATGCAGAATAGTAACTTAGAATAATATGATTTCTAGTATAATAACAGATTTCTAAAAACGATATGAAAATAACCGAAAAAATATAAAAGAGAAGTATTCTTACCTTAGGATTTTAGCAGAACCTTCTCCCAAAAAAAATTTACTTCTCTCTCTCTCTTCCACCACTATCTCACTAGCACTACTATATTAAGAAAACTTAATCTGAAATTGTGAATTCTAAAGAAGAAATCCTTCGGTATTTATAGGAAAAAAATTTACTATGCATTCCATTATTTTAATATAAAAGTACTATACATTTTTGAATTTTTTATTCCTGGTTACTGTGCATCTTTTGAAAATTTCATACATGCACAGTGTTTTGCATAGTAACTATCGGCAAAATTATTAAGTCAAATAGTAACTTTTCACTCGGTATATTTTAAATATTCAAAATGAGTCCTTTTTGAAATTTAGCGATATTATATCAGTCCTTACTAATTTTATAACAAGTAATATAAAGTTTAAATTTTAAAAATCTAAAATTTTCTGTTAACAAAAATTTATTAATACGTTCCCAATTTTTAACGATTGGAAAAAATAGAGATTTTTCTCAAACCGATAATTTTTAGATAAGTCTACTTGAAACGGATTTTAGAAAATTTTCTTATAATTTAAATTCACTTTCTTATAAATATTTTTAATTTAAGTCACTTATATGAATTTAAAATTATTTTAAAAAATATTATTTTATTAAAAAATTCAAAAATTCTAAAAAATTTCAAAAAATCATAAATAATATGTAGATTAAAAAGTTCTAAAGAACCATAATCTAATTACTTCAAAATTTTAATATAAAAATAAAAATAGGGGTGTTACAGTGTACGTGGAGCAATTTTATTGAGAACGGATACTCGAAGAGGGATTAGTGACGATTAGCGTTTAGGCGGGCTCGGTTACTTTCGATATGGTTGTATTAATTTAAAATTTTAATTCAGGAATCATTATGTAATTCGTAACATATTCTTCAGTAAGCCCCGCTATTAGGTAGTTAATCGTTCGTTAATCGGTATCGAATTATTTTAAGAAATACCACGTTCGGGAAAAGAATTTTTGATCGGGTAATCCTAAATTTTTAAATTACTTGAAAATGTGATTAAGGAATTAGACTTCTTTTTGAATAATTCTTAGAATAATATGATTTAAGAATAGATAATAATGGGATTTAAAGTTTTAAGAGAATTAATGGTGAAAAGTTTTACTCTTGTCTTTCTAAATGATGATTTCTCAAATTAAGCAAATAAATGTACTTTTGTATTTAAACTATTGGATTTCAATAAATAAAAATAAAAATGGGCATAATGATATTGCTAAACAAATTGAAAATTTTATTCAAGATTCCCACAACTTAAGCCCAAATAAGATTTTTGGAGGAAATGAAAATAAGTGAATTTTAACATAATAGATACTAAGAGTAAAAGAAGAAAATATTAATGACCAATTTTAGCAACTACTTTAGTGACCACTTTGGTGACCTTTTAAAATAAAGGAAGTGTTAACCTTAGAAATTAAGAAAAAGGTATAATTTAGTAATTAAATTATTATATGATATTTAAATGAATTTCTAGTTATAAATATTATACAGTAAGTAGACAAAAAGTATTTTTAGAAAATTTTGTATCTTGACATGATTTTGGTAACACATGAATTATACTTGTTACATAAGAATGTCGTTATAAGATATAAAAATTTTTAAGTATAAAATAATATTTAATTGTGGGTTCGACGATTAATAGTCAAGAATGTTAAAAATTATTACTATTATTATATTTTAGAATTTATCAAAATTATCAACACCTATATAGATTAGTTATTTAAATGTCAAAAGAGTGATTTTAAGTAGCGTTTAAATTATCAAAATAATTATTGTTAATTTAGAAATTTCTGGCTTTGAAAACCAGAAATTGGTGATGGACTCGGAACGATCGAGGAGCGTTCGAGCTTCAGGAATTGAGGATTCCAGGCAGGGGGAGCATTATATATTTTAAATGCATGAGTTAGGAACGAATTAAGGGATAGTTAGATATTTTATTAAAATTGAAGATATGATTATGTTTGCTCTTGATATGTGATGATTATATAACTATCCCCTGTTGTATGTAATTAGCATGAGATGCTTGGTGATATGATACTGCTATATGATGATGAGTTGATTGTGATTCCTATTTCAATGTGTAGTCGATAAGTATGAGGTATTGATGATGATATGATTGTTATGCTCTAATTGAATTTGAGATAATGTGATGAGTTATGTAACAATATTGTTGACAAGCTAGAGTAGCTTAATTGAGAATGAGATATCATTGATTTTATGCATAGCATTTGCATAATAAAGCTTATAGGATTGCAGGAGCCTGTAATGCTGGCCCAGATGGGAGGGCTTAGACCCTGTGGTGGTTTCTTCGGACTCCACAGAAATCCTTGAGTGGGACTCAAGGCAGGCCTTAGAGTGGGACTCAAGGCAGGCCTTAGAGTGGGACTCAAGGCAGGCCTTAGAGTGGGACTCAAGGCTAGCCCGTAACACTACCGCTGTCGCTGGGAGTGACTGTGTTGCATGAATGGGCAAGCGGTTTGGTACCTGTAAAATGGCCGAATCAGCTGGGAGCTGAGATATATTATTGTGATTAATATCCCATCATTAGAATGGATCCGCATGCATTGTATAGCTGCGGGGCAGCCACTGGGACATCAATGAGCTGTGGGACAGTCATTGATGGATACTGGAAGCTACGAGGCAGCCATTAGAATCATTCAACGCTGTGAGACAGCTATTGAAAATATTCGTGATTACGTGAGATGATTAGATAGTATGAATGTGTCTATGATATTAAATTAAATGGCAAAGTAATGCGATGAATATCAAATTCGATTCCGTATTTGTCATTTAATATATATATATATATATATATATATATATATATATATATATGCTCACCCCTATATGTGGTTAATTTTTCAGTGGATGTGGACCGAGGCGATACTTAGTGATTGCTCGGTAGGAGTCATCGTGGTCTTGGAGACCAATATACATATGTGTATATTTATATAGTTGTTGGTGTAGTATCGCCTTGACCGGCTCTAGCGTGTGCTCATTTTGATGTGTATATATATGTTTAATGGATTTAGGTATCTGGTGGCTTCAACTAGAAGCCTAGGCACATTTTGGACGTACTATGTGATATGATGACAAGGATGTTTTGGGAGTGGTGACCATGGATTGTCCCACCGCATGAAAATACATATGTATAATGACTATAGTGTGGTGGTATGGTCCCGAAACCCTGTTTTGAAACTGAAATTAATTCGCGAAAAATTTCCTCGGGTTTTCGGACCTTGTTTTCTAAGGAAGGATGTTTTATGTACCACGCGAGAGTGAGAAGGAAAAATTTAGAATTTGCTTTTAGCATTTCACTAAGGGCAAATAAGTAATTATACGTGTTCAGTTAATTTTTGAATCGACCGAGTAACTAATAGTTACCCGAAACTTGCCCTAGTAAATCCTAAAAATTAACTTAACCGTCTAGGAATAATTTAATCCATTAAATTTAATTATTTAGCCAATATAAATTACCCCAAAAATTGAATTCGGGATGTTTTAATAAATATAATAATATTTTTATAGTTAAAACTAAAAATAAAAAACAAAAAGAGAAATCAAATTACCCTTTAACTAATGCCAACTGATATTTCTACTGAGTAGAATGTTCGCTACTAATCCACTACTCACTAAATCCCCTGTTCACAATTTTAAGAAAAATCTATTTGTCCCGTTCATATTTTTCTCTATATTCAGTGAAAATAAGAGGGTTAGAATTAAGAGAGTGAAAATAGTATGAAAAAACATAGGTTATTTTAATAAAAGAGAAAAAGTGATTTTTTTTTCATTTTTCACTTGTTTTATTTGGATGAATAAAAAAGTGTAACGGTAGTATTAAAAATCTTAGAGTAAATTTTTCATATTTTTGAGATTTTAAATTATCCATTTAAAAGTCCAAAAATAATAAAATAATTAGGATAATTAAAATAAATAATTTAATATTCTCCCATTAAATAAAATATAGAATTATTTAAAACATCACATATTAAAATTAATGTTAATAATAATATCATTAATCAACCCAAAAATAATAAATCGAGGCAAAACAATGACGATACAAAAAATGATGATTTGAAGTAATACAATTAAATAATATAACATTTCCATTTTATAATAAAAAATAACTAATTAATCACACATCATGTATTAATAACAATATTATCAATAGTGTTATTAATAAGACAAGAAATAAAATATCAAACAAATAATAATTAAGCAATTAAAGAAAGTAAATAAACAATTAATAAAAATAAAAATAAAGAAGGAAGAAAGGTGATCCCATATGCGCGTTAAGTGGTGATGAGATTAATCGTCCAAGATTTTTAACAGCGGACTAAAACCGGTATAGAAAGCCGTGAGGTGTTATAAGATTGGTAAAAAAGCAAGGGATTAGGGGGACCTTTTACACCTGTTATGTAATGGGTGTAGAAGCCTGATACAACAGGTGTTGAAGCTATTTCCTGACAGCACATTTTATGTAGATTTTTCATAAAAATTGAACTTCTTACCCCTTAAAAGTGATGCAAATGACCTCTAAATGCCACCAAACTTTGTCATCACTTAAAATACGTCATTTATGACGTGTAGGAACAATCCACACCCCAAAATTTTGAGATTTGACTGACTTATGTGCAAAAATACATTTTTACCATCAAGAGCCTAAAACTATGCATTTGCCTAGTCAAATCAACTCAGGATTGAGCCATTCCAATTCTTACGCACTTCAAATCACAATTACTAACTAGTGGACCTATTTGGGGGTCCCAGAACCTCATAGATTGCAATATGGCCTATCCAGTTCCCCATTTCAGCCCAAAATCACCATTAGTCACAACCTTACTCATGATATACAAACTGTCATATTTCCATCGACTCAATCACATCATTCATCATCATACACACATATCAATTCATCACAAAACTTGCCCATAGATTACTTACACAGTTATACAATGCAACAATTCCCTGGTCATCATGCAATGCACCATAAACACATGGATTCATCCATGGTATTCAACATACAACATGATCATCTATATACATCCTAGGCGTTAATAGTTCATACATAAAAAACTATATAGGTCTCTAGTGAAACCATCAGCTACCTAGGGTCCACTAACATATATACATGCACCAGCTACATCAAAATAGACATATATACAACTCACATACACACGGATGAGCCGGCCAAGGCTTACTACATCAAAATACTACATACGAATGTATAAATGTACAACTCCTCGCCCAACAACTCCTCAATATTCATCAGCTCTATCTAAATCCATTAAAAAACAACAATTATAGGGGTGAACATGCTATATGTTAAATAACAGCTACTAGATCGGATCCCATCCTACCCAATCCATATATTACACATCATTTCATTTCATAATTCACGTTTCATACCATATAACACTTCCATTCAACATGATTCACATATAACCAAATATTCATAATATCAAGCAATCATACAAGCTATCTCAAGCTATACAACATGCAGGTATCATATACCAAAGCATATAAGCCTATGGATCTGATTAAACATGAATAATATCACATTGTTACTACATACAGACTCTCAGCCATAGATCGATCATTGTCAGCTCTCAGCTGATCTGGCCATTTTACAGGTACCAAACCGTTTTCCCATACGCGTAATACAATCACTCTCAACGACAATGGTAGTTTTGCGGGCTAACCTTGAGTCCCACTCAAAAGGATTGCCTTGAGTCCCACCCAAGGTCTTTCATAGCATCTATGCATGTAATTATCAATGAATGGTTAAATTCTCATCTAATCATCATCATTATCTCTCAGATAATAAGCATCTCATGCTAAAGTTTCGAATACCAACTTATTCATCTTTTAATCATTCATTTGCATTTCATGCAATCTAATACAACAACTATAGTGGACGGGCTTACCACTAAAAGTATCAGTTCACAACATAATGTATAAAGGTATATCATCACACATCATCAATCACACAACACAATCATCACAATTCATGTTAAATTGTATTAATTCACCATTCTATAATTCATTCACATATCAATATACCTCCAGCACATCCATAAACTATACATTTAAAATATAAATGCTTCCCCTACCTGGATTCCTACGCGCAAAGAGTCCTGAAACGTAATCCAACACTATCCAATCACCTTTGATCACAAAATCGCTCATCGAATCACAATCTAATGTTTCCTATAATTATCATTTATGCACTTTATTATCATACTCGCTACTAACTTCGTATTTCGAAGCAACACTCACTAACCCATAATTATTTTGATAGTTTCCAACTTACCGAATATCTCCGACACTCTATGATTGCAAGTTCGATCACAAATTCCCGAATCCAATAATTTCTAATTTAATAATAATACCAATTTTTAATACTTATAATGCCATCAATTCTTAACTTTAAAGCCTAAACAATTAATCCATGATTAATTCAATGATTTTCGACTCACCGAATCAAACCGCAGCTCATTGAAACCTTCCTCCGCAATAGCCCCAAATCTGTCCAGCTCCGCAACAACATCGAAACTGCCCTAAAACATCACCTAGTCATGGAATTCAAAGGATTTTAGTTTGATTGGCATTGAGTGTTAACTTTCACTTACTTGAACAAAGAGAAATGAAAACCCCAAGATCACTCAAGCTGACCCCAACGTGAAATGGCTTCCAAAGCTTCTAAATTCGCAAAATTGGAGAAATTAGCAAGCGGGGATGAAAAGAAAGCTAAAACCGAAGTTTGGGCTCATGAACTTACCTTGAGATCAAGGAGAATGAAGCTCCCTTCAACTCGTCAATGGCTGCCGTGGGAATGGTGAGGAAGAAGGAGACCAAAGCTTGGTTTGATTTGAAGAAATTGATGAGGATGGTGAATGGAGAAGGAGATGGAGCACATAGGTGGAAATGACATAAAGGCTCTGTTTTTGCTTTACATATACACAGAAGAGAGTGTTTGTGAAAGAGTGAATTTTGGGGGGTTTTTGACCATTTTAGGGTGTTTTTGAAAAGTATTTGGGAATATGGGTTGGGTAAAATTATATTTTCTTGTCTGGTGTGGCAGAGGTCATGTCACCTTTGCATGACGCATCTTGGGCAGGCTTCTTCAGTAAAAACGCATGACCAAAACACGTTTTACTTGCATGCGTGCCAAGTGTCACGCATGCAGTAAAAACGCATGGTAGAAAGGCTCTTTCAGATAAAACGCTGCCCAGAAATGCGTATTGATCAGTCATCACACATGGCGAAAATGCGTTTTCACAGGCTTGTCACTTCGTTTGTCACCTCGCTTGGGCACGGGCATAAAAACGCCCTCTGATAATGCGTTTTCCAAAGATAAAATGCATTTCCATTCTGCGTTTTTATGTACGTTTTAATGTCGTGGTCCCTCCCGCATGAATTGAACTTTCACCCATTTCCTCAAACAAAAACGCATTTTGAAGCTGCTGTGGAGTTATCTGCAAGTTTGGTCTTTGTGTGTGGTCCTTCTGTTCTGTAAGTGTGTGTTTGTTGGGGTTCAAGTGTGGTCCACTTTGGTCATTGCAAGATAGACATTTGATATATAAGGTAAGTATTATATTGTAAATGTTGACTTATATTCCATATTATTTAATAAAATTAGGGTGTTTAGACAAGATTTATAAGTGTGTCTTATTTCAACAAAGTTAGTATTTTTAATATAAGAATGGACATGGGTTGTATTTTAAGAAAGTTGGTATTTTTAGGTAAGAACCATATATGTAGTTTATGTGATTGAAGTTGGTATCTTTTATATAAAAATATACTTGTAGTTTTATTTTAACAAAGTTAATATTTTGTTTAGATAAATTATATATAAATGTAGTCTAATTTAAAAAATTTGGTAATTTTTTATACAAATTATATATACATGTAATTTATTTTAATAAAGTTGGATTTATGTTGAGAAATTATATATATATGGAGTTTATTTTAATGAAGTTGGTATTTATTTTGACAAATTATTTTTATAATGTTTTAGAAGATAATGTATTTTGTGTTCATGATAGGATGGAAGCAGCATCTTCTTCGATCCCCCAATCACGGGAAGTGAATCCTGGCCCTGAGAATCCTTCACTGTTGCGATTTCAAAATGTTCACGTGTCTGAATCGATATGGAATGGGAAACCAGACCGTATTTTAAAATGTAGACGTGCATTAGCTTTTCGTGGTGGAAGAGTCCCTGAGCAAATAGTTCCATTGTTAAGCAGAGCTAGTTTTTTAGGGATTGCGTAGCTACATTTTTTTCAGGTTGAGTCGGCGTTGTTGTCTGCACTAGTAGAAAGATGGAGACCGGAAACACATACTTTCCATATGCCTCCCGGTGAATGTACCATCACACTCCAGGATGTGGGAATCCAGGTTGGGTTGCGTGTAAATGGTAGACCAGTGATCACTGATACAACTGCTCAGGATTAGAGGGCTTTAGTGCAAATTTTGTTAGGAGAATACCCCCCAGAGGATGCTATACAAGTTGGGTGTCTAAAGATGAAGTAGTTGTCAGAACGCTTCGGGAACATTGAAGCTCATGTTGGTGATGATGTGCAACTGGTTAGATTTACACGAGCATATATACTATGCTTACTCAGTGGTGTTGTGTTCCCTGATCACTCAAGTAGCAGGGTCTCCTTGAAGTACTTACCATTGCTTAGTGATCTTGATTGTTGTGGAGAGTATAGTTGGGGTTCAGCAGCACTGAGTTATTTGTATCGTGAGCTGTGTAAGTCTACCGACTATGAGCGAGTTACTATTTGTGGTCTTCACCTCTTAGTCCAGGTTTGGGCATGGGATCGGTTCCCGTTGATTGCTCCTAGTGTTCAACCACGTGATAGACCACAGGGTACACCATATGCTGCGAGGGAAATCACATATAGAATTATAGGATGTTATTTCAATTGTTATTTATTAAAAAATATTATTGATGAATTGTCTCATATTATTGATGAATTGTCTTTGTAGATGGTTGGGTTCTGGAAGCTTTAAAGCTGTGAGACAGGACATCGATTTTTATCGTCGTGTATTCGATCAAATGAAATCGCATGAGGTAAACAATCGTTGTATCTAAATTAGTTGGATTGTAATAATAAGAATTTCATTGCGTAATTTATGTTTGTGTTGTAGATTGTGTGGACCCCCTACACAGAGGATGTCATCCAGACGTTGGCACCACAATATATTGAGGGGTCGGATACCTGGAGAGCTATGGTCCCACTTCTATGCATAAGCATTGTGGAATGGCACCAGCCAGATAGAGTTATGAGGCAGTTTGGGATGCAACAGCATATCCCATTTGAGCCCCGACAACCTGACCATCTACATGGTATCACGCAAAGAGGCAAGGCAGGGGAGAATTGGGCGCAGGTGTACGTGCCATTGGTGGCAATGTGGGAAAACCGTCAACAGTTTGTGTACACAAGCCCACCACAGGTGGGTCCACTGGGGGCAAATGCTGAGTATATGCGATGGTTTAACACACATACACGAAGATGGATAACGTGAAAATATTGTGTCACTGGGCGTTCGGTATGGTATCTAACTTGAACATTCATACATGGTTTGTTTAGTCGATAAGACTTTCTAAACATTGAATATGTATTTTTTTTACAGGTTGATGTTGTTGAAACCATCCATTACTTGGCTACAGAGGAGACACAGATGCTAACACAGTCACCTGGGCGGTTATTTGAACAGATAAGGCAACATTCAGTTAATGTAATGTAGATGATGAGGGAAAAAGGGAGGGTCTAGCAGCCTATCCAACAAGCACCAACCAGGGTACAAGAAGCTCCAAACGAACCATACGATATTAATATACCCGGAGGCAGGAGTGAACGTCAGGGGATTGTGAGGGGTAGGTCTCAAGAAGAACGACAGGTGTATAGTCTACCTCATCTGCCTCCTCGAGAACATGGTAGCTATTTTTTGCCAACACAGGTTGACCCGGTTTCATTATGGCCAACATATCAGTATCCCTCACAAGGTTATGAAACAAGTCACCCTTTTTTCTATACCCATAACATGGATCAATTCTTTGGTGGAGTTGGTGCCACTACTGGTGGTCTGAAGAGTGGATATGTTCTAGAGTTTAGGGAGTCACCCACAATGTTTGTCCATAATCTATTGACTTCGAACACGCCACTAGGTATGCATAGATCCGAGGGTCCCTCACACAGATTCGAAGAAGGCCTGGATCTAAACATGGATCTATTTGGTGCAGGTACCTCAGTGAACTTGGATACGGATGAGGTAGACCAACAACATCCACAGCCTGTTTAAGATCCCACCATGTGTTCTGTAATATTAATTATGTATGAAATTTACTGCTGTGGTTTAATTTAATGGAGCATTTATTTTTAAGTTGGTTTTTATTTATTCTTTAAAGTAGTACGCGAAAAGTACTAAGTACTTTATTGGTGAATCACATACACGTAAATATTGAATGATTTCAACAACATTCGTCCATGGTTTGTGACTACGTCGCAACATAGACAGAATACGGTCTTCATGGCGGTTGACTCTGTGAGCTTTGTCCCTGGCTAGAATGCTGACATTTTCGACGGTTATGGCCTCCCTGTTTGCATTGTTGGCATCTCACTGTGCTAGGCTGTGAGTCCACCCAATCCATTTCATTACGAATTCGAGAGGCCTTCGGACGGCCCTTTGGTCGTAACCTCTGCTGGTCAGGTATAAGCTTCCAGCCAACCTCTACGTCAGGAATCTCATCATCATTACCAATAGGGTACCATTGACCAGAATATGCATTTATGATACTTTCCTGTGTGTAGGCCGGATGTATAAATTGGAAATAATCAATGCTAACAACTTGGCATGCAGCAATCAGGTGCGAGCATGGAAACTTGAACGCCTGAAAACGTCCACAATCACATGAAGGGTTAGAAGATAATGCAACCGTGTATTTTCTTCTACCACACTGTCTTACTGGGTCGTAATATTCTTCAACCTCAAATCGATGACCCTGCACATCAAAGCGTCTCACTAGGTGAGTGCATGCACGAGCCTAGTTCTTAGTTAGACGTTCCATCAACTTCTTGCTGTACCTAAACCCTTCCCCAAATTCATTCCTAGCTTGTGAACCACGCCGCACAAAGTACTCGACCATCCGGGCATACGTACACTTCACTAATGTCGTGATTGGCATGTTACGTGCACCCTTCAAAACTTTGTTGACGCACTCAGATAAATTCGTAGTCATGTGACCAAATCGTCGTCCTCCCTGGTCATAAGCCAAACTCCATTGTTCCTTAGGTATTCCGTCAATCCATGTGGAAATCTCAGGTCTGACTTTATGAAAGTTGGACAAATTCCTATCAAACACGGAGCGACTTATAGTGTACCCTGCCATATTAAGTCAACAATTTTGGTTACATATCATGTATAAAATAACGTTCACCAAATGAAGTATAGTTAAGGTATTTACCTAACTTCAGCAATTCCTGCTTAAGAGCAACATTTTTAAACTTGTTGTTAAAGTTACTTGCAATATGTCGTATGCAAAACACATGGTATGCGTTGGGCGGCTGCCATCCTATTTGTGGTTTCTGACTGCAGATTTGATGCTTTGATGGCGATCAGAAATAAGACATATACTTGTTTTCCTCGTCACGTGAATCCTAACCTGAGCTAAGAACCACGACCAAGCTTGCAGGGTTTCCCCTTCAACTATTGCAAACGCAACTGGTAACACACAATCGTTGCTATCTTGTGTTGTAGCAATCAATAAAGTATGACGGTATTTCCCGTATAGGAATGTGCCATCCACTTGCAGAATAGGCTTGCAATATTCGAAGGCTTGTGCACATTGTTTAAAAGACCAAAAAACACGTTTAAACATACGACAGGTCGTATCCACTTCCCCTCCCACAACATACTCACAGCTGGAAATTTCATACACTGATCCTGGTGCAACCTGACACATCCGATTAAGCCAACTAGGTAAAAAGGCATATGATTCATCCCAGTCCCCAAACACACGTACAATTGCCTTTTGTTTGGCCTTCCATGCTTTACTATATGAAACTTTGAATCCAAACTGTCCAGAAATCACTTCTTGAATCAATGAAATCGCAATAGATGGGTCTTGATTAACCAACCCTGAACACAAACACAGACCCACATATTTATTGAACAAAAATAAATACAAACATTACAACTGTAAAATAATAAACATTAAAATACCTAGAATGCATGAGCAAATGAATTCAGAATCCAGTTTTGCGTGATCCTGTGACAGCCCCACATTTACACATGTATGAGGGCCTCCATACTTACTTACCACCCACATGTTCATTTTTTTGATAGCATCGCCCTCATCCTCCAAAGGCAACCATCAACCTGATTCGGACATTTAACTACTAAATAGGTCGGCTTTGACTCCACGACAACATATGTCTGATGTTTCTTAATAGAGTATTGCTTCAATGCAGCTTGCAATGCAGACTTTGACGCAAATTTTAAACCCACAAACAACTCATCACCGACGTGCCATTCTAACTCGTTGTCCACATCACTTATATTTTGTTCTTCATCAGGATGTTGCTAATTTATATTACTGTAATACAGTGATGAGCTCCAAAATGCCACACTTTGGTCCCCTATAAATCACCAAAAAAAATTGACGTCTGTAAAACATTTTAAATATAATCGACATTGATGTCACATTCTATTTATATACATTGACTAACCTCTGCAACTAACCAAAGTAGTGTTCCCTATTTGAGGATTGCTTATATTTGAACTATCTGGAACCGAATCGTAGTCACCTTCTACGTCCGTGTCCATATCACTATAGTATGTAATATTTCCTTCATCTTCCTCTGAACTGCTTTCAAATTCCTCCTCTACATAATCAGAAGCATCATCTTCTGAGGAATTACCCGCTACTGGACAACTCATTGTCAACTTAAAAACTACACAATAAATATTTATTTCACCGATCAAAAAAAACCAACATAAATAATTTTTTAAAAACTATACTTAAAGGGTTAACATTACCTGAAACTTAAGCAAAGTTCTGTATTGAACTTCAATTTGTAAAAATGGACCGAAACTACACACTAGAACAACTGAGGGTCGGATTTAAAGAAGCAAAAAAGAAGCAAAAACGCAAGATAAAGAGGCGTGAATTTCACTTAAAACGCATCTCTAATGTGCGTGATGAGGCTGACCACAAAACGCCAGCCAAAGATGCGTTTTTACTGTCTCCAAAATGCATTTTGAGGAGGCTTGTTCATCATGAAAACGCATCATCATCAGGCTTTTTCCAAAAACGTATTTCCTTCTGGTGTTTTCTTGGCTGTCAACGCTGTGTTGAAGTGTGTTTTCATGAACACGTTACTTGAAGATGCATAAAATAAAGATGATATGACCACTGTCACCCTAGACGTACAAATACATTTTTATCCAACCTATATTCCCAAATAATTTTCAAAATGACCCTAAAATGGTCAAAAACCCGAATTTTGGGATTGAGGAAATAATAATAACAAGTTCTGTTCCCTTTCTCCTTAACCATTAATTAGCAATGATATCAATTAAAAAAATTAAAATGGGATGTTACAATAAGAGAGTTAAATGAAATAAATAAATAAATAAATAATTAAATTTAAATATAAAAATTTTAACTCTAAAATTTTAAATAAGATAAAAAGTTTTTTTTAGCATAGATTTTATATTTTATATTTCATTCATTCTTTTTTTGCTTAAACAATATATTATTTTATCTTGAATCACCTTATTTTTATCCTTCAAATTTTAATCCAAACAAAACAAATCTATTTCTATCATAATAAGATTCAAACTTTTTAACATTTATTAGCACATTTAAAATACTCAATGTTCACACAAAGAGTAGCTTAGACACAAAACCCTAGAGAATTTCCCTAGGGATTCGGTTTATTAATTCTCAATATGTATCACTTAGTTACAACGTGCGCAGGAGGATACATTTATACTTAGGTTAAAATCAAGGAAGGGGGCCCAAGCCCATTATACTAAGACCAGCGGATCCTCTCTCTAGCTGGGATGTAGGGGATCAGGAGGAACCAGTGGGTCCCACCCGACCATGGGAGGAACACTCAACAATCTATCTAACTAGTCAGATTTTACCAAGATTTTAAAAATTAGACCGATGATCAAACCGATAAAATACTAGTTCATAATTCATTAGTTTAACTACTAGTAGATAAGTAAAACATTAGATCTACGTATAATAGTTTGTTTTTTTTCTTTTTGACTATTAGAATTTCCGTTTTTGTTTGGTTTTTTAAGTTTGATAGGTTTTTCATTTTTATTTCGTATTTATTTTACCTAAATCTGCATCTTCTAGAAGCACGGGATAACATACTTTTTCAAAACAATTATTCGGAAACAGCATAGCGTTATAAAAAACCTAATGTTCAAAAAGTTATAAGAAGTTTCATAAAATTTTATAAAAACTACATCAACTCAGAAATCATACACTTTGAGAACTTCAAACAAATTAAATAATGCGCCAACTGAAAAATGGATACATGTTCCTAGACTGTAGATGGAACAGTGGAACATTTTCATGAACACTGGATATTGTGCGCTGAGCGTTACACGGTCTTTCTTCATGGAGAGAAACAAAGTTATCCTTAAAAATATTCTATTAAAAAAATGATTCTACTATTAGGTTTGAAAATGTCATAGATTTGGTAAAGTTGGACTTGGCAAAAGAGAAAAGAAACATTGATGAGGTTTTATTTCTCTCTCTCTCTAAAAGACAATGGTCCATAAGGAATTTATTATCATTGTGCTTAAAAGCATCATGTAACTTTTTTGTTATGGACATATATATGGGTTTGAGTGATTCTTATATCCATGAATTTAATCTACTATATTTTTCCTAAAAGAGAAGGAAATGTTAAGTGTTTTGACTTGGACATGCATGATCGAGATTTAAACTTTAAAGACTTTGACTTTTGTAATATTTGCCGAGCGCAATAAAAAATGTTTTCTACTGATAAATAAAATTTAAAAGTTGTTAAAAAAGTTTTATTGGTATAATTTTTAATTAACAAAAAAAGTGTTAATATAACTAACAATTTAATGAATTATATTAATAAATAATTTTGTTAGTATAACTTGAGTTATCTTAATATTACATTTAATGTAGTATATATAATATTACATTTTATTGTTAGTAAATATTATTAAAAAACTCAAAATATTTTTAACATTTTATTTTTTTTCACATAAAGGTTATACTAACAAATATTTTTTTAGCAAGTTTTAAATTTTGTGTGCAGTAAATTACAGATTTTTTTAGTGTAATCTCATCTATACAACTAAAGATAAAGGAACAATAAATCAGAAACATCGATCCAGAACCTTTCATCTTCTGTTTCTTCCTTCAACTGACCTGATGCTGAAGGCAGTGAACAATGCAATTTGAAGAAGGAACATGCATGTAAAACCCAACCAATATGAAAAGAACCATACTTGAGAGAATGCAAGACAAAATGAGAAGTGCCCCTGTATGATTAATTGAAGAGCACTACATATAAATTAATTAGAACATAGCAACAAGCATAGATTAATTAGATTATTTAGTTTTCTAGCCTCATTGAGTAGTAACTGAAATTTTAGGTTGGAATAATCACAATATCTTTACGGTAAACGGAGAGGTTGTTAATTGACTTAGGGTCTGTTTGTTTGACAAAGTTAAAAGAGAAAAATAATTTAGTTGAAAGTTTATAAATTACTTAAAAAGTAAAAGTTGATACAATGTCTAATTTAATTAAAATACGTTTGATAAGATTAATTATTAAATATAAAATGACATAGAAAGTATTTTTAAATAATTAAAAGTTTTTTTTAAAAATTATTAATGGGATAAAAATGTATAAAATTAAAAAAAACTTAAAGTTTATAAACTCAAACACCACTTCAAGTAGCTTTTAAGAAAAAACACTACAAACTCTTTTTAAAAAAACTCATTTAACAAACAAAACTATTTTATCTAATAAGTTTTTAAGCTAATAAAATTATCTACAAATTAGTTGAAATCATTTTTTTTTTGCCTTACCTTGCCAAACATAACCTTATCAATATATAAAAGCTTTTGTTAATTTAAAGAATATTCCGCTCAATTTCAATAATTTTAAGAAAATTTAAAAATAAAATAAAGTAAAAATAAGATGATAATTTTTATAATCATTTCTAACAAAAAGAAACACCTTTTCAAGTCCTGGATTAATTCTTTTCTCAGAAAATTAATGTATAGAAAAAATTTACAAGACATATCTTGTTGACATCATTTTTAATTTTTTAAAATGAAAGTTGATATTAAGCATCCAAACTTGTACCACCACATTGGCATTTCTTCTTTCGAGATATCAAAATTTGGTAAAAGAAACATGCAACCAGGTATATATTTTTTAATATTCTAACAGAATACTTTCAAATGTTAAAATATTTATCATTAATTAAGGGAATATCAAATATATGCTACTTATTGATGAATTTGAATTTAACGAATGCCCCATGAAAGGAATTTAGAAATTTTTATAAAAATGTTTAGATAGACCATTTAAATTAATGAAATCGAGTTTACTACAGCATTAATTCTATCCTATCCTATAGTCGGAAGGAAAGTATTACAAGTTTGAAATATTGTTTGATTAGCAAGATGCTGGTGTATTTAAAAGGTAAGAACGAGGGAAAGTCAACCAAATATTGTCTGCATTCTAGCATGGGAAAGATAATTCTTCCTTGATTCAACTTTGTTGTGGGTAATATCCTTGAATAAAATAAAATCAAATAAGATGAATTAACCCTTTTACAAAACATATTTTTATGTATATGGATTAGTAGGAACTAGTAATCCAAGCAACAAATTCATATAATGTAAACAAGTAGTCTTCTAAGTGATGTTGATGATCAATATCATTAATAATCTCTAGCTAATACAAGCAAACTCATAATACATACATATATATGTATGTATATTCGATTAATTCTAATTCCTAACTACTACTCAAACACAACATTTATATATTTACAAGCTAGGCGAATCAACAGCAAACTTCACCACGGATCCAAGCTCGTCCCAGTTTTCAAATGTGAAGAAGTCGTTGGTAGCAGATGGACTAATCCAAGAGTTAGAAGATGGTACATTAAGTTGAGGGTGTTGTTGTGGTTGTGTCACTAGTGGAGAATTAAACGGACCCATATGAAACCGATTCCTTTGATCATCACTGTTTATTGTGTAGTGGTTATTAATAATGGGTTTCTGCTCATTGTGATGATGCTGATAATTATTATGGCCACCAAAATTGATATATGCTTGATCTTGATCAGTGTTGAAGTACTCCCCACCCCTCACCCTCGTGCTCTTTTCATGACGCTTAGTAGTTAATTGTTTCAAGTCTGGTGTGAGCTTCCTTTGTGACACATTTCTTTTGAAAATTCGACACAATGTCCAAATTTCCTGTACGTTACGGAAGACTATTAGTTTCTGCCAAGGTTAAGTGCGTATCAGCACATAAGAATGTTGAACATATAATTTTACAATCATGCTAAGGGTAAGGGATCGCAACAGAACAACAACAGTATTCATACATCAAACACATCAGATGCTATTTGACAGTGTTACTGTCACGCTTACATTTTGGTTTTTGTTTTGATAGTTAGAGACCAAAGAAGTTAGAAGAATTCAAAAATCAAATTTTATAATGGCCAAAATTAGATCTGTGAAAAACTATAGTAACTAATTAAAATTATTCTTAACCCTATAAAGAACTTGTTTATGCTAACGTCAAAATGATAAATTAAATTGAAAAGGGTTTAATTAGATAAATTTCTTACAGCTTCTTGGGGAATGTCTACATAGTTCTTGGAGTTGGTGTCTGAATTAGAAGGAAGGCGAAACTCGTGCATCATCCAATCAGTTTTGGTGCCTTTGCCTGCACTTCCACGGTAGTAGACAAGTGTTTTCTTGAGTCCAATACAGTCATTGCCTTCTCCTCCGTGTGAGTACACTGGCTTGTCTATGCCTGTCGCTTTCCAGAAACCAGATCCAGTCACTCTGTTAGGCCTTATGCTATTCCTGTATTTCCTCCCTCTCTTGCAAAAGAAGTATCCCTCCTTCTCTCCCCCACTTGCACTGCTCTCTGCACACACAATGCATGGAGCTAATACCCAATTCTCAAAAAGAAAAATAAGGGAGAAAAAAGGAAAACTTTCACTATAAAAAGAGAAGTAGGTTAATTAATTAATTAGAATATTTGATGTCATTAATTTGTATGAATTGTGTTTCATAAAATTGTGCAAGTCCTATATTATTGAATGTATCAAGCCATGTTGTTTGAACAAATTTCAGCATCATTCAATGGTAATTGTACCTCAGGGTACCACTGTTGATTTTAATGACCAATTTCTTATTGGTTGATTTACAAGTATTTTGATAAATGAAATAATATGTAGTTTAAGGTTTCAATATCATATGCGTTAGAGTAACCATTTTTCCTTAATGAATTAGGCTAATTAATAATAATAGCAACTGTCTATATATTTTGACATTTCAGAAATAGGAAGAGAGTTTTAAAGAAACTTCTTTGATTTATAGTTTATGGTTTTTATAATTAAATTCAACATGTAAACAGATTCCAAGAGCTGAAATGTATAACTCACTAGCTATTTATTCGCTAATCGTCGTGCAAGTGCAACATCATTATACATAGCCAAACTTCATGCGTGTAAGTTTCTTCTTTTTCCTTTTCTAATGAAAGGTATATACCATTTGCTGATAAGGCACAGAAATGATCAAAGTAATTAATTTATTTTTCTTCTAACAAAGGTTTTTCTGTATATACAATAGAATTTGAGCTAAGGAATCCAACTATGTATCTATTATTTTATTGCTTTTAAATTGTGTTTTAAGTTTGATCACCACGATTTAGTACAACTAGCTAGTTTTGAAGACGATGACCAAGCCACGGAGAGCAACGTAATAACGGTTATGATTGTTTTCCCCTTAGTTCAGTGTTTTTAGATCAAAATTCAAAACCCTATTTTTTTTTATCGACAAATTAACAAAAATTGATTAAACAAAGAAAAATTGATTCAAAAACAATACAAATATAGAAGGATATGCATATAAAAAGATCAAAGTATGGTTGAAGGCTTTTAAAAAATTTAACTATGTATGCAAAGGATTAATCTATGCAGCCTTTTATATTAGCAAGAACCCAGTAGAATTTTGTAGTTTAAGAGAAATATAGAAGAAAATAGAAAGAAAAAGAAGTTATGAATATGAGAGAAGTGCAAAAATTAACATACTTGGAAGATCCCAGGGATCAAATTTGTAGATATCGATCTGTTTGATGAGGTCGATGCTAATGGGTTTCTTGTCAAGCTTCCTTCGAAGATAGAAACTAACAAGCTCTTCATCTGTTGGGTGGAACCTAAACCCAGGAAGTGGAACATCATCGTCCTCATGCTCAAAATCCTTGTTGAAATCTTCGTTTACACCCATCTTATCTGATCTTTGCTTTTCGCGGAATAAAAAGGGAGAAAAAAAGTGGTGTAGTATTTTCAAAGAAGTGGAGAAGCTTCTTTGTATTAAATAGTGTGAAGAGAGTCCAAAGGGATATATCATGTAAGGGATGAAAATTTCATGCAAAGTCAAGTCATGAGCTCTGACTTGTGCGCTCATGATGATTTTTTGGTGACGGACCCATTCTATTTGTTTAATTTAAAGTCACCATTTAGGACTTATTATAATAAATCATTTAATGCATACAAGAGTGGATCTCTTCCGTCCAAATACTTTTCTCCTTTGTGTTTTAGAAGCTACTGTGGCTCCTAGTTTATGGGTTCAGCGACGAATTATATAACTGCTGTAATGTGACCGGTCCACGTTCAAGGTTCAACACATACCATCACTCAAAACAATTATCATTAATTGTCGCGCGGTTATGAGGCATTTGGCATATGGATTTCTTTTTTCTTATTTTGGGAAAACAATTATTCATTAATTGTCGTGGGTTAAGATGTATTTGGTATCTAGGTTTTTTTTATTATTTTGGGAATTATAATTTGAAAATCTTTTTATTTTTATATTTGATGTAATCGTTTTAAAAATTACTCATAAGAAACTAAGATTCCTTATAATCTATTCTTATTTATAATTCTAACCAATTTTTTTCACAAAGTATGAATCCTAATTCTCACTTAGTTCGAAAGTTTTTTATAATTAAAAATATAATTTTGTCATAAATATAAACTTATTTAAACATCTTTTATATATTGAGTTTGTTTGTTTGAGCTTAGTTGTAAGTGTTTTTTAAAAAAGAATATTTTTTATAAGTATTTTTTTAATAAGCAAAAGTTGTTTCTGTTTATTTTTTGCTTTTGCTTATTTTTAAAACTTTAAACAAACATATAAAAATTTAAAATAAGTACTTTTTTTAAAAAATTAAAAAAACATGTATCTCTTAAAATAAGTTAAACAAACATGCCCATTAAATCCTCATTAAAAATTATCAAAAATACGACAATTAATTGATCTGCTAAAAGCATCCTCTCCTGCTTTCACTATTCTATTATATATAGGGCGAGTGACTTCGTACCTCTCCTGACCGATAAAAAGAAGTTCCAGAGGCATCCTCCATTCATATCGATTTGGGTTTTTCTGCACCATATTTTGATCTGCCTCTTCTTCGATCCGGAATTCCCAACAAATCCTGGACTCCTCGAATACAATGGGATTTCACACCCGGCAAATCTTTCACTCTACCTCCTCTTATTAACACCATAGTTGAAATTTGAAAGATCCGGCGTATTCCTCAAAATATTTTAATTATACCAAACATATTTATAATTCTTGAGAAATATAATTTTCAAAAGTATATATAGAAAACATAATGTCTAGTTTTAAAAAAGCATATGTGTATCCGATATTGTTTAAGGAGTAAAATAGATCTTTTTTAATTTACACTAGTGGAAAAAATGGATACAACCACGGGGGTATAATCACGGATTAGTGTGTATCCGTGATTAAAAATGACGCGGTGGCATTTTTGAAATTTTTGAGAAAACTTTTAATCACGGTTGTTATGGCAACCGTGATTAAAAGTCTCTATAATCACGGTTGTATGACAACCGTGGATATATGTCAAAACGAGATGGCATTTTTGAAATTTTTGGGAAAACTTTTATTCACGGTTGTTAGGCAACTGTGGTTAAAAGTGTGTATATAACCACGGTTGTTTGACAACCGTGGTTATATGTCAAAATATTATTCACTTTATTTTTAGGAAAATCCAAAAAAATAGAAAAACATGGAATTTTGATATGATTTTTTGCGTCATGATTTCTTTTGGTACTTATTAGCCATTCGAGTTTGAATTTTTGAAAAATAAATTTTTGAGTGAGAGATACAAAAATTTTGTGACGACAAAAATCGGCAAACTTCAAACGAGCATAACTTAAGCTAGAAAACTCAGAATCCTTATTGCTGCATATGATTTTGGGGTAGAAAAAAAATCCGCATTCATTCCAACTCGCTACGCCAGTTGGGGTTGCTCAGATTTTCAAAAAACCCTTGTTTTCTCAAAATTTTTTATTTTTTGTGATTTATTTGCTTATTTTTTGGATTTTTAGGCTTCTACTTTACCTACCAAATAAATTCTAAAAATTCTAAAATTTTTTATGGTGTTTTCTAATGCCAAAATAAGATTTTCACATATAACCACGGGTCCTTGTTCAACCGTGGGTATATGTCATATATATAACCACGGGTCCTGGAGTAACCGTGGTTATAGGTCATACATATATATAACCACGGGTCCTGGAGTAACCGTGGTTATAGGTCATACATATATCCACGGGTACTCTCATAACCGTGGTTATAGATTATACATATATCCACGGTTCCTTGTGTAACCGTGATTATAGCTTCCTTTTCGTTTTAAATTTCGTAATTTCATGAGCGCGCCTAACTCTCTTTTCTCTCCTTCTTCTCTGTAAGGTTTCTCTTCTCTGTTTTCATGTTTCCATTTACATCTACATTTCATTATTTACGTTCTAGATTTGTTTATTATGTGACTTCTCACTATTTTTCATATGCCATTTACAGGTTTCCCATCGCACGCCATTGCTTATTTACAGGTTTACATTTTAGATTTATACTTGTGTTCTTCGTTTTGCAGTAGCATTCTTGTTTCTTGTTTCTTGTTTCTTGTTTCTTGTGGTTGTTCTGATTTTGTTTCATTCATTTACTTTTCTTCATTTCTTGTTTCATTCATTTACTTTTCTTCTGTTTTTGTTTCTTGCGTTCTTGCTGCGTTTCTTATTTCTGGTGTTGGTGTTCATTGTGTTCTTGCTGTTTCTGAATGGTGAAGATGATAACCACGATTTTTAATTTTTTTTTTGGTCTAATACATTTAATCACGGTTGTTAGGGGCAACCGTGGTTATATCCACTCCACTTTTAACCACGGTTGTTCAACCGTGATTAAATATCGTGATATACAACCACGTCTACTTTTAACCACGGTTGTTCAACCGTGATTAAAAGCCTTTTTTAACCGTGATTAAAGCCATTTTTTCCACTAGTGTTATAGTTTGGAAATAGCAATAAGGATGTCTTAATGACATTTTGTTTAAGTTATTTGGTTGAATAAGTTGCAAGAGTTATATAAACTATTAATTTAATACTTACTTATACTACTACTGTTTTTTAACTCCGCGTGTTAATTAAAAAAAAACGTAACAGATCCTTTGTGGTGAATCTTAGGGGATGTTTGGTTTGCAGTTAAGAAAACGGAGTTGAGTTGAAGTGAAAAATTTAAATGTCGATATTAATTTTTTACGCCGTTCGAGACAATCAAAACTCCGTTGACCCGTAGGATAAAAAGTTACTTTAATTTAATGGAGAAAATCTCCGTTGGAGCATGGCTCCAAACATGCTCTTAATGATCTACTTGAATATTTGATGTTACATTTTAATATTATCTACTGTAAAAAAATTGTATCACTTTTGATATTTTTTATGCACTATTTTGACTTAATAAATTTCATAGGAATTAAACAACGTAGTGAGAAAAAAAACATTTTCTTGTAGTTAGTTTTTTTATCAGCAAGAAAAAATAATATTAAAAAAGGTACAAGGGGTACCTTAACTTATATACAAAATTAACCAATTACAAATCAATAAGACATAAAAAAGGTTCCATATATCACTCAATAAAACCTTTAGTAAACCCTTTCATACGAGTCTTAAGTCAAGCCCAACTCCTATTTTGTACTAATTCAAGCATTTTATGTAAACAAACTGAATCATTCCTGAAAATAACCTTATTACGACCCCAAATGGTCCAAATAGTAGCAAACCACACAGCAGCAAGACTATGTTTAGTTTTTGGTCCATGACCCAAGCCCAAGAAACCTTCAAAGTTGCATTTTCACTCAACATGCAGAATTGAGGTGAAACCCAACCAAGCATAACATTGTTGTCATAAAGAATATGATATTTTGCAAGAGAATATCAAGTGAGCACTTGATTCCACACACTCATCACAAAACACACAAACCGTATTAGAACTATCCAAAGCATAACCACGAGCCAATAAATTTTGCTTGGATTGTATTCGATCAAACATAAGCTTCCATCCAAAACCCACTTAAAGGAATCGTAGTAGTCCAAAACAACCGCATAAATAAGGCCTCCCACAAAACTGTGTCATGTCGCATAAGAGAATATACAAACCTCACAGAATAACATCCTGAAGAATCACCTAACCAAGTCCATGAATCTTGAGATAGACCATGTACACCGTTAAAGCCGATTATAATCTAATACATAAAAGACACCAACTCCTGCTCCCAAACAAATAATTCTCTACGCCACTTTAAATTCCAAACTCATCTATCTTGCACCTACACACCCATCTCAGCCAAAGACCCATCCTGTTGATAGGATACTGAAAATAACCTTAAAAAACATGACTTGAGATCTTGCTCCCCTACCCAATAATCCAACCAAAATCGAGTATTATACCCATTACCCACAACCCTTCGCAAACTCTCCCTAAACCACTCACCTCTATCAGACTGTTTTAAAGCACCCCCTGGATCCGTCCACCATCTAGATCCTTTCTGAAACACTTCCCAATCCCCAGAAAGAACACCTTCTCCATATTTTGAAACTAAGACTTTGGCTCACAAACTACCTTTTTCCACTAATAACCTCCAAACCCACTTCCCCAATAATGCATAATTAAATTTACCCAAGTCACGAACCCCTAAGCCACCAGCCTCTTTTAACCGACACACCTGATCCCATTTTACAAAACAAATTTTTTTCTCTCTTCCTTACCACCCCATAAAAAAGATATTTGCAAAGATATTAACAAATTAATAATAATAATAGGCGCTTTGAAGAAAGAAAAAAAGAACAAAGGCAAAGAGGAAAGTACTGACTTTAACAGGAAGAGCCGACCACCAAAAGACAGATGACGATTGTTCCAGGAGGACTACTTTCAAAAGATAGACACAACCGGACCCCAAGTACTTATTCTCCCTAGATTTGCTCCCAACGGAATACCTAGATAAACAAACGAAAACCTTGAAGTTCTACAGTTCAACAAAGCCGCATACCGCCTCAATACCTCCTCCTTAACCCCAATACCCACCAATTTGCTTTTATAAAAGTTCACCTTTAACCCGGATACCAACTCAAAACATCTCAAAACTGAAATAATATTTTGTAAAGACACCTCCCAAAAAAAAGAGTATCATCCGCAAATTGCAAATGAGAGATACTAACCTTTTACTTCCCCCACACACACCTTTGAACAAATTCTGATGCACTGCATTCCTTATTAACCCACTTATCCCCTCTGCAACAATGAAAAATAAGTAAGGTGCTATAGGATTACCTTGCCTAATACCTCTTTGCATAACAAATTCTGAAGTTAGGCTCCCATTAACAAGGACTAAGATAGACGAAGACATTAGACAACCCCTTATCGATTGCACCCATCTACTCGTAAACCCCATCCTTTGCATCATATAAAATAGAAAATCTCAACAAACAGAATCATAAACCTTCTCAAAATCCACCTTAAAAATCAAACATGACTTGCGTCGTTTCTTCACCTTATCAATAAGCTCGTTTGCTATAACCACTCCTCCTGCCACCTATAAAGGGCGACTGGTTCTTAGAAATTAATCTACCAATTACCCCCTTCAACCATCTAGCCAAAACTTTAGCAATAATTTTATATAAGCATCCAATCAACGAGATAGGCCTGAAGTCCCCTAATCCAGATTGAGAGGCGCCTTTTGGAATTAAAGCTAAAAAAGAAGCATTTGTTCCTCTCGGTAACATCCCAGATATAAAAAAATCATCCAGCATTTTACAAATTAACCTTGGTTAATTTTAATAACTTAGGCTTCAAATTAACCTTGGTTCAACCATTTTTTAATTCTTATTCACTTTTATCATTATTCTAGAAGACAAAATAGATATTCTTAATATTAACAAAATGAGTCTAATTAATAATGGTATATATTATAAAATAATAATACATGCACATTATTAATTTTAAAAAGTCCTATATATAAGAGAAAATAATTATTCCAAGAGCTTTAAGCACTACTAAAAAAAATCTAATTGCGATGAAAAAAACCCATCGTTAACAACAACTAATCCATCACTAAATAAATCAGTGACGGCTTTAGCTACGGCAGAAACCCATCGCTACGAACCTGGTCGCTAACAAGTCAGTGACGACAAATGACAGTCGTGGCAAAGGTTGTGACGGCTTGATTGCGCCGCTGAAGGTGGTCCCCTTTCTTCTACTTCCATCGCTGTTTCGGTCCCATATTAGCGACGAGAATGACCTCGTCGCTATAAAATTTAAGTTTCTTCATCGCTAAATTGAGGCTAATTTAGTGACGACTTCATATTCGTAGCTAATTATTGATGGGTCTTCAATCGCTAGGGTGGCCGCTAAAGAGGAACCAAAGGTAGCGACGGGGCCAGTTTCTTAGCTATATATTTGATGGGTTTTCTGTCACTATGGTCGTCACTAGATGTTGATCATGTTTAGCGACGGTCACAAGCCCGTCGCTAATAGTAAAAAATGATTTTTTAAAAATATTATTCTCATTAAATTTTATAGATTTTAGGTTTAGTATAATATTATGAAGTATATTTTATAAAGTTAGATTAAATATTTATATAAAATTAAAATATATAGTAATTTTTTTATAATGCTTTTATTATTTAACTGATGCATATATAGACTTATAATAAACATAAAAAGATAAAATGATATAAAAGTAATCAGTAATAAACAGAACCAAATAAAAGAAATATGAATAGCCAAAAATTGATTTACAACTCAAACAATAAAAAGATAAATAGATAAATGTGTAACACTAAAAAAATATAAAAATAAGTCCATCAACTAGAAGGGATCTTGGGGTGGTAGGTCTAGCTGGGAAGCAGAGCCTAGGTCGGGTCGAGATGGTAAAGACTCTATTAACCGGTGGATCAGAGCCTCCTGCTACGCCAACAGCCTACGAATTTCCTCTCGATCCTGCTGAGCTCTCTCCTCCGCCAGCTACCTTTGTCGATACTTCTCTGCTAGCTCGGTGTTCAGGTTCTCAATAACCTGAACAATTTCTGCAGGTAACGTAGAGGAATAGGTATGGGCCTTCCCTGTCCTGACTATCTGGGTCCCGATCCTACCAAGGCCAAACACCCCCTTCTTGTTGACGCCTTTGACAGTCTCTAAATAGATGGCGTTATCATCGGTAGAAGAAAATGTGTGAGGTACCTCTCTATCAAGTGTCTGAGTGGCCAGCTCAACCTCCTTCTAGGCCCGCATGGCCTGGTACGCCTCCTGTATATGTTGAGAAAAATCAAATAAGTTACTAAATGTAAATCTATATAAAAAATTTAAAAATCTTTGTATAAGTTTAGATAAGGTATTGCCATCTCGCTCGTCTTCTGGTTAACCCGATGACTAGCCTTGTTCTTCTTGGTGATCTGCATCACCTCAAATAACGAAGGCTCACAGTGCCCGTTCTGCTCCTGTAATTCACAATATATTAAAATTATTAGTGAAAAAGCTTTGAAGTCATTGTATTAATAAACAAATTTAACAAAGTGTACTTACAAATCTCTTTTCGTGCTTAATAACTGAGATGGAACCCCCAGTGTAGATGGAGGCTCTAGCATCAGCCTGTCTATTTGCCTTGTTCCTAGCACTGGCCTGCTAGAACAAGACATCTCCCCACTTCTACACTATCCCTTCCTAGTAGGGCTATGGGATCCAGCGGGGGCGCTCACTCTTCGTCCTCACCTTCCAGAGGATACTCTTGATGATTTTGGAGGTCTTTATGGTAAAGATCCTCCTAATCTCATCAGTCATACTCTCCTCTCATCGATAGTCACACTGTAAAGTAGAATACAAATCCAAATAAAAAACAAATGTATACAATATTGTAAAAGATACATGAAATTAGAAGGGTTATGTTAAACTTACCGAGAAAATGTTAAACCATCTATCCTGGACAGTCTTACCAGCATCTGTCCAAGAGATGTAAGAACCATCCTACTAGGCCTTCAGAACCTTAGTAATCGCTTTGGTAGTGCGAGTACTATCAACATAATTAAAGTTCAAACAATGAAATAATTAATCAACAAAATTGATTAATAAAACTAACAAAAACTGGGGACTCCACCAAAATTTCGGCAGAGTCTCCCCTGTAAATTGGACATTTCCAAATTTTTACAAGCACCCTATTACACATAAAACTTTCTAGTACAGTTAAATGTAAAGAAACATCAACAGACATGCAATAGTTATGTTATCAACATACATACTAGTACCTAGTGAGCTTTGCTCGCCACTAACAAACAACAATCAAATCAATCTCAATATTACAAATAACATAAGTATACAACACACACTAGTACCTAGTGAGCTTTGCTCTTCACTAATAAACAATAAGTGAATGAATGTTAACATTACAGAAATTAATGTCATCAGCACACTCACCAGTACCTAATGAGCTTTGCTCTCCACCAATAAACAACAATCAAATCAATCTCAACAATACAAATAGTTATGTTATCAACACACACCAGTATAAAAAGACGTAAACTTTAGGAAATATAGTAATACTTACTCTTTCAAGTCCAATAATGGGACCAGAGTGGGAAAGGGTTCAGATGCCGATGAAGGGGTCGCCTCGTGGACTTGTTCCTCCTGCTGTTAAGGCTGTCACATGTCTGAGGTGGATATAGCTACAGCATCACTGGGAACTATTAGTGTAGGCGTCTGGTGTGCAGTGTTATCTGTCGGTGTGGTCTTCCTCTGTGTGCTAGGGGTACCAAGCCGTGTAACTGGGGAGTGTCTACCATCACCCAACCAAACCGTGATTTGTGTCCAGTCATTTGTTAATAAAATAATGCAAATAAGTTTGAGTAAAAACAATAACATATATATATATATATATTTATATATAACTACATACTATGTATCTATTTCAGTTTGAAATTCCCATTCGATGTCAGTGTGACTCTCAAAATTTATTTCAGGCGTGTCATCAATATCTAAATTGGCCCTCAACCATTTTAATGACAAGACAGCTTGTGTGTCAATGTGTTCACTGCCTGAGGCCGTAAGTGTCTCATCTAGTATGACTAGATCAATATTCAATACTGAATGACTTTTATGGAGGTCATTCGGAGCTAGCTGATAAGCATCTTCAACCTCATCGGAGATGTTATCAATGATCTAACTACGAGCCTTGGCTTTGATGACTACATACTAGTTCCGATGCCCTCTAGGGAATTATGTAATATACTTGCTCGGGTTACTAAGCAAAGATAAAGGGATCAAACCCTTTATATCTACCATTTTTTATCTCAACTAATCGGTAATGGTTGCTGACTTTTGTACCCACACCGATTGTGTTGTCGTACCAATCACACTTGAATAAAACTAAATCTCTTTTAACTCGCCTGGAGAAAGAAACTTGAATGATCTCTTTTGAAACACCATAGAAGTCCTCCTCTAAATGTCTAGTTGTGCCTTTAACACAAACCCCAAAGTTATGTGTTCGCATTCCTTCTCTCTATTAGAAAATATTAAACTTATAGCCATTTACGTAGTAATTTGGCCATTTTTTAATAGTTTTCACAGGCCCCCAAGAAAGAACTTGGAGTAAAGGGTCTTCAATTTGGTTGTTTGGGTCTTGAATCTATTAAAAGCATAACATACAACAATGTTAGATAACATAAGTATACAACTTAAAAAAACATAAAGTGTACGGGCCTTACGTGTTGTGCAAACTAATCGATGAACTTGGATGATACCTCACTACGGACTTGGTCGTCAGTTATATCATTTTACTCTTGTCTCAGTATATCTGTATATATACTATTTAAAGAACAATAGTTTAACTACACGAAAATCATATGTTCAAATTGAAAAATGTAAAAGTAGGTGACTTACTCAAGATATGGTTCAACTTCCTAGCAGTTTAAAAGAATATATAAGTGAGCCGCCTTTCGATGTTTCTCATTAATGTAACATTCTATGACTTTGCCCTCAGGACGACCAGGATAGTTAAATATTGAGCTTTGTTCGTCCACACTGGGGTTTGGTGCGACCCTAAGGTTATGGGGGATTCTAGTCATTCTTGTTTCTATCTTTGTCGGAAAGTAGAATAAAGCAAAAGTAGTCATTTTTTCCGCTAAGTATGCCTCACAAATCGATGTTTCAACGCATGCCTTGTTTGACACTTTGTCTTTTAAAGAGTGTAGGAATCTAGTGAAACATAAAGAATTATTAAGTTATATATACATAATTTTTACAACAAAATTTGGAATGGAAGTAAAGTTGTTCTAACGTCTAACCTTTCAAACGGATACATCCAACAATAATGCACTAGACCACCAACCCTAGCCTCGTATGGTAGATGAATCGACAGGTGCTCCATAGAATCAAAAAGACTAGGGGAAAATCTCCTCTAGCTTACAAATCAACACTGGAATGCTTTCCTCTATCCTCACAATTGTTTCCTTTGTTAAGCCTGTTGCTATCAACTCTTAAAAAAAATGACTCAACTTAACCAACGGTTTCTAGATGGGTTTTGGTAAGGCATGAAATGTGTATGGTAGTAGTTATTGCATAAAGATATGACAATCATGACTTTTCATGCCAAACAACCTGCCTTCCTTCAGGTTGACAAATCTACTCAAATTCAAAGCAAAACCTTCAGGCATGGTCAACCCATTCACCCACAAAAGGACAATCACCCGTTGAGCTTTTGTTAATGCATATTTGACTTGTGGTTTAAACTTTTTGCCACGTCCCATATCCCTCAATTCCAAATCTTTCCTTAAACACAAACTTACAATAGTCTAATCGGGTTTTCTCATTGCCTTTTGTTTTCCCCTTGATGTCTATCACAATGTCAAATATGTCCATGAAAACATTATGTTCAGTGTGCATGACATCTATTTTGTGTCTTAACAACAGGTATTTCTAATATAGAAAATCCCATAAAATACTTTGCTTCACCCAATGATGGTCCTTCCCATAACCCACAAACTCCTTAACATTCTTATCCCAAATATAAGGAGTGTCAGATACTCTCCACCATACCTGTGGACTGGATAATCTATGGGGTGGAGGTTCATTCATAACCTTGTTTTTCTTAAAAGAGGTTATGTTTCTCTTGTATGGGTGATCCATTGGTAGGAATTTATGATGACAGTCAAAATAACTTGTCTTGCCACTAATGGGGAGTGATTCTCCCCCAGTATGTTTTATGCATATAGGGCAAGCAAGCTTCCTAGACGTTGACCATTCAGAAAGCATACCTTAGGCAGGAAAGTCATTAATGGTCCACATCAAAGCAGCCCTCATCATGAAATTGTTCTTCAAGGATGCATTATAGGTCATAACCCCAACATCCTATAATTGTGTTAACTTCTCAATCAATGGTTGCAAAAAGACGTCTATTTTTGCCTTTGGTTTTTTGGGTCCTAGAACTAGTACAGATAGAAATATTACCTCTCTCTTCATACACATCTCTGGGGGCAAATTGTATGGGGTCAGTATAACTGGCCAACAAGAGTACGCTCTTCCGTATTGACCAGACAGGTTAAATCCATCAGTACATAGGCCAAGACGTATATTACGCAGCTCATATGAAAAGTATGGGTAAAGCCCATCCAAATACTTCCATGCTTTCCCATCAAATAGATGACACAAAAGACCCTCTTGTGTTTGATTCAAAGCATTCTAATGCATGTGTTTTGTTATGGACAATGAGGCGTATAAATGTTGAAGACCTGGTGTAATAGTAAAGTGTCACATTTTCTTCCTTGTCGTCCTAGTTACCTTCCCCATTCTCTTAATAGTTTTGTAACAATCCTTGTTACAGTGTACACATTTGTCCATACTCTTGTCTACAAACTCGTTTTGGAACAACATACACCCGTCAACATAACACTCTATCTTCACACATCCCAACCCCAGGTTTGCCACACTTTTCTTAGCATAATACAGGTTTGACGACACTCTGTTTCTATTTGGCATAGTGGAACCCATCAAATCCACCATTCTATTAAAACAACCACCCGAGAGATTATACTTTGCCTTTATGCTTAAAGCAGCTAGGGATACAGATGATTCTGTATGAGTCTCACACCCTTCCTATAACGGGATCAGCCCGCCATCAACAAATCATAAAATCTCTTAAGATCCGGATTAGGATCCTCCTCTACACCCTCATTTTGATCCCTAGGTTTGTCATCATGTTGTAGAACATGCCCGGTGGCAGGTCCAACATGATCCATCACCATCTGCTCCATGTTGTTGTAGTTATCCCTGTTACCCCTTACTTCATAGTAAGACGGTTGCATAAGTACGCTCGATGGGATGGGCGGTAAGTGCTCACTATGGTTGTACCACCAATAATATCCTTTCATGAATCCCTTCTCATTTAAGTGACACATCATATCATCAACGTATTCAAAATTCATACATCCGCACTTAGAGCAAGGACAACGATTATGATCCAATTGGTTGTACATCCATTGTCAATGTGCTGGAACCTCCATTCACGATATCTAACGATAATAGGATTGGTTACTTTAATTAAACAAGACTTAACTATCGTTCGTGAATCACTCTCTATCTCTTTGATGTAGGTGGGGCCCTATCCCATTCAGAATGAAAACGTAACCATCTGTAACTCATCTGCATGTTTGTGTTAACTTTATATGTTGACGTTCAATCAGAATTTTGACAGCATTTTGAATTAGTCCCCGAGTACACAGAGGTACGTGCGGGTCAAAACACCCCACGTAGACATGCACCCAGAGACAACACGAAATGTAAAAAAATGGAATCCAATTACACATCAACAACACAAGTTTCACATAAACAACAATATCTATGGTTTACGCCCTACTGGATTCATCCTTAACTGTCTAACCAGGATAATTCAAGATCCAACACAATACGTGTTGTGTTGTGTCTTAAACGGGAACCTATTTAGGTACACACATGGTCTAACAACACAGGGAGCCTACCAAAATTTTGGTAGAGTCTCATCTATAAACTAGACATTTCAAAACTTTACAAGCGCCCTGTTACACACAGAAAACTGCCCAATACAGTTCAAGCTATATAGAGTTCAACATAACACAACTCAGAACATTCTTACTCAAAGGTTAAACCATTACATTGGTTAGGGGTATTAGGGGGAAGATTACAAATGAAATATAATACACCACACTTGAAAAGGAGAATATAATACCCATACATCTTTACTTAGGATTCGTTTTTTATTTTCTATCGTTATAAAATGCATTAGTTACAAAATAATTGGATATAGTATAAATAATTTGTCATGAAAAAGGTCCTAATTCTAAATACTAGAGTTGACATACGCGGCATATAAAAATTTCACTTTTAACCGTATACAAAATAGAAAAGATGATTGAATTTAAAGTACAAAATAGATTATGAAAGGCAACATAAATTGTGAAAGGAAACATAAATTAGCCTTTATGATTACCACAATTTAATTTTCTTATATTACAATCACACAGTTGTCCACAACAAAATAAATTATTTCTCAAATCTTAAATCCTAAGGTCTTAACTTAACCAAAAAATTATCCTAAAGTCTCAAGAAAATTCAGACCTATATCAAGAACCATCAAGGTTCATATAGAACAATACAAAAAAAGAAAAGCCCATAATGGATGCAAAAGGGAGAAAAAAGAACATACCTATGCTGAAATTTGTTTCACTAAAGCGCTCATACAAAAACTCCTGGCTTTCGGACTGTTGCTAGGAAAAGGCATCAAGAAATTTATACACACATGAGTAAGCAACTAAAAAAAGGTACTACATTTTTATTCACATGATATGATAAGCAATGAAAAATAGAACTCCTTATTTAAATAGAACTCCCTATTTTTCAGCTGCTGCAAATAGGTCCTTTTGATCTAAAGCATAATTAATAAAGTAAAAAAAAGGTTTGGTTTATTTGAACTCAAATGTTAAAAGAACAAAGGAGCCTGACATTAAATATTAGTGTAGTTATACATTTTTGTTCATAAATTTTTTTCTTTCTATGAAGATTCATAAAATTTTTTGATAAGGCGCGACATTTTTAATGAATATGAAGAGAGTGTCTCTGCTAAGTGCTTCTGAACACAGATTCACAAAATTAACCTTACGATGCAAGTTACCTAATTTACATCATAGAATCTAATTTAGAGCATTACAAACTATAATCCCATAAGGAAAAGGATGCGACATATAATGATATAAGATGCAATTTTATATCATGGATAATAATATCCCATAGGAACTTTAGGTGGCAAGGTCCTGGGTAAGGGATGGAAGGGTGATGCAATAAAGATTGAGGCATAGTGAGCGCTGTTTTACTTTATCAAGATTACTACACTGTCACACTCCGTACCCCATTCATTCATTCATAGAAATATAGCATAGCTGCAGCAGGTCGCAACACAAATACACCACCCAATCTCCATAACAACTTTAATAATATTACTACAATTAGTAAACACTAGACTAATTAATTAAACTAAGGTTTCCATTCATTAACTTTTAGATTTAAAACTAAATCAGCTAACTGAAATTGAACAACCGAGAAAAGGGAAAAATTAAATGGCATATAGAATATAAAATTGATTACAAAAATCACAAAGTTAACAAAGAGAAGAGGAACAGAAACGTGTGATTTGATCAGTAAGCTGGTGGGGGTCTACTACAAGAATATACTCATGTTGATTTTTTGTTTCAATGGAACCAAATCTCAAGCTCTAAACCTAGTGTAGTCAAAATATACTCACTAATGAATCCGATTTCCATGCATACCAAGCTGTCTACATTGGCTGTGATGCATATTAAAATCAGGCCAACAGAGAAACCAACAATATATAATAATAAGGAAAAAGGAGATGACATATTTAATTAAGTGGCCATGTAACTGTAATTAATTTTTAATTTTCATCATTTATGTATAGTTATATTATTCAGATGTTTAGTCCTCAGAAAAAAAGAATGAAAACAGTGGAACTTCAAGCCCTATTTTCTAAACAAATCTTAAAATAAAGACCCTAAAATAAAGAAAAAGGCACCAAAATAAACAAAAAGTAAATTTAGTCTCACACACATTCATTATCTTAGATAGAGTGGCATAGGAACTGCAAAGGACCATAGCACTTTCTTGATCCTCAATTTCATCCAACAAAAGAGATAATTGAATTACATTCGGATAAGGTCAGAAGTGAACAAATTTTGACTTACATAATCACATTAATAAATTGGACAGTTGTTTTTTTATATATAATTAAAAGAAATAAAAAAATAACAATATTTATAAACTACATATCGATCATTTAACTGATAAAATATCAATTTAAACAAATCATAATCAAATTAGTAATAACTACGAAATTCGTTCTGTTTGGATAGCAATGATAAATTGGAGTAAGAAATAGGTGCACTTCATCTCATTCTTGATCAAATATATCCCACCCAATCCTCCCAAGAATAAACAAATAACAAATGATTATGTAAATTAAGCAAATTTAGGAACGTATTGCCTAACTCTATTTTATTTGTAATTAATAAGGAGAAAAGCAAGGGAACGAAAAGCATATTGAAAGCATCAAACAAGAAGAAAATAAAATATGACCAAAAATAAATTGAAAGTATAAGCATTTCATATTTGGAAAGAGAGAAAAGTTTACATGGAAATAAAATTCTAAAAGAAATTATCAATCAAGTTTATAAAACCGTTTTAAAAAATGGTATGGTAAATAGTAGGTAGAAATCAATCAAGAGTTTTGAATTTAAAGAAGGATAAAACTTAGGATGCAATTGCCCCTAATGTTATTCTGTAATAAAAATTATAGGTTTATCTCAGAAACCCATGAAATATTGGTAAGACAGATTAGTAAGATAAAACTCTGAACAATGCCTAAAAACACGTGAGAGATTGTATCTACTCCTGAGGTAAAATAAAACTAATTCTTGTTGGTAACAAAGGCAAGTTAAGAACTACATCTCTTCAAAACTTCATATGGCTTTGCAATATTATTGAGGTTTTGACAAAACGCAAAAGTTACTTTCACATCTCTTTCTTCATGAGGGAAAAAAGATTAGGCTTAAAACCAAAAACAAAGTGTCAATGTGTAATGTAGGAAGGTTATATCATTCCACTTTTTAAATCAAATGCTTCTTCTTCTTGCTTTAGTTTTTCAGGTTCATGCTCTTAACATAAGCTCTGTTGCGATGACTTTCCAGTCTTATCTATGTGCTTTGTATCAATTCTTAATGGAAACAATGTTCTTTCTACCACTAAAGAAAAGGAATAAGATTGTTTATGGAGTAATAGGCAGGAAGGTTTGGGCTTTATCATGAAAGTATTGTTTGCAATCATGAAACTTGAAAAATAACTTTACCTACTAATAATTGTAAATGTTGTGACTAATTTTCATAGAAACATATGAAAATGAAAAGGGATGTACAAGATTATAAACGTAAAGTCAGAGCTCTTACACAACAGTGTGTAGTTTAAGCAGTAATGATGAATGTACCGGGAAATAGGAAAAATCATACAAAAGAAAAAATTAATGAAGAAAATTACTTAATTAAAAAGAAATTAACAAACACAAATATATTACTCTAGATTGTTTATTTGAATAACATAGCTTAAGTATTAATTGACTAATGCTAAATTGAAAAGAAATTTAGAAAAATAACAAATATATCTAGCTTCATGTCATGCCTAATAGTTGTTTTGAGATAAATGATTAGCAGTAGAATAGTTACTACCTACTAATTGCATCCAATTAAATAATTCATAATGGTCACCAAATGCATGAGAACAAGACCAATGGCTGTATACTAATGTAAATCTATCAATAAATTGCTCAACTTCCAGTTAGCGTCCAAATCTAAATCAGTTTAACATGTACTACATTATAATTTATAAATTTAAAGAAGCAAAAACTTGGTTTATTATCCATGGTGTAGCATTACAGCGTGAGGCTATTAGCCTCTTTCCCCTCCTCAAGCTCACTAGCATGTGAAACAAGCAGTACCCAATATTGATATTAGCTTGCCTATCTAGTGAATAACATCACCATCCCTTTTTAAGAAAACAAAAAAGTAACAGAAGCTAAAAGAAATCTAGTTGCCCTTGCCGATCATGATGCATGCACAATTAGTGTGGAAAATTACTCTTAAGAAGTTAACAAATTTCATTGATCTTAACTTTTGTTTCAACTAGAAACAATACTACTTTGATATATATTTGACCAATCTTATTAAGTTAAATTGCATTCATTGCAAGGAATAATTTTTCATATCCCAGTCTTTGTTTGTTAAATTACATTCTTTCTCATTGGTTTCAAAACATGCATCAATGTATCTTATAATAAATTTATACACATTTTATTCACACAATCAAGGTATATAATGATCAAGATTTTTATGACCTTTATAGCAAGAATAAGGAAAAATCATGAATCAGGATGAAACAAATGAATCACGAGATTTAAAAGAAATCTCTGATAGTATAAGGCCCTAAATTGTAAGAGCTGCTAGTGTAACCCCACAAACCATTTGCATTTTTTATATGCATTTTTTTGGGGGGTCATCTAACTTTGAACCGATATTATTGTACATCATTGCCATTAAGTGATGGTGTGTCATGTAGTTGTAACAAAACTAAATCTAAGCAACATTATGCAAATTTTGTTTTGTTTTCTTCCCCTAGCAACTGAGAAAAAAAAAGGACCTAATAAACAAGCAGAGCAATGTACATTACCAGCGGGAGCGGACCCTGGCTCGCAGAGAGGGAGACAATGGAGATGAGGGCCCGTGGCTCATAGAGAGGGAGGCAAACAGGGATAAGGGACCGTGGATAGGAGGGACCGTGGTTTGCAGAGAGGGAGATGACGGAGATGAGGGATCATGGCTCGTAGAGAGGGAGATGACGAAGATGAGGGAGGTGGTCGGAGGGGAACACCAGAGAGGGGGAGCAGAGCGTGGCGGAAAGGAAGAGAGATTAGGGCTTGACTAACTGGTGGAGGGGAAAGGTTCTGGTTGAGTAACATATTAGATTTAGCGATGGAAAAAACATTGTCACTACACCTGTGGCTAATTTTTAAAAAAGTTGGCACGTGGACGAACTAGCCACGGCTACACCTGTGGTTGCTAACTTGGCCTATTTACCGACGACACAACACCACATCTATCGATGACTATTTCTACTGTCGCTATATTTGGCTACTTTTAAAAAAAGTTGACACATGGACGCACTAGCCATGATTGTATTGGGTGTCGCTATATTGGCTAATCTAGTGACGGGAAGAAGTCGTCGCTACGGTAGCCAAATATAGCGACAACAATGTTTTTCGTCGCTATATATGACTACTTTTAAACAAAGTTGACACATGGACGAAGTAGCCATGACTACACCTATCGTCGCTATCTTAGCCTAACTAGCGACGCTTTTCCTCCTGTCGCTATATTTAGCATAGACAACATTATCGACCACAGACACCTGTCGCTATCGTTAGGCGCCAACAAAAAAAAAGGGGAAAGCAAAAAAATAGAAGGAGGTCTATATAGAAACGGCCTTGGCGATGAATCATTATTACTGACGAAATTGATCCGTCGCTAAGTTGGGCGCCAACAAAAATACTTGGAGAGAAACCAAAAAAAATGTAGAGAGGGAAAACATAGCGACCAGCCCAACGACGGGTGTTTGCAAATTTTAGCGAAGAGATTTGGTTGATCAGTGATATAGTAACTAATTTTCTTTCTAAGGTCCCTTTTCATATTTCGATCACTAATGGGGTCGTTGATTAGTGACGACATGTTTCGGTCGCTAAGTTGAAGTAGCTACTAGGCTTTTTTTAGTAGTAAAGAATATGATATTATATTTACTATATAAATATTTAATAATATAAAAATAATTTATTCATATTAAAATCTTTGATTTGGATATTTCCAAGCATATCCACATAATAAATCGAGGTCCACATCTCAAGACTGTGGTATCCACGTAAGCAGAAACCTTATACTCGAGGTCACATCATTGGAGTATACACACAACATTAACATTGGAAGGCATCTTTGAGACTAATCTAGAACATTAATTCTAAGAGCTTCTACAACATCATCAACAGGATCCTGTGTAATCTTGAAAAGTTGTTGCACGTAATTACTAGCTCTGTGTACACAATGTAAAATATAAATATTACACAGATAATACGCAAAGTAAGTTTTAGAACTTTTTTTGTATTCATAGGATTGCTTGAACCACTCTACTTACTTGAATGTTGTGAATGCCTTAAGGGACATGACTTTAGTTTATTGCCAAATTGCAGGTTAAGGCTCAAGTGGATTACATGTCAGACATCATACCCTAAAGATTTACACATCGATATAAAAGATCAATAAGTATTTTTCCTAATTAGACCATTGTATACTAGTTCTCAAGTGCTCCATGCTTCAATCTTTTCTTATTTTCAACCAAATAATATGTTTTGTGTGCAACCGAGTATCCTTTAACCTTTACTCAAAGATGAATTTCTTGTTGTAAAGATCATCAAAGGAAGTTTTACCTCTCTTGATAGAACTTTTTATGTATATACAATGAAATTTGAATATTTAATATGTTTAAAAGGCCAAACTATCCATCAATTGTGTCACTAGAACATGTTTAAAGTGTTGAACTAATAGTCATAAAAGACATTTAGCACCTACTCTTGTAAGCAATTTAAAAATTTATTTTTTGTTTAGATGATGTGAAAATATAAAAATTTTTATAAAAAAGAAAATGATGAAAAAGAAAATAATATGAAAAGAGTATAAAAATATAGATAATTATATAACCGTTAATATAAGAACATGAGAGATTTCGTAATTTAGTGCTTTATAAGGTTGAGCAGCGAATTAGATTTGCATGTTCAACTTAATTGTAACATCCCAAAATTTTAGAAAAAATAAATTATTAGATGATGATAATTAATTATTTGATATCCAAAACATATAGGAAAATTAATTAGACATTAATTGTGAATTACCGATAAATTAAAATTTACTGAAACTGGATGATTTAACAGATGGTATAGGACTTGTAAAGTCAAATTAGATATTTAATGAGTTTAGAATAATGAGGATTTAATTATGGTTATGATGGTATGAATAAAATAATTTTTGGAATTGAGATATTTATACGACATAACATATATAATCAAATGGTGAAATTACGAGCGCAAACGAATTAAAAGAAAATGCCAATTTCCACTAGTGCAAAAATTGGATATAACAACGGGATATAATCATGGGTTAAAGTGGATCGGTGATAAAAGCATGCGCGGTGACATTTTTTAAATTATAAGGTAAACGATATAATCAGGAAAAACTATATAATCACGAACAGCATTAGATCCGTGATCGTACCCATTAATATATAATCACGGTTGAGGAGTCAACCGTGGATATATAGTACCTAAAATATATATCCATGGTTGACTACACAACCGTGACTATATATTGATGGGTACGATCACGGCTCTGATGTTATCTGTGAATATATATTGATGGCTATAATCACGGTTGTATTTCCAACCGTGGATATATAGTTCAGGTACTATATATCCATGGTTTACTTCACAACCGTGATTATATATAGATGGGTACTATCACGGTTATGATGTTAACCGTAGATATAGAGTTGGCATTTAACCAGGGGTATTGGTGTAACCATGATAATAGGGGTAATATTATCACGGTTGCAATGGGATCTATGAATATATGTTTAATTTAAGTCAGGGTTTTGAAGGGTTTAGGTCATTTCCCCGCGTCCCTAACTTCTTCTTCTTCCTCTTACGCTCTACTTTGTCATCTACGCATTGGTTGAGTGCTTCATCTTCATCCCTTTTCTATTCAGGTAAGTGTTTCCTCTTCTTCCTCTCTTGTTTTCCCTATGTTGCATTGTGTGTGACGTTCTCTTCCTCTATTTTGTTATGTAGAGCACAGCGTCATGCCCTCTTCTCTGTTCACTGTCGTTCCCCATCTTCGTGGTTTCTTCATTCAGGTAGATGACTTCTTCCCTGAACCCCCATTATAGTATATGTGCCTTTTACTGCTGAACTCAATTGTCTGCGTGCTGTTCCCTGAACCCCTATTATCATTGTGCTTTTTTTGTGGCCATGTTCCCTGTTCCCTGAACCCCCATTGAATCAGATTAGTTTCTCACAACCAATATATGCATTATTCTGAACTGAAAATTAGTGACATGTTCTGTGTATATTGTTTGTCTTTTAAAGATTTGGTTTTTACTTTGATTTTTGGTAAACCCTGAACTGCTGTTAATTGTAACCTTTAATTTAGAATTTTATTTTAGTTTTTAAAATTTGAATTGGTTTTCACTTTGAATTGGTTTCACTTTCACTAGTCAGAATTATAAAATTTAGAATTTTATTTTAGTTTTGACTGCTGTGAATTATTACTAGTTTCTGATTAGGAAGTTTTTACTTTTCGAATGTGTTTAATGATAAGGTTTGGTCACTATAAAATAGGTAATTTTAGTTTTACTTATGATTTATTTTTTTGCTTACTAATTTTTTTTTATTAATATGCAAGATGTTTAAAAATAGTTCACGCCATTGTTTAGAGTGTTATTGTTGATTTTTTGTTTTGAAAGGGTAAATAAAAGATTATCAAACTTATAATTAACATAAATATACATAGGATTGAAAATTTAAAATACATAATTAGATTTAAAAAATAAAAAATCAATCTAAAATATTTACCAAATTAAGGTAAAATACAAATAAGAAAGTAAATGTATAAATAAACTTTAAACAAATTGAAGTTGTTGATGCTAACCTAGTTAATGAAAGTTCATGTGATCTTATAATCCATTATCCATAATCCATAATCCATAATCTATAATCCATAATCTATAATCCATAATTCATAATCCATAATCCAAACTTTAAAAGTCTTATAATCCAATACCATAATCCATAAATTCATACTTCTACTTCAAAATAACACAAATTAAAAACATCATACTAATTACTAAATTAAAGTCCAAACTTTAAAAGTCTTATAATTTAATACCATAATCCATAATCTATAATCCATAATCCAACACCATACTTCTACTTCAAAATAACACATTTTTAGGTATTATTTGTAATCAAAATTTATATTTCACTTATATAATGTTATTTCTGTTGTTGTTGGTTGCTCGTATATAATGTTATTTCTATGGTTGTTGTATGTGTGTGGTTGTCAATATTGGGAACTCGTAGGCTCATACTAGTTAACTAGTAACTAGTATGAAAGTTGTTGTGTATGAGTGAACCGTAGTTCCCCGTTTGAGATTCGACAAAAATGGTCATTAAATTAATTAATTTCATCATTTGTGTTGAATCTTGAATTGTCTGTTTGGACAGTTTGGGATGAACAATTGTTTTTTAAACGTCATTAGTACGTCCAATGTAACATCCTAGGTTATTTTTGCATTTATTTTTATTCAAACGATTACATCTTACGATAAATTTTTCCTTTTCTTGAAACTTAATCGATATTTAGTGAAAAAGCATTTATTTTTACTGACTTATTCAAGTGACAGCAGTCACAGTTAGATTAATTAAATAAGGTCTAGAAAAGAAAAGCAAGTTAATTTAAGCACAACGGATGGGAGAAAGGGAATCAGGGCTTCTCGCTTGAGCGAGGCCCCTACTCGTCTAAGCGAGATTCCGGACTCTCACTTAAACGAGGTTTCTATTCGCTTGAGCGAATACCTTTCACACATCGGATATTACACAACATGCAACCGGACTCCCAAAATTTCACTCTAAAAATGGTTCTGTGAACCCAAAGAGTTATTATAGCTACCATGAAAGCATATGTATTTTGAAATATAGGTTTACATCCGGTCCGGTCTTAATTAAACACAACTAATAATAATACTAAGAAGTTCTTATACACAGATATTTATCTCTATAGAGAGTCACTCAAAGTCACTTGGACCCTGGCACCGATCTCCCCCTTGGCGCGACTCCATGGCTCCTTCCCCCTCCCTGTCTCTGGTTACTAAAAAAAAAAGGCAAGGGTGAGTGTTTGGCATTGTAATTAATATAGAATGGAACTTAACAAATATACATGCATATTTATACATACACATCAAACATCACTTGTAAGTAAGCATACCGAAACATAGTGTATTACATACAGTAACTATATTAAACCAACCACACAATTCCATCACATTCATCACGATCACAACTGACTCTCATATAATCTGATTCCTAGTATCCGGATACTAAAGGATTGGCCTTCAGCTGGGGGTCCTACTTGACACCCCGTGAACCCTGCTTGGTTCACCGAGTCCTGCTTGACTCTCCACCTCAACCACTAGGTCCTACTTGACCACTGGGTAGCTCAACTGGGCACGAAAACCACGGAGCCGGAAATGAGGGGCTATCATATACCGTCGGCCATCCCACACCACATAGTCATTCAACAATTTACCTTTCACATAATAATATCAATTCCTCATCACTCGGGTAGCCTGCTTGCTAACCCGACGTCACATAACACTGATCATTTCACATTAGATATCACAAGATCATAACATGATAAACTCAACCACACCCGATCCTCCACTAATTAATGTACTCAGTCACACATGCACAAGCATAAACACACAACTACGTTTAGCAACATTTTCCTTAACCTGTTTACATTACCTCAATGACCTGTATAAGAAGCGAGTCCTATTCTAATTAATTATAACCCGAACACCCCCTTACTTTGGTTCCACGCTTCGATGATCTGCTCTCTGTGTCGATTCCTTCCTCTGAGCACTGGTTTCGCAGTCTCAACTTCGTCACTCAGTCTTCCGTTGCTTAACCTACTACCTACGGATCATAAAGTACAGCTCGTCACTTCAACGCCCTTAGTTCATGGACTGCATTTGGGCTCATACTCACCGGAGGAGTGGAGAACAGCCACGAATATAGCCATGCATGGCCCTTAACAGCCAAAGAATAAAAGGAATAAGGGAATCACAATTGGAACAGATCAGTAGACTCACCTTGAAGCCTCGATCACAGGAATGGGGTTCAATTGAAGTTTAGACACAAATGGAGTCCCTCTCCAGCGCATGTAAATCAGCGTTAAGAGAGGAGAGAAAAATGAAAGAGAAGGAACAGACCAACAGCAAAAGTAACTTGTAAATAATGAAGAGGGAAGGAAGAGAATCTCCTTATATATATGTATAGCTCATGGGCAAGATCGTCTTTTCCTTTATTTTATTTGTATTCTTACTAAATTTAATCAATTTCACTATATTAAACTATTGCATAGTTATCAAATCAATTACACTTATTTATTCCCTCAACGTTTAATTATTCATAATTCTCTAATACTTCGCAAGAGTATAGGCCCAATATAAATATCGGCCCCCCGGCGTCCTAGCTTAGTGTTCATACCTCGGAAATCCGAGCTACAACCTGAGAGATCGGATATCTCATCCGTGCTCACCTCTTGGTTACCTACACCCGTTGTTTCGGTCATTATAAGGTTAATCCGGGCTATGACCCCGTGTGAGGCGCTCTCCTCACAACGGTTGGACCAGACCACCTAGCCCTGCCCGCTCTTCTCCTACACTTTCGATCTTTAACTCCGCCTGCTCACGCTTCTGAGACCGATCTCGACACCGGCTTTCTTATCTCTGGCTCAGACAGAACAAATATTAAATAAAACTTCTAAAACATTTACTAATCATTTCCCATTTCTTATAATTCTCATTAAAACATCAGGGATGTTACATCCAAGTTAGGAGTTATTTTAAAATTTGATAAACTTTTGGTAACTTGCATTTTGTGTTGTTCTCTGGGTGCATATTTGGTTGTGGTTGAATTTGATTTGACCACTCTTATTTTGTGTACTTAGAGACTAATGCGAAATGTTGTCGAAATCTGATCAAATTTTAAAATAACTCCTAACCTGTATATATCAATGACGTATAAAAACAATTGTCATCCTGAATGGGTATAGGACCACCACCTTTGTAAAAAAAGTAAGATTGATCATAACACCTTGTAAACAGTTGGTATGGATCGAAGTTGGACAACTGCATCACGCATAAGTCTAGAGTACGAGGGTGGAGTTGAATCATTTATAGAATTCATAGCGAGGAATGCTGAGAAGGTGAATGAAAGGTATTTTTTCCCTTGTGTTAAAATCTTGAACCTGTGTCGGCTAGACTTGGAAGAGGTGTGAGAACATCTATAGTGTGATGGATTTCTTCGTAGTTATACCCGTTGGATATGGCACGGTGAAGATGTGGTGGTGCCAAGTTCCAGCTCTTAAACTAAAAATTGAAGCTCGATGCATGACACCGATGTCGACATGGATGACCGACTTGAGGATATGATTCGTGATGTGGGGGTAGAAGGTTTTAAGAAAGCTCATGTATATACGACTCTGTGTGAGGATTTTGAGCAGCCGTTGTATCCAAACTGCGTCAATTTCACTAGGTTATCAGCTATTTTACGATTGTTTAATTTGAAGGCCATAAACGGGTGGACAGATAAAAGTTTCACTGACTTACTGAAGTTGTTGAAAGAAATGCTCCCAACTGAAAACACCTTGTCGAATCGTAACTATGAGGTCAAAAAGGTGTTGTGTCTTATGGGTTTAAAGTATGAAAAAATACATGTATGCCTAAATGATTGTGTATTATTTCGGGATAAGTATGAAATGCTGCATCGATATCCCAGGTGTGGGGTGTCACGGTATAAGAAGAAAGAGGCTGATTCTGATAAGGTCTGTACTAAAGGGTCTCCTGCAAAGGTGTTGTGGTATCTGCCTATAGTTCCAAGACTAAAGCGTCTATTTGCTAATGCAAATGATGCAAAACTTATAAGATGGCATGCTGATGAAAGGGTTGTTGATAGACTACTTAGGCATCTGGCCGATGGATCACAGTGGAAGAAAATGGATACGATTTTTCTAGATTTTGCCCATGAACCAAGAAATGTTAGGCTTACACTAGCCACAAATGGCATGAACCCATTTGGGAACCTGAGTACAAACCATAGTCAGTGGCCTATTTTTTTGTTTGTTTACAACTTGCCGCCATGGCTATGCATGAAACGGAAATATGTTATGTTATCAATGATGATTTCTGGTCCATGACAACCCGGGAACGACATTGATGTATATTTAACTCCATTAGTTGAAGACCTCAAAATGTTATGGGAAAACGGGGTTGATGTGTTTGACGGGTTTGCAGGGCAATCATTCAAATTGTGTGCCATGCTATTTTGCACGATCAATGACTTTCCAGCGTGAAGGGTCATAAAGCTTGTCCTATATGTGAGGAAAGAACTAGTTCTGTGCGGCTGCACCATGGTAGGAAAAATATTTATCTTCGACATCGAAGGTTTTTTAAAGCGAATCATCCATTTCGTAGGTTAAAGAAGTCGTTCAATGGTGTGCAAGATTTTGAAATGGCTCCTCCACCACTATCTGGTCGCTAGACATATGAAAAGGTAAAAGACGTCAATGTGGTGTTTGGCAAGTGTGAAAGATAATCCACCGCACAAAACCACTAGAAGAAAAAGTCAATATTTTTTGTCTTACCATATTGGAGGGAGCTTGATGTAAGACACTGCATTGATGTAATGCATGTGGAGAAAAATGTGTGCGACAGTTTGGTTGGAACACTCTTAAACATACCCGGGAAGACTAAGGATGGCCTAAATTCACATATGTACTTGTAGTTTATAGGTATACGTCAGGATTTGCATCCACAATCAAAGGGTAAAAGAACATATTTGCCCTCAGCATGTCATACGTTGTCCAGAAAAGAAAAGCAAAGTCTGTGTGAATCATTACGTAGTGTGAAAGTTCCGTCTGGTTATGGTTCAAACATCAACACTTGTGTTTCCATGAAAGATTTGAAGTTAGTTGGGTTAAAGTCTCACGATTGTCATATGTTGATGCAACAATTTCTACCTATCGTCATTCGTGATATTCTTCCTAAAAATGTGAGAAATGTCATAACAAGGCTGTGTTTGTTTTTCAATGCCATATGTTGCAAAGTAATCATCCCCGACGAATTGGATGTGTTGGAACAGGAAGCATCACTTATACTATGTCAGCTTGAAATGCATTTCCTACCTTCTTTTTTTGACATAATGGTCCACTTAATCATCCATTTGGTGAGAGAGGTCCATTTGTGTAGTCCAGTGTTCCTGCGGTGGATGTATCTCATTAAGCGATATATGAAGATATTGAAAGGGTATATGAAGAATAAACGTCGTCCTGAAGCTTCGATTGTGGAAAGGTATATTGCAGAGGAAGCTATTGAGTTTTGCACTGATTATATATCACATGCTGAAAGCATTGGTATTCCAAAGACTCGTCATGATGGGCGATTGGATGGGAAAGGTACGATTGGTAAAAAAATAAAGAGCATGCCACGTGATGATGTCCTCCAAGCGCACTTGTATATTTTGAACAATACGGATGACGTGCAACCGTATCTAACTACTCACAAAGAGCTAGTCAAGAGAAACAATCTTAGAATGACTGAAAAGAGGGTGTTGAGTGAACACAATAAGACATTCATGCAGTGGTTCCAAATGACCGTTCTAAAAGATACATCTGCTTTTGTGACATTAAATCCACTGGCACAGGGCCCCAACTTTGATGTCTTTACATTTTATGGGTATGACATAAATAACTATTTGTTTTACACAAGAACACAGGATGAGAAGAGTACAAATCAAAATAGTGGAGTTATGGTTGTGGCTCAGTCAATGCATTTCTCAACTTCAAAGGACAACAACCCTGTCATGGCCGAGTCATGCTACTTTGGTGTGATTAAAGATATATGGGAAGTTGATTACGGTCCTTTCACCGTTCTTGTGTTTAAATGCAAATAGGTTAACAATAAGAACGGTGTTAAAACTGATGATTTTGGATTTATATTGGTGGACCTCAACAAGATAGGTCATAAGGAGGAACCATTCATCATGGCAACGCAAGTGAAACAAGTTTTTTATGTTACTGACCCAGCTGACAAACGTTGGTCAATTATTATCCAAGGTAGAAACAACATTGGAGACCCCAGCCTTGATGTTATGGAAATTTCTTTCACCACAATACGTATTCCGTCATCTATCATGGAATATGACATAGATGATGTAGTTGCCAGTTGTCATGACCACCATGAAGGCTTATGGGAAAATATACCATCTTCATAGGGTATGATTAATTGTATTGAATGTTATGTTAATGAATCATTGTATTAAATGTTATATTAATTGTTCATTGTATTAATCATGTTACAAGTACTATATATTGACATTTTGTTTTTCCTTGTTTGGATAAATACTCATGGCTGACCAGGATCCACATTCTAGGTCTGACTCACAGACTATAGGTTCCTCTGCTCGGAAGAATAAAGGTGTTACCCGGATGTAGGATATTTTACTCAGGCGTCATCAGGGAGAGAGGTTGTTTGTTGACGTATACTGGTAGACTTGATAGACCACATGCCGTGAAGTTTAGTAGTTACTTGGGAGTCGTGGCTCGCACGAGGGTGTCCATTATTATCCCCAACTGGGATAATATGGAGGAGGTCGTGAAGAACCATATTTGGAGTGATATTCTGGTAAGTTAAATATGTTATATTAATTATGTTAATGTATTGTTTCATGTAATTCATATAGTGACTAATTCCCCCTTGTAGGATTCTTGGGATATACCTGCACACGACACACTGAGGAGGAAGATCCTCAGTATTATTGCTGACAGATGGAGGTCATTCAAGTCTTCACTTACCAGGAGGTATGTAAGGACTTTAAATTAGGTCGATACAGTTTACCGTAATTGCATTATCAATTTTTAACTCACCTTATTTTAACTATGAATTGTAGGTATATATTTGGGGAGGAGCGAGGACAGTTCCCCGGAGAGAAATATACCTTCATCAACCAAGAGACTTGGGATGCTTTCATTGCAGCTAAGCAGACCGACCAATGGATGGTACGTTGGTATTTAACATGATTAAATATTTTAAATTTAAACGTAACTCTAACCCATTTTTTTTCTTGTTGGAGGCTGTCAGAGCAAAAGCACAGTGCATTAGGAAGAAGAATGACTGCCCCATAGATTGTAACGTGGAGGTTACAGATTATTAGAAGAGCACATGGCCCAAGAGAAGGTCAGTCAATGTCAGGCTAGCCAACCTGACACTAGTGTTGTGGATCCCCTTCCCCACCTACACGCCATGAGAAATGGAAACGGGCCAGGGTTAGGAAGAGTGGGGAATACACTTCCTCACAAGCTCAGGAGGTCACCTCACAAATACTAAGTATCCGCCTTGTTAAAGTTTTCAGTTTTTTGGCAAACATGAAGCCTAAACACTAACCTGTTTGGTTTCAGGATTCCTTGGTTGAGCAATCAACCCAAGGCTCCTTCGTAGCCCATAGCAGGAAGGATATTTTGACTACCGCCATCGACAGGCCAGAGCACCCCGAAAGGGTGCGTGCTGTTGGTCGAGGTCACGGTAAGTTATAAATGACTGTATCCTTTCATTTTCTTTTCTATTAAATAATTATGCTTTAATCATTCATATTTCACAGGCCTCCGGAGCTATTACGGTGCTCCCTGTAACACCCTCGGTTAGATAAGACAAATCCTTCTGTAGGTTCATCCTATTTAACTGAGAGTATTAACAGTTTTAAGAAAAAGTGAATATCTTTTTTTTTAAATAAATACGTGGCAGATCAGTGGAAGCAATAATGTATATATCACATAGTCATTCACAAACTATAAGTAATTGTACTCTTAACAGAATGGGGCACGCAGGCACCCTTAAATATTATACAGTCATCCGATGTCTGATTATTAATAATAAATATTCTATCTTTAATGATTGTTCTCAATGGGTTCAGCGTATTGCTGATCTTCACACTCGGGTTCTTGAGTTTCTAATTCCTCTGAAAAATGGTCAACAGTAAGGGTGAATATAACCCAAGACCCTGATTGGTTAATCCGGTGCGGACATAATCCAGTTAACATACAATATCACATAAATCATACATTTAGCATATTCATATTTATAACAATCAAGCATATTGTCATGAAATAAATCGTACATTTAACATATTCACAATTATAACAATCAAATATGCTGTAATGAAATGCATGAGTTTGGATTTATTATGATTTATCTTTGGTTAAGTCTCATGATGCATGTGGGCCCAATAAATCATTTCATCTTCTTCTCATTCTTTGGAATATCACCATTCCAATCATCTAGAGCGATCAAGGTCCGCCCAAGTTCCATATGGTACAAATGAACTCATTGGTTCTCATCATTGATTTAAATATTTTTGGAACTTGGATCCCTACGATCATAGCCACACCCCGTCATTTAGTCGAAGTACACTAGAATTTCCTCGTCTCACCCGGCTATCAGGCGCGACTCTGATGCCATTGGGTTACCGTTCCAGTTGTACTCCCAAGATTCTTCTACTGAGATCGAACGTGAGTGATCTCCACTGTACCAAGTGTATGCTCTAGAGGTTTTTCTTCTTCAAAAATATTTTCATGATGCGAAATGCATTTATTTTATCAATTGATTCCTTGAGTATCTTATGTATTTCCAGTCTCATCATATCATTCCCAAGTTCTTTGGATTTCATCAATTAATTAAACATTGTATATATATATATATTATATCTTGGTTAATATTGTATTTTTCATAAAGAGTAAAATAATATATTCTTTATGTAATTACACATAATTAAGATGTTAACAAGGTTTATAACAATAAAACTAATAATAATAATAACAATATTAAGATTAATAATAATTAGGATAATAATAATAATAGAATAAGGATAATAATAATAATTATAACTTCTCATTAATTTAAAAAGTATTAAAAAGTAGTTTCTAAATGAAAATCCAAGCGAAAACCATTAAAAATAGAGTTTTCCGAGTGAAACAGGGGCAAATCCGAGTGAAATATGTATAATTCCGAGTGGAACCATACTGGGCAGGGTTCTCCAAATGATCTGGCTAAAAATCCGAGTGAAATGACACTGGAAAGCTGTTTTCCGACTGAAATAAGTTTGGGTCCGAGTGAAAATGAATTGGAAAGCGGTTTTCCGACTGAAACAGCTTGAATCCGAGTGAAATAAAGCTGAGCAGAGTTTTCTAAATGAATTTAATATATTTTCCGAGTGAAACAGAAACTAAAAATGATTTTCTTAATTAAATAACTTAAATTCTGAGTGAAATAAATTTCTGAGTGAATTAAAACATGAATCCGTGTGAAGTCAGTAGGAAAATGGTTCCTGAGTAGCATTGTTTGCAAATTCAAGTGAAAATGAGCCTCTAAACAAAGTAAAATATAATTCCGAGTGGTATTCAGTCAAAAAGGAGTTTTCTGTGTGAAGTCTATATGTGTTCCGAGTGGAATCAGCATGAAAAAGGTTCCTGAGTAAAAATAAGATAAGTTCCGAGTGAAACATGAGTTTACTGAGTAAAATTGCCCTTGGAAGGATACTGTCCGAATGGAAACATGCTGGAAAAGCTTTAAGGTTACTTCTTCCGAGTGAAACTACTGAAAAGGTTCTGAGTGAAGGATAATTATGTTTTCTGAGTGAAATAATTTAAGAAAGAGATTTTCGAGTGGATTAACTATAACTCCGAGTAAAAATGATTGAAAAGGAGTCTTTCAAGTGATAGAGAGGTTCTGTCATGAAATATACTGCTTTACATAGTGAAATCATGTAAAAACCGATTGTATTTACTTAAAACTGATTGGATTTGTACAAAACTGATTGAATTTAAATAAGACCGATTGAATTATATATAAAACCGACTGAATTTGCATTAGAACCGAGCTGTTTGTCCTTCATTTCAATATAGTTCATGTTCTTCTCATAATTCATACAAGGTATACTATTTACCAACAATTATATATATAAAACAGTAACAATTAAGTATATAATTCACCCATCACTGAATCTGCCCTGGAAAGGTGAGGAACAAGTTCCTTAACCCTTTCCTTCACTCGGTTTTCCCACAGAGCACCCAAGAATATACCCCCCTTACCTTAATGAAGTTCCTGGAGGAGAAGAAGAGTCCCTTTCACTGTCTTGCACCAGTTCCGAGTGAAACAGAAGGGAAAGGAGAGAGAAAGAAGCTTGCTGGGAAGGAAAATGATGAAGGGTGTTTGTGTCGTGTGTGTGGGTTCTTTAGGGTCCTGGCACTGGTTTAAATAGGTAGAGGGTGAGTGGAATGGGGGACAGCTTTTCTGAGTGGCTGTTAGTGGAGTGATAATGGAGGGTCAGTGGGAATTAATTAAGAGATATGCTGAGTCAGTGCTCATTTCTGGCAACCCACTATCTTTAATGCACACAATTGAATTTAAATAATCATTAAAAGACAAAATTAAAGTCAATACGCACTACTGACAGTGAATACCGAGTGAAAGTTCCACTCGGTTAACCATTATACCGACTGGAATTCCTACTTCCGAGTCAACAATTGCAAGGCTCGCTTGAGCGTGGCTTGCTCGCTTGAGCGAAGCTTCAATTCTTCACTCGGAATTCCTTTGAAACCAACTCAGGCACTCGGTTTCTCACTCGGTAATACCTTTCCAGACTGAGTCCTCTCTTCCTCAGAATCTTCACTCGGAAATCCGAGTCTTCATTCACTTAATTCACTCGGTTTAGGCCATCTTCTTAAAATATATTTCCAATTAAGGTTTATTTCAACCATTAGCTCTCGGAACAAGGTATACACGTACGAGTCTCACTCGGTTTTGGTCCAGTAGAGTATATCTCACTCGGAATTGGCTCCCTCCACCATTTTCCACTCGGTTTCCTGAGCAAAACCATTCGGAAACCTTCCCAATTGTTTCCCCAACACACTTCCAGTCGGAAGGAAGCATCAAATCAACATAAACATGAGTATTTAAGCTTTCTTTCACTCGGAATACTTCAATCAGAGTAGTCTCCTTCAGAAAAGGAAGCATTTGACTCGGAACCGAGCCTTTCTAGGGTGTTTTGAGTCGGATTTTTCTGCTTCACTCGGAATTTCTGATCATTCACTCGGAATTCTTCTCTGTTACTCGGAACAGAGCCCTTTTCACTTGGTTTTTACATAATTTCACTAATGGTCCATATAAATTCTATTATTATGTGCAAAAATGACATTTTTGAGGTACTACAGACCATCAACAGGGTATATATTGACTTATTCTTGCTTACAAACTCCATAATTAAAATTTACAAGGATAAAATTGTTTCTAAAAACAGGGATGTTACATTCTCCTCCCCTTTTAAGAATTTCATCCTGAAATTCAAAGTTGGAATAATTGAGGGTACAATTCTCTCATTTTCTCCTCAATTTCCCAAGTAGCATCCCCATCATCTGTCTGACTCCAAACTATCTTGACCAAAGGAATTTCCTTGCCTCTTAGCTGTTTGAGACGTCGGTCAGCAATCTTAACTGGCGATGCTTCAAAGGTGAGGTTTTCTTTTAGAACAAATTGATCGGGACTTAGAACATGATCAGGGCTTGGTACATATTTGCGGAGTTGAGAGACATGAAATACATTGTGAAGGTTTGTCAGCTCGGGTGGTAGAGCAATACGGTACGCATGAGTTCCTATCTTTTGCAGAATTTGATAGGGTCCTACGTATCTGGGGCTTAACTTCTTAGCCTTCAAAGCTCTTCCTACTCCAGTGGTAGGGGTAACTTTGAGAAATACATGATCGCCTTCTTCAAATTCTAATGGCTTTCAACGTTTGTCATAGTAACTCTTTTGTCTATCTTGCGAAGCCTTCATTGCCATTTGAATCCTCTGAACTTGTTCTGTTGTCTTCTAAACAATCTCTGGTCCAATTATTGTCTTCTCACCAGTCTCATACCAACATAAAGGTGTACGGCATTTTCTTCCATACAAAGCTTCATAAGGGGCCATTCCGATGCTTGCATGATAGCTGTTGTTGTAAGTGAACTCAATAAGTGGAAGGTATTCTTGCCAATTTCCACCATGTTCCAAGACACAAAGACGTAACAGATCTTCAAGAGTCTTGATCGTCCTTTCCGATTGTCCGTCTGTCTGTGGGTGGTATGCGAAACTTAACTTCAGACGAGTTCCTAGAGCTTGTTGCAGGCTCTTCCAAAACTGTGATGTGAAACAAGGATCTCGATTGGACACAATCGCAGTGGGAGTTCCATGTAATCGTACAATTTCCTTGATATAGATCTGGGTGAGTTTCTCTAGGGAATACTTCATATTGACAGGAATGAAGTGAGCGGTTTTTGTTAATCGATCCACGATTACCCAAATAGCATCACATCCAGCTGATGTTCTGGGAAATTCACTCACGAAGTCCATAGCAATCTCATCCCATTTCCATTCTGGAATATCCAAAGGACGAAGGGTCCCACTTGGTCGTTGTTGTTCTGCCTTTACCTTCTGACACATCAGGCAAGCTGTTACATACTCAGCGATATCCCTTTTCATTCCTTGCCACCAGAATAATTTCTTCAAGTCCTGATACATCTTGGTTGATCCTGGGTGGATGCTGTATTTACTTTTGTGTGCTTCATCCAGGATGGATTTTTTAAGATCTGTGTTAACTGGAATACAGAGTCTCTGTTGATACCTGATTGCCCCATGTTCATCCTTGCTAAACTCTGAGACTCCTTCTTTCGTCTTTTCCGCTAGATCTTGTAATTCCTGGTCATTGGCTTGAGCTTCTTTGATTTGTTCTAAGAAATCATTGGAAATCCTTAGCATTCCAACCATAAGGCTTCCCCTTTTTGGTGTTACTGCTAGATTCAAATCGCGAAACTGTTCTATCAATTCCAACTCCTTTGTCATCATATAAGATAGACGTAGGGCCTTTCTACTGAGTGCATCAGCCACAACATTAGCTTTTCCAGGATGATATCAGAGTTCAAAATCATAATCTTTGATAAATTCCATCCACCTACGTTGTCGCATATTCAACTCCTTCTGGTCGAATAGGTACTTCAAGCTCTTATGATCACTGAAGATTTCAAAGTATGTACCATACAAGTAGTGTCTCCAGATTTTCAAGGCAAACACAACTGCAGCTAATTCCAAGTCATGTGTGGGATAATTAACTTCATGCGTTCTTAGCTGTCTTGAAGCATAAGCAACAACCTTTCTTTCTTGCATTAGGACACATCCTAGTCCTTGTCTTGACGCATCACAATACACTTCATATGGCTTGGCAGGATCTGGAAAAATCAAGACAGGTGCACTAGTGAGTCGTTGGCGTAACTCCGTAAAACTGCTTTCACATTTGTCTGTCCATTCAAACGGTTGATCTTTACGGGTCAGCCTAGTTAAAGGTGCTACAATTCGAGAGAAATTCTCGATGAATTGACGGTAATATCCAGCCAGTCCAAGGAAACTGCGGATTTCCGTCACATTCTTGGGTTGTTCCCAATTTAGTACAGCTTCTACCTTTGTAGGATCCACAGCAATTCCTTCCTTAGAGATGACATGTCCTAAGAATTTCACTTCTGTCAACCAGAATTCACATTTTGAAAACTTGGCGTATAATTGCCTTGCACGCAAAGTGTTTAGAACAATTCGGAGATGCTCCTCGTGTTCCTCATGACTCTTGGAGTAGACGAGAATATCGTCAATGAATACAACCACGAATTTGTCCAAGTATTCATGGAAGATTCGATTCATGTATCCCATAAAGACTGCAGGTGCATTTTTAACTCCAAAGGGCATAACAAGATACTCATAGTGCCCATATCGTGTTCTGAATGCCGTTTTTGGTACATCGTCTTTCTTTACCCTGATTTGATGATAGCCTGATCGCAGATCGATCTTCGAGAAGATAGTGGCTCCTCGTAATTGGTCCATCAAATCATCAATTCTTGGGAGAGGGTATCGGTTCTTGATCGTAGCTTTATTCAACTGCCGATAGTCAACGCACAGCCGCATACTGCCATCCTTCTTTTTAACTTGAAGAACTGGTGCTCCCCAAGGTGAGACACTGGGTCTAATCATTCCTTTCTCTAGAAGTTCTTCTAATTGTTCTTTGAGCTCACTGAGTTCCTTGGGTGACATCCGGTAAGGAGCAATAGAGATTGGTCCCACGCCTAGTATAATATCAATGCTGAATTCGACTTCTCGCTCTGGAGGTAGCTCTCGTATGTCCTCAGGGAATACTTCTGGAAATTCTTGAATAACAGGAATCTGTTCAAGTTGAGAAGTGGCCTTACTTTCAGTTTCAGTAAGGATCATATATAGTTGGACTTCTTTTAAGATTACCTTTTCTGAGCTAACAAGGCAAGAATCAGTGACTTGATCACATTCAGATGTAATAGACCCGTGAGAGATGTATCTATTATGACAGTCAATCAGAATATGGTTGGCAGCAAGCCAATTCATCCCTAGAACAATGTCTAGATCAATCAAAGGTAAACATATCAGATCTACTTGATAAGCTTTCCCTTCGATGTTGAGAGGACATTCTAGACATATGCAAGTAGAGTAAATGGGTTTATTGGCGGCAGTTGTGACAATCATTTGATAGGGCAGAGAGGTTGTAGGAAGCTTTAAATGTTTTACACAATTCTCAAATATGAAAGAATGAGTGGCTCCAGAATCATATAACACATTTAATAGAGTACTTCCTATAAAGCATGTACCTTGCACAAGATCGTTCTCTTGTGATACCTCTGCACCATTCATGGTAAAAACTCTGGCATTTCCCCCCGGCCTTCTGGTTGAGTTGTTTCCGGGCCTTCCAGGATTATTGTTGTGTCTGAAGTTGTTGTTGCGGGGAACATTCTGCATTCTCGGGGCATTAATTGCAGGGGTATTTATAGCAGGTCCCCTATTCCCTTGGCCTGTTGGTCGCACTACCTGCCTTTGAGTCATCTATTGCTGGTTGTTAGTATTTTTGAACCAACAATCAACATCACGATGTCCAGTCCGTCCACAAATTGTGCAGGTCCTACAATTTACGGCCCTATGTGGTCCCCCACAGATATTGCATTTCAAGATCATATTGTTCCCTTGATCCCTTGAAGGAATTCGGTTGGCTGAGTAAGGTGGTCGGGAATATGGTCGATCTCCTCGAAAATCCCTTCTTTGTTGTTGGTCTGGCATTCGTCGCTCGGGGCCATGACCGGACATTCCAGGTCGTCGAAGATTAGAGGTATTTTCAAAGATGCGGCATCTGTCAACCAAAGTAGTGAATTGTGTAATTTGTTGACAACATATGACTTGGCGAATTTCTTGCCGTAATCCTGCTTCAAACTTCACGCACCTTGACGCTTCTCCCATGTGGGTGTAGTAGGGACAACATTTTGCCAGCTCATCAAACTTAGCAGCGTACTCCCCAACAGTCATATTGCCTTATTTCAGATTAAAGAATTCCTGCTCCTTCTGCCTCCTTATGTCTTCGGGGAAGTAATTGGCGAGGAACTCTGTCCTGAAACATCCCCAAGTGAGGGTGCATCCATCAGCTGTTAATCTGATTCTGGCATGAGTCCACCAGTGCTCTGCTTTCGTGACCAGCATAAAGATGGCAAAAGTTACTCTGTCCTCGTCAGAGCATCGCATAGCAGCAAAAATCTTTTCAAGGTGCTCAATCCATAGTTGTGCTCCCTCTGGATCAAAGCCTCCTTTGAATTGAGTAGGATTATTCCTTTGGAAGTCAGCTAATCCTTGGTTTTGCCTAGTAGAAGATTGAGGTAACTCTTGGCGTTCTATTACCTCCACAATTCTGGTAAGAAGATCCTCCATCACATGATCGTTATTTCGGCGTGCCATTAGGAATTTTGCTGAAAGAATTTCAACAAAAAGATTTAGGATATATGTTATGTGGAGTATTCCACATAGGAGATTTTAGTCTTAGGAGGGTTATGGACTATTCAATATTTCTATCAGAGTACGTGGAAACCTAATGGTCCACTCCACAAGCTTAATGAATCGACTATGCTCTGATACCACCTTTGTAATACCCTCGGTTAGATAAGACAAATCCTTCTGTAGGTTCATCCTATTTAACTGAGAGTATTAACAGTTTTAAGAAAAAATGAATATTTTTTTTAAAATAAATACGTGGCAGATCAGTGGAAGCAATAATGTATATATCACATAGTCATTCACAAACTGTAAGTAATTGTACTCTTAACAGAATGGGGCACGCAGGCACCCTTAAATATTATACAGTCATCCGGTGTCTGATTATTAATAATAAATATTCTATCTTTAATGATTGTTCTCAATGGGTTCAGCGTATTGCTGATCTTCACACTCGGGTTCTTGAGTTTCTAATTCCTCTGAAAAATGGTCAACAGTAAGGGTGAGTATAACCCAAGACCCTGATTGGTTAATCCGGTGCGGACATAATCCAGTTAACATACAATATCACATAAATCATACATTTAGCATATTCACATTTATAACAATCAAGCATATTGTCATGAAATAAATCGTACATTTAACATATTCACAATTATAACAATCAAATATGCTGTAATGAAATGCATGAGTTTGGATTTATTATGATTTATCTTTGGTTAAGTCTCATGATGCATGTGGGCCTAATAAATCGTTTCATCTTCTTCTCATTCTTTGGAATATCACCATTCCAATCATCTAGAGCGATTAGGGTCCGCCCAAGTTCCATATGGTACAAATGAACTCATTGGTTCTCATCATTGATTTAAATATTTTTGGAACTTGGATCCCTACGATCATAGCCATACCCCGTCATTTAGTCGAAGTACACTAGAATTTCCTCGTCTCACCCGGCTATCAGGCGTGACTCTGATGCCATTGGGTTGTCATTCTAGTTGTACTCCCAAGATTCTTCTACTGAGATCGAACGTGAGTGATCTCCACTGTACCAAGTGTATGCTCTAGAGGTTTTTCTTCTTCAAAAATATTTTCATGATGCGAAATGCATTTATTTTATCAATTGATTCCTTGAGTATCTTATGTATTTCCAGTCTCATCATATCATTCCCAAGTTCTTTGGATTTCATCAATTAATTAAACATTGTAAATATATATATTATATCTTGGTTAATATTATATTTTTCATAAAGAGTAAAATAATATATTCTTTATGTAATTACGTATAATTAAGATGTTAACAAGGTTTATAACAATAAAACTAATAATAATAATAACAATATTAAGATTAATAATAATTAGGATAATAATAATAATAGAATAAGGATAATAATAATAATTATAACTTCTCATTAATTTAAAAAGTATTAAAAAGTAGTTTCTAAATGAAAATCCAAGCGAAAACCATTAAAAATAGAGTTTTCCGAGTGAAACAGGGGCAAATCCGAGTGAAATATGTATAATTCCGAGTGGAACCATACTGGGCAGGGTTCTCCAAACGATCTGGCTAAAAATCCGAGTGAAATGACACTGGAAAGCTGTTTTCTGACTGAAATAAGTTTGGGTCCGAGTGAAAATGAATTGGAAAGCGGTTTTCCGACTGAAACAACTTGAATCCGAGTGAAATAAAGCTGAGCAGAGTTTTCTAAATGAATTTAATATATTTTTCGAGTGAAACAGAAACTAAAAATGATTTTCTTAATTAAATAACTTAAATTCTGAGTGAAATAAATTTCTGAGTGAATTAAAACATGAATCCGTGTGAAGTTAGTAGGAAAATGGTTCCCTGAGTAGCATTGTTTGCAAATCCGAGTGAAAATGAGCCTCTAAACAAAGTAAAATATAATTCCGAGTGGTATTCAGTCAAAAAGGAGTTTTTTGTGTGAAGTCTATATGTGTTCCGAGTGGAATCAGCATGAAAAAGGTTCCTGAGTAAAAATAAGATAAGTTCCGAGTGAAACATGAGTTTACTGAGTAAAATTGCCCTTGGAAGGATACTGTCCAAATGGAAACATGTTGGAAAAGCTTTAAGGTTACTTCTTCCGAGTGAAACTACTGAAAAGGTTCTGAGTGAAGGATAATTATGTTTTCTGAGTGAAATAATTTAAGAAAGAGATTTCTGAGTGGATTAACTATAACTCCGAGTAAAAATGATTGAAAAGGAGTCTTTCAAGTGATAGAGAGGTTCTGTCATGAAATATACTGCTTTACATAGTGAAATCATGTAAAAACCGATTGTATTTACTTAAAACTGATTGGATTTGTACAAAACTGATTGAATTTAAATAAGACCGATTGAATTATATATAAAACCGACTGAATTTGCATTAGAACCGAGCTATTTGTCCTTCATTTCAATATAGTTCATGTTCTTCTCACAATTCATACAAGGTATACTATTTACCAACAATTATATATATAAAACAGTAACAATTAAGCATATAATTCACCCATCACTGAATCTGCCCTGGAAAGGTGAGGAACAAGTTCCTTAACCCTTTCCTTCACTCGGTTTTCCCACAGAGCACCCAAGAATATACCCCCCTTACCTTAATGAAGTTCCTGGAGGAGAAGAAGAGTCCCTTTCACTGTCTTGCACCAGTTCCGAGTGAAACGGAAGGGAAAGGAGAGAGAAAGAAGCTTGCTGGGAAAGAAAATGATGAAGGGTGTTTGTGTCGTGTGTGTGGGTTCTTTAGGGTCCTGGCACTGGTTTAAATAGGGAAAGGGTGAGTGGAATGGGGGACAGCTTTTCTGAGTGGCTGTTAGTGGAGTGATAATGGAGGGTCAGTGGGAATTAATTAAGAGATATGCTGAGTCAGTGCTCATTTCTGGCTCCCCACTATCTTTAATGCGCATAATTGAATTTAAATAATCATTAAAAGACAAAATTGAAGTCAATACGCACTACTGACAATGAATACCGAGTGAAAATTCCACTCGGTTAACCATTATACCGACTGGAATTCCTACTTCCGAGTCAACAATTGCAAGGCTCACTTGAGCGTGGCTTGCTCGCTTGAGCGAAGCTTCAATTCTTCATTCGGAATTCCTTTGAAACCGACTTAGGCACTCGGTTTCTCACTCGGTAATACCTTTCCAGACTGAGTCCTCTCTTCCTCAGAATCTTTACTCGGAAATCCGAGTCTTCATTCACTTAATTCACTCGGTTTAGGCCATCTTCTTCAATTATATTTCCAATTAAGGTTTATTTCAACCTTTAGCTCTCGGAACAAGGCATACACGTATGAGTCTCACTCGGTTTTGGTCCAGTAGAGTATATCTCACTCGGAATTGGCTCCCTCCATCATTTTCCACTCGGTTTCCTGAGCAAAACCATTCGAAAACCTTCCCAATTGTTTCCCCAACACACTTCCAGTCGGAAGGAAGCATCAAATCAACATAAACATGAGTATTTAAGCTTTCTTTCACTCGGAATACTTCAATCAGAGTAGTCTCCTTCAGAAAAGGAAGCATTTGACTCGGAACCGAGCCTTTCTAGGGTGTTTTGAGTCGGATTTTTCTCCTTCACTCGGAATTTCTGATCATTCACTCGGAATTCTTCTCTGTTACTCGGAACAGAGCCCTTTTCACTCAGTTTTTGCATAATTTCACTAATGGTCCATATAAATTCTATTATTATGTGCAAAAATGACATTTTTGAGGTACTATAGACCATCAACAGGGTATATATTGACTTATTCTTGCTTACAAACTCTCCATAATTAAAATTTACAAGGATAAAATTGTTTCTAAAAACAGGGATGTTACACTCCCAACCCTACGCTCTCCGTTGAGCAATTGGTGAAGCAGAAGGTTGAGTTGAGGGTGGCTGTTGTGAAGGCTGAGTATCAGGAAGAGATTACGAAGCTACAGCAAGAGATGGCCCAATTCAAGAAGGAGATGAAGGCCTCACTCAGTCATCACCAGGAGCCTACTGCACCAGCTGCCGACCTACAGGTTGGATTCCCTATAGTATTTAACTATTCATTGTTTATAATTTGTTTCTTTCATTGCTGAATAACTTCTGCTTGATGTGTAAATATGTAGGTATGGAAGGTTAGCACTAAGGGCTCGTGCACTACAGCTGACCCTGACGATGATGGGGTTGAGCCTGCGGATACCCATCAATGTGACTTATTCATTGATGGGTCGTAGGAGCTAGTTGCCACTGGCATGGTCTATAACTTAAGCCCTGTGGTTCACCATCAGTCATTACCTGATGATATGTCCAGGGTCTCTATTGTGCTCGTCCAAGAGGAGGATGTTGTTGTGCCAGTGGCAACCCCAGAGGTGAAGACCATCGGTCAGGCGGTGGGACACTTTCTTATGTGGCCCAACAGACTTCTGTTGGTTGCTCCTACATAGGTATAAACCTGAAACACTAACTAATTTTGTTATATTATCAATTATGGTACAAACTGTGATGGTTTTAATTGTTCAACAGGAAGCAGGACCGACATTGAAGAAGCCAGACCCCATCGACAATCCGATCCAGATGTTATGACAGGTCGGGGCTGAGCTAGGAGAGGACGCTCTTTAGGTCCCATGGCAGCCACTGGTGTTCGGTCGTCCAAGTTCACAACCAGTTTACATCACAGGGAGTAACTTGTGTGAGATTATGATGGGGTCGACGATGCTAAACATATCCATCATTCAGCTATGAGAGCTGTAAGTATATCATTTTATGTGCAATTATTTCATTATACAAGTTATTTGTTGCTAACCATGTCTAAACTTGTTTAGGTTTCTGTATAAAATCTGTGTGGACTTGGGTTTTAATTAAACTTATGGTTTCTTAGAGCCCTCTTTCATATAGAGGAAAGGGAACAACAAGGAGGACACCCAGCATACATCCAGAATTGGATGTATGAATCTAGGAAGACGGTATACCTGGCCCCCTATCATAAAGGGTAAGATTCTATTCCATAATTATTGTCCATTAATTTTTGCATTTTGAAGTCTCACTTATCACTAGTAACTACAGCGCTCATTGGACCATAGGACCTTAGGACCAGAGTAGACGCGTAAATTAAACCCTAAAAAAATAAGTACATTATACTATGTTCATGTCTACTCATGTTACAAATTTGATTACATCATTTTTGTTGTTATACGATTCTAACTTATCTTGTGTTTTATTTTGACGTAGGGCGGTGGTTAGATACAGTCAACTACATGAAAGTAAGTCCACCAAAAGAAAACTTGTGTGGGTGCACCCAAATGTAAATCAATCGAATTCATTCAAATCTTTATTATATTTTGAAACTTGAATTCACTTATTCTATATTTTATTTCCATTGTAGTCTTATAGGCAGAAGGGTAGCTTTGAGTGTAGCTATTACATCATGAACATCATGCTGACATCGTCCAAGAACATTTAGTAAATGGATGGACAGATGTAAGTCTCGCTTGCCTAGTTTTCTACCAATTTGATCAAATTCATGTAATAAATACAACTTTTGTTATAATTGTTTTGTGTATTGTTTGTAGTATTTTCAGGACCGGTCATACTTCCCTAGGACACATGTAGATAATGTTAGAAAGCAATGGGCCGCATACTTCATTGAAGTAAGGAAAGGACTTAGATAGATATAGGATTTTTATTCTCTTATATATATATATATCTACTGTAGGATTTAGGGTTTAGATTTTATTAGGTTACATTCATCTTCAATTGTATATAGTTTCATTTTCTAGTTTGTTAATTGATAGCAAATTAATGTTATATACATACCATTCTTTTCATATATTGGTGCTAGATATGCTGGGATATGTTGTATATTGTGCTGGCTGTCTGATTGCAAGTTTGGGAAACAATAAAACAGAAGCCATATTTTAAAAAAAACTACATATTTAATCATGGTTATTGCAATAACCGTGGTTATAGAATGTCCTTAATCACGGTTGTTACCATAACCATGACTATAATGGGCATTAAATTATACGTTGATGATCACATGTAATCACGGTTGAGCTGACAACCATGATTAAATAGAGTCTTATTTAATCATGGTTACTATCAATAACCGTGATTAAATTTGGTCCTATTTAATCACGGTTACTAGAAACCGTGATTAAAGAGTTCTATAACCATGGTTGTCAACCGTGATTAAATGCCATTGTCTATTATCACGGCTGGAACAACCACGGTTCATGAACCGTGATTAAAAGCCCTTTTTAACCGTGATTAAATCCCTTTTCTGCACTAGTGTTTCCTTTTCCTCTCTTCCAATTATCATGTACTCTATTCTCTCTCACTTTATTCTCTCTCACTTTAATTGTGGTTATGGCGGTATGATTAAAATAATTTTTGGAATTGAGATATTTATACAACATAACATATGTAATCAAATGGTGAAATTACCAGCGTAAACAAATTAAAAGAAAATGTAATTTCCCTTTTCCTTTCTCTCAATTGTTGTGTACTCTATTCTCTCTCACTTTACTCTCTTTTATCCAATGGTTAATAGGGTTTTGTGAACCAAAAGGTAAAAGCAAAAGTTGGTACATGGACCATTGGGAAATACCTAATTTTTATCACATTTCTCCCTCTATCCTTCTTATTTTTGGTGATGTCTTCTTCTCCCCCTCCAATCACTTTTATTTCACTTCTTCTTCTCCTTCTCTTAGCCAAAATCAAAATGCACATCTTTCATAGCCATTTTGACTCAAAATCAAGTGGATTTCCTGGATTTGTGAGGCGAGGAAGGAACTTTAGAGCAAGTTCTAATTGGTTGCATCTTCTTTTTCCTCATTTTCATTTTTAGCTTGGAGCTTGGAGTCTAGGTAAGACTCATTGTCGTTTATGGCTTTTATTTGGTATTTTGATGTCGTTAGAGCTTAATAATGAAGGTTTAGGTGTTAGTATGACAAGAGATGCATCTGAAACAATGGAACTTTAGGTTAGGAGACTTGTGGTTTTTCATGGTGGCTATGTGTTATACGAATTTTTGGCATGAAAGATACTTAAAATGATGCAAGAAAATGATTAGAATTGTTGTTTAGGTGTTTGGTGGAAACCTTAAATTTTAGAATTTAGGGCTTTTGGCAAAATTAGTGAAATTAAGGATTTATTTGCCATGGGAACGATTTAAGCGTGTGAAATGAGTTTTGATTGGTTTGGTATTAAGTTATTAGTGTTGGAAACTTAAGGAATCAAGGAAGGTGTTGGAGTCTTAAGTTATTAAATTGATAGAAGTTATATTTTGGTGGTGTTGGCATTAATAAATTGGTACAATGTGTTTTGAGACCTTGGAAACCCATTATGGATGATGGGTAAGATATTTGGTGTATTAGTATTTTGAGTTATTGGTGTTTGCGGTCATTATATTATAGAAAAATTTGATTAATGGGAAGGACTTCTCGAAACCTAATAAGAGAAAGAATTAATGTTTATAACATATATTAAACATGTTAAGAGTCTTAAGTGTGAAATTGATTATGTTTAAATGTGTGTTACTGTAGGATCAATTTTGAACGATAAGGCGGGACCATCAAATCGCTCAGACTACTTCTCTTGAGGTATGAGAGAAGTTTATATTCTAAATGCATGAGTTAAATAGTTGATGATTGTTGTATGTAATGTTTCTCATGTTTCCTTGCTATTGTTATGTTGACTTCGTGTAATGTCAGATATGGTGATGGTGTTTGCTTGGAAAATATGTGATATGCATTTAGAATATTAGTTGTGTACTTTGGTGGGGATTAATGATTGTTTGAAAATTTAGGCAAATATGTGCCTTATGTTGTTACAAAGATGTGTATGTTCACAACTAGTAATGAATGATGATAATTGATAAGATTGGTATGGATGTTGATGATTGCAATACCCTTGAATGTTGATGAAAATTATTAATGCCATTGTAATTGATGTTAATGTGAGCTTGAGATGTGTGTGTGAAATTGTGTTATTAAATGAGATTGTGAATGCCACACTTAACCTTGAAACAATGACAATAATTACTGAAATTAAAATCACTAATAATTGGGTGGTGATGTTGATAAGAATGATGACGGATGATCGATAAATGGCATGGCAAGATGCATAGTGTGAGATTGCACATGTTTGGCATCTGCATTGCATCCATGACATATCTACTAGCTACCGGTATGGAATGTTAGGGGTTCCTCCGGTTGGCCTAGAGGGAGGGCGGCTCTATGCACAAGCATTTGCGTAACCTAGTGATTCAGTGGTAGAATCATAAAGTTGTCCATGCTTAATCACGGGGGATTATGTGTGGTTGACCTGGTAGGGGTGGCTCTTTGAGGAATAGGTTTCCCCAGTGGTCCTGTTGGATCACATCTTCCATGACAAGGTTCATGGTTGACCCATAAGATCATTATGTTGTTTACCACTGTCATGGTGAAAATGAGCAGTGTTGCATGATGGGCAATACGGTTTGGTACCAGCAAAAATTGAGATTTGATATATATATATATGTGTGTGTGTGTGTGTGTGTGTGTACACATTTTACTACCGTAGTAGGGGCATGGTTGTATATCTATGCTTGAAATGATGATTTATATTCCCACAGTCGGATCCATAATGCATTGATTGAGTAAAATTGTTGAATATGATTCCTTGTGCATATGAATTAGCTCAAGAGCATTTGCATATAATCCAGTGATATGCCGAATGAGATTGAGATATTGAGGTGACTAATGGTGATGGTGGAAATAGGGAGATGAAACCCAAAAATTGATAAGTAAAAGAAACATTTATTATGAAGACTATGTAAATTGGTGATAATACTTATGATAGCCCAATATATTGAAGGGAAATATGTTGTGTATTTGTTTATGGTTGCTATTAATGGTAATTGATAAATATGTTATATGCCTATGTTGATGCATCGATGATGGCTAGTTGATAATTGATGTATGTGGTGTAAAGAATACATGCTTTTTATATGCATATACACATGATCACAACGTATTCAAATTCGTCATTTTGAATGTACAACTCACTCTTCATGTTGTCTCTTTAGTATTATGATGTAGGACTTGCATAGGGTGAAATGCAATCCTTTTTGGAAACCTATATTTTGGTGTGGAAAGTAAATCAGTTGTAAAGGAATGCCTTGGCCAGCTAATGTTTTAAAAAATTTAGACAATGTATGTATTTTGATGCCAATGATGTTGATATTGATGTGGTGGCAATGGCCTAAGTATTTGAATACTAGAACCTTTATTCTTTTGAGTATACTATGTATACATTGGCAAATTCTTTTGTAAATGGCCATGTTGATATTGTAAAATATGATTTTGATAGCCATTGTGATGTTATTAATGTTTATGTTAATGGAAAACTCATGAGTTGATGAGACATTAAGTTGATGGGTTGTGACTCAATGTTGATGCGTGGTTCAGACATGGGTGGTAATGTGTTAGCGTAATCGATTAGGACCATTCTGGATGAGTGGTAATCGATTACCTAATTAATTAAGACCATTTTGGATGAGTGGTAATCAATTAGTGTAATCAATTAGGGCCATTCTAGATGGTGGTAATTGATTAGCTAGTCTGCATGATAGATTAGCATAATCGATTAGCATAACAGCTTAGCTAATCGATTAGGGTAACAAATTAGGTAATCGATTACGACAATTTTGTTGTCCTGGTAATCAATTACTCACATGGTGTAATCAATTATCATGCCTTGGAATTGCGTTTTCACTAATCTTGGGCATTTACCTTGTGCTTTCCTTTTGATCTCTTCTCATATCTTCATATATAGGGATGAAGGGATGCCTGATATACATTAAATTCTTTTCCACTATTTTTAATTATCATTGTGTATAGATGTTGGGTGTTTGCTTTACGATCCATTTCTTTCTTATTTCTTTAAAATGTGGCCTTTAATTTTCTATGGTTTGAATCTCAATGTAAGTGGGTTGTTGCGAAGCTTTAACCCACAAAAATTTTATTTGTATTTTCATTGATTATTTATGTTTACATCGGGATTCAGTTTCGGGGAATCGTGGCGCCATATTAGTCAGTTGAAAAAACTAACTAAATTAAATTGAACTTTTTTAGTAATCAAAAAGGTCATCTACTGGAACTACGCCTAGATGTGCGTACAAAGGAATGTTGGCTGTAACATCCCTGTTTTTAGAAAAAGTTTTACCCTTGTAAATTTTGAATTATGGAGAGTTGTAAGTAAGAATAAGTCAATATATACCCTATTGATGGTCTGTGGTATCTCAGAAATGTCATTTTTGTGCATAATAATGGAATTTATATGGATCATTAGTGAAATTATGAAAAAACCGAGTGAAAAGGACTCTGTTCCGAGTAACAGAGAGGAATTCCGAGTGAAGAAATGAAATTCTGAGTGAAGGAATGAAATTCCGAGTGAAGAAATGAAATTCCGAGTGAAGGAATGAAATTCCGAGTGAAGAAATGAAATTCCGAGTGAAGGAATGAAATTCCGAGTGTAACGTTACGTTTTTCGAGTAAAACATGACTGAGAGGGCTACCACCGAGTGGAGTCCTGACCTGAGAGGCAATTTTGAGTGAAGAGTGTTCAAAAGAATCACTTCTGAGTGAAAATCCGAGTCAAAACACCCTAGAAAGGCTCGGTTCCGAGTCGAATGTTTCCTTTTCTGAAGGAAATTACTGTGGTTGAAGCATTCCGAGTGAAAGAATGCATAAATACTTCTATTTATGTTGATTTGATGCTTCCTTTCCGACTGGAGTATGTTGTGGAAACAATTGGGAAGGCTTCCGAATGGTTTTGCTTAGGAAACCGAGTGGAAAATGGTAGAGGGAGCCAATTCCGAGTGAGATATACCCTACTGGACCAAAACCAAGTGAGACTCGTACGTGTAGGTCCTGTTCCGAGAGGTGATGGCTTAAATAAACATTAATTGGACATATAATTAAAGAAATTGGCCTAAACCGAGTGGATTATGTGATATTATTTGTATGAATTGTATGAATTATGTGATATTATTTGCTAACTGGATTATGTCCGCATCGGATTAACCAATCAGGGTCTTGGGTTATACTCACCCTTACTGTTGACAATTTTCAGAGGAATTAGAAAATCAAGAACCCGAGTGTGAAGAACAGCAATATGCTGAACCCACTGAGAACGATCATTAAAGATAGAATATTTATTATTAATAATCAGACACCGTATGACTGTATAATATTTAAGGGTGCCTGTGTGCCCCATTCTGTTAAGAGTACAATTATTTTTTTAGTTTGTGAATGACTATGAAATATATCTATTATTTGCTTCCACTGATCTGCCATCTCTTTATAAAAAAAAATATTCACTTTTTCTAAAAACTGTTAACACTCTCAGTTAAATAGGATGAACCTACAGAAGGATTTGTCTTATCTAACCGAGGGTGTTACAAAGGTGGTATCAGAGCATAGTCGATTCATTAAAGATAGAATGTGGACCATTAGGTTTCCACGTACTCATGCGGGAAACTCATTTTTCACTCGGATTCAAGCTGTTACAGTCGGAAAACAACATTCCAATTCATGATCACTCGGACCCAAACTTATTTCAGTCGGAAAACAGCTTACCAGTGTCATTTCACTCGGATTTTTAGCCAGAACGTTTGGAGGACCCTTCTCAGTATGATTCCACTCGGAATCATACATATTTCACTCGGATTTACCCCTGTTTCACTCGGAAAACTCTATTTTTAATGGTTTTCGCTTGGATTTTCATTTAGGAACTACTTTTTAATACTTTTTAAACTAATGAGAAGTTATAATTATTATTATTATCCTTATTCTATTATTATTATCCTAATTATTATTAGTCTTAATATTGTTATTATTATTATTAGTTTTATTGTTATAAACCTTGTTAACATCTTAATTATGTGTATTTACATAAAGAATATATTATTTTACTCTTTATGGAAAATACAATATTAACCAAGATATATATTTACAATGTTTAATTAATTGATGAAATCCAAAGAACTTGGGAATGATATGATGAGACTGGAAATACATAAGATACTCAAGGAATCAATTGATAAAATAAATGCATTTCGCATCATAAAAATATTTTTGAAGAAGAAAAACCTCTAGAGCATACACTTGGTACAGTGGAGATCACTCACGTTCGATCTCAGTAGAAGAATCTTGGGAGTACAACTGGAACGGTAACCCAATGGCATCAGAGTCGCGCCTGATAGCCGGGTGAGACGATGCAATTCTAGTGTACTTTGACTAAATGACGGAGTGTAACTATGATCGTAGGGATCCAAGTTCCAAAAATATTTAAATCAATGATGAAAACCAATGAGTTCATTTGTACCATATGGAACTTGGGCGGACCCTGATCGCTCTAGATGATTGGAATGGTGATATTCCAAAGAATGAGAAGAAGATGAAACGATTTATTGGGCCCACATGCATCATGAGACTTAATCAAAGATAAATCATAATAAATTCAATTCATGCATTTTCATGACGACATGCTTGATTGTTATAAATATGCTAATTGTATGAATTATGTGATATTATTTGTTAACTGGATTATGTCCGCACCGGATTAACCAATCAGGGTCTTGGGTTATACTCACCCTTACTGTTGACAATTTTCAGAGGAATTAGAAAATCAAGAACCCGAGTGTGAAGAACAGCAATATGCTGAACCCACTGAGATCGATCATTAAAGATAGAATATTTATTATTAATAATCAGACACCGTATGACTGTATAATATTTAAGGGTGCCTGTGTGCCCCATTCTGTTAAGAGTACAATTATTTTTTTAGTTTGTGAATGACTATGAAATATATCTATTATTTGCTTCCACTGATCTGCCATCTCTTTATAAAAAAAAATATTCACTTTTTCTAAAAACTGTTAACACTCTCAGTTAAATAGGATGAACCTACAGAAGGATTTGTCTTATCTAACCGAGGGTGTTACATTGGCACTGGAAAGGAATTGGACTATATGATGGTGGGATAGGTTTACCCCTATCCACATCAGTCCATCCACACGGGTGGGATATTAGGCTATATCGGAACAGGGAAAGATACTGGACGGAGTTGTGCTTTTCTGCCAGGAAGAGATGTGAGACGAGGTTCTTCAACTTTGAATTCATTCCAAGGTCAATATCAGGTAGTAGCTTAATCTAATTTAATTAAGAATTGATTATAATCATATCAGATATAAGATTTCATGAGTGTAAATCCGAGTACTCGATTACCACCTGTAACATCCCAGATATTTAAATTGAATTAATTGTGTTTTGAAGAATTAAATAAATTGATTAAGGGGAATTAATTGAGAAATTAATTTTAAATTTATTTATAATTGTAAATTATTAATTACCATAAAGTAAAATAGAGTAAAGTTACGAAAATGCCCTTGGGGATTAAAACTTAAGGAAAATCAATTTCCTTTCTTCTTCCCCACACATGCACGCGACTTTGAGACAAAGAAGTAGAGAGTATTCGAGAAAAGAAGAAATGCATTGTCATGACTTCATGCTCCAAATTAGAAGCTCTTTTATCACCAAAACTTCAAATTGAACACATTTTTAGAATCCCAGGAGTGAAGTAATCCTATCGGTAGTTTCAATTTCACAATCTTTTCTTCTACTCCCTGGGGTCGAATGTGGGGTTTGATGTAGGGTTTTCAAATTTCTATTTTATGACAATTTTGGAGCTTGATAAATGTGAACGAGGCTATAGGTGTTAATAGTTAGTTAATGGGTGGTGGTTTTGGCGTTGTAGGTTTGAATCGAACCTTGGAACAACCTTAAGCAAGGAAAGAAATTTCAAATCGGAAGCCGGATTACGTTGGGATATTTTTTGAATTTAGGTGAAGTCGACAATTTGTTTAAAGCTTTGGAGGCTCGAAGTTGAGGTAAGGGGGTGTACAGGTGTATGAATTAATAAAAGTTTCTATTATCGCCAATTTTGATGAATGGGAAAAATGTATATTTGCTTTTAAACTCTTACATTAAATGTTTGCGATAATTAAAAACATATAAAGTATGTTGAAACAATGTGAAATTAAATAAGTGGGATCCTATAAGCTAATGAGATAAGGATTATGATTGAAATTGTAAATTAGTGTGATGGAAAGTGTAGATAAATGATGTAGCTATATATGAATTGTGAAATATATGTATAGAAATTATAAAGTTGTAATAAATTGTAAAATGATGAATGAGGTATATGTATTGAGATGAAATCATGATTACATGATTATATATGTGTGATAATGATGTGGTGGTGTTGAAAAATAATGAGATGAGGAGATTGTATTAAATTGATGAGATGAGATTGAGAATTGAGAAATAAAAGAGATGTCGACGTGGCGGAGTTAAGTTATAATGATGGCTTTTATGCCAAAGAGAGAGAGCTATGATGATACATGTTGATTGAAATGATGATGAGATGTTTGTATTCCATTATATGGTATAGACAACTATTCAGTATAGATTACCCATCGTTTTGGCTCCCATGGTCGAGTGTGGCCTAGTTGAGCTACCTAGAGGTCGAGAGGATCCAGTGATGAGGTGAGGAGCTAGGTGAGCTCGGTCAACCAGGTTTGGTTCACGGTGGTCAGGTAGGATTACCAATTGATGGTCGCGCCTTTTCAGTATTTGGATACTAGAGTTAACTATATGATGTTGAATAAGAGTCAGTGGTGTTATTTTTATATGAATATATAGTATGATACAATGAATAAGATGATATAGTAAGATTGGAGATGACTAAATTAATATGGTTGTGTTTGTGAGGTGGTGATGATTATAATTAATTGAATTGAAACATATGGATAAATGTGAATGAGAAATAATTAACAAGTAAAACGATATACAACAATAAAAAGAAAATAAATTATAGTTTGAGCTATTTATGTTGTTGTTGTTATTTATCATATATTTAATTTGTATTGTCAGTCATTCACCCTTACTGTGGTTCTTTTAGTGACTGAAGACAGGGAGGTAGCTGACGCCATGAAGACTAGTACCAAATGAAGAAATTCTGGAAGTAATGCCAAGGAGATTGTATAAATGTATATGTTTTAAAGCTTGAATGCATTTTATTTATATGTTCATGGTGTTGATGTTTGATATATATATATATATATATATATATATATATAATTAGGTGGTTTTTGATGATCATGAATCATGTGAGTTATGTGTTTGAGAATGATGATGATGTTGATGAAACTTCAAAAGTGAATATATCTATATATTGTCAATGAGATGTTGAATAGAGTAGTATTAATGAGCTTGATGATGAAATTGATAATATAGAGGAATAATGGTGATATATATTGAATTCTATGTCCAGGATATGTGAATTGATGAAATAGGCATGAAACCATTTATTGATTGGTATGGTGAATATTGAGTTAAAGTTTATGGTGTGGAATGGCTTGTAGTGAATTAATATATAATTGTGGTGAGTAGAAGAATTAAAGTTATGAGGCTATATGAAAATTTAATGAATTGGGAAAACTAAATAGGTCATTTGTAAGATCCTGTGAGAATTAGACTTCCCGGGTAGTCTCAATAGGTACGTAGGTACATATTGAAATTATGCATATGCTTGAATTAGATTTTGAGTGGTATTTGGTGAGTTTTGTACCTTGAGTTGGTTATAAAATGGTTAAATTGCATTTTTTTCATAACTTCTTTATACGAGGGAAATTTTGAATACGGACTACGCTGACAGGTTCGGAATAGGGTAAAATTAAAGCCTATGAAATTTCATAGGAGTCAGAGATGAATTGGGCAAAGTACGTGATAAGGAAGTTGATGAAGTTTTCAGGCCTGCAAGTCTTGCTCGAGCGAGCCCCTAAGAAGATATGGAATTTGGTTCTGGTGTGATCTCGTTCAAGCGAGAATGAGCTCGCTTGAGCAAGAGTGGCTGAATTGTCTCTGTGTGATTCTCACCCAAGCGAGAGTTGGAGAGGGAGTTTTTGAAGTATTTCCGCTTGAGCGAGAATGGTTCGCTCAAGTGACTTTTTCATATTTTAGTTCTGTTTGATTCTCGCTCAAGTGAAGGAGAGCTTGCTCAAGCGAGGCTATTGAGTCACTCAAGCGAGACATCCAGTGTGCATGTGTAGGTTTTTGAACTCTGAGAGTGTTAGATGTTGTTCCAGGTGACGTAGCCCTTAGGTTCCTAGTGTTTATGACTGGGAATGTTATAATTTCAAAAAAAATTACTCTAATTTTAACTTTACCTGGAATAAACTTTAGGAATTGATAAGGGGACATAACACCACCCGATCTAAATTTATATTATTTTCTATTTTTTTCACACTCCAACATAATTTAAGAGTAAGTTTATTTACGTGGAACCTCATCCCACCCATTTATTTCTAAGCAGCTAAACCTACTAACATTACTTCATCCTTCTTGAATTTCTTCATTTCCTAAAAGTGTCATCACCTACGAAGCAAACCCTGTTTCGTGCAATTCCTTGGTTTTAAGCTTTATTTTGTAATGTTAGTTTGGCCATAATTTTGTTATGTTTAATTATAGATTTTAAGTTTTAAATTTAAATGTTTGGTCATGAAATTATGATATTAGATTTTTCTATATTTCTATTTTTAAAAATTTGTAACATGTTATAAAATAATATCCAAACCAACTTAGATTGGATTGAATTTCAAATAAAATTACACAAATCCAATTTAATCATATTCAATTAACTTTGATCAATTCGTACTTTTTTCTGCTTAAATCCAATCTAACCCGATTCTTGGTTAGCCTTAGTCCTTAACATAAAAACCTCGTCAAAATGTTAACAATATTAATTGTTTTTTGTACCAAAATACTTTTATTAGTTATTACTGAAATAAACATTAATTATGAAAAACTGTTACAATAGAAAAATTAAATAACTTGAACTATATTAATCAATTTTTTAAAAAAGTTAAAATTAGTTTTTTAATAACAAAAACAAATTTATAAAATAAGATACAAGAAACACCTCAACCCTTAAAACCTAGAATTAGTTGAGATGTTTTTATATTAAAAAATGCGTAAAGTTAATATTTTTTTAACTTAATACATCAAACACACGATACCACGTAAGAAAAAAGAAAATTAAAATCAATCTGAATTGTTTTTTTAATGAAATTTTTTTATTTATCCTTCAGTTGTTATTTTAAAATTTTATTTATTTAAGATATTTTCTCTGAATATTATTAAAAAAGAATTGTTAATATTTTAAAATTTTAAGTGGATAAATAAAATAATTTTTTTTCTCTTTAGAGAGTAAAATAGAAACGGTGAAATATGTATATTGTTAAGTTCCGCTTATATTTTGCACTAGATGAAATAAAGCCCGTTTCCTTCTAATTTGATTTTCATTTAATCAAATCTTTAATGAAAGAACTTTCTTTCTGAACAACGTGTAATCCATTTCATTTGTCTTTTAATTAATTTGCAATGTTGAAAATCTCCTTAATATTAATCTCATGTTGACAAATGCTAAGAATACTATAATTATTCGTCTCTTTGCAATTTTCTTTAAATATTCAGCAATTTTCTCTTGACAAAGAATTATTGTTAATGTGATTACTCAAATCAAGCAAAAACATGTAACCATCCAGCAAAAGCACACCAAAGACCGTTGACAAACCAAAGCAGAAATTAATTACAGATGTTGATAAATTCTATGTACAACTAAAAAAAATTCAATACCTTTGGACTTTCAAAAGTCTTGTAACACAACCAAACTAGAATGTTGAAAATTCCTTTCTTTTTTTTCTTTTGATCTATCTATTCAACCATGTGCACACATTTACACAATAAAATGAAATTCCATTCAATAACAGAAAAAAAACATACATGGCCTCCGAGACTTAAAAAAGAAAAACGGAGCATAAGCTAACTAGACTTGAGGAGAGTACACCCCTTACGATCCTCAAGTATAAGTCCTAAGACGGGAAAAAAAAAATTAACTTTCGACTAAAAATTTATCTAAATTTTTAAAAAATATTATTATATTAAAAAATTTATATTAAATATAATAAAATAATTAAAAAATATATAAGTATTCTCTTTAAGAATTTAAGAACTAAATATCTCATAACTTACAATCTTAAATTCATTCTAACAACCGTATTGAATTTGCGGAGCAGTGAAACTTTAACACGCAAAACGAAATAAGCGTAGAAGGAAGTGGGAGACATATGAGCCATACGTTCTTAATCTTAAGTTCCAAATTAAACCATGGGACCCGTGTATAGCTGCAAAACAATCCCTATCGATTCCATCACATCATTATTCATCCACAAATGAGGAAACGAGAGTTGAATTTTTAATTTTCAAGTAAGGAGTTTTTTTTTATATGGTTTGTCCACAAGAAACTATACAAAGGTATAAATTTCATGGAAACGCTAGTAATAGTTAGGACACGGATTATATCACATAAATTCCACAATATCCAAAACTAATGGTGTTTAAAAAATAAATCGGATCACAACTAATCGTTAAATTGAATCAAATCAAACCAAAATTGTTAATGATGCAATTTGGTTTAATTCAATTTTCATACATTTTTTAGCCAAATCAAACCAAATTGCAAGTATTTTTGACATGTGGTTCAACTCATTTTTTTCCTTCAAAACCCAATCATACTACGAACATCTCTATCCAAAACAACATCCCACTAATATCATAGGTCACATAAGTAAAGTTGATCTACGTTGCAAAGATGACCCCCTACCTTCAGCATAAATATGATTTAAACTCAAAAAAAAATATAGCACATATTAATTCCAAAATTCACAAGACATATGAAATAAATTTTCATTGAATATTTACTTTTATTACATGATTGATAAGTCTCAGAATCCACTTCCTGTCTGCATCCTATAGTGGAGGAGTCTTGTCGCATGCATACCTCTGAGCTATGTGACATCCCTCGTCATTTTCTCATTTTTCCAAAATAAATTTTTCACGTTTAAATAAAAATCCACCCGGTCTCAATAAAATAATTTTTATTTTTCTTAAATACCTTTCAAATAGTAAAATAATACTTAAACCGATCGGAATTACCTCCATTATTAAATTAGTTATTTAGGAACAACGAAAGAAGGGAACGGAGTCAGGGGTCAATCGCCTGAGCGAGCCCCTAATTCGCTTAAGCGAGTGCCGACTCGCTTGAGCGAGTGCTACTCTTCACTTGAGCGCACAAGGCATCCGAGTAAAGCCAATAAGTCGGATCTCACCTGGGAATAGGTGCACTCGGGTATCTCTCGCTCTGAAACAGCTTAATCTTCGCTCAACAAGGCTTCCTCGTTCTGACATCACTCGGAAGATAAGTCTACTCGGAACCACTGGTCTTTTCATCACTCAGAAAAGCTTAACTTCCCTTCACTCGGAAAATCTACTTCTCACTCGGAGACATTCTGATTTTACTTCACTCGGAAGTGGATCTCTCGGTTCTTATCCGCTCGGAATCCTTCTATTCTTTCTTCACTCAGGAGCTTTCTACTCTTTCCTCACTCGGAAAGTGCTCCACTCTAATTTCACTCGGAAGTATACTACTCTTCACCGCTCGGAACATTCTCCCAGGAAATCTCACTCGGAACATCCTAATCGTCCACTCGGCAATGGGTCCCACGATTATTTTTCTCCCAGAAAGATATGAAGGATGCTCAGATACCAAATCAAGGGACCCTTACTCGGACAAGAATGATCCACTCGGTAATTGACTATACTACAGCAATACGAATTCATTCAAAATAAACCCCATTCATATAGTCATCAAGAATTTATACTCACTTCACAGTATACCGATTCATCATACAGATAACATCAAACACTCGGGAAATCAATATATATATATATATATGTATTATACTCAGAATTCATTTCAGGCACTCGGTTCCTTGGCATCAATCCTCCACTTGGCGCACCTCCATGGCCCCGACCTCTTCCCTGTCACTGGTTACTAAAAATTGAAAACAACAGCAAGGGTGAGTGTTTAACATTATAATTAATCTAGAATGGAATTAAAATACGAGTATAATCCTATCCGATTCTTTAGCTTCAGATTGTATACTACACTCGGCCATTTATCTCACACTCGGCATCATACTCACACTCGGTACTTTACTCCCATTTGATACTATATCCATTAACACTCGGCATTCTTGTAATACACACTCAGCAGCATAATAGTTCTTCAACAACCTTAACAACTGACCTCCACTCGGCAAATATATGAGATTACATTCGGTAATTACATCAAATCGTTCAGCAAATATAACAAATTTATGCTTGTCAAATACAACAAATTGGCCCTCGGCGAATACAACATCTTACTCATCAATTTTCACTCGGATAATATGACATCTTACTTGGCAAGTATACCATTAGAACGCAAGTCACACTCGGCAACTATAACAATCACTCGACAATTATAACAATCAATCAGCAATTATAATAATCAATCGGTAATTATAATAATCAATCGGAAATTAACACAGATTTCACTCGGTAAATACCTCAAAGTATACTCAGCAAGTATAACAATTCTTATTCGGTAATTATGACAAACTGCACTCGAAAAATATAACTAAACGCATACTCATCATAATACTAAATTCACCAATTGTCACAACTGACTCTCATATAAAAATTGATGCCTAGTATCCGATACTAAAAGGATCGACCTTCAGCTGGGAGTCCGACTTGACATCCCGTGAACCCGACTTGGTTCATTGAGCCCGACTTGGCTCCCCCTCAACCACTGGGTCAAAGACCTCTGGGTAGCTTAATTGGGCCCGACTTGACCACTGAAGCCAAAAACAGGGTGATTCATACCGTTGGTCGTCCTCCACCACATAATCACATATTCCATTTCATATTATCACAATCAACAAGTGCAACTACCAGAAACTGGCGTGTGCTCACAACACAGGGTGACCGACTTGTCAAACCCATTCATCCCATTGCCACTGGGCGACCTGCTTGTCAGGCCCATTCATCACATTGCCAGCAAATACCGATTGTCACAGCATTAGATATTATAATTTCAAGCGGCTTAAGCCACACACACGATTAAAAACCGATCGGTGTTCACATGCACACATCCTTACACATTCATATACACTAATTTGGCTTCATCTCAAATATCACAGCCTTAATTATTTCTCAAATCATATACACATGATCAGAAACTGATCGGGGTTCACATATATATACATGCATACTCATACATTCACACCTATATTACAGCATCAACATCAAATATTTCTTAAGTGACTCACACACACACACACGATCCTAGACCGATCGGTGTGCACCTCCACACATTCATACACATATCCATAAAACTTTCACTCAGCATCATCTCTTACCCGATTTAGTCATTCTAACAACTCAAACAGTGTCTTATTCTCATTGATTATAACCCAACACCCCTTTTACCTCTATTCTAAGCTTCGTCACTGCTCCTGGTGCCGATTACGCCCTCTAAGCGCTGGGTTCCAGGTTTTATCTCCGATTCCAACACTAGCTTCGTCACTCAGCTTTCCGACGTGCGTTCTGCTACCAAGGAGTGGAAAACAGAGCCTTACCCCGCCATGCATGGCTATTCGGTCATTGAGTACAAATGAAAAGAGACGAGATAACTCAATTCAAACGGTCCAATGGACTTACCTTGAAGCCACGATCACAGGAATGGGATTCAATCAAAGTTTTGATACAAATGGAGTCCTCCCCTGGGACATGCAACACAGCAGCGAGAAGGGGAAAACGAAGAAGAAGAAAACAGATCAAGCAGGAGAAAAAATAAGTGACTCGCGTGAATAATGAGGAGGGAGAGAGAAGAAACCTCTTTTATATAAGGCTCAGGGCAAAACAGCCTTTTCCCCTTTTCTAATCATACCTCATTTATCCCCTTTTACAAGTAATCAACTAAGTTTATTTACTTTCCCAACATTTTAATCATTCGAAATTGTTTAATACCTCATAAAGGTATCGATCCGATCTGAATACCGACCAACTGGTATTCTGGCGTAATACCCACACATCGGTGATCCGAGCTAACTCCTGAGAGATCGGACACTACATCCGTTCTCGCATCCTCGTTACATATATCCGGACTGCAATTCCGAGTCAGGAATTCTTCCTACTCCGGATAAGCATTAGTTGCAGAATAGTACGTCTTCGACTGCTTTCCAACGTGCACCCGATCTTCAACCTCGTTCGCTCTTTAACATCAAAGACCGGCCCGACATCGGATCTCTTGACCCTGGCTCAGAACGGATTAAATGTCCAATAAATCCTAAGTCATTTATTAATATTTTCCACTCGTCGAAATTTTTGTTAAAATATCTGGGATGTTACAAGCTAGCTGGTGTAACATCCTTGATTTTAAGGCAACCCTTTTAGACCCAAAACCTACCCTTATGCATTCTACTGTATGTTCTATGGAAGATACAAACCTGTATCTTAAAATTTTACATGTGGCAAAGCTCTGTATTTGGATTCTTTGTGTGTAGCAGAAATGGGTTCAGACCCCCTGGGATTAAGATAGTCCTGTAGGAAGTATTTTAGGGTAGAAATTATGTAACTGTCACCTCACACGATGTTTCCACCTTATCACTCCACCCTACGACACATATAATCACCTTATCACTCTATCATGCCACATGGATTCCACCACTCACCACTTGGAGCATCACTTCACGCCATATGCATACTGATCCGGTGTCCATATCGGCCCCACAAACAGGTAAAACTCGACAACTCAAAAGCGAATAATGGTCAAGAAAACAAGGGTCAGATCGCTATAATGATCGGTATTCCTCAAGACCCAACCCCGATCAGAAAAGCTGACACCGCGCCAGAGTCAAAGACAAGTAGCCAACTTGCTTCTGAACCAAACCTGCAATTCTGACAAATATTAAGTCACAAGTTGTAGCACAATGAGATCTATAAATAAGAAGCACCCATTGACAACCACATATGGTTTATTACACTCATTGATTTCACTCTGATCCTTCATTATTGCTCTATTATGGTTGTTTACTAACATAAGCGTCAGAGTCCCTTTGGTAGGTATAACACCAGTTCACCCAATACACGCTGGTGCAGATGGTTCAAACAAAGGTTGAAGGGCACAGGATTCCTACTGAACCTGTGTTGTATAATACCAGACTCCCACTGAGCCAGCGTAATACCTGAGTGATTGTAAGGTTCGACACCGGTTGTGACAGGAAGACTTTACCCCCACACACCGGCCTTCTTTCCTCTGTGCCCAAGAGAGAGCGACACTTTAGGGGAGTACCCCGGGAAAATCTCATGAAGAGCATCCATAACAGCCTTGGAGCCCTCACTTAACTAGCGTTCTTCAACGGCATAGGTCGTACTCGCCATCAGAAAATATTGGTGTGTCCAGCAGGTATGAATTAGAAATTGGCTTTCTCTTATGGTGGTTTCTTCAGATTCCATAACTGCCTTCTAGTTTGACTTAAGGTCGACCCACAACACCTGAGTTGAGGTTCCACTGTCACTGTGAGTTACTAGTGTTGCAAATTGGTGAGCGATTCGGTATTTGTAAAAACTAAATATTAATATATGTTGAGAAAAGTTTTATACTACAGTATAAATCTCATCGGTAGAGTCGGATCCATATGCATTAGCATATAGATATTGAAATTGAAATGTTGTTGGGCAGCTTATGATGATTATTGTTGTGGTTGATACATTTGTGTTGATGTAAATATGTTAAATGACAATGATAATAATGATGAATTATGATGATTGGTTGATTAAATGAAAAGTATGATGATTATGTGATTATTATAGGAATCGAATATGTATTGTTACAGGTTGAGGTTAATTCCAGTTTAGTATTTGTCATTTAATATATATATGCTCACTCCTAAACTTTTTTAATTACAGTGAACCTGGAACAAGGAGAAGACTAGTGAGTTGTAAGTTTGTTGAGATTAATGAACCTTTGGAAGGATTTTGAACATAATCATATAATTTTGATGCTATACGTCTTGACCGACTCTTTCGATACATATTGTATATGTGTGTGTGTGTATGAGGGATTAGGTATTTGACAACCTCACTGAAGGTTTAGTATTTGTTTTGATAACTATATGTTTATGTTAATGATGATATAGTATAAAATGCCTAGGAATTATTAATATTCACTCATTATTGAGTTAGTTAATTGATGGGCAGGTTATGTTAATGATATAATGCATATGTAATGATTTAGTAAATTAAAAATTTATTATGGTATTGAATTGTATATTTTTGCCTAAGAATTGTTTAGAGAATCATATAGTGGCTTATATATGTTTTAGGGCCTTCGAAAGATCACATTGTTTCATAAAAAAAAATTCTTTGTAATTTTTATTACATTAGTGTAACATGTTAATGGTATCAAAGCATTAGGTGCTTATAGTTGGTCCTGTGGAGGCTACTCCTAAGTCACCTCTCGAATCTCCTCATCTTGGAGAAAATCATCTAAGTCATCCTCACCCACACTAGAAGATGCAAAGTAAACTTTCTTCACCATTGGTGGAACCCAACCCGAGTTGAACGCCATATAGATATCAGGCTTAGTTGCAAATCTCTCAATAATCAAGACTGAGTGATTTAGTCACTCATTCATGCTTATTCGATTGAAGCACCCTCCTCGAGACACCCCTTTGAACAATAAGAATCTCTCATTTCATCTATCGCCTACGGTCCCAAAATGATCAAGACACGACCAGTCATCTAAAGAATACATCAAACGTTATTAAATCATTTTAGACTATATTTAGTTCATTTTATTTATGATATTGTTCCATGACATTAGTAGGTTGTTACTTAACATTGACCTTAAACAAGTTAAAGTTCTCTATGACTTGAGATATAGTAATGTTATAAGTGTTCAACCAACCACAATTAGCATGTTCCAGTCTCCTAAATTTATCTCTCCATGCTTGGTCTAACCTATTAGTCGAGTTTGAAATCAACCTTCTACAAGTTAAATTGAATATATATCACTTTTACTAAAAAAAATTATGCATTTATATCTCACACATAGACATTTTATATCATCTTTTAAAGAATAATAAGGTTCATCCACAACCTTATTAACAAACTAGTGACTTATTTAATAAACTCATATTTTAAATCTCTCATATAAGGATAAACTTCATCATATATCTATAAACGGTCCATCACAAAATCCATATTGTCAACATACCACTAAATTACAATACATTGTAACACATGTATTATTCAAACTTGCACAAAAAATCCTAGATTTCTAAATTCAAAATTTCTATATTTTTAATTTCTTAAATTAAATATGTAAGAATAAATGTATAAATCTTTTATTTTATAAAATTTTAAAGTTCTAATGTTTAATTTATAAATTTCTAAAATTTTAAATTTTAAATTTTCTAATTTTTTAAATTCCTAATTTTTATTTTTTATTTTCTAAATTTCTAACTTTGTAAATTTGTAAATCTATAACAAACCTAGTGTAAATAATATAACCGAAAGATACCTAATGTCAAATTTAATCCTTACAAACTAACTTAACATGTCAATATGAATAGGAATGACACTTGTGCGAGATTAGGTAAGGTACTGTATAGTACTCGTCCTCATACCCGCGTTTCAAAAAATTACTTGTACCCATCCTATACCTACGTAGGTAACAACTTAATGTTCATCCGCGTACCCTATAGGTACCTAAGTAAACATGCGTAGACCTGTTACCCACACTTTTGTATCATATTATGAGACATAACAAGTGAAACAACTACCTGTCACAAACGCCAATGCCTTAATGGATTATAAATCCATGAGATGTTGTCAAACAGTGTGTTGCTACCTAATTTTGTCTGGGTTGCCATTTCGAAAATTAAAAAAAAAGGTAATAAGTTTTAAATCTTTTTAAAAAATGGCTCTTAAAATGTGTCTTCTTAAAGGGAATAATAAATAATAAAAAAATAAAAAATAAAAAATAAAGAAGAAGGGAAAAAAACAAATAGGAAAAGCAAACCACATTTAGTCATACATTGAATGCTCTAAAATTAGAAGTTACTAACTTCTAAAAGTTATTAGTGTTATTTATTTAGTCATACATTGAATGCTCTAAAATTAGAAGTTACTAACTTCTAAAAGTTATTAGTGTTATTTAGTCCCACGTCGAATACTCTTATGGGAGGTTGCTTGTCAAGTTACTCTATAAGGAACACCTTGTAACACTAGGGATGGCAAAACGGGCTGGCCCGTCGGGTCCTGGCCCGTACCGCTAAAGCCCGCTAAACTAAACAGGCCAAAATTTAGGGCCCGTCCCGCGCCAGCCCGCCAAAGTTAAAATTATAATTTTTTTTAAAAATATGTCAAATTAAGATTAAAAATTAGAAAAATAATTTTTAAAAAAAATTAAAGAAGATATTATTAAAAGAAATATATAAATAGTAATAGATGTTACTTTTATTTTTAAATTTAGAAAATAAAAGTATATATATTAATAAAATAAAGTATAAATTGTTGTGGAACTGAAATAATATTCCACTCATCTCCAATTGTAGTGCGTAAATAATTATACTAAAAATTGCACTTACTAATTCCCAAGAAAGACTGGAGGGGTCACAAACGGTCCCACTTAATACCCAATCTCCTTAGACAGAATTTTCTATGCAATTAATAACACAATAACTAACAACAGCTACTAAAAATAAAGCTATTAAATAACCAATAAAGAACACCAGAATTTAACGAGGTTCGGCTAATTTTGCCTACATCCTCGGACACCACTCAATTAATATTTCACTCTAGAAATATTACAAAAGGGAGAGAAAGAATACACAAAAGCCCTTATAATTAATTAGGCTCTTGGTGGGATAGTTTAAAACTAAAGGAGGGGGTTTCCTTATATAAGCTAGGAAGGCCCCCCTTCCCTTCTAAAATTTTCAATGTGGGACTTCCCACACATAACAAATCTCCACCTTGGGAAGTTTCCACATTTTGCATCTTCAAGATCTTCTCTCAAACAATAGTGGTGTCTTCATTGTTGATCTTTAACTTCTAACAATATTGATCAAGTCCAAGCAGTGTTGGAACTTGATCGCTGTCACCATTTTTGTCAACATATCTGTAGGATTCTCTGCTGTCGAAATCTTCTGAAGTAGAACTCCACCTTCTTCCAGAATTTCCCTACAAAGTGATGACGAACATCAATGTGCTTCGTCCTTACATGATAAACTTGGTTCTTTGCTAAATGAATGGCACTCTGACTATTACAATGTATCTCCATCTGCTTTTGCCCAATTCCAAGTTCATCAAGTAGACCTTAAAGCCAAATTGCTTCCTTAACAGCCTCTGTAACTGCCATATACTCTGCCTCTGTGGTAGACAAAGCCACTATTGGCTGTAAGGTAGACTTCCAACTTACTGGTGCTTTAGCAAGAGTAAAGACATAACCAGTAGTTGATCGACGCTTATCCAAATCACTTGCATAGTCAGAATCACAGTATCCAACTACACATTTGCCATCTTGTTGGCTCTTCTCAAATACTAATCCAACGTCTATAGTGTTCAGAATATACCGTAGAATCCATTTTACAGCTTACCAATGCTCCTTGCCAGGATCATGCATATATCTGCTGACAACTCCAACTGCTTGTGAAATGTCTGGTCTTGTGCACACCATAGCATACATTAAACTGCCCACAGCATTAGCATAAGGTACTCTTTCCATGTATTCCCATTCTGCATCAGTCTTTAGAGACAATGATAAACTGAGCTTGAAATGAGGAGCAAGTGGGGTACTAACTGGTTTTGATTTCTCATTAACCCCAAAGCGCTTCAATACCTTTTTCAGATATTCTTTTTGTGTCAAACAAAGCCTCCCCAATTTCTTATCTCTGCTTATCTCCATGCCAAGAATCTTCTTAGCTTCTCCTAGATCCTTCATTTCAAATTCCTTCTTCATTTGAGCTTTTAAGTGCTCAATCTCCTTATGACTTCTAGATGCTATCAACATATCATCAACATACAGAAGGAGATAAATGTAGGATCCATCTTGTAATTTGCGCAAATATACACATTGATCATACTAACTTTGTGTGTATTTCTGCTCTATCATAAACTTGTCAAATCGTCTGTACCACTGCCTTGGAGATTGCTTCAAACCATACAACGATTTTTTAAGTTTGCAAACCATTTTCTCTTTTCTAGCAACTTTAAACCCCTCAGGTTGGGTCATATAGATTTCCTCCTCCAAGTCTCCATGTAAAAATGCAGTTTTTACATCTAATTGAGCAAGTTCCAGATCCATTTGTGCTACCAAAGCAAGCAATATTCGGACAGAAGAGTGCTTTACAATTGGGGAAAATACTTCATTATAATCAACTCCTTCTGTTTGAGCATAGCCTTTAGCCACCAATCTTGCTTTGTAGCGAACATCACTTTGCCCATGAAATCCATCTTTCTTTGCATACACTTATTTGCATCCAATTGCCTTCTTTCCCTTCAGAAGATTGACTAGTCTCCATATTTGATTCTTATGAAGGGATTGCATTTCATCATTCATTGTAATTTTCCACTTATCTTCTTCTGAACTTTGGACTGCTTCATGATAAGTGCCAGGAATATCTTCAATTGCAATTGGAGATGCATAAGCCACTGTATTTGTATAACACAGAGGAACTTTACTACTCCTTTTTCTTTTACGTTTTGCAATTGGCTCTGTCAATGATGAGAGTTGCTGGGGAGGTTCTTGAGTTGTAACCTCTTCTTCACTAGACTCTTCTACTACTATAGGAGTATTTTCATTTGTCTCTGTATTTATAGCTGGGATAACAATTTCTCTATCAAACTCCACCTGCTTTAGAGTTTCCTCTATCAGCTTCACATTCTTCAACATGGTAGACTCATCAAAAGTAACATCCCTGCTATGAATTATCTTCTTTGTTTCTAAGCACCAGAGACGATATCCTTTCACTCCAGATGTGATCCCCATAAATAGAGCCTTTTTAGCTCTTGGATCTAACTTGGATTCCTTAACATGGTAGAAAACAGTAGATCCAAACACATGCAAGGAATCATAATCTGTAGCAGGTTTCCCACACCACTTTTTAAATGGCGTCAGGCCATTAATTCCAGTTGATGGCAAACGATTCACCAGATGGCGTGCATACATCAAAGCTTCAGCCCAAAATTGTTTGCCCAAACTAGCATTGGATAGCATGCATCAAACTTTCTCCAACAGTGTCCGATTCATGCGTTCTGCCACTCCATTCTGCTGCGGTGTTTCCTTGACTGTGAAGTGTCGAACAATACCTTCATCATCACAGACCTTCTGGAAAGGATCATTCTTGTATTCTCTGCCATTATCTGTGCGAAGTCGTTTGATCTTCCTGCCTGTTTGAGTTTCAATTATCTTTTTCCAAGTAAGAAAAATTTTCAACACTTCGACTTTAGTCTTCATAGTATACATCCACACCTTCCGAGAGAAATCATCCACAAAAGTAACTGTGAACACCTCTTTTGGTCCGGTCCAAGTGGAATGAATCTTTTTATACTGAATTCCAATTCAGAATAGTCAAATCTGAATGGAATAACTCAAAAATGATCAGATCCGAGCAAGATGACCCTGATGGAAGCATTTTCGAGTGGAATATAGACCTGTTAGAGGCAAATCCGAGTGAAATGACTCAGATTGGATCAAATCCGAGTGGAATATAGACCTGTTGGAGGAAAATCCGAGTGAAATGACTCAGATTGGAGCATTGCCGAGTGGAGTATGTCCCTGTTGAAGAGAAATCCGAGTGAAATGACTCAAAAAGGATCAAATCCGAGTAGAATTACTCAGAATGAGTCAGTTCTGAGTGAAATGCTTCCCTGTTGAAGGTGAATCCGAGTGGAAGGCTCCCTGTCAAAGCCATTCCGAGTGATACTCTATTGAAGGATAAATGCTGAGAAGGATTTCTCTTTGACTGTAATTAATCCGAATGAAGAAATGCTAAATCCGAGCGGGAGCTTTCTGGTTGCTACTAATCTGAGTGAAAACAAGTCTGAGTGAAGGAAAGACCGACTTAGAGTATAATTGGAAGGATAAATTTTGATTGCAAGAAAGCTTTTCCGAGTGAAAGTACCAAGTCTCCAAGTCTTGAGTGGGAAGCAAGCCCTTTCCGAGTGAAAATGCTAAGTTCCGACTGATCTGTGCCGAATGATCAATCTTCAATTAGTTTCCGAGTGACAACAACCGAATGGAAGGATTTCCGAGGCAATCTTCACTCATCCTTCAAATAAGGTCCGATTAAACCATTTGCCCAATACCGAGTCGTCACTCTTCAACCAATTCTGAGTCGTCCTTCTTCAAACAATCAATTCTGAGCCCATTTCCATTGATTTCTGAGCCAATCCTTCAAATACCGAATCCCCTCCTTTTTCACCCAGATTCTGAGCCATTCCATTAACCATTCCCGAGCCACTTTTCACCCGTTCCTGAGTCATCTTTCACCCATCTCCGAGTCATCCTTTACATATTTCCGAGTCAATTCTTGGTCAGTTCTTGGTTAGTTCTGACTCACTTTTTACCAATTCTGTGTCATCCCTCATCAAGCCAATCCCGAGTCATGTTTCACCCATCTCCGAGTCATCCTTTACATATTTCCGAGTCATCCTTTACACATTTCCGAGTCTTCCTCTTTATTCAGTCGGCTCTGAGTCATCCTTTAGCCAACTCCGAGACCCTTCACATTCAACTTCCGAGTCTTTCTCTTCGATTTTCAATCGGCTCCGAGTCCTCCTTTACCCATTTCCGAGTCAATTTTTACCAATTTCTGAGTCATTATTCTCTCCTAATTCTGAGTCATTTTTTATCAGTTCTGAGTCAATCTTTGATCGGTTTTTGAGTGACACTTTTTAGTCAGTTCTTGGTCAGTCTTCAATTATTTCTGACTCAATTTTTAACCAATTCCGAGTGACATTTTTACCTATTCTCGAGCCAGTCTTCAGTCGGTCAGCCCTCTTCAAACAAATTCCAAGTCACCATTTTAACCGAATCCGAGTTATCCTTTTACCCATTCAAAAGCCAATTTTCAGTCAGAACCGAGTGACACTTCAAACCAAGTCTGAGCCCCTATTTTCCCTAATTTTGAGTGACACTTTTCAATCAGCACCGAGTCCTCTTCAACCGGTTCTGATTCAATCTTTACTCAGTCTGTTTGATTGTTCCAATCAGAATTACCTCGTTTGACCCCTCAATTCAATTGCATACTTTTTCACTTGGTTTTCTATTGGAAATGCTTCATTCCACACGGAATTGACTCCCAATGTGGATGAATGCCGACTGAGAGGCTGATCTGAGTCATTTTCACTCGAATTTTCACCATCCTCTCTAGGATTTCCACCCGGCTCCCCCTGTTCGCCCGTGCTGACTTGGATTCCACCACCCAAGTGGATCCAGGAATCCTGGGGGTGGCAGACAGGGGTGGAAGTGGGGGGAATTAAAAATTCCCACTCAGCCGTTGTCCCCCACTTCACTCTGAATGGAAGTGTGAGTTGGTTTTCCACTCTGAGTGGAAGCCTGAGCTGGCCTTCCACTCAGACAAGCCTATAAATAGGAAAGGGTTGAAGCACCAAGAGGAGACATTTTTCATTAAGGGAAAACTCTGCTAAAACCTCCGTTCTCTCTCTCTCTCTCTCCTTCACACCAACTCCTCTCTTCTTCTCCTTCCATCGTCCCTCACCATACTGCCCACAATCCTCCACACCATCCTCTCCTATTCCAATCCGTCCACACCCTCACTCAATCATCCTCATTCCTAATCCCAGCACCTTCTCATTCCTTCTAACCCCCCCTTTCCTCTCGGACCAGCATTTCAGCTCCATCACTCGGTTTTTGCTCAACTTTCACCCGGTATTCCTCTTATCACTCTGATTTTACTATTTTTACTCGGATCTTTCATTGTTCCACTCGGATTTTACTATTTTTACTCGGTTTTCCCTATTTTTACTCGGATTTTTCATTTTTTCACTCGGATTTTCCTCTTTTCACTCGGTTTTCCTTATTTTTACTTGGATTTTTCATTTTTTCACCTGGATTTTCTTTTTTTCCCACTCGGATTTTCTTCCCTCACTCGGTTTTCACCTATTTTTTTTTCTCTTTTCTCCAAATCTATTGTTTCTCTTTCTCTCTGGTAGCTTCTGTTTCCCTCTCCCTTTTGCTCCGTAGTCTTTAAAAAAAATAACAATAAAGAGAAATGGATCATTTCTTTTTTTTTCTTCTCTTTCAAATCTAAATAAAAATAAGAAAAAACTTTTAAAGAACTACGTGACCCTGATTTCTTAAAAGCTCGAGAATACGTAGGAGCGGGAAATAGTTCCTGTCGGGCCCATCTTTCTTTATTTAATTTTTAGAGTTTCCATTTTTGTCTTGCTATCAAAAGGAGGAGCGAGATTAATTTGGACGAGACGTCCTGTTAATCTCATATTTTTTTAAATACTTTTTTTAAAAAAAAAAAGAAGGAGCGAGGTTAATTTAGACGAGACGTCTTGTTAATCTCATATTTTGTAGTATTTCTTTAAAAGGAGGAGCGAGATTAATTTGGACGAGACGTCCTGTTAATCCCATATTTCTTAAATATCTCTTAAAAAAAAAGGCGAAGCGAGATTAATTTGGACGAGACATCCTGTTGATCTCATGTAAATATTTTGTGTTGATTTTTGTTTATTTTGTCATTCCGTACATTTTTCTTTTCATGAAGAAGTTAAAATAATTATTGGGCTAATTATAATATGCGCTATCAAATTGAGGTAACCGTTTTTATAACGGACAGTCGTGAGGTGCTAATACCTTCCTCACCTGTAATCAGACTCCCGAACCATGGAATTTTATTTTTATAACCAGTGCTTTAACAAAAGGTTTTTCCAGTATTTTATCTTAAAAAAAATATTGGTGGCGACTCCCTGTTTATCTTTAAAATCATTTCGAGGGTCGGCCGTGCCGCCGCGATCCCGGTCGCGACAGATGGCGACTCCGCTGGGGACTTAGAGAGTCAAGCCAGTCAATTTGATAGCGCATGTTTTAATTAGCATATTCATTATTTAACTTCTTTTTTTATTTTATTCTTTTGTCAATATTTAGTTTCTGTTTTGTTAGTATTCTATCATTAATGTTTTGTAAATATCTGTGTGATCATTGAACCCTAGGGTAGTCGACTTTATTTTATTGCTCTGTGTTTGTTCTATGTGCAGGATGAGTAAGGTACAGGTATTGAATGCCTCTTTCACACACTATACTCACAATTTGCACACACTTTTGAGTGGGACCCTATACCCGGGCCCAAATAAAACTTAAGATTAGGGGAGGTTGATAGCGGAGCCATTTGGGATGTACTTCATGTCTAGTTACCGTGAGAATCTCAGCTAGAGTTCGACTTATTCATGGTGCCCACACTTAGTATACTTCCTACTATTTATGGTCAACATCATGAGTAGGATCTTGGCTCTAGTGACCTTTAGAAGTTTTAGAACAAGCCACCTAATGCGAGGTATCACTAATAGATGAACCTTAGAACCATTAGGAGACCTCCAGAAAAACCCACCTTAAGGCTCAAAAGAGGCAAACTTTACTTATACCTTTTCTCATTCTCACTTCTCTTTTCTGATCCAAAATAAAGGACTGATAAGTCTTGAAAAGACTTAATTATTCCTCTAATTATTTAACATAATTTACTAAGTATTGATTAGTTTTATTATTATTATTTAATAATTTGATAAGAATTCATGTTGTAGTTAATTATTTCAAAAGTATGCTATTTATGTAAGAAACCGATTGAAAATATTAATTAGATAAGGAATTTTGAAGTATTTATAAATTCACTAAGCAGCCAGCGTATAATTGCTAGGCAAGTAGCTGATTATTGGTGCAGGAACAGGGCGGACTTTCATTTTTCCATTTCTAATCTCTCACTATATTTTTCATCTCTCTAAACTCTCTCCTCCATGACGTTCCACAATCCTTCGATGGAACCGAAGTCTATGGAGTTCTAAATCCATAAGGTTGGGATTGTAAAGGTGAACAATGGAATCTTGAAGTTGTGAGCAAGTAGATCGGCTTCGAAGATCTTGAGGTGAACAAGCTGAGGAGTGGAGCAGAATTGCTGGATTGACAAATCCAGAACGGATGAAGAACTTCACCAGTGAGGAATCATGGCTGAAGCTTAGGTAACTTCCAGCTTTCTAACTAGTTCAGGCCTAATCAATTTAGGTGAATAGTTAGAGTTCAACCCCCAATTTCGCATTAGATTCTTAGGTTAATCGAGCACTTAAGGAATTAAGGTTCATTGCTTAAGGATTAGTGTTTTTCACCTAAGGAATTAGGGAATAACCACAAGCGGATTGTCCTCTAGATTGTGAAGTTTGATTATACTTAATTGCATGTTTCTTGAGGAAATTGTGAGCTGAAGCAATCCTGACCTGTTTTCTTTTAATCACTTTCCACTTTTCATCTTAACTCTGTTTCTCAAAATATAAAAACAACTATAAAACACTAAAACCATAAAAAGCGAATGAATTTCATGTATTTTCTGTTGGTTCAGCTTGTACTAGTCCGAGATTGAGGTATTTACCACAATCCCTGTGAGACGATCAAATATATTACAATTTTAACGACTGGTGCGCTTGCCATAAGTGTGAATCCGAGAGTCATATTTCATTTTACTAAGATTTTACCATCAATTTAATGACTCGGGAATTCAGCATCAAGTTAATGGCGCCGTTGCCGGGGATTGTTGAGTAATATCAACAATCCTTGGACCGGTACTAGACTGAACCATTTTTGTTAGTTTCTGTACATGATTGCAAGTTGTTAGTAAATTTCGTTATAAGAGTAGGATTTGTTAAATCTTGCTTGTATTGTTGTTCATAGTTACTATTGTTTTGATTTTAGTTGTTTAGTTGTTGGTACTAACCGTTACAGTAGCTTTGTTTGTAGTTAGATGTTGCATTTATGTTTTTCCTAGTTCCCTCGGAAAGTGAAAAGTTGCAGGTGATGGATCTTGATGACACCTTAGCTGAGTTTCTTCAATATTCACAAACGTTATGCATGAACCATGAAGAGGAGGTACAACCAATTGAGGAGGAGCCATCAGAGTTAGAAAGGAATTTAATTCAATTCATAAAAGTCACTCAAACCGGCCTTCAAAATTTTGATAATTCAATCATGAATATTCAAAAGCAAGTGGATTTTATTGCAAAGCAGTTAGCCGAAGAGCAAAGCAATACAAAGGTTGTACGAAGAAAAGACCAATATGAAGAGCCATGGGATGATGATGTTGGTCTAGTTGAAGAAATTAAGTTTGGGGAAGAAGAAGACCAGCTAGAAAACATTGAAATGGATGAACCTGAACTTGAAACAAAAGAAGAAGAAGAAAATAAGGAAGTTCAGGGATATTTGATGGATGAAGAGTCAATTGAAGAATGTGAAGAAGAAAGTGATATGGATTATACTTCAGAAGTGGAAGATGATAGTATATCTAGTGAAGCATTCTTTGATGATTGCAATGAAGAAGATTGGTCTGAAGAAGAACAAGAGCAAAAGTTAACCACATCTTGGCAACACAATATTGATACTGAATTTTTGTTGGAGCCAAGTGTGAACACAGAGAAAGAAGTAGAAGTTCATGCACAAGAAGAGTTAACATGTGTAGGTGTTGAGAATACAAAAGAAGAAAAAATTCAGCCATGTTATGAGAAGCGTTTGCTAGTGGTGACTACTGCAGCTATGGAATTCAAAAGGAAACGTGAATCATCAAGTCAAGAAGAACATTGCTTGTGGCGTAAAAAGAGGAAGACTAACAAAAAACAGAAAAAGAAAAAGAGTGAAGAAAAGAAAAAGCAGAAAGTTTGGAAAAGAAAAGATTGGAGGAAAGTTATGTTGAGCATTAGCTTCAAACATAACAAGGAAAAATAAGGAGTAAGAAGACCAAGAGTGTATGGACATAAGAAATGGGATCCTGGAGGATGATCTTGTGTTGGTTTTTCTTGTACATAAATAAAATAGTGAGAGACTGAACAACATGAAGAAAATAGAAGAAAATAGAATCAGATTCCCTCCACGCTTGAGCAAGAGGAAAGTGACGCTTAAGCGTGATCTAAGCGTGACGGTGATGCATGGCTTTTTCTGCACCTCCGCTTGAGCGCTTCAAGCTCACGCTTGAGCGCAATCGGGCTTGAGGATGTGCTGTGCATTTTCTCGCTTAAGCGAAAGCTTAATGAGCCTGAGCGAGATTGACATGATACCCACTGATACCCTTTTCGATCGGAAACTTCTCATGGGGACTTTAATAAATGGTTTCTGATTGTTGATGTAATAAACAGGTCAGATGATGAAGGGTGACTTATTTCAGTCAGCCTTTTATCACTTGGATCTCCCATTCCTCACTCTTCACTCAGTTTCTTTCATTTATGTGTCACTCGGCCTTCTTTTCATATATTCTGTTGTCCACTCTCACCCGTCACTCATTCTCATACTTTATCTCTTTCTCTCATTCGTTGATTGAGTCATTCGTCCTTTTCAATCCACCTGAGCTCTTCCTTGGTTTCCTCACCCAATCTCTCTGCATGTGTTGGTTGTTCACCCAGCCTTTCATTCACTCATTCTTTTGTCCACTCATTTTGTCATTCAATCGTCTTTTTCTTCATCCATTCGGTATTCCGTTCACTCGGACCCCTATGTAGTCATTCTTGTATTCACTCGTTTTTCTCACTCAGTCACTCCTTTTCATTTTGGCTTTCGTTTTTCACCTCATTTTTCATTCGGTTCTTCATCCACTCGGTATAACTTGTACTCATCTATCCCACTCGGAATTCATTCATTCGGCCATTCTATCTCACTCGATCTTTCATTCACTCGGTTCTTCATTTCCTAGTAAATCCTTCACTCGTCTTCATATTCTCATTTTTCATTCAATCAGTATTCTTCTTCGTCTATCTTTCACTCTTGTTTGTTCATACGGTCGGTTACCTATTCTTTCATGTCCTTTCACTTGTTGTTATAATTGTCCGACCTCTCGCTGTTTGTTCATTCGTTTTCTCACTTTTACCCGGTTTAATTCACTCGGTATTCAGTTACCCGTCGTTACATTCCACTTATTTTTCTTTCTCAGTTTTCTCACGCTGTCGTTTTTTTTTCGTTTTCATCTACTCGTGTTTCATTCACGATTGTCTCACTCAACTTCTTGTCTTTGCGCTTTTCATTCCCTGAGTTTCTCCATTGTATTCATTTTATTCACCCGGTCTTTTATTTACTCGGTATTTCATTCATTCCATTTTTACTCCTGTCATTTTTATTCTTCGCCCGAACTTTCATTGTCATTCACTCATTCTTCATATCTCCGATCTATGTTACTCATTTTTCATCCACCCGTCCTTTCTTTCGCTCAGCCTTACTCTCATTTATTCTTTCTCCCATGCACTTCTTTGTTCACTCATATCTCATTACATTTGTTCACTCGTCCATTCATTGTCACACTCGGTTCTCATACACTTTTCTTTATTCATTCATTCTTTCACTCATTCTGTGACCCATTCGGTATTCATTCACTCAGTACCCTTTTCATTCAGTGTTTTATTCACTTTTTCTCACTCACTCGTCACTCAGTTCCTCATTCACTCGGTTTCTCGCTAGATCACTCGGTTTCTTCCACTCGTTCATCTCCGTCATCGATCGGTATACCCTTCACTCATCTCCTTCACTCAGAATATTCCCATTTGTTCTTCTATTCATTCTTTCATCCACTGGTCTTTCTCATCCACCCTCAATCCACTCGTCTTTCTTCCACTCGATCACTCTCTTTTCCGTTCCTCACCCGTCATTCAGTCTTTCATTACCGCACTCTATCTTTTTCGTTCTTCCACTTGTCGTTTTATTCACTCAGCTTTGCTCTGAATTTTCCGTTCGTCTTGTATTCATTGGTTCTTCCATTTACTCATTCCTTCTTTGCACTTGTTGTTTTGTTTACTCTTCCATTCCACTCATTCTTTACCACTTAGTATCTCCATCACTCGGTATCTTTCTCCACTCTCACTCAATCTTTCATCCACTCGGCCTTCCAGTTGCTCGGCGATTTGTTCGCTTGTTTCCTTCACCGTTTCCTTCCCCGACCTCTTCCACTCAGTATATTTCTTTCACTCGTTTTTATTTACTCGGTCCCTTTCTTCATTCGTTCTTGATCCACTTGGTATCTATTTCATTCGATCTTTTGCCTTCAATCTGTCATTTTTATTCTTCATCTGATCTCTCATTCTGTCACACACTCGTCTCGTATTCACTCATTGAACATTCGTCTTTCTCTCTTTCGGTATCTCTTTCTTAGTTTTTCTCGGTCTTTTATCTATTCGGTATGCGAGCTTTAGCAAGAGTACCATATTGATGATACCTGATGCTTTGTTTGGCGCTTGAGCATGATTTAACACGCTTGAGTGAATGCCATACCTGATGCTTTATTTTTGATTTAAATTGGGCATTGGCACGCCAATATTTCAGCGTACTTATGCGTATTGCAGGAGAAGGCACGCCTTCTAATTTCTGAGAAAATCCATGAGTCCCGATCCGATTACGTGTTTCCCAGCACTGTCACTCAGGTAAAAGGGAAGTATTCTAGTATCCCGACTCTTTATTTAATTTTTTGAGTCTTTATTAGATAAAATATGATAATTATATTTAATTTCCAAATCCATCTTCATAATTTAAAAAGTTTGCTGATTCGTTAAGCTGTAGTCAGATAAATTAATTGATCGGTTTTTGCTTAACTCATGATCTCTGACCATAACTATTATTCATCCTTAGTTAAAATGTTTACTCGGCATGCTAGTTAGCATTCTAGATGTATGATCTTACATTAAGTTTGGGGACAAGACTGGCTGATTAACTGTTATAATTATATGAGCTTTTGAGCCTGTTTTATTTTTTTTCCGAGTGAGCTTGCATGCTAGTTAGTGAGACAGAATTTGCCTCAGTTCTTGCTAATTGTCGTATGTCAACCAATCGGAAATGATGAAGGCCTTCTTTGATTATTTAGCCAAGGCCAAAAATAACCTTCCTAATATATTAATCATCCTTTGACCCAATAATATGTTTGAGCCCGAGACCTTTTCATTCTATTTATATACCCAACGTTACAAGCCTAGTTATCCAAGAAAAACCCGATTAAATTACCCCTGGATGTTTCACTGGTGAATGGCTCAATTTTTGCTTATTGCTAGGGACTAGCAATTTCTAAGTTTGGGGATGGAAGAGTGCGTCTAACAGTAATTAAGGACACACTCTGAGCTTAATTATGGATGAATATGTAGAAAAAATAAAAGGAAGAAAGGCAAAACCGAGAGAAAAAGGAATAAAGTCAGAAAAGAAAAAGGTGCAAAGCACCACAAGAAGAAAAAAATTAGATCGGAAAAAGAAGAAAAGAAAAGAAAGAAAAGGAAAAGTCCGAAGGACTAAAAGAAAAAGGAAGTGCAAAACAGCACCGAAAGTATTAAATAGGCATCCAATCGGAAAAGTTAAGAGAGTTGTTAGTAGAAGGCAAGTAAGTTAGAATCGAGGCAAAGCATCAGTGGACACATCTTGTAACCTATCTATGACTCGAAAAAACAATAATTGAGCCTGTAGCCGAGCCCCATTATAAGCTTAAAAAGCCCTTACTGATCCGATTGAGTTGGCATATTTCAGGATGTTTAGAACTGTTGCAAGCTTATGTTGATCTAACAAGTATGCAGGTGCTGAGTGCATTTTATTTACCCTACACACCAAGAGAAGAGTTAAACACCGACCAGTGAGGAAAGCATCAGCAACTTGTCTTCCAAAGGAGGTGTAAGTTTTTATACTTTTAGAAATTGCGAGAAGAAAGCATGATCGGTATTCAATAATTATAGTATGAATTAAGTTAAGGAAAGATTGACTATGTTGATCAATTACTGATTGATAATTAATCTGAATATTTGCTTGAGGACAAGCAAAGTTTTAAGTTTGGGGATGTGATAAGTCTTGAAAAGACTTAATTATTCCTCTAATTATTTAACATAATTTACTAAGTATTGATTAGTTTTATTATTATTATTTAATAATTTGATAAGAATTCATGTTGTAGTTAATTATTTCAAAAGTATGCTATTTATGTAAGAAACCGATTAAAAATATTAATTAGATAAGGAATTTTGAAGTATTTATAAATTCACTAAGCAGCCAGCGTATAATTGCTAGGCAAGTAGCTGTTTATTGGTGCAGGAACAGGGCGGACTCAAGATAAGAAGAAAATTCCGAGTGAAATCCTACAAATCCGAGCAGAAATTGATAAATCCGAGTGAGACTTCCTGAATCCGACTGAAAAGAGCCCAAATACTGACCAAGCGAGACTTCAAGTAAGCTAACTTAAGAAGACTCCCAAGACACCGACTCCGAAAGAGAACAAGGACTCAGAATATTGCATGAAGAACCCGAACGCCAACTACAGATTACCGATTAAATAATCAACTCGCTCAAGCGGGAGTTAAATTCGCTAAAGCGAAGGATAAAAATTAGCTCAAGCGAAGCAATCACGCTTGAGCGAGAAAGCCATTCTGTATCACATATTTCTAATTCGCCCAAGCGAGAGTTTAATCCGCTCAAGAGAGAACTCAGCAGCTGAAGCGAAAAAGCAGTAACTTAAACCCTGTTTCTTCCCTCCAACAACACACACCTGGTGCAATACTGTTTCCGCTTCCATTGCCTTCTTCTCCACTGCTGCAACCTTAGTAACTTAAGTAGTGAACTGTCAAGTAGCTGGAGCTGAGCTGTACATTAGCTAAGGTTTAGCTGGATCCTGTTAAGAGCTGAGCTGTAATTAGTTAGTTATTTTGTAAACTATGTAATTAAGTAGTGTTAGTCGTTAGCTGAGGTGGTCCGAAGGTATCAGTTTAGTTAGTTAGGTAGAAACTTATAAATAGGTTGTACATACTCTGTAAAAGAAGGAGAGAAGCAAGAATAGGAGTAGCAAGAATAGTAGTAGCGTGTGTAGAGACACAGAGAAAAATAATACAATTTCATTTTTCCATTTCTAATCTCTCACTACATTTTTCATCTCTCTAAACTCTCTCCTCCATGACGTTCCACAATCCTTCGATGGAACCGAAGTCTATGGAGTTCTAAATTCATAAGGTTGGGATTGTAAAGGTGAACAATGGAATCTTGAAGTTGTGAGCAAGTAGATCGGCTTCGAAGATCTTGAGGTGAACAAGCTGAGGAGTGGAGCAGAATTGCTGGATTGACAAATCCAGAACGGATGAAGAACTTCACCAGTGAGGAATCATGGGTGAAGCTTAGGTAACTTCTAGCTTTCTAACTAGTTCAGGCCTAATCAATTTAGGTGAATAGTTAGAGTTCAACCCCCAATTTCGCATTAGATTCTTAGGTTAATCGAGCACTTAAGGAATTAAGGTTCATTGCTTAAGGATTAGTGTTTTTCACCTAAGGAATTAGGGAATAACCACAAGCGGATTGTCCTCTAGATTGTGAAGTTTGATTATACTTAATTGCATGTTTCTTGAGGAAATTGTGAGCTGAAGCAATCCTGACCTGTTTTCTTTTAATCACTTTCCACTTTTCATCTTAACTCTGTTTCTCAAAATATAAAAACAACTATAAAACACTAAAACCATAAAAACCGAATGAATTTCATGTATTTTCTGTTGGTTCAGCTTGTACTAGTCCGAGATTGAGGTATTTACCACAATCCCTGTGAGACGATCAAATATATTACAATTTTAACAACTGGTGCGCTTGCCATAAGTGTGAATCCGAGAGTCATATTTTATTTTACTAAGATTTTACCATCAATTTAATGACTCGGGAATTCAGCATCAAAGACTACTTGCCCATTTAGTGGATTACTTTTTTTTCAAAAAATGACATACTTTTAACTAGTGATCTTTTAACGGGCAAGTAGTCCTTTCCTTTTATGCACAAGTCTTTGGGCCTTGAGTTACGGATGTTTTGAATAAAAAAAAAGGTATAAAAAAAATAAAAAAAATCAATTTTTTTTTGTATTGACAATGATCAGAAAATCCGTAGCTCACATGACCCTTGATTTGTCATAAGTTTTGTCAAATCGAAACTTCCCTAAATACAAAAATATTTTCAAAGTTACTAAGGGAGTATCAATTTGCAAAACACGTCAGTTCTAATGATTGATTTTCTCATTTCTTTATGTTCTTGCAGGAAGCGATCAAGAGCTTAGCTAGTACCTCTGAGTGAAAATATGGAAATTAACATGAGATCAGATAGTTGTGGTACAAATATACCCGAGTTGAAAAAATTACTGCATGTTAAGGCTAGGAAAGTCGATACAACCAGTTTGCAAGCATTGGGCAAGAAATTGGATATGAATCAGAAGATGGGTTTTTCAAGGAAATATGGGAGGATCCTAAAGTTGCTAGAAGTAGAGGTACAAGTCGAGGCAATTACTACTTTGATTCAGTTCTATGACCCACCTCTCCGTTGTTTCACCTTCCGAGACTTTCAATTGGCTCCGTCTGTTGAGGAGTTCGAACAGATCCTGGGGATGCCACTAGAGGGACAAATGCCTTACCACCACCTTGGACGTCATGCGAATATTGTTACCATCGCTGATATCCTAAGGATTAACCCGGAAGTGTTAAGAAGTAAGCAATTAAATAGAAATCAGGTCCTGGGGTTTGATCGGGAATATTTTGAGAAGCACATGCACTTGCTGGCTGAGAAAGGAGATTGGGAAGCCTTCATGGATACCTTGGCTCTAACCATTTATGGTGTTATCTTGTTCCCCAACATTGAAAATTACATAGACTATGATGCTATTGGCATTTTCCTTGCCCGTAAGTTCAAATCTGAAAATCCTGTCACTACGATCTTGGCAAATATATATTGCACCATGGACTTCTGCTATACACAAGGTGAAAAGAGAATCATTTGTTGTCTACCTGCTCTATATGTGTGGCTCACGTCACATGTCTTCCACCAAGTCGGCAAAGTTGAATGTCCTATTTCTGATATGAAGTTATGCCAGTTAGTAACAAAGAATGGGCGTGAATGGGCCAATCACCTGATAGGGCTCACAGCTGACAAAGTAAGGTGGTATCCGCAATGGTTGAATGTTGACACCATTATTCATCATTGTGGAAGCTACCCGAACGTTCCTCTCATGGGCACTCAAGGATGCATTAACTACAACCCTGTCATAGCCAAACGTCAGCTAGCTTATCCTTTGCTTGGGCCGCCCAATGAAGAATCGCTTATTCCTTTTGTCCTTCACTACTCAAAAGGAGATTGTACCTCTGTTATTCGAGATATAGCAAATGCATGGAAGAAGGTCCACAGACGAGGAAAAGAACTAAGAGCTCGAAGCCATGCCGTGAAGGACGAATACTACCAATGGATCTTGAATAGGGTTTCCATTGTCAAGCTGCCTTTCAGAAGTCCCTCTTATATCCCAACAAGGACACCTGTTCCCCCACCTACCCTTGAAGAGGAGGCCATGAAAACCAAGATAAAGGAGTTAATTGTAAAAAATAAGAAGCTAGAGAAAGACTTGCTAAAGTCTCAACAAGAATGCGCCCTTCAGAAAAGGGAGAACTTAGAAAGCAAGCAAACCATCAAGAAGATTGAAAAAAAGCAGAAAATTGAAAGGGATTACTTGAGGAAGCAAAGTCAATGCCTCCGAACAACTAATACTCAACTGAGGATGAAGAGCAAGCAAAGGGATACTATGTTGGCTGACAAGCAACTCTTGAGAGACATGTTGGAAAAAGCCAAAGAGAACGAGCAAATTGCCTTGGTGCAAAAAGAGCTCCTACAATTGCAAGTTAGCCAATTAGAGCATCAGCTTAATGAGGTGGTAGAAGCTTGCCAGCATGAGATAAACGGTGAGCGACAACACGCGATAGATACTGAGCAAGAATGTCGTGAGGCTATCCATATTTTGAAAACTGAAATGACACAACAAGATGAAGTTATTCATTCATGGATGAACCGCTTCGCCCACTTGGCACATTTGGCTAATGGAGTTCTGGAAGACCTCCCGCTCCTGCTTAAGCAAGCTGAGGGGATGGTTAACCCTCTTAGTACCCCAAAAGAAATTGTAACCTTCCTTGATTACTATAGAGAAAGGATTTGTAAAATGAGGGCCATGATTGCCCGAGCTAGGAATGGCTGATTTACTTTTCCTGAATTGGCAGCAGTAATGTACTTTGAAATTCAGAAAGAAGGATTCTTTTGTCTCCACAACTATCTCATGTTAATTTCCATTTATCACATACTTATTACTCTTGAATATGACATTCTGAGAAATGGTTAGAGGATACTGGCCGAGTTCCGCGATAGCTTCGTGCACCATACTATTGGTTTTTCTTTTACCACTTTTATTTAAATGCTTTCTTTTTAACAATTTTGTGTTTTGACTTACATTAGACATTACGGGTAAGCATCCTTATCAGACCCGACTCCAAGCGAGACTCATGGCTAAAGCAGAAATCAGGGATGAAGATTTCAGAAACGAGTTCAATCAGCTGAAGGAATAGGTAGCCAAGTTGACCACGCTTTTGGAAAAGAGAATCACAGAAGGGGACTCCTCTGCAGGTATTGAGAACACCCAACAGCAGCCTGCTACCGTACCACCCCCCTTTGGTTCCGACCCAGCAAGAACCCAATTACCTAACACAATGACACCCCCTGTCACCATTCATGTTGGAAGACCTAACCCTGCCATTGAGACCCAGCTACCTTACGGCCAGTCTTATACACAACATACATTTGTCAGTCCTGACGGCAACCCAGTACCTTTTCCACTTTATGGCCTTCCACCAGGATACTATCCCCCGCTCGCTAACCAACAAGAAACCCATGACCAGCAAGCGGTGAATCCTCACGCTTCATACCCTACCCAGCCAAATATACCATCACTCCATCAAGCCCAAAATACGCAAGCCCATGACCCACAAACTTACCAAACCCAAAACACGCAAGCCCATGACCCACAAACCTACCAGAGCCAAAACACCCAAGCCCCGATGGCCCAGCCAACTCACAACGCACAAGCCCAAAACACACGAGCCCAGATGACCCAACCAAATTATACTGTACAAACTATGGCCCAACCCCAAGGTCCCTCACCAAGTACAGGCCTAATGAATCAGTCCCATATGTTGCCTCTATTCAACCAACCACTGGGCTATCCATACGGATATGCAACCCCCTATATAACCAATCTCCAAGATATAACCCGCATGATGAACCCTGTAGCCGGTCATAGCACAGTTGTAGCTCCTCAAAAGGAAAAAATAGAAGTCTTAGAAGAGCGTTTGAGAATGATGGAAGGCGCTAGAGGTTTTGGACTGATAGATGCTTCAGAACTATGTCTAGTCACAGATGTTGTCCTCCCGCCCAAATTCAAGATGCCAGACTTTGACAAGTATCGGGGAATGACTTGTCCAAAGAATCATCTCATGATATACTGTCGGAAGATGGCATCCTACTCTTCTAGCGACCAATTATTGATCCACTGCTTCCAAGATAGTCTAGCAGGGGCTGCTCTTACATAGTATACTCACCTTGAGCGAAATCATATTCGTTGTTGGAAGGACCTGGCAGATGCCTTCCTTAGGCAATACAAGTATAACATGGATATGGCGCCCAATAGGGTTCAGTTACAGAATATAGTGAAGAGGGACAATGAAACGTTTAAAGAGTATGCCCAACGCTGGAGGGAGACAGCAGCGCAAGTGGACCCCCCACTGTCGGAGAAAGAGATAGTCGCGATGTTTATCGACACGCTCCCATCACCTTTCTACGGCAAAATGATTGGTAGTGTTTCATCCAACTTCTCCGACATTGTGACTATTGGGGAAAGGGTGGAAAGCAGAATACGAACAGGAAAGATCACTCAGGGCTCATCTGGGGCAAGCATGACAAGAAGGCCGGCGCTTGGGAAAAGGGATGGAGAAACTAATTCCATCTCTTCTAATCAAAAGACGGCTTCACCGAGACCATTCTTTCCTACTATGATTCAAGCTCCCAATCCTTATGTAGCCGCTACCACTCAGGGCCTGGCAGCTTATACTCCCCACTTCCGTCCACCTATGGTAAGAGCGCCAGTGCCGCAACCTGTGCCATACCATTACCCGCAGCAAGTGACTCGACCACCCAATCATAATCAGAACACAAGGAGTTCCAACAATGAGCGCTCCCCTGTGCAGTTCGATCCAATTCCCATAACATATACCGAACTTTTTCCAATCCTCGTTCAAAAGGGTCTAGTAGCTCCATGCCCCATGAGGCCGTTGCAACCTCCTTACCCAAGGGGATATGACCTGAACTGGTCTGAACCGGGGTCTAGGATCTGGTGTGGGACCAGCCACAAGAATATAGGTGTTTTTAGGGTTTGCACACTGGAACAGTGAGTATCCGGTGTATTAATCCGGTCTCTAAATGGGAGATGCCGGTCTTGTTGTCCTGGAGATCCTTTGCACCAGCGTTTCGCGTTACAGGGGGGTGAAAGGTAGTGCCACCTGCGAAGATTCTCCGTCGCTCAAGTTAGAAGAGTGTAAGAACTCAGTGAATGCTCAAGCGATGCAATAGTAAAGTGTAAGTTAGAACAACGTCACCTTGCATGTGTATTGAAATGAGCTATTTATAGTTGAACATAGGAAATGAATCGTTGGGTGCAAGTGGGCCCCTTGGTTTTGATAGCGTGTGAAGTGTGTCAATCAAAGTGGCTTAGTACTCAGAGTGTGTCAGGGGGGTAGGTCAATTATCAGAGTACGATCCCATAGGAAGAAGAGAGGATAATCACCTTTCAGCATAATCTGCTGACACATGTACTTGCTTTCTGAGGCCATTGACGTGACATATTTTGCTACATACAGTATCTTCGCTGATAAGTTATTAGGGGCTCTTATCTCGTTGTGACTGAGAAACTAACAGTTATATAAATGTTCTGTGAAAATGAACAATGATCCGTTATAGAGAAAATAAGTGGGGCGGTTGTGAGATGAGAACAGAAGGCCATACATCGGATATCCGGTGTGGTAATGTTGAACCAGGACACCGGTTTTTCTTACATGAGGTCACTCTGACGTCACAAGATCGGGGCCGGTATCCAGACCGGATCATTTATCCCCTAGCTTGTATGAGGGACTGTTAAGTTGCTCATATGAGCTACACAACTCTAGAGAAGTCTGGATGCCGGTGATATATTCTGGAAGGTCTCTGGAAGCTCTGTTGCATCCACTCTAATAAACAAGTGACCGCTCTTCTTGTGCTGCGTACAACGGATTCAGACAGCGTAAAATAAATGATGGAAATCCCAAGAGTCTTTGAGAATCAAAACCCTTGGTATTCGAAAAGTGGTTGAAAGGCATTAAATGAGCATGGCATGATTGGACATTAAATGCATTTTTTACGCACGAGCCATCATTACCCAAGAGTGTAACCGTCGATTGGGCTTATTGGGCCTGGATTCAAACTGAAAGGGGGGCTTATTTTGCCAAAACGTTTACTGAAACGTTACCATTTTTACGCTCGTACGTGACGAAATGACGGAGTCGTTTCAATTTGAAAGGTTGCATTTTGAGGCAAGCATTGTGACCTTCGACGGAACACTATGCCTCCTCGTTACCTATAAAAGGGGCCCTTAGCAGATTTTGGAATCCACTCTTGTTTTCAAGCTTAGTGAACCTCTGCTCAAATTTCTTGGAAATTTCTCTGCCATCTTCAAACTTCTCAAAGATCTTCTTCCTTTAGGTAACCTCCCTTTCCTTCAACTCCTTGCAATTTTTGTTCATTTTGTTTCCACCATGCGCCTTGGAGCAGGCAACGCTGGTCCTTTAAACAGGGGGAGTTTTGGCTCTCGTGCCCCCCTTAGCCACCGTGGTGGGAGGATTCCAGTGAATCTTCCTGTGGCTGGGCCTCGTCGCTCAGAGAGAGCTGAAGCTTCTTCCTCACGAGCGTCCTCTTCCCAACGTCGCTCTGAGGTTCCCCTTGACTCGAGGGCTACCAGCCGCTCTGATGAAGGGTCAAGTGCTGAAGGTTATCTCTCTGACGATGTTGCTTTTTACCATAGCACGTACGCGTTCCACCGTGCCTGCACAACTATGGATCTTCCGGGACGTGGAAAAACACCAGTTCTCCGTTCTGCTAAAGGATGTGTCAACGTTGTGGCACACCGGCTTGACTGGGAAAAGCTCAACAGGGAGAAACCCTACTGCTGGGTGGAAGAGGAATTCCTAGAGATCCCTTCGCACCATGCGAGTGAGGAAGAATGCACGGTCTCTTTCCGCTGCAAAATATACTCAGACAAGAAATACAAAGTGCGATACGCTGTGCTGGCACCACGTCCCTCTGAGAGAGTATGCCACAGAGTCCCTGATAAGAGGTCGGTCTACATGTACGACTTCGTCTTCTTGAAATTGGGGGTACGCTTCCCCATGATGGAATTCCAGATGGCCGTTCTACGCTTCTTAGACTGCGCCCCTACACAACTGCATCCCAACGGTTGGGGTCTGGTCCGGGCTCTGGAGATTCTGGGGGAGCATTTCAACTTCTCCGCCACTGTGGCCAAACTGTTCTACTATTGCCAAGTGGTCCGTCGTGCTAATAAGAGGGGCGGCCTTGGGTTCATTACCCTCCGTAGTGACTCAAGGGTGATAAATTTCAAATATTATACAGAATCCGTGAAGGTGGATGGACGCTCCTTCAAGCATTACTACACGTGGGTCCGTATTCAACCGAATAAGCCGGTCTTCTGGCGAAACAAGGAGGGATTTACCAAGTTTCCTCTTAGCTGGACGCACGAGCATTTTCTCCTCATGAGCCGTGCTTATTACACAGATGAGAGTGAACTCTCCCCTCATTCTATTGAGGTCTTGAGCGCCATGCAGACGACCTTGAAGACCCTCAAAGGGTTTTCCAGCAGGCTCCTCTTGGCAGAGGATAACATCCGAAACACCTACCTCCGTAATATCCGCTCTTACTCTATTTGTGTTGTATAGTTATTCCGTTCTGATTATTTTTTCTTCTTATGTGCTAACTCCACCTTTCTTGTTTTGCAGAACAAATTGAAAAAGCCTGCCCAGAGATGTTGTCGTTAAAGACCATGATGGCTGACGGTGATTCCTCCTCTGAGGAGAATAAGATCCAGGCGAAGAGGAACTGTAACATCCCCATTTTAATTTAAGCAACTAAGTTAAATAAAAAGTCAACAAGTCAACACCTCCCTTAATTTAATTAATTAAGATGTAACAGAATAATTAGCATGGAAGCATGGTGGCATGGGCAGGATTATCGCGTTTTCCCCCATCCCACCATACTGCACTCCGTGTGAGTGTATATATATATATGTGGGTGATGGTCATGCTCTTCACGCAGAGGACCGAGCGAGCTTCCTTCTTCGTTCTTCATTCCTCTTGTTTTCTCTCTTTCCTTCTCCGCTCTCCAGTCCATCCCCTGTTTCGAGAACCAAGGTGACGGTGCTACAGTGGAGCAAAACTCCCCACACTTGAGAGGACGATCGTCAAGTGAAGCAGCAGAGAGGAGAACCACCACCCAAGCAGGAAGAAATCCCTCGGAGCTTCGTAATTGGTAGGGGGAGTATCTTCTATCTTAAATGCATGGGTTATGAACAGGTTCGAGTGCGGATGCTTGCTATATCCGTGCTCTGATGGTGTATTGCGTTGCATGTGAGTGTGTATAGTTTGGTTGCATGATGAGTGAAAGACGAATGTTGCATGTTAGCACCTTTCCCACAGATGTATGTGTTGCAGGATCTCAGTTGTATGTTGAGTTGTGTTGATATGAATGTCTGACTGAAGCTACCCAGGTTATAGAAATGCATATGTTGATATGACTGCTAATAAATTGTTTGCATGTAGGAAATGCCTTCTTTAAATGGATTTTGACACTGTCTTACATCGATTGCATGATAGGTTGTGATAACTTGAAATGCCTGACTGGACTTGTGATTTTTAGAATGATGCATGTGTTGAATGAAGCTATAAACTGATTGCATGTTGGATCGAACGAAATGTGTGGATATCTGAATATGGAATGATAACTGATTGCATGACAGCTGTATAAATTGAGTCCGGATAATGTGTACTACTGGTTGCATGGTGTGTGTATGTGCTTGAATGCGAGAATGCATGCATGAAATAAATGTTGTGCGTTGAATCCGCGTGTGGCGCATGGGATGCGTTGTGCTGGGAGCACGTAGTGTGAGACACTATCTTCGGTCATCCAGCGTGGGACGCTGTAAAATCCTTGAGTGGGACTCGAGGTAGCCCTTGAGTGGGACTCGGGCTGTCTGTGAACACCGCCGTTGGCGCTGAGAGCGTTGGTGTCACCTGTGGACAAACGGTTGGGTACCTGTAAAACGGCCAAGCAGCTGGGAGCTGATTTGATAGCTGAGAGCTATGTATAAAAAGGTTGTGATGCCTACGTTGCAACGTCGGACCGATACACACGATGCGGAACCAAGTGAAATCTTCTGTGCTTATCATTGTTAATATTACTACTACTGTTAATGTTGTTGAAATTGATTAAGCATGCCGTGTGGGAAATGAATGGGTGAAATGCGTAAGACTAAGTGGACGCTCTGTGCATGTGTTATTGACTAAAATTTTATTATGCATTTGATATCGTGTAAGAGTATACTGAACGTGCATGCCAAGTAATCCATTCCGTGTGTACGTACCCTAGATGCTGAAAGAAAACTGTTTTCGTGACTATACGTGTATATGTATATGCATGCAAGTGTATCTGTGTCATTGAAAATGCTATGACTATGGTCAAGTGACGATCGGTAAATATAGAACGGTAAGAGTTACTTATATATGTCTTGACTGATGGATGTGGCCCTGATCTTAATTGTGTTGTACGTATGTATATTATTGTGTAATTGGCAGATAACCTGAGTCGGTATCTATCATTTAAAATTTTAGATGCTCACCCCTGCAGTGGCCATTTTTCAGTGAATGTCTCTAGAGATGAGGACCAGAAGCAGAGCCGGAATGCTGGGCAAAGTGATGATGCATTTGGAAGGCTTAATTAATGCGTCGTTAGATTAGGTCCTGACTGGTTCATACCGGATGTTAATGTTTTGGGATAAATGAAACTTTATGGACAAGGAGAATCCGATTCTGTGTTTGTAAATATTGACATGTGCTCTTATTATATATATCTGGATGTATGGTTTCGTGTGTGACATGCTATGTGTTACCTTGTTTCATGTTTGTGCTTTAATGGATACGCAGGGACGGTATGATTGAGCAGGCTATAGCCAAGTCAGAGCGGATTGAGAATTTTCTTAGGAAAACTCATGTCGGATACGTTGGGCGGAGTCGTACCCCGCCCGAAGTATGGGGACATTACGCCCAAGCGAGAGGACTCGCGCTGGAGCGATGTAGTTGTTAGAATGGGACACCGTTCAATTACCTTTCCTATCCGTTGTGATACTAATACAATTTAGACCCCGGTGTTGACCCCCGATTTGGGCGTTGTGGTTGAGTCCGCCCAGGCGTTGTCATAATTAGTTGAGTTGGGCGGAATAGGTTCAGACTCTTCCTTCTTCCCCAACCTACTACCGCATATGTACCCTGTAACTTCCCCTTTTTTTTGAGTGAAGTCCGAGTGTGAGAATTTACCTAGTGAACCTTTGTCCATACCCGATTGAGAAAATTACCTTGTAGTTGTGTTGAAGAGGCATTGTGCAGATTTCGTTAGGCGGTGTCATACCTTGCCCGAGTAACTAGGACAGTTCGCCCAAACGCGTAGAACTATGCTGAAGCAAGTAGATATCAACTCGAGATTCCGCCTATGTACCTTCTTTCTCTGTTGTCGCATTATTCCGTCTCTCTGGGCGGTATTGAACATCGCCTGAGTAAGTGAATGTTGTGATGTAGTCCGCCCATGATAAATATACCCCGCCTAGCCAAGTAGGATGATTCTAACTCTGCCCTCCCATCGAATGCTACGCGTGTGAATGTATTAACATCTTTCCTTATCTATTTCCTCCCGTTGAGTGACCAGTGTTACTCGAAGGGAAGCCTCCTTGTGAAATCTCCTCTATCCGCTGCTGCATTACCATACTCCGCCTGGACGGTGTCAGACCCCGTCTAAGCGAACAAACGGTGTTACGTAATCCGCCCAGGTGCTGGTGTGTTACGATAAACCCATTGAGCCGGCCCCAGTTTTAGCTTCTCTGTAGGTTGCTATATGCGCGTGAATGCTCTTCGTTTTCCCCCCTTGCCTGCTCCCTTCTATATCAAATGTTACGTGACCGCTTTTGTGAAAAATTTTCTCATATTTTTGGAATTATTAGTTACAAATAATAAGGTGTTACATTTTGGTATCAGAGCGGACCGAAAAGTCCAAGGCCAAAGTATGTTTACCAAGTGTAAGCGGTGGTGTGTGTGTCTTTTTGATTGAATGGTTGAAATTGTTCTGATGCTAGATGAACTTGATTGATGATTGACTTGAGGACAAGGGGTTGTTTTCCCCTGGTCCGATTATGTGTATGACTTAGGCGAATGATATAATGTGCTAAGCTATTAATTGTTGGACTAATAACTAGATCGGTAGTAAGTGGCTCCGTATACTTATCCTTAAATGTCAATTTCAGGATAAGGAATGGCGCATCGTCAAAGTATGGAGGCTATAGCCACAGCATTCCAACGCTTTGCGGATGTATTTGAAAGGCAAGACCAGACTCGACCTGAGGATGGCCATGTGCTGGACCGCTTCCTGAAAAGGAAGCCGAGTGAATTCTTAGGAGGACGGAACCCTGAGGCGGCGTTTAAGTGGACTCAGGAATTAGAAAGGATTTTTGGGGGTCTTCGCTGTACCGAGGCCCAAAAGGTAGAGTGCGCAGTGTATATGCTGCGAGATGAAGCGGAGAATTGGTGGAAGATAGCCAGAAGCCGATTCCCCAAAGATGATAACCAGCTGACCTGGAACGATTTCAAGGCCTGCTTCTTAGAGAAATACTTTCCCGACACAGTGAGGAGTCGGAAAGAGCTGGAGTTTATAGAGTTAAGACAGGGCTCCATGACTGTGGAAGAATACGCGGCCAGGTTCGAGGAATTGTGCCTATTCTATCCGCCCTTCCAGCAGCCAGGAACGGAGAACTCTAAGTGCCTTAAGTTTGAGAACGGATTGAGATCGGATATTAAGAGAGCCTGCAGATACCATGAGATACGGAGTTTCCCTGCACTAGTGAACAAATGTAGAATATTTGAGGAGGATGACAAGGCCCATTCGAGCCAGAGCGGCAGAAACCACTATTCCCTGAGGCCCCAATGACCTCATTTCAAAAAGCCAAGCAATGCCGGTAGGAACAAGCCTTTTTCCATATATGAAGGACGGAATCAACCTGGAAGACGACCAGTGGTAGGAGACAGAAGGTGTTTCAAGTGTGGAGGAAATCACTTTGCCAGAGACTGCAAGGATGATGGTGATGTAGTGTGCTTTCACTGCAACAAGAGGGGACACATCCGCCCCGACTGCCCCCAACTACACCAAGCAGACGTTAATGTGCGTCAAGGAAGATTTCAAGAAAGGAACCGAGTAAATGATGACCAACGTCCTGGTGGCAGAGGCAACGGAGCCAGAGGAGACGGGATGTGAGGGAGGAATACCGGCCCAACAGCAGCAGGAAGAATCTACACCATCAATGCAGAGGATGTTGCACCAGCAAACGACCTAGTACAATGTAAGTGCTCACTTGGAATGAATACGCTTAATGTTGTTTTCGATTCGGGAGCTACCCATTCTTTTATAGCTGATGAGTGCGTGGAACGGTTGAAGTTACCAACTGTGTCTATGAACTGGACTTTGGAAGTGGCCAGCCCCACTGGCGCTAATGTGTTCACATCGTCAATATGCAAAAATGTAGCATTTGAGTTGTATGATCGGAGTTTCACCTTCGATCTGATTTGCATGCCCTTAAAGGGTCTTGATATTGTGCTTGGAATAGATTGGCTTTCAGCCAATAAGGTATTAGTAGATTGTAGAAACCAAGAGATAGTTTTCCCAAAACAACCCACTGAAGATGGCACGGCACTAGGTATAACCCAACTATTTATGATGCTTTGTCTAACCAAAGATGAGAGTGAGACCCTAGTGAACGAAATTTCGGTTGTCTGCGAATTCCCAGAAGTGTTCCCAGAAGACGTTCCGAGTGTGCCTCCCAATAGAGAAGTTGAATTCTCTATAGACTTGATCCCTGGAGCCGAACCGGTCTCCAGTGCACCCTACAGAATGTCCTCAACTGAATTGGCAGAGTTGAAGAAACAAGTGGATGAGTTACTTGAGAAGCATTTCATTAGACCAAGCGTGTCACCATGGGGCGCACCTATGCTACTTGTTAAGAAGAAGGATGGCAGCATGAGACTTTGTATAGATTATCGACAGCTTAACAAGCTCACAATCAAGAATCGATACCCACTGCCTAGAATAGATGATTTAATTGACCAGCTGCGTGGAGCCTCAGTCTTCTCGAAAATCGACTTACGATCGGGATATCACCAAATCCGAGTGAAGGACTCGGACATTCCTAAAACTGCCTTTAGGACTAGGTATGGTCACTATGAGTATGTAGTGATGCCGTTCGGTGTGACAAACACCCCTGCTGTTTTCATGAATTACATGAACAGCATATTCCACTCCTTTTTAGATCGGTTTGTTGTTGTCTTCATCGACGACATCCTAGTTTATTCTAAGACGTCTGAGGAGCATGAAGGACATCTCAGAGCGGTACTCCAAGTGTTGAGGGAGAAACAGTTATTTGCAAAGCTCTCGAAGTGCGAATTCTGGATGGATGAGATCTATTTCCTCGGGCATGTGATCTCCGAGCGAGGCGTCTCGATGGATCCTGCGAAGGTAGCTGCTGTAATGGCATGGGAGAGGCCCAGATCGGTCTCGGAAATAAGAAGTTTTATGGGCTTGGCAGGTTATTATAGGAGGTTCATAGAAGGTTTTTCTAAGTTGGCATTACCCCTGACTAAATTGACTCGGAAGAACGTTCCTTTTGTGTGGAGTCCGGAGTGTGAGAACAGCTTCCAAGAGCTGAAGAATAAGTTGACAACTGCTCCGGTGTTGGCATTACCTGAGTTACGAGAAAGCTTCGTGGTCTATTGCGACGCGTCCGAACTCGGATTAGGGTGTGTACTCATGCAGAAAGATCGAGTGATAACATATGCCTCTCGACAATTGAGACCCCACGAGTAGCATTATCCGACCCATGACTTGGAGCTGGCAGCAGTAGTTTTTACATTGAAAATCTGGAGGCATTACTTGTACGGGTCCAAATTTGAAGTGTACAGTGATCATAAGAGCCTCAAATACCTATTCGACCAAAAGGAGCTGAACATGAGGCAGAGAAGATGGATTGAGTTTTTGAAGGACTACGATTTCGAGTTAAAATACCACCCAGGTAAGGCAAATGTCGTGGCCGACGCATTGAGTCGGAAATCCCTCCACATAGCAGCCATGATGGCAAAAGAAGTTGAGTTGTTGGAGCGGTTCCGAGACATGAACTTGCATGTTGACACCCCTTCCTCTCAGAAAATGACAATAGGTACATTGAGGATTGCCAACGAATTCTTAAAATCCGTGTACGAACAGCAACAGGCGGACTCTTACCTAGCTGAAATGAAGGAAATTCAGGCTAAAGGAAAGGATTTATCCTTGACAGAGGGGTCAGATGGGATCTTCCGGGTGAGAGACAGAATATACATACCAAGTGAAGGAAGATTGAGAAGAATGGTGCTTGATGAAGCCCACAAAAGCCTACTCAGCATTCACCCAGGAACCATGAAAATGTACCACGACTTGAGGAGACAGTTCTGGTGGCCCGGACTAAAGAAGGATGTGGCGGAGTACGTGGCCCGGTGTATCACTTGTCAGAAATCGAAGGTAGAGCACCAAAAACCGTACGGTGCAATGCAGCCTCTAGAGATCCCCGTGTGGAAATGGGACTCAATTGCGATGGATTTTATCATGGGATTACCCAAAAACCGAGCGGGCCATGATGCCATTTGGGTCATTGTTGACAGATTGACGAAGAGTGCACACTTCTTACCTGTAAATATGAAGTACCCATTGCATAAGTTGGCTCGGATTTACATTCAAGAAGTTATCCGACTGCATGGCATACCTACTTCCATCGTATCAGATAGGGACCCTAGGTTTACGTCCAGATTTTGGACCAGCATGCATCAAGAATTGGGGACGAAGCTTTGGCTTAGCTCTGCCTACCACCCCCAATCGGATGGACAATCTGAGCGAACAATTCAGAGTCTAGAAGATTTATTGAGAGCGTGTGTGTTAGAGTACGGTGGAGACTGGGAGCAGTACCTTCCCTTGATCGAGTTTACGTACAACAACAGCCATCATCACAGCATTGGCATGGCACCTTACGAGGCATTATATGGGCGTAGATGCCAAACCCCACTCTGCTGGTCAGAAGCAGGTGAAAGTTTACTATTGGGACCAGACATCGTGAAGCAAACTACAGAGCAGATCCGAGTGATACAGGAAAGGATGAAAGCATCACAAGACAGGAAAAAGAGCTACCATGACAAGCGCATCAAGCCATTGGAATTTTCAGTCGGAGATCGAGTGTTTCTGAGAACCTCTCCGAGTAAAGGAGTTGGACGAGCCTTAAAAAGTGGGAAGTTAAGCCCTTGATACATTGGACCTTACGAGGTGTTAGAACGGATTGGCCCCGTAGCATACCGCCTCGCATTACCAACTCACTTGTCCCGATTGCACAACGTATTTCACGTGTCTCAACTAAGGAAGTATTTGCATGACCCCAGCCACACGATGCCTGACGACGAGGTAGAGATCAAGGAAGACCTAACCACTGTGACTACACCGATTGGAATCGTGGACCGATCGGTAAAACGCTTGAGAAACAAGAACGTAAGGCTGGTTAAGGTGGAGTGGCAGCAAGGCAAGACCACCTCCTGCACGTGGGAACGCGAAGATGTCATAAGACAGCAGTACCCCGAGTTGTTCATTTAGGTGAGTTACCAACTAAAGCTTCACATGAATTACCAACTGAATTTCAGGGACGAAATTCTTTTCAAGTGGGGGAGAACTGTAACATCCCCATTTTAATTTAAGCAACTAAGTTAAATAAAAAGTCAACAAGTCAACACCTCCCTTAATTTAATTAATTAAGATGTAACAGAATAATTAGCATGGAAGCATGGTGGCATGGGCAGGATTATCGCGTTTTCCCCCATCCCACCATACTGCACTCCGCGTGAGTGTATATATATATATGTGGGTGATGGTCATGCTCTTCACGTAGAGGACCGAGCGAGCTTCCTTCTTCGTTCTTCATTCCTCTTGTTTTCTCTCTTTCCTTCTCCGCTCTCCAGTCCATCCCCTGTTTCGAGAACCAAGGTGACGGTGCTACAGTGGAGCAGAATCCCCACACTTGAGAAGACGATCGTCAAGTGAAGCAGCAGAGAGGAGAACCACCACCCAAGCAGGAAGAAATCCCTCGGAGCTTCGTAATTGGTAGGGGGAGTATCTTCTATCTTAAATGCATGGGTTATGAACAGGTTCGAGTGCGGATGCTTGCTATATCCGTGCTCTGATGGTGTATTGCGTTGCATGTGAGTGTGTATAGTTCGGTTGCATGATGAGTGAAAGACGAATGTTGCATGTTAGCACCTTTCCCACAGATGTATGTGTTGCAGGATCTCAGTTGTATGTTGAGTTGTGTTGATATGAATGTCTGACTGAAGCTACCCAGGTTATAGAAATGCATATGTTGATATGACTGCTAATAAATTGTTTGCATGTAGGAAATGCCTTCTTTAAATGGATTTTGACACTGTCTTACATCGATTGCATGATAGGTTGTGATAACTTGAAATGCCTGACTGGACTTGTGATTTTTAGAATGATGCATGTGTTGAATGAAGCTATAAACTGATTGCATATTGGATCGAACGAAATGTATGGATATCTGAATATGGAATGATAACTGATTGCATGACAGCTGTATATATTGAGTCCGAATAATGTGTACTACTGGTTGCATGGTGTGTGTATGTGCTTGAATGCGACAATGCATGCATGAAATAAATGTTGTGCGTTGAATCCGCGTGTGGCGCATGGGATGCGTTGTGCTGGGAGCATATAGTGTGAGACACTATCTTCGGTCATCCAGCGTGGGACGCTGTAAAATCCTTGAGTGGGACTCGAGGTAGCCCTTGAGTGGGACTCGGGCTGTCTGTGAACACCGCCGTTGGCGCTGAGAGCGTTGGTGTCACCTGTGGACAAACGGTTGGGTACCTGTAAAACGGCCAAGCAGCTGGGAGCTGATTTGATAGCTGAGAGCTATGTATAAAAAGGTTGTGATGCCTACGTTGCAACGTCAGACCGATACACACGATGCGGAACCAAGTGAAATCTTCTGTGCTTATCATTGTTAATATTACTACTACTGTTAATGTTGTTGAAATTGATTAAGCATGCCGTGTGGGAAATGAATGGGTGAAATACGTAAGACTAAGTGGACGCTCTGTGCATGTGTTATTGACTGAAATTTTATTATGCATTTGATATCGTGTAAGAGTATACTGAACGTGCATGCCAAGTAATCCATTCCGTGTGTACGTACCCTAGATGCTGAAAGAAAACTGTTTTCGTGACTATACGTGTATATGTATATGCATGCAAGTGTATCTGTGTCATTGAAAATGCTATGACTATGGTCAAGTGACGATCGGTAAATATAGAACGGTAAGAGTTACTTATATATGTCTTGACTGATGGATGTGGCCCTGATCTTAATTGTGTTGTACGTATGTATATTGTTGTGTAATTGGCAGATAACCTGAGTCGGTATCTATCATTTAAAATTTTAGATGCTCACCCCTGCAGTGGCCATTTTTCAGTGAATGTCTCTAGAGATGAGGACCAGAAGCAGAGCCGGAATGCTGGGCAAAGTGATGATGCATTTGGAAGGCTTAATTAATGCGTCGTTAGATTAGGTCCTGACTGGTTCATACCGGATGTTAATGTTTTGGGATAAATGAAACTTTATGGACAAGGAGAATCCGATTCTGTGTTTGTAAATATTGACATGTGCTCTTATTATATATATCTGGATGTATGGTTTCGTGTGTGACATGCTATGTGTTACCTTGTTTTATGTTTGTGCTTTAATGGATACGCAGGGACGGTATGATTGAGCAGGCTATAGCCAAGTCAGAGCGGATTGAGAATTGTCTTAGGAAAACTCAAGTCGGATACGTTGGGCGGAGTCGTACCCCGCCCGAAGTATGGGGACATTACGCCCAAGCGAGAGGAGTCGCGCTGGAGCGATGTAGTTGTTAGAATGGGACACCGTTCAATTACCTTTCCTATCCGTTGTGATGCTAATACAATTTAGACCCCGGTGTTGACCCCCGATTTGGGCGTTGTGGTTGAGTCCGCCCAGGCGTTGTCATAATTAGTTGAGTTGGGCGGAATAGGTTCAGACTCTTCCTTCTTCCCCAACCTACTACCGCATATGTACCCTGTAACTTCCCCTTTTTTTTGAGTGAAGTGCGAGTGTGAGAATTTACCTAGTGAACCCTTGTCCATACCCGATTGAGAAAATTACCTTGTAGTTGTGTTGAAGAGGCGTTGTGCAGATTTCGTTAGGCGGTGTCATACCTTGCCCGAGTAACTAGGACAGTTCGCCCAAACGCGTAGAACTATGCTGAAGCAAGTAGATATCAACTCGAGATTCCGCCTATGTACCTTCTTTCTCCGTTGTCGCATTATTCCGTCTCTCTGGGCGGTATTGAACATCGCCTGAGTAAGTGAATGTTGTGATGTAGTCCGCCCATGATAAATATACCCCGCCTAGCCAAGTAGGATGATTCTAACTCCGCCCTCCCATCGAATGCTACGCGTGTGAATGTATTAACATCTTTCCTTATCTATTTCCTCCCGTTGAGTGACCAGTGTTACTCGAAGGGAAGCCTCCTTGTGAAATCTCCTCTATCCGCTGCTGCATTACCATACTCCGCTTGGACGGTGTCAGACCCCGTCTAAGCGAACAAACGGTGTTACGTAATCCGCCCAGGTGCTGGTGTGTTACGATAAACCCATTGAGCCGGCCCCAGTTTTAGCTTCTCTGTAGGTTGCTATATGCGCGTGAATGCTCTTCGTTTTCCCCCCTTGCCTGCTCCCTTCTATATCAAATGTTACGTGACCGCTTTTGTGAAAAATTTTCTCATATTTTTGGAATTATTAGTTGCAAATAATAAGGTGTTACAGGAACGCCACCAAAACTCCCCTCATTCCCCTGACCTCTGTAGTAGGTGAAGAGGTTCTTCTCTTTGATGAGGAGGAAACAGAAAAACAAGCTGAGGCCACTAGAGCGGACGACGAGGAGGCCGTCCCAGAGAAGAAGAAGAAAAAGAGGCACCTTGTTAAAAAGGCAGATCAAGAAAAGCCCTCCTCTGATGACCCTGTGAAGAAGCGTCAGAAAACGCTCAAAGAAACTGGATTGAAGAAGGATAAGGGAAAGAAGCCCGTTCCTGAATCCTCTACCCCTTCTTCACAGAATGCTTCAGAGCCGGACTCCGGGAATGGTCCTCCTCCAGCGTTTGACCATCCACGCGATTCCTTTCTCTCCCCATACTTATGGTTTCAAGGGTCCATGCCCCCCACTCTTCCAAAAGCAAGGTATTGTCTTCGCCCCTCCCTCGACGCTGCTGGGGTTCGAGGTGCTTGTAAGGCCGGGCGTTGGCAACTGGATGAACTGTCCGACCTCCTTGATTCCCTGAGCGAGAAGGCAGATTATATGGAGCAGGTTGAAAAACTTGAAACCGAACTCGCGGTGAAGGAGACATGGGCGGCCAAACAAGCTGAAGTTCAAAGAGGCGTGGAGTCAGAATTGAAGAAAACCAAGGAGACGCTCCAGAGGAAAACTAAGGAGGCAAGCCAAGTTCATTTTGCCAATAAGGCTCTAGAGCGGGAAGTTGCCGACCTTCAGAAACAGAATAAATCCATCCCCCTCCTCGAAGAAGAATTACAACTGGAGAAGAAGAGATCGGCTAAGCTTGCTGACGATCTCAAAATTATGGAGGACGGTCGCAACAAAGACCTTGGGGAGTGGGAGAGCCTTCGGAAGGAGATGCAAGCCCAAATTGAAGAACTCAAGAAGGGTGGTGCGAGTGTTGGGCCTTCAGAAGAGGATTTTGCCAAGGTTCAAAGAAGATTAACTGCTGCGAAGGCCAAGGCTGCCAAAGCCTTGGAGATATGCAAAAATGTGGCGTATGAATCCTTCGGCCTGGCCCTCCGTCAAGTTTATTATCGTAACCCTGGAGTAAAGCTGAATCTGTACGGATTGGATCCGTTCTTCGAATTCCATGGGGGAAAACTTGTCGAAGTACATAAGGACGGCTCACACCATGAACCCCGTGCATCTCTGTATGAACTGCCTCCCCTTCCAGAAGGTCAAAGTATGGAGCCAACAACGTCCACCGCTGCCTCTGGAGCTGAAACGCAAGAAGGTGCCCAAGCTGGAGCAGAGGACAAAAATGAGAGGACAGGAGTGCCCACTGCGGAGGATCAGGCACCGGCCTCTTAATTTATGCTTTATTCATAGCTGTGTACTGGGATCGGCTCCAGTCTTTAACTACTTTGTGACCTGCATAATTTCTTATTTTTGGAAATAAAATTTACTATTGCTTCTCTTCAACTGCTTGCGTCGAATGTATGATTGCTGGATAACTTAGTGCTATACAAAACACTTTATTGTTTTCAATGCTTTGTGAATCCGTTCTGTGTGGTTACCTAGCTGCTTAAAGCGTACTTATCGCACCGGATTAAGATAATAAATTGTAACAAAGAAGCGACAATTAAGTTAAAGCATGCCCTGTCCCCAAGTATAAGTACATTGGGAAGGGAAATTTTATCTCAAGAATTACCTTTTAACTTTTTAAAAAGATAGAAATGCTCATCTGTCCTCGAAGATGTAGAGCGGGTACGTTAGCGTTCAACCGCTCTGTGGTGGATATTCCATAATTGAGGATAGACATTGCCTTTGAATTTTGGTACAGCTTTGACAAGGGTAAGCTTTACGCCTTTCTCTTGAGGTTCGGTTTGGTCCTACATCTCAAGTCTTCACACGGTGTTCGGTTCGATCCTACTAACCGTACTTGGAGTTTAGTGCAATCCTACAATCCAAGCCTTCAACACGGGGTTTGGATCAGGGCTAATCCTGAACCTACTGCGCCCGTTACTCGGGGTTCAGCGTGGTTTTCTGTATGAACCAGCCTACTGCGCCCAAGCCTTCGCATGGGGTTCGGTTTGTGGCCTTGAGGAAGGACCAGCCCTACAACCCATGTTGTCTTCGAATGGGGTTCGGTTTGTGGCCTTGAAAAAGGACCAGCCCTACAACCCATTTGGTCTTCGAATGGGGTTCGGTTTGTGGCCTTGAGAAAGGACCAGCCCTACAACCCATGTTGTCTTCGAATGGGGTTCGGTTTGTGGCCTTGAGAAAGGACCAGCCCTACAACACATGTTGTCTTCGAATGGGGTTCGGTTTGTGGCCTTGAAAAAGGACCAGCCCTACAACACATGTTGTCTTCGAATGGGGTTCGGTTTGTGGCCTTGAAAAAGGACCAACCCTATAACCCATTTGGTCTTCGAATGGGGTTCTGTTTGTGGCCTTGAAAAAGGACCAGCCCTACAACCCATGTTGTCTTCGAATGGGGTTCGGTTTGTGGCCTTGAAAAAGGACCAGCCCTACAACCCATTTGGTCTTCGAATGGGGTTCGGTTTGTGGCCTTGAGAAAGGACCAGCCCTACAACCCATGTTGTCTTCGAATGGGGTTCGGTTTGTGGCCTTGAGAAAGGACCAGCCCTACAACCCATGTTGTCTTCGAATGGGGTTTGGTTTGTGGCCTTGAAAAAGGACCAGCCCTACAACCCATGTTGTCTTCGAATGGGGTTCGGTTTGTGGCCTTGAAAAAGGACCAGCCCTACAACCCATTTGGTCTTTGAATGGGGTTCGGTTTGTGGCCTTGAAAAAGGACCAGCCCTACAACCCATGTTGTCTTCGAATGGGGTTCGGTTTATGGCCTTGAAAAAGGACCAGCCCTACAACCCATTCCACCTCAAGGAGTTACATCGTCAAAACACACGATGTGTGATTGAGATCATCCGTCCTGAGGGGTCTTCATCAGTCCCTCGAGGAGTTACATCATCAACTACAGAATTGGTAGTTAGATTCCTCCGTCCTGAGGTGTATGCGTGTTAAGCTATGGCTATAAATTACAACACATAAGAAAAGTGAGAATGATAGGGTGGTTAAAATGTATTCTCATTAAGATTGAAAGTACATTACATGGAGAGCGTAGTTGGGGTCATGCCTCGTTAAAACCTTCTTGAGAAAACCCAATGGGAAAAAACTCAAGTAAGGAAAAAGAGTACACGCCGTCTTACCAACTAGCTGTAATAAACACGTAAGTTCTGAGTGTTCCATTTGTTGCGGATTGGAGTTCCATCAAGTTCTTCCAACCGGTATGACCCTTTTCCAGTCACTTCAGAAACTCTATAAGGACCTTCCCACATCGGTGCTAGCTTTCCTTGGTGAGCGAATTTATTCCCCATACTCGCCTTTCTCAAAACAAGATCTCCGGTATTGAAAGCTCTGTACTGGACACATTTATTATACCGGAGTGCTGCCTTTGCTTTTACTGCCTGATCTCTGACAAAAGCCTTTTCCCTTAACTCCTGAAGGACGTCCAGTTCTGATGCCAAATTGGCGTTGTTATCTTCAGCTGAAAAATACTCCACACGAGCCGATCTTGTTTGTAGCTCCACTGGAATCATCGCCTCAACCCCGTACGTCAACCGGTATGGGGATTCGTTAGTTGAAGAATGAGGCGTGGTGCGGTATGCCCATAAAACATGACACAGCTGGTCAGTCCATCCTCCCTTCGCTTCTCCTAGACGCTTCTTCAACCCCTTTAACACTTCTCGATTGGCTACCTCCGCTTGGCCATTGGTCTGAGGGTGTTCGACAGACGAAAATATCTGGATTGTCCCCAGTCCTTCAAGCAAATCTGTGAACTTCTTGTCTGTGAACTGGGTGCCGTTGTCAGTCACAATCCGCCCTGGCACCCCGAATCGAGCTATGATGTTTTCATACACGAAACGCCTTGTTCGCGCAGAAGTAATGTGCACTATGGGCTCAGCTTCAATCCATTTGGTGAAGTAATCCACTCCCACGATCAAATATTTGATACCTCCTGGCGCAGTGGGGAACGGGCCCAAAATGTCAAGGCCCCACTGGTAAAACGGCCAAGGCACAGCGGACGAGGAAAGCTCTTGCGCCGGTGTATGGTGGAGGTTGGAAAATCTTTGACAAGCGTCGCATTTCTTTACAAAATCTGCAGAGTCTTGCTTCACGGTGGGCCACCAATATCCAGCCCTGAGGACCTTTCTCATTAGGCTTCGACCCCCAGCATGGTGCCCGCACTGCCCCTCGTGCACTTCCTCCAAAACCGCTTGAACCTCATCCTCTCTCAAACATAAAAGATATGGGACAGAGAATCCCCTTTTGTAGAGAACACCATCAACCATAGTAAAATATGGTAGCTCCCTCTTCACTTGTCTCCTCTCCTTCTCATCAGTGGGAAGTTGACCATCAGCCAGATAGCGAATATAGGGAATGACCCAAGAATCCTCATATGGATAGCTCACCATGACAGCATTCAGAGAAGGGTACAGAGGTATGCTAGGTGATGCAAAGTGCTTTAAACCACCGTTGTTGTGCTGTCGGGCTGCTTTGTACTTGCAAGTCTTGACAAGATGTCCGCTCTGGTGTTTTCCTCTCTGGGCACATGCTTGAACTCTAAAACTTCAAATCTTCCCTTCAACTCATTAACACAATTCAAGTACAATTGAAGTTGCAACTCCTTCGCTTGGTACTCCCCCTGGATCTGCGAAATCACCAATTGAGAATCACTACACAGTGTGACTGCTGATGCTCCGATGTCAATCGCCGCACGGAGACCGGCCAAGCATGCTTCGTATTCAGCCTGGTTGTTGGAGGTCTTGAAATTGAATCGGAGGGAAATTTCAAGGTGCACACCATCATCACTTTCTACCACAACACCTGCTCCACAACCTTTGCCATTCGACGATCCATCAACGTAAATGGTCCAATGCGCTCGAGGGGTGGCAGGGTCCGCCCCAGTCATCTCCACAACAAAATCAGCCAACACTTGCGCCTTGATGGCTCCTCGAGGCTCATACAAAATTTCAAATTCAGACAACTCGATAGACCATTTTATCATCCTTCCGGCGAGGTCTGGCTTGCTAAGCACTGAACGGAGAGGCAAATCCGTTCTCACCAGTACTGGGTACGCGTGGAAATAGGGCCTCAACTGTCGTGATGCCCACACGACTGCTAGAGCAGCTTTCTCAATCTTCTGATACCTTCCTTCCGCCCCCTGAAACGTCTTACTAGTAAAGTACACCGGCCTCTGCCCTTCAGGGGTTTCTTTAACCAAGGCCACGCCTAGGGCTTCATCAGAGAGTGCTAAATACAAGATCAAAGTCTCACCAGGGTCAGGCTTAACTAAAATTGGTGGACTAGAGAGAACGGCCTTGAGTTGCTGGAAGGCTTGTTCTTGCTCTTCTCCCCATTCAAAATTCTTGTGTTTCTTCAACGCCTTATACAGGGGAAGGGATCTGTGTGCCATTTTGGGCATGAAACGAGCCAGAGCGGCTACCTTCCCATTCAATGATTGGACTTCCCTCAGGCTCTTGGGGCTCTGCATATCCAAGATTGCTTGACACTTCCCAGGGTTAGCCTCAATGCCTCACTGGGTCAACATGAATCCCAAGAATTTCCCAGCTGGAACGGCAAAGGTGCATTTTAAGGGGTTTAACCTCATGTTGTACTGTCGAAGCCTAGTGAAAACTTGGCGCAGATCTTCAATGTGGTCTCCTCCAGCGGGCGTTTTGGCTATAATATCATCTATATAAACTTTGACCAGCCTGGTGTGTATCCCTTCAAAGACTTTGTTAATCATACGCTGATAGGTAGCGCCGGTGTTCTTCAATCCAAAAGGCATGACGGTGTAGCAGAAAACACCGCGGTCATTGATAAAGGCAGTTTTCTCTTGGTCTCCCTCCCACATCGGAATCTGGTTATACCCCGAATAAGCATCCATGAAACTGAGGTACTGGTAACCAGATGAATCATCCACCATGCGATCAATGTTGGGCAGGGGATATGGATCCTTGGGGCAGTAACGGTTAAGATCCACATAATCTGTGCACATTCTCCATTTGCCATTAGCTTTCTGCACCATAACTACATTAGAAAGCCAAGAAGAGTAGCGTATCTCCCTTATGAAGCCCGCTTTCAACAACTCCTCTGTCTGCTCACAAGCTGCCCTCTGCTTCTCCGATCCCAACCTCCTCTTCTTCTGGGCCACCGGTCTTGTTTCAGGGTACACAGCAAGCTTGTGGCAACAGAAATCAGGGTCTATCCCAGGCATGTCTGCTACTGTCCATGCGAAAAGATCCTTGAACTCCTGCAGAAGGGCTAATAAGCGTTGCTCCATAGCAAACTCCAGCTTATCATTGATGTGCGTGACCTTCTCTAGGGAATCCCCTAAGACAACATCCCTGGAACCACCATCCGCTGTGGGCTTAGAGGGATTGAGTATATCAATCTTCAATTCCGCTCTGGGGTCCAGATCAATTAGACTGACAGACCCTGCCGCTGTTCCTCCGTCATTCAACTTCCTCTTCTTGTTGAATGCTTCCAACTTGACCATGTTGAGGCTCAGGTTATAACAATATCGAGCCATCTCTTGATCACCACGGAGAGAGGACACTCCGTTGTCCTTGTCAATGAATTTGATCAAGAGGTGAGGAGTGGATACAATTGCTTCCATCGCATTCAGTGTAGGACGGCCTATGATACCGTTGTATGGGGATTCCACATCAATCACCAGAATTCTTGACTTGACTGTTCTCGCTCCAGGCTCTCCTTCAAAAGAAATCAGAGTGTCAAGATACCCCTTGGTGGGTTGCTTGGCTCCATTAAACGCTGTGAGTTCTTGTGTGTAAGGTTGTAAATCTGCATCATTAAAACCCATTCGTTTGAAACAATTATAAAAGATAACATCACAAGAACTTCCCTGATCGACGAGGATCCTCTTGACATCCTTGTTGGCTATGACTGCCACGATAACTACTGCATCATCACCTCCTGGAATTGTTGGGCCAAAGTCATCATCAGTAAATGACACCGTCGGAGCTGCCATACCGTCCCTGAAAGGGCGGTTATCCCTTGGTTTGCCCTGGACAGACAGAATTATCCTGTGGTGATTCTTTCGTGCTGTGATTGACGCTCCTCCTCCCGCAAATCCTCCAGCTATCATCTCAATCACTTCCCGTCTGCCCTGCCTTTGCTGCTGGGGCATGTTATTTTGTTGGGCACCTTCAGCAATCACTACTCCCTTTTGCTTTTCAGCTGCAGTGAACTTCCTTGCTGGATTACGTGTATTATCATCTTCGTCATTAGGATCTCTACTCCTTTTTTCCATCCTCTGAGGCTCGTCTACAGATTTCTCCTTGAACAAATACTGCTTCAGCTTTCCTTCTCGAATGAGAGTTTCCACCGTATTCTTTAATGCCTTGCACTCATCAGTATTGTGTCCTGTCTGTTCATGGAAAGTGCAATACTTGCGTGGGTTACCACCCCTCTTGATTGGGGATGGTTTCCTTATACCAAAGACGTTCGTTGGCCAACCAACCTCCCTCATGATTTGGGAGTGCCTGGTGTTCAACGGAGCATAGTTGTTGAACGATGATACACGCCTATCTCGTGGATACGGGTGAGCGTTTACAAAGTCTTCTCTAAAGGCATGCTTCTCAGGTCTCACTCTCTCCTTTTCTCTCCGTGGCTACTGAGTAGGTGCTGAAGGCTTCATTCTTGTTGCGGTTGCCTCCAGATGTATCTCTATGCCCACGTATTTGGAAGCTTTCCTTCGAAACTCCTCGAAGGTTGTTGGGGGGCTCTTTGCCAAAGATAGGGCAAAGGCGAAACCAGGCTGAAGAGCTTCCACTACAATATGAAGTTGTATGGCCTCCGTCAGGTTGGGGACCAAAGCTGCCTCCTTATAAAACCTTTTCAAGAACTCCTTAAGAGTTTCAGTTTCTCCCTGCCTTATCTGGGCCAGGGTGTGAGAAGTTCTTGGGATATCCCTAGAGATGACAAAATGGTTTTCAAATGCAGCGGCCATTTCCTCCCAAGAGTCTATAGATCTTGAGGGTAAGCTTTTAAACCAGCTGAGAGCCTCCTCCGTTAGTGTTCTTGGGAACATCCTACACATAACATCTTCATCTGCTCCCAAATACATAGCTTCATACACATAAGCATCCAAATGCTTAGTGGGATTGGTTTCTCCATTATACTTCCCTATCGACAGTGGCTGAGTTGTTTGCAAATGTTTCGGGATGACAATGCTCATTAGCCTTCTTGAGAAAGGGACACTGAGCTTGTACGTCCCTGAAGTCACCACCGCCTGCTCCCTTCTCCTGGTACTGACTCTATCACCAGAGTCTTGAGTCTGCTCTCTCTTCTCATACGTGGGGATCTTCGAATACTGGAGGGCTGTAGACCTGCCCCTCACTGATGCGTGGTGAGTCTCTTCTGCATGGGACGTTACCCTGTCCCCAGCTCCTCCTCTCTCCCGCTTCAACTCCATCAGCTCCTCCCTGAGTTGCCTGATAACCTCATCGCGAGGGCCAGGCGTTTGCACTTGCACCATCCTCCGGGTTTGAGTTACAGGGGACTCGAAGACAAGTCTCCTTCCAGTCTGTTGATGGGTCACATCCTCCATGTGACCATCAACAAAATCTCTCCCATCACCTTCCATCGTGACAACCAAACTTCTGCGAAAATGGGAATAACTCTAACGAGTCCCACCGGGCGTGCCAATGAACTGGTCTGAACCGGGGTCTAGGATCTGGTGTGGGACCAGCCACAAGAATATAGGTGTTTTTAGGGTTTGCACACCGGAACAGTGAGTATCCGGTGTATTAATCCGGTCTCTAAATGGGAGATACCGGTCTTGTTGTCCTGGAGATCCTTCACACCAGCGTTTCACGTTGCAGGGGGCGAAAGGTGGTGCCACCTGCGAAGATTCTCCGACGCTTAAGTTAGAAGAGTGTAAGAACTCAGTGAATGCTCAAGTGATGCAATAGTAAAGTGTAAGTTAGAACAACGTCACCTTGCATGTGTATTGAAATGAGCTATTTATAGTTGAACGTAGGAAATGAATCGTTGGGTGCAAGTGGGCCCCTTGGTTCTGATAGCGTGTGAAGTGTGTCAATCAAAGTGGCTCAGTACTCAGAGTGTGTCAGGGGGGTAGGTCAATTATCAGAGTACGATCCCATAGGAAGAAGAGAGGATAATCACCTTTCCGCATAATCTGCTGACACATGTACTTGCTTTCTGAGGCCATTGACGTGACATATTTTGCTACATACAGTATCTTCACTGATAAGTTATTAGGGGCTCGTATCTCGCTGTGACTGAGAAACTAACATGACCCAAACGCTCATTGTGATTACCATACAGGGGCACCAAGGCATTCCACAGAAAATTGCATGGCTTTGAAATATAAAGTAAGAGATTTGATCAAAGCCGATTGGATTAACTTTAAGGAAGATAGCCCAAATATTGCCACAAATCCCCTGCCTAACCATGGAAATTCAGAGGTCAACGCCTTGGAAAATGATGAGGAGTACGTTAAGAATGTTGCTGACATAAGAATGCCCTTACGGATAGTTCATTCCCTTTTGCTTGAAAGGGGACTAATTAAAGGGACCTGGAGTATGGAACATGATTGCGAGCAGACTGCCGAACACCAATGTTTCTGTAAGGTCCTTCAAAGCCTTATGGACAGCCATATTGTGCAGGTCTGTAAACACCATGGAGATAAGGTCGACATGATCAAGGAACAAACAAGGGCACGGGTCCCTAAGCCCTTGACAATTTTTTACACCAGGAACCCTCAAGCAGCTCATGTTTCTGTATAACCAATCATCACTATTCAAGCACCCACCCCATTTGCGTTCAAAGATTCTCGGGCTGTCCCTTGGAAGTACAACGCAGATGTAATCGTTGCAAGCTCGACAACGAGTGACCCGTCTCCTTTGTCCGTCATAAATATTGTTGGGGTAGGAGGTATAACCCGAAGCGGAAAAGTATACACCCCTCCAGAGCCAAAGAAGGATCAGGTTACTGGAAATACCAAGGTGGACAAAGAAGGGGCCAATGGTGAAATCAAAAAGGCCGTGACTGATGAAGAAGCCCATGAATTCTTAAAGTTTATTCGTCAGAGCGAATATCAAGTGCTTGATCAACTGACCCATACTCCTTCAAAAATCTCTTTGTTATCATTGTTGATGAACTCTGAGCCACATCAGAAGATGTTGATGAAGGTCCTGAATGAGGCCCATGTCAGTCATGACATTCCCGTTGATAAGTTTCAAGGAATAGTGGGGCACATTATTACAGATAACTATCTGACCTTCACTGACGATGAAATACCAACAGAGGGGATTGGGCACAACAAGGCTCTTCATATTTACGTAAAATACCGAGATTACATCTTAGCAAAAGTACTTATTGACAATGGGTCGTCCCTCAACGTCATGCCAAAGTCTACATTGGCCAAGTTACCATTTGATGGGACTTATATGAAGCCAAGTGCCACGATAGTACGAGCTTTTGATGGAACTCGGAGGGAGGTCATGGGTGAGATTGAGCTGCCCATACAGGTTGGGCCGTGCACGTTCCATGTCCTTTTTCAAGTCATGGATATCTCGCCTGCCTAAAGCTGTTTATTAGGCAGGCCGTGGATCCATTCTGCTGGAGTGGTGCCCTCTACCCTGCACCAAAAACTAAAATTCATAATTGACAACAAGCTGATAATTGTTTCTGGTGAGGAAGACCTTCTGGTCAGCAAACCTCTATCAACCCCTTACATCGAGGCAGCAGAAGAGGCTCTTGAAACTTCTTTCCAAACATTAGAGATAGCAAACGCTACCTATGTAGGGGAAGGAGTCATGATGGTAAAAGCTCACATGCCAAGTGCATCTTTAATGATGGCAAAGATTATGCTGCGTGGAGGGTATAAACCTGGAAGAGGGCTAGGACGTGCTTTGAATGGAGAAATAGAACCTATACGCCTACTTGATAACAGAAATGGTTTTGGATTAGGATACCGGCCCACGGCTGCCGACAGAAAAAGGGTAGAGGAAGAGAAGAGGGAAAGAAGGACTGCTCGTCTCACCGACAGAGAACCTCAAACCGCAAGAATCCCCATCTGTGATCTCTACCAAAGCTTTTGAAGCGCCGGACTGATGCCTCCATACCAAGTGGCTGTCGTTGAAGAAAGTCCCTGTGATAGTGTTGATTTTGTGATTGCTTGTCCACCAGGCCAAGAACTTCATAACTGGGAGGCCATTGAACTCCCCACGACTTTGAATGTTTCATCAAAGTAATTTGTTTATGCTTTAAGTACTTATTCGTCCCTCTGCTCTACCTAAGGCTTTGGGACTCTTCCATGTAATAAGGGCAAAACAAAAAAAAACTTGTTTTTATCATTTTCATCAATAAACGCGTATCAAAATTCAAAAAAAAACTCTTCTTGTATCCCTTATCCTTATTCTGAATCCTTCTTTTTACTCGCTTGTTCTTTTTTTTATTTGCCATATCACACTAAATTGCAGATCCGAAAATGACTCTCTTGAGGAAAGTGAGGTCGTAATCCTGTTTCACGACTTCGATCACCCAGTTGATTACGCTGATGAGGACTGGTGGGGAAGATTGTGAGCCATCGCCTGAGCTGACAAGGTTGTTAGAGCAAGAGGATGAAGGGATTCAACCCTACCTAGACATAGTTGAGGTCATTAATTTAGGGAATAAAGAAAATAAGAAGGAAATCAAGATCGACACTACCCTAAGCAGAGAACAAAGAGAAGATTTAATCAAGTTGTTGATGGAATTTTGTGATGTCTTTGCCTAGTCTTATCAAGATATGCCTGGGCTCGATGCTAGCATTGTCGAGCATAGACTACCCTTAAAACCTGAGTGCCCTCCAATAAAGTAGAAACTACGTCGAATGAAGCCAAAAATACTTTTAAAGATCAAAGAGGAGGTTAAGAAGCAGTTTGATGCTGGGTTCCTAGCTGTGGCAAAATACCCCCAGTGGGTAGCCAACATTGTCCCTGGCCCAAAAAAGGATAGAAATGTACGGATGTGTGTGGACTACCGAGATTTGAATAGGGCTAGTCCCAAAGATGATTTTCCCCTACCACAGATCGATGTTTTGGTTGATAATACAGCTCAGCATTCCATTTTCTCATTCATGGATGGTTTCTCGGGGTATAATCAAATTAAAATGGCACCTGAAGACATGGAGAAGACCACGTTTATCACTCTATGGGGCACATTTTGCTATAAGGTGATGTCCTTTGGGTTGAAAAATGCTAAAGCGACTTATCAGAGAGCAATGGTGACTCTTTTCCATGATATGATGCATAAGGAAATAAAAGTTTATGTGGATGACATCATTAGCAAATCTAGAACAGATGAAGGGCACATTAGCGATTTAAGAAAGCTTTTTGAACGGTTAAGAAAGTTCAGGCTAAGATTGAACCCTGCCAAGTACACGTTCGGTGCAAGGTCAGGCAAGCTGCTAGGGTTTATAGTAAGCAAAAGAGGGATAGAGGTTGATTCCGACAAAGTCAAGGCGATTCTCGAGATGCCTCCTCCTCGTACAGAAAAAGAGGTCTGAGGATTCTTGGGAAGGCTCAATTATATCGCCCGATTTATTTCACAATTGACAGCAACTTGTGAACCCATCTTTAAGTTACTCCGCAAGAATCAACCGGGGCGATGGGATGAGAACTGTCAAGCAGCTTTCGAAAAGATTAAGCAGTACCTACAAGAACCACCAATTTTGGTGCCCCCAACCCCAGGAAGGCCACTTATATTGTATCTGACTGTATTGAACGAATCCATGGGTTGCATGTTGGGACAGCACGATAAAACTGGAAAGAAGGAACATGCTATCTACTACTTAAGCAAGAAGTTCACTGATTGTAAAATGAGGTACTCCGCTTTAGAGCGGACTTGTTGTGCGTTAGCATGGGCCACTAAGCGCCTAAGGCAATACATGTTGAGTCACACCACTTGGCTAGTTTCTAAAATGGACCCCGTCAAGTACATTTTTGAAAAACCTGCTCTGACCGGAAGGATCGCTCGTTGGCAAGTGCTATTAACTGAGTACGACATAATATATGTCACTCAAAAGGCCATAAGAGGAGGTGCCCTGGCTGATTACTTGGCACACCAACCCATCAATGATTATCAGCCGATGCAATTTAACTTCCCGGATGAAGATATCATGACACTATTCAATGAAGAAGATGGTCAGAAAGAGAAATGGACCCTGAGATTTGACGGAGCTTCTAATGCATTGGGGCACGGAATTGGGGCTATCTTGATTTCACCCAATAAGGAATTTATCCCTATCTGCGCCAGATTGTGTTTTGACTGTACCAATAATATTGCTGAATATGAAGCATGCTCATTAGGAATCCAAGCAGCGTTGGACGCAAAAGTAAAATTATTGGAAGTTTATGGGGACTCTGCTTTGGTTATCCACCAATTGAAAGGCGAGTGGGAAACTAGGGACAGTAAGTTGATTCCTTATTATGATCATATCAAGGAAATGATCAAAGAGTTTGACGAGATCTCTTTTCATCACGTTCTCCGGGATGATAATCAAATGGCTGATGCTTTGGCTACCCTTGCCTCAATGTTCAAAGTAAGTAGTGACTACGATATGCCTCTCATCGAAGTAAAGAAGCATTGTGAGCCTGCATACTGCCAAATGATGGAAAATGAGTCTGATGGGAAACCTTGGTACCATGATATTAAAAGATATATCCAGAGTCAAGAATACCCCGAGGGTGCTACAGAAAATAATAAGAAGACCCTAAGATGACTCGCCATGGGTTTCTTCTTAAATAGGGATGTGCTTTACAAAAGAAACTATGACTTTGTCCTTCTTCATTGTGTTGATGCTGATGAGGCAAACAAAATCATGAGGGATGTTCATGAAGGATCTTTTGGGACTCACGCTAATGGACATGCCATGTCTAGAAAGATCTTGAGGGCTGGTTATTACTGGATGACCATGGAAGCAGATTGCTTCACCTATGTTCGAAAATGTCATAAATGTCAGATATACGCTGACCATATTCATATACCCCCGTTATCCCTAAATGTCTTGACGGCACCATGGCCCTTCTCAATGTGGGGCATGGATGTCATTGGACCCATCGAGCCAAAAGCCTCAAACGATCATCGTTTCATCTTAGTCTCCATCAATTATTTCACCAAATGGGTAAAAACGGCTTAATATACCAGTGTAACAAGGAATGTTGTGGTCAAATTCATCAAGCGAGAATTGATATGCCGATACGGCCTACCAAGTCAGATCATTACTGACAATGGTACGAATTTGAACAACAAAATGATGAAGGAACTCTGTGAAAGCTTTAAAATTCACCATTACAATTCCTCTCCTTATCGGCCTAAAATGAATGGGGCGGTTGAGGCGGCCAATAAGAACATCAAGAAGATAGTGCAGAAGATGGTAGTCACTTACAGAGATTGGAGCGAGATGCTCCCTTTTGCTCTACATGGGTATCGCACCTCGGTCCGAACCTCGACAGGGGCAACCCCGTTCTCTCTTGTACATGGAATGGAAGCGGTCTTGCCTTTTGAAGTAGAGATCCCGTCCCTTCGGGTAGTGATGGAAGCAAAATTAGAAGAAGCTGAATGGGTTCAAGCTCGACATGACCAACTAAACTTGATTGATGGTAAAAGATTGACTACCCTCTGTCATGGTCAGTTGTATCAGAGGCGTATGAAACGAGCATTTGAGAAAAAAGTACGACCTCGACAGTTCCAAGAGGGAGACCTAGTACTCAAGAAAATTTTACCAATTCAAAAGGACAATCGGGGCAAATGGACTCCTAATTATGAAGGACCATATGTTGTGAAAAGGGCTTTTTCTGGAGGAGCCTTGATACTCACTAATATGGATGGCAAGGATTTGCCAATGCCTGTAAACACAGATGCAGTGAAAAAGTACTATGCTTAGAGAGGGAATGTCAAAAAAAAAGGTAAAAACAAAAACAAAAAAATGGGAAAGAAAAGAAAATTAATGCTCCCTAAGCTGAAAACCTGAAAGGGCAGCTTAGGCAAAAGTTAGAGCGACCCGGTGAGTCGAAAACCCGAAAAGGGCGGCTCAGGCAAAAGTTAGGGTCAAATTTCTGGTAATGCAAATAAGACCTCTAACTCAAAGAAGTACGAGTCCAAGCTCGGGCACGTGAATCATTGTCGAACTTACCTTTCCAAAAGCAAAGTCGAAGGGTGAACATGAAGTCGTGTTGGGAGTTAAGGCTCTCATCGGTCTCAGAGATTCACTAGAGGATCCATGAATCTTCCCGGTTTTCACCTGTCCTTGACCTGTTCTATGTGACCTCATTCATTTCATTTACCTTCTTTATTTTTTCTTTCTCTGTACTTGTTTAACGTGCATGAATAAAATTCACCCTCTTCGATACGTGTTATGAATTTGGTTGATCTGATAAAAACATGTGTTTTAATAAAATAAAATGGAAGAATGGTAAACATCTAAAGTCGCAAGGGATAAGATGCTCCTACTACTCGACCTCATCATGGGTGATCATCGCAGAGACTTGGTCAGGCACACGCTCTGAAGCTATGGTTGTTTCATTCATTCTACTTCGTCCATGAGTCATCTCAAGAGTCGCGGTTTCACAGGACCTACCCAGTTTTTTTGAATTTATCCTTGCACTACTTACCATTTTTCTGCAGGTTATCTCACAGACAGTCATGCCAGGCATTAACACCTCAATCAAGTCCTTCAATTCCCTTCCTCGAATCGCCTCAAAACTCCTTCCCTAAATCGCCAAAGTTGGCACCTTTCAATGTTTTCTTCTTCCATCGCCTAAGTAGGCGCCTTCAGAGTCTCATCCTCAACTGTTAAAGTCCGTATCTCTCAAACTCTCCTCCCTGGTGGAATCAATCGCCAAAGATGGCACTTCTCAAGATCTCTTCCCCGATGAACCCTAAATTTTCCATTCTCAATCAGGGGCAGTACCTCGAATCACCAAATTCTTCCCCAGTGGAACTATATTTCCCGAACAACTCAAACTGGGGCATCTCCCCAGATTTCTTCTATTCCAGTCAAGGGATAATTCCCCAAGATTCCTTCAAAACATGTCAAACTGGGGTATCACCCCAGATCTATCCAGTCAAGGGATAATTCCCCAAGAACCTTCAAACCATGTCAACTGGGGCATCTCCCCAGATTTCTTCTGTTCCCGTCAAGGGGCAATTCCCCAAGAACCTTCAGTCATGTCAAATCGGGGCATCACCCCAGGTTCATTCTCTTTCAGTCAAGGAGGCAATTCCCTAAGATTCCTTCAGTCATGTCAAACTGAGGCATCACCAAGAGCCTTTAAGTCCAGTGAGTTAATTTGGACGAGACGCCCTATTAGCTCCTCTAATCTCTGCATTTCCAATCGCCTATTCAGGCATACTTTAGTTTCCAGTCGCCTATTCAGGCATCCTTTACTTTCCGTTCACCTATTCAGGCATCCTTTACTTTCCGCTCGCCTATTCAGGCACCCTTTACTTTCCTGTCCGCCTATTCAGGCACCTTTTACTTTCATTCGCCTATGCAGGCACCTTTTACATTCCGTTCGCCTATTCAGGCACCGTTTATTTTCTGTTCGCCTATTCAGGCACCTTTTAATTTCTGTTCACCTATTCAGGCACCCTTTACTTTTCCAGTCGCCGAAGCTGGCACCCATTTACCTTTTCCGTTCGCCTATTCAGGCACCCTTTACTTTTCGTCCGCCTATTCAGGCACCCTTTACTTTCCGTCCGCCTATTCAGGCACCCTTTACTTTCCGTCCGCCTATTCAGGCACCCTTTTACTTTCTAGTGGCCTATTCACCCTTTACTTTCCGTCCGCCTATTCAGGCACCCTTTACTTTCCGTTCACCTATGCAGGCATCCTTTACCTTCCAGTCTACCGGGGGTCAATCCCGATCTTCTCACTTCCTGTCCATTTGAAAACAATTTTTCCCGGTCAATTCATAGTTCAAAAAAAAAGAGAGAGGAGAGAAGAAGAGAAACAGAAGTGGAGAATGCTTAATTTTATGAAAAAAAGGTCACACTGACTCGTGATTGCCCACACCATCAGTTGCCATACCGATCAAGAGGTCCCACTTGGCCCCTACATCGGTGTTCATATCTTTACTTCCTTTTCACTTCAAAAACACAGAAGCTTCGTGTTTCTTTTGTGAAAAAGAAGTAAAGAGGGGCATCTGTGAACACCTCTTTTAGTCCGATCCAAGTGGAATGAATCTTTTTATACTGAATTCCAATTCAGAATGGTCAAATCTAAATGGAATAACTCAAAAATGATCAGATTCGAGCAAGATGACCCTGATGAAAGCATTTCCGAGTGGAATATAGACCTGTTAGAGGCAAATCCGAGTGAAATGACTCAGATTGGATCAAATCCGAGTGGAATATAGACCTGTTGGAGGAAAATTCGAGTGAAATGACTCAGATTAGAGCATTGTCGAGTGGAGTATGTCCCTGTTGAAGAGAAATCTAAGTGAAATGACTCAAAAAGGATTAAATCCGAGTAGAATTACTCAGAATGAGTCAGTTCCGAGTGAAATGCTTCCCTGTTGAAGGTGAATCCGAGTGGAAGGCTTCCTGTCAAAGCCATTCCGAGTGACACTCTGTTGAAGGATGAATGCTGAGAAGGATTGCTCTTTGACTGCAATTAATCCGAATGAAGAAATGCTAAATCCAAGCGGGAGCTTTCTGGTTGCTACTGATCTGAGTCAAAACAAGTCTGAGTGAAGGAAAGACCGACTCAGAGTGTAATTGGAAGGATAGATTTTGATTGGAAGAAAGCTTTTCTGAGTGAAAGTACCAAGTCTCCAAGTCTTGAGTGGGAAGCAAGCCCTTTCCGAGTGAAAATGCTAAGTTCCGACTGATCTGTGCCGAATGATCAATCTTTAATCGGTTTCCGAGTGACAACAACCGAATGGAAGGATTTCCGAGCCAATCTTCACTCATCCTTCAAATAAGGTCCGATTAAACCATTTGCCCAATACCGAGTCGTCACTCTTCAACCAATTCTGAGTCGTCCTTCTTCAAATAATCAATTCCGAGCCCATTTTCATCGATTTCTGAGCCAATCCTTCAAATACCGAATCCCCTCCTTTTTCACCCAGATTCTAAGCCATTCCATTAACCATTCCCGAGCCACTTTTCACCCGTTCCTGAGTCATCTTTCACCCATCTCCGAGTCATCCTTTACACATTTCCGAGTCAATTCTTGGTCAGTTCTTGGTTAGTTCTGACTCACTTTTTACCAATTCCGTGTCATCCCTCATCAAGCCAATCCCGAGTCATGTTTCACCCATCTCCGAGTCATCCTTTACTCACTTCCGAGTCTTCCTCTTTATTCAGTCGGCTCCAAGTCATCCTTTAGCCAACTCCGAGACCCTTCACATTCAACTTCCGAGTCTTTCTTTTCGATTTTCAATCGGCTCCGAGTCCTCCTTTACCCATTTCCGAGTCAATTTTTACCAATTTCTGAGTCATTATTCTCTCCTAATTCTGAGTCATTTTTTATCAGTTCTGAGTCAATCTTTGATCGGTTTTTGAGTGATACTTTTCAGTCAGTTCTTGGTCAGTCTTCAATTATTTCTGACTCAGTTTTTAACCAATTCCGAGTGACATTTTTATCTATTCCCGAGCCAGTCTTCATTCGGTCAGCCCTCTTCAAACAAATTCCGAGTCACCATTTTCACCCGAATCTGAGTTATCCTTTCACCCATTCAAAAGCCAATTTTCAATCAGAACCGAGTGACACTTCAAACCAAGTCTGAGCCCCCATTCAAAATGTAATTATTGTACTTTTATGTTGATGTAGGTTTTGATAATGACACAACAAATGAAGGATGTTATCAAGCAATTTAATTATGTTTGATGATAGAATTTGAAAGAATGATTCAAGGCATTTAAAGAAGCTCAAATTTAGTAAAATATAATCATCAAAGTGCCTAAGGATCAAAGGTTGAAGCCATGACTCATCAAATATTAAAAAGGGTAAAACAAAGTGCAAGAATTCGTGCAACAGGTGCATGAATCGATTCATTATGCAAAGCAAAGAGGAATGAATCGATTCACACAGTTTCTAAGGCCTAGGATTACATTTTTGTAAGCTTGAATCGATTCAATATATGTGTGAATCGATTCACACAAAGACAGTGGCCCAGGAAGTCATTTTTTATAACTTGAATCGATTCTTTCCTTCCTTAAATCGATTCATACGTTCAAGTTTTGCCCAGTGACTCTGTTTCAACTACTTGAATCGATTCATGAGATATTATAATCGATTCTCACACTGTCAGAGATCAAAAGGCACACTGGAATCATTTAAAATTTGAAGAGAAATATTTAAAATTCAAAGGGAGACATTGTGCAACATGGTTGGCAAGTTCAAGGCAAGGCTTCACACTTTGTCCCCCTTCACATGCATATGTCTAATTGGAAATGCAATAAAATTTGAATTGAGACAAGCATGCCTAACTTTTCAAGCTCCCAAGGAATTAAATAATGCAAAGCCATGTGATGGAGGAATTCAAATTTGAACATGCCATGCTCTTGAAGTCCTATAAATAGGAGAAGGAATTGCACTTGCAAGATGTCCCAAACCATTGAAGCAATTCCATTGGTTTCTTCTTCCTCCATTCTCTTGCTCTTCTACTCATTCTCTCTTATTGCATATTGGCATATTCTCTTAGTGAGTTATTTAAGAGTTAGAGAGAAAATATTTTTGTGTGAGCTAAATTTGTATATCCTCTCTTTGAGAGTTATTATTTGGTAAGAGCTTCAAGTTGTATATCTACTCTAGTGAGAGAGTTATTTGATTGTAAACCAAATTCCATAAACACCAAGGTATTCACTCTAGGTTGAGTGGTCACAAAGGTTGGGGTTCAACCTTTAGGTATTGAGAGATTGTGAGATTGGGTGGGTTGCCCTTTGCTTGTGAGGATTGGGTTCTTGAGTATGGGACACTAGGAGGCAATTGCTCAAAGCTTGTAATCTCAAATTCTCAATAGTGGAAATCCTTCAAGTGGGTTGCTTGAAGGCGAGACGTACACCGGGGTGGTGGAACTCGTTATATCGGTTTGCAAATTCTCTCTTCCCTTAAACTCTTTATTATTGTGAACTTAATTTGCATGCCTAAATACTTATATCAAATTGGTTTGGTAAAATTGAATCCTTGAATCAATTGACTTAAACATTGTTGGATTTAATTATTGAGGAAGAAAAATATTAATGTTAACAAATTGGTAAGAATATCATGCTTAATTAATTTGTTAAAAGTTGTTCAAGTTATACTTATGTTGAAATTAATTATTGCATGTTAAGTGTTTCAAGAATTGCCTAAACTAATAACTTGCTTATCAAAATCAATTCTTGAATATAGTTTATTCAACTCAAGATAGTCTAGTATGAAATGTGCTTCATAGTTATCATATCTTTTATCTTGCATCATTTGTGTACTACTAATCATTTTGAAAGGGATTCCGCGCGAAAAATTGAAATACTCAATTCACCCCCCCTCTTGAGTATCGAGGCCTTGGCTAACAATTGGTATCAGAGCTTGACTCTTGGTAGATCAGGCTTAACGGCTTCAAGAGATCAAGATGGCCTCTACATCCTATGATGCATTTCCGGAAAATGGAACAATAAATAGACCACCAATCTTCAATGGTAAAGAATATGTTATTTGGAAAGAAAGGATGAAAATCTTTATCCAAGCCTATGGTATCAAGGTATGGAATGCTATTCAATTTGGTCCTTTCATTCCTAAATACATTGTTGATAATATAGAATGCATGAAGCCCATAAACCTATGGACTAAGGAAGAAGAAAGAAAGGTACAATTTAATCTAAAAGCTAAAATTCTTATCACATTAGCATTAGAACCTAATGATGTTTCTAGAGTTATTACTTGTAACAATGCTAAAGAAATGTGGGAAACTCTTGAAACAATTTATGGAAATACTAATGATGATCAAGATGCAAGAATTAGTACTCTTTCTAGTCAAGATGAAGAATTCGAAAGAAGTCTAGAGAAAGAGACCAACGAAACGGAAGAAGAAATTGCATGCCTAATGACAAAGCACTCCCAAGATGATGAGGTATGCTCTTTAAATGCTTTTAGTGATGATAATGATGATGAAATTGATAAAGATGAATTATTAGAATCTCTTGAAGAATTGCATGAAAAATTTGTCTTGTTATCAAAGAAATATGCATGTTCAAAACAAACCATTTTGAAGCTTGAAAATGAATTGCATAATGTGCACATTGAAAAGGAAAATCTTAGAATTCAAAATGATGAATTAGTAGCCTCCAATGTATCTCCTATGACTTGTAATGGTAATAATAATTGTATGCTTATTGATAAATGTATGCTTCTTGAAAATGAGAATAAAGAACTAAAAGAAGCACTTAAAAAGCTTACAAGTAGTCAAAAGAATTTAAGTGCATCTCTTGAAAATCAAAAGCATACACTTGATAGAAGGAAAATAGATCATTACAAGAATCCTATTGCACTTTACAAGGAAAAATCTAAACCCATTCTAAGATGTACAAACCATGAAAGAAAAAGGAACTCATTGCCTAACTGTTTTAAAAAGAATCATATAGAACATAATAGGAACCATTATAATTCTACTATGAATTATTCTTTGGATGCAACATGTTTTTATTGTGGAATATTTGGTCATATATCATCTAATTGCTTTATAAAGAAATCCCGTCAAAAGTGTACAAGAAAGGTATGGATTCTAAAAACAACTTTGAAATCCTAAACTAACAAGAAAGGACCCAACTTTTAAAGGGTACCATAAAACTTGACATTTTGTAGGAACACTTTAAATCGGCAATCTCTTATTGATGAATGACCAAAGAATCAAGATTCATAATCTTCACTTCAAAGAACAAAGAATGATAAGGATATTGGATTCATAAAACTCCAAGGTACGTTTGATCCTTACTTTAGTTGATTAAATATCATGTTGACTATGTGTTTTGTATGCTTAATTATGTTGAACAATCTATGGACTTGGTTGATAATTTATTGAGAATTTTTAGAAATGTCTAAATAATTTTGTAAAGCCAAATTCCATACTTGTTCATAATGAATTTTGATGTGTGAAGATCAAACTTTGATTTGATATATTTGAGATTGAACATGAAAGGTGTAAAGTTTTGAAATGGATAAATGAATAATTGAAATCTTAGGATCAATGATGTATATCCTTATGATTTTGATTTTAATGATTGATGATGATTAGTGTTAAGTTTGATGAATGATTGCTTGGATAATATGTTTTGGATCCCATAAGAAAACCTTAAGATATGATTATCCATGTGTTAGGAAAGATTGAAACATCAAAATGCTAAAATGTTAAATCTTGATGCCTAGATTCAAAGTCTTAAATGATGCATAAACTCTTGATGATATATGTATTATGTATGAATCCTTAATAATGTATGAATTCTTAATGATGCATGAATTTTTGATGAATTCTTGATGATGTATCATTTATTGAACAAGAAATATGTTGGTTAGCTAGTGGTATCTAAACAACAAACATCTTCCTTTAACAATGGTATCAATTGAATTAGTAAGATATCATGGGGACATAATCTTGATTATATACTTGTCTCTATGCTTTGATGATAAAGTGGTATCCATGCTTTGATAATTTATGCATAATTTGTTTTAACAAGTGGTATATCATTTTCCTAACAAGCAAGTATCTTTTCATAACAAGTGGCATTAAACTTCATATCAAGAAAATGTTATGACAAGTTGATTATGACAAACTTTAAAGTTGCTTTAAGTTAGGACTATATTATGATTCTATGACTTATCTCTATGTTTCTACACAGATGTCCATCTTAGGCAAAATATCTTCTATGCAATTATATGTTGGTTTTGATAATGCCTAAGGAGAAAGTATGTATGCTCTATGTATGATTGCCTAGACTTTAAATAACTAGTAACATCATAGGCATACGCTAAGAGACAATGCATGATATGTCACAATACTTGGTATAATAAAAGACAATGCATTATAATACATGACATGACCTTCCTTGATACACCATACTTGAGAAAATTGGCATCTATCTTGAGTAACATATATGTTTGATGATGCATGATCTTGAATGTGAAAAGAAATTTGAATATATGCATCGTTGAGATTGAAAAGAATTTTTGAACAACATTATGATGTATGCTTGAATGTCAACAATCTTGTGATAATATGCTTAAATGTTTATAATTGATATCAAGAGCTTAAATTGGCAAATCCATCTAGGGATATCATGACTAGATACTAGCAACAAGTGGCATGGACAATGAATAAGAAATAAATGGTGTTGATCAAGAAAAAAATGTTTGACACAAAAAGGGTCATGAGAAAAATCATATAGATATATTGGCATGTGTTACAACACAAATGCATGAGTAAGCCAACAAGTTGTATTAATCATTCCACCATTGCTATGATACCTACATTTGAGTGCACATTGTTGAAAATTCTTCTATGATTACCACTTTGATACCGAGAAATGCATCAAGCACTATTAATTGATGATTGACTAGTGAATTTTATATACAATTGGTATCTAACTCTTGAGTGGTATCTATTCATATTGTGACTTCTATTCATTGCATAAGTGGTATCTATTAAAAGGTGATTATGGGCTTAAGAAATAAACAAATGGTATCAAACTTATTCAAATAGGCTAACATGAACACTTGGTATCAAATAGCCTAACAATTACATCAATTAGCTTAAACAATTGTATCAATTAGCTTAACAATTGGTATTCAATTACATGTGTCAATAACATTTTATGATTGATTAAATTGACTCACAAGTGGTATTAGACTTGATCAAATTGGTGTAATTGGTTTCATAATTGGTATCAAACTTTATCAAATTGATTTCACATGTTAATAAGTGGTATATGTTTTTACAAGTGATATCAATTACAATAGTAAGGGGGAGCATACACATGAATGAATATCCATTATTTTACCTCTCTATGATTATGTTTATGGCATTTATGCTTACAATTTTATTCTCCTATATGCTTACTTGGAAAAATATCCTTGTGTTTATTTGATAATACCAAAAAGGAGAAGATTATGTGCTTACTTGTAATGATATATGTGCTTACTTGAAATGATATGTATGCTTACTTGAAAAGAATCATGTGAGGCTTACCATACTTATGATATAAATTACATGATTGAAAATGAGTTAGCAATCAATTATATGATTACTTGATGAATGAATTGATCATTGACTCTAAATGCAACAAATTAGTATATACCCTTGATCATGTTATGAGCTTTTCTTGCTACAAATCTCTCTAATTCAAATACATGAGTTGATATGTTGATGGCATAGAATATAATTAAGATAATGATCTTTTTGATGATGCCAAAGGGGGAGAGATTAGTGAAAGGATTAGTAAAAAGGATAAAATGTTATTTATGCCAAAAAGAGGAGAATTACTATGATTATTGTCTTATCATAAGGGAAGTTTTGATGATGCCAAAGGGGGAGAAGATTATAGATTAAATATACACTCTAAGTGGCATAAAGTATCTTACAAAGGGGGAGAGATATAAAGAGAGATATAAAGGGATAATGCTAGAATCATTATGCTTAATCCTTATGCTTAATCATTATGCTTACACTACCACTATGCTCAAAAAATTGGATGAACTATTTTGTGGTATCTATTGTATGATAAAGGGGGAGATGATTAAAGAGGAGAGAATACATATTAAGGGGGAGAGAATATATTTATCTTACAAAGGGGGAGAGATCTTTTATCTCTAATATTCTCTTCTTAACTTGTGTATATGATGTTATAAATATATGGTATCAAATTACATGTGATAGGGGGAGTTATTTTTGCAATGTATTTGAACTATTATGATACTAACACCCCAAGAGACAAGCATTTGTTGTCATCATCAAAAAGGGGGAGAATGTATTTTTATGTTGATGTAGGTTTTGATAATGATACAACAAACGAAGGATGTTATCAAGCAATTTAATTATGTTTGATGATAGAATTTGAAAGAATGATTCAAGGCATTTAAAGAAGCTCAAATTCAGTAAAATATAATCATCAAAGTGCCTAAGGATCAAAGGATTGAAGCCATGACTCATCAAATATTAAAAAGGGTAAAACAAAGTGCAAGAATTCGTGCAACAGGTGCATGAATCGATTCATTATGCAAAGCAAAGAGGAATGAATCGATTCACACAGTTTCTAAGGCCTAGGATTGCATTTTTGTAAGCTTGAATCGATTCAATATATGTGTGAATCGATTCACACGAAGACAGTGGCCCAGGAAGTCATTTTTTATAACTTGAATCGATTCTTTCCTTCCTTGAATCGATTCATACGTTCAAGTTTTGCCCAGTGACTCTGTTTCAACTGCTTGAATCGATTCATGAGATATTAGAATCGATTCTCACACTGTCAGAGACCAAAAGGCATACTGGAATCATTTAAAATTTGAAGAGAAATATTTAAAATTCAAAGGGAGACATTGTGCAACATGGTTGGAAAGTTCAAGGCAAGGCTTCACACTTTGTCCCCCTCCACATGCATATGTCTAATTGGAAATGCAATAAAATTTGAATTGAGACAAGCATGCCTAACTTTTCAAGCTCCCAAGGAATTAAATAATGCAAAGCCATGTGATGGAGGAATTCAAATTTGAACATGCCATGCTCTTGAAGTCCTATAAATAGGAGAAGGAATTGCACTTGCAAGATGTCCCAAACCATTGAAGCAATTCCATTGTTTTCTTCCTCCTCCATTCTCTTGCTCTTTTACTCATTCTCTCTTATTGCATATTGGCATTATCTCTTAGTGAGTTATTTAAGAGTTAGAGAGAAAATATTTTTGTGTGAGCTAAATTTGTATATCCTCTCTTTGAGAGTTATTATTTGGTAAGAGCTTCAAGTTGTATATCTACTCTAGTGAGAGAGTTATTTGATTGTAAACCAAACACCATAAACACCAAGGTATTCACTCTAGGTTGAGTGGTCACAAAGGTTGGGGTTCAACCTTTAGGTATTGAGAGATTGTGAGATTGGGTGGGTTACCCTTTGCTTGTGAGGATTGGGTTCTTGAGTGTGGGACACTAGGAGGCAATTGCTCAAAGCTTGTAATCTCAAATTCTCAATAGTGGAAATCCTTCAAGTGGGTTGCTTGAAGGCGAGACATACACCGGGGTGGTGGAACTCATTATATCGGTTTGCAAATTCTCTCTTCCCTTAAACTCTTTATTATTGTGAACTTAATTTGCATGCCTAAATACTTATATCAAATTGGTTTGGTAAAATTGAATCCTTGAATCAATTGACTTAAACATTGTTGGATTTAATTATTGAGGAAGAAAAATATTAATTTTAACAAATTGGTAAGACTATCATGCTTAATTAATTTGTTAAAAGTTGTTCAAGTTATACTTATGTTGAAATTAATTATTGCATGTTAAGTGTTTCAAGAATTGCCTAAACTAATAACTTGCTTATCAAAATCAATTCTTGAATATAGTTTATTCAACTCAAGATATTCTAGTATGAAATGTGCTTCATAGTTATCATATCTTTTATCTTGCATCATTTGTGTACTACTATTCATTTTGAAAGGGATTCCGCATGAAAAATTGAAATACTCAATTCACCCCCCCTCTTGAGTATCGAGGCCTTGGCTAACAATTATAATGCGCGCTATCAAATTGAGGTAACCGTTTTTATAATAGACAGTCGTGAGGTGCTAATACCTTCCTCACCTGTAATCAGACTCCCGAACCATGGAATTTTATTTTTATAACCAGTGCTTTAACAAAAGGTTTTTCCAGTATTTTATCCTAAAAAAATATTGGTGGCGACTCCCTGTTTATCTTTAAAATCGTTTCAAGGGTCGGCCGTGCCGCCGCGATCCCGGTCGCGACAGTAACAAAGTAATGTTTTCCTCCCAAAGAAGCCATTTTGGAAGGCCCCCATACATCAGAGTGAACATAATCCAAAATCCCTTGTGTATTATGGATTGCAGTCCCAAATCTCACTCTTGTCTGTTTCCCCTTGACACAGTGCTCACAAAAGTCTAATTTGCAAGCATGTACTCCTTTCAATAATCCTTTCTTTGCAAATAAGCTCAAGGATTTTTCTCCAACATGCCCCAAACGTCTATGCCATAATCTGGTAGCTTCCATCTCACTGTCCTCACTAGAAGCTGTTGCAGTAATCCCAGTAATTATACTACCATGATAGTAATACAAATTATTGTTCTTTCGAATTCCTTTCATCACCACCAATGCACCAGAGATGACCTTCATTACTCCTTCTCTTGTAATAACTGTGAAACCCTTTGATTCAAGAGTTCCCACAGAAATGAGATTTTTGTCAAGCTCGGTACATAACGAACATCAGTTAAAGTTCTAACTGATCCATCATGGTTCTTCAAGCGTATTGAACCAATCCTAGTGGTGGCACATGGTTCATTATTTGTCGTATAAACATCTCCGCCTTCTAGTTCTTTAAAATCAACAAACCAATCCCGATTGGGACACATATGATGGTTACAAGCAGAATCTAATAGCCATGCGCTAGAAGGATTATCAGATGGCACAATAACTAGTGAGAAGTTTGAATCTTCATCACATTATGCAACATTCAAATTAGAGATAGCTTTCCCCTTTTCTGACTTACTTTTGTTTTTTAACTTCGGGCAATCTTCCTTCCAATGTCCCTTCTCTCGGCAAAATGCACATTCATCTTTTACTATCTTGGACCGTGACTTAGATCTCCCCTTCTTCCCTCTGGTTTGGGATTGTGTTCTTCCCCTAACAACCAGAGCTTCTGTTGTTTCATGTATACTGCTTCTCCTGTCCTTCCTTCTTAGTTCATAACTATATAAAGCAGCACAAACTTCACTTAGGGAGACAACAACTTTCCCATGGAGTAGAGTAGTTTCAAGAAACTCAAACTCCTCAGGAAGAGATCCCAACAGCATCAGGGCCAAATCTTCGTCTTTAAATGTCTCATCCATATTCACCAAATCAGACACAAGCTGATTAAAACAGGTGATATGATCATTTAAAGTGGTACCGACAGTATATGTGAATCGGAATAATTTTTTCTTCATATACAGCTTATTCTGACTGCTTTTCTTCAAGAATTTCTCCCTCAGTTCCTTCCACAATTTATTTGCAGAAGTCTCCTTGCAAAACGCATACTTCTGTTCTCTTAAAAGGCACGACCGGATAGTACCACATGCTAATCGATTTGCCGTCTTCCATTCTTTCTCATCAACTTCTTCTGGTTTCTTCTCTTCAATAGCAATATCAAGCCCTTGTTGAAAAAGGGCGTCCAACACCTCACATTGCCACATGCCAAAATGGCCAGTACCGTCAAAAATTTCAACGGATAATTTTGTGTTCCCCACTCTCGTCAAGATAGATGAGGAAGGCTCTACTTTTGATGTGGATGATCCCTCTCTATTGGTTTTCTTTTGCTCACTCATTTTGGTAATTAATAGCTATCAATATGCGGAACGCCTGAAGCTTAATGGAATCTTTTCTGATGTGACAGATCAGTCTATACTGCAATCACAGAGCATACTTCAAAACCAATTAGCTCTGATACCAATTGTTGTGGAACTGAAATAATATTCCACCCATCTCCAATTGTAGTGCGTAAATAATTGTACTAAAAATTGCACTTACTAATTCCCAGGAAAGACTGGAGGGGTCACAAATGGTCCCACTTAATACCCAATCTCCTTAGACAGAATTTTCTATACAATTAATAGCACAATAACTCACAACAGCTACTAAAAATAAAGCTATTAAATAACCAATAAAGAATACCAGAATTTAACGAGGTTCGGCTAATTTTGCCTACGTTCTCGGACACTACTTAATTAATATTTCACTCTAGAAATATTACAAAAGGGAGAGAAAGAATACACAAAAGCCCTTATAATTAATTAGGCTCTTGGTGGGATAGTTTAAAACTAAAGGAGGGGGTTTCCTTATATAAGTTAGGAAGGCCCCCCTCCCTTCTAAAATTTTCAATGTGGGACTTCCCACACATAACATAAATTAGTAATATTTATAATTTTGTTCTTTTGGCGGGGGCCTGTCGGGTTGGCCCACCCCACCAAGGTTTTGGTCCATCAATCGTGGCGGGAGGCGGGCTAAAAATTCCTGTTTTCCCCACCAAATTTGGCGGGCTTGGCGGGCCAGCCCGTCAGGCCTGCCCCGTTTTGCCATCCCTATGAAACACAAAAAAAGAGATAGACTTCCTGGTGCAATGGTGCAACCGTAGATATAACTTATTTATGAGTATACTTTGTGGTTGCGGCTTTGACTGATCTTCCACATTAGAAAAGATTTGGTCTTTCCACGGAAGTCTCAATTTAGAAAAATAAGAGACGCCACCAAATCTGGAAGTTAGTTTTAAAATATTCCTTTGGTTTGGAAAATAAGGTATGTTTTTTTCTTTCTATTTTTTTATTATTGGATCTATTCTATTATTTATGTTGGATATATTTATCTTTCTATTGTTTTCCTTTTATGTTTTAATTGGTCAGTTATTTATTTCGTCATTCATTTCATGTGTATTTATTTTTTATGATTGAAATATGTACATATCATATTTAAATTTATTTAAAGCATACGTTTTAATAATGTATATACAACATGTAAGTTTGTTCTTTTAATATATGTTATATAAACAATTTTATTGGTGTCGTGGGATACATTACTACATCAATAAAGTTGTTCTAGAAATCATAAACAATTTTATTGGTGTAATGAGACATATTACATCAATAAAATTGTTCTAAAAAATTAATGAATAACTTTATTGGTGTCATGGGATACATTACATCAATAAAGTTGCTTTAAAAGTTATATGAATAATTTTATTGGTGTCGTGTAATACATTACATCAATAAAGTTACTCTAAAAATCATAAATAATTTTATTGGTGTAATAGGGTACATTACATCAATAAAATTGCTCTAAAAAGTTAATGAATACCTTTATTGGTGTCATGAGATACATTACATCAATAAAGTTGCTTTAAAAATTATATGAATAATTTTATTGGTGTCGTAGATACATTACATCAATAAAAGTTGCTCTAGAAATCATAAACAATTTTATCGGTGTAATGGGGTACATTGCATCAATAAAATTGCTCTAAAAAATTAATGATTAATTTTATTGGTGTCGTGGATACATTACTTAATAAAGTTGCTCTAAAAATTATATGAATAATTTTTTTGGTGTCGTGGGATACATTACACCAATAAAGTTGCTCTAGAAATCATAAACAATTTTACTAGTGTAATGAGATATCAATAAAGTTGCTCTAAAAATTTAATAAACAATTTTTGGGATACATTACATCAATTAAAGTTGCTCTAAAAATTTAATGAATAACTTTATTGGTATTGTGGGATACATTAGATCAATACAGTTGCTCTAAAAAATTATATGAATAATTTTATTGGCGTCATGGGATACACTACATCAATAAAGTTGTTATAAAAATCATATCGGCGTCGTGGGATACATGATATCGATTAAAAAAAATTATAAGAGTATTTTTTTAAAAGAACTACGTAACTCTGATTTCCCATTGCACCTAGGAATGCGTAAGAGCAAGACAATTCTTGTCGGGTCCATTTTTTTAAAAATTAAATTTTTTATGGAGATATTTGTTTTTTTGTACTTCTTTATCATTGGGTCACTTTTAAATTATTAAAAAATAATTACGCGGTTTAATTAAAGTATTGTTTCTTTGGACAGACGAATAAGGGTACTAATACTTTCTCTATTCGTAACCAACTCCCGTCTAGATCTCTAAAGGTTTTTTCTAATATTTTACCCTTTTAAAATAAAACAAAATCTTGGTGGCGACTCCACACCTTTTCATAATTTATATTTGAAAAATTAAGCATGTGGGAATCATTATCCGGTCGTCTACGTCACGACACAGTAAATGAATAATTGAAAGTTAAAACTTAATATCTACTTTTGATAATAAAACCTAATAGACTGATAGTAATATATAAAATAGCTAAAATTTAATATATTATATAAATTATTAGGTACTAACCCTTAGTTATGTAGATACGAAAAGTTTAATGCAAAAACATTATTATATTAGTACTAATAATACATTAAGTTTATTGTTTTAATTTTAAATTTAATGTAATATAATATATACAAAATAAAAATTATAGTTATATTAAAAGGTGTGAGGGCGGGGTGGGTAGGATAGTAGTCATCTCATACATGCATATTTTTACGGGTAATTTTCTCAGCTTTGTCCTTATACATGTTAGCTGGTATATATCCTTTTACCACGAGTAATTTTTGTGAGCACTCAACAATAATAAGTCTGATTGTCATTTCTAAACAAAATACCAATATCTAACATTTTCAAAAGTATATTCTTCAACTAAGATTGAGAATTTTCTTTTAAATATTTAAATATATATCTATATGAATTATGTGCGGGAAACCTATCAACGCAAATGTAGACACTAATTTAAATCCATGTTCCTTTTATATACTCTTATCCGGACCATTTATCTAATATTACGTTGATTGTTGTGTCTGCTTTTTCTAATATTAACGCAAATGTATCAACGCAAATGTAGACACAAGAGATGACACTATTTAAATTTTTGATTGTTTACGTTGCGTCAAAGCAAATACAATGTTTTGAGGTTAAAAAACAATTTTCTACAGTGCAATACACATTTCAATATTTTGTAAATCAGTTTTAGAATTAATGATAAGACTGTAGTACGGGGGAATTGCCAACTTCCTAATAAAATTCACATTTTTGGGTGTCGGGAAAATTTTGGACTTTAACACATCTATTAATTAAAAATAAATTTGATAAAAAAGAACACTACAACAAAAATTAAAGTACGATGAAATAGAGTTGGACTTTTTTTATTTGACTTAACGAAAAAGATAGAAATAAAAATAAATTCATCATTTTGAAATATATATATATAATCATGTTATGTAGTATACAATTAATTACCCCTCTATTTTTTATCTGTGCTTTGATATTGTGATAAAAAAATATAATTAATATGTCTGTTTACATATTTATACTCTTAATATGTTGTTTATAACTTTTTAACTAGTATTTTCTTGATTTTAAAAAATAAAAATTTAATTAATAAAAATTTAATTATATCTCAAAATCTTAAAAAAATATATATTGGATATATAAGAAGAAAAACTACTCACAAATGAAATGCGTTGCCAAGTCAACAGGCATAAAACAGTTTGGTGAAGGGGTACTTCCTTTCTCATTGAAATCAAAGGAGTCAGAGACTGCGGCTGTAGAGTGTATGTCAAAATTTGATTATACATTTATTTTTCTTTATGATCAGTTAAATTATAATTTATAGTATGTTTTTTTGACCTACTTAATGGGGCAAATTATTCACCATATAAATATATGCTACGCAACAAAAAAAATACTATATATTTCAGTGCGATTGTTAATTTGAGTTTTGTATGTATTTGGATTTACGTTTTGTAAAGTATAAGGAACCATTACTTGTCAGGAGAAAAAGAGGGGATCTATTTTCATATTAATGTTTATATATTATGGATTAGATTTTGAGGAAACTAAAGTCACTTAGGATTCGTTTGGCAAAACAAATTTATAGATTTTTAAGTAATTTATAACTTATAATTTTTTATAAAACTTGTTAAAATATAATTGTTTAATAAAAATAACTTAAATTATGTTAAATGACTTTAAAGTGTTAGATTTTCTTATTAATATATTATTATATTAATTTGATAGATTAACATCATTAAATGATGACATTTTAAAATAAATCCCTCTTCCCCACTTCTTCCTGTTTTTCTCAGTGGCCAACTCACCCCATTACCATGGTTGGAACATAATGGAAGGGTGCTATTATAAGAACCTATCAGAAAACCAAAACGGGGAGGGAGAGCTATCTACAATCAGAGAACCTAAAAATCAAAAATCATCAATTCACAAAACCAAAAACCATTAACAGCAACATCAATTTTTCTTCAACAACCAAAATACCAAAAAATCAAATAACAATAAAAAGCAAAAGAATAAGAAGGTCACTGCTGTCTCCTTCCACGCGAACCAGCTCAGCCTCGCCACCCACAAGCCGGTCGTCTTCCTCGCGAAACCGGCACGCACCAACGCCGACCAGACCCCCTCCGGCCTCCTCCGAGCTCTGCGACACCGAGCTCCCCCACCACGACAGGCCTGCCACCACAGGCCTCCCTGCAACAGTCCCTGCCCCACCGCGCCACCAACCAGAACCATTCCTCTCTCCCTCTCGGTTTCTCCCGCTCTCTCCGTCACTCCCAGTTTCTCCCCCTCCGAGTCCAGCTTCTGACGAGCCCTGCACAACCGGCACCGACCCAGCCGAGCTCCTCTGCCGCCGATCGGTTCCCCCTCTCTTCGGTTTCTCTCTCATCCGTCTCAACTCTCTCTTCTTTCTCTCTCTATTTCACTCTCCCCCTCCTAAAACCCACTGCCGCCTCCCCCTTTCTATTTCTCATTCACTCTCTTTTCTTTTTCTTTACTAGAATTTAGGTTTTTTAGTTTGGGCCTTAAATAGTGAGGCCCATTACTATAACTCCCTCCTCTTTTTTTTTAGTTCTGGGCCCTTAAGGCCCATTTCATTATTATTATTTTCAAATATTAAAAATAGTTTTTCTTTAAACAAATAAATAATCTAAATATCTTTTGAAGATGCACAAATAAATTTTAGGCCAAACTAGAAGTGAAGAATCCTAAATTTTAAGATGTAGTGCCTATGGAGTAGATAAACAATATATATTTATTTTAGATCTAAATAGCTTTTAGAATGAATAAAGGGTCCTTTTAAAAGGAAGAAAATAAAATATTAGATTTAGGTACCTCTTTGTGATAAATTCAAAAATAGGAATTTTAAAAATTCAAATATCTTTCCTGAAATAACAATAAAGGGTTTCTTTAATTTGTGATAAGCTTTAAAAATAAAACAGATTATAATCTAAATATTTTTTTATATAAAGTGAAAATCAAATCAAATCAAATCAAAATATCTTTTCTAAAATAAGGGTAAAATCAGTTTCTAATACGCTAAAAAAAATGGATTCTTTAAAAACGTATCTTTTACGAAAAGTAAATAGTCTTTATTCCAAGATCTTATAAATAATGTCGTGTGAAATTACTTTTGCCTACATTCACGATATAAGACTTCGAAGGTTTATGCACGTACGATGTACTTCGCCTTGTACTTTTCCTTCCTCATTTTTCTACTAATTAATTAAAAATAATTTATATAATTTTAAACGGTATTTTCTCAAATTAATTTTTCAAAGAACTACGTAACCCTGATTTCTCGAAAGCTCGAGAATATGTAGGAGCGGGAATCAATTCCTTCGGCCCACTTTCTTTTGTTTAATTTCTATGTTCCTGTTGTTATCTCAATTTATTTTATCTATTTAATATTTTATTTAAATAGTAATTTGCTTAAAACGAGGTTAATTTAGATACGACGTCTTGTTAACCTCGTGTTTTTAGTATTTTATTTAAAAATGATAATCTATTTAAAACGGGGTTAATTTAGACGTGACGTCTTGTTAATCTCACGTTTTTAAAATTTCATTTAAAATAGTAATTTCTTTGAAATGAGGTTAATTTAGACGCGACGTCTTGTTAATCTCATATTTTTAATATTTTATTTAAAATAGTAATTTCTTTAAAATGAGGTTAATTTAGACGCGACGTCTTGTTAATCTCATACTTTTAATATTTTATTTAAAACGGTATTTCCTTTAAAATGAGGTTAATTTAGACGTGATGTCTTGTTAATCTCGTGTTTCTAATATCTTATTTAAAATAGTATTTCCTTAAAAATGAGGTTAATTTAGACGAGACGTCCTGTTAATCTTTAGTTTTGTTAATCAACTTCATTCTACTCCATCTTATTTAATGTTATTGTAATCTTTGAATCGTTTATGTATAAATTAAGGTTAATTTGGACGGGACGTCCTGTTAATCTTTCTTACTGTCACTGTTTGGTCAAATTTCTTACTGTCACTGTTTGGTCTGTTTTGTCTCTTTGTGTCTGCTTTGTCGTTTTTTGTGTTTCTTTTTCTAAAAGAAGTTCAAAAAATAATTTCTAGGCTACTTATAATGCGCGCTATCAGTTTGAGGTAACCGTTTTATGACGGACAGTTGTGAGGTGCTAACACCTTCCTCACCTGTAATTCGACTCCCGAACTTAAAATTTCACTTTCATGACCAGTGCTTTAACAAAAGGTTTTTCCGATATTTTATCCTTAAAAATATTAGTGGCGACTCCCTGTTTTCTTTTCGAAAGGATTTCGAAACACGTTTTATTTTTTCGAGGGTCGGCCGTCCCGCCGCGATCCCGGTCGCGACAGATGGCGACTCCGCTGGGGACTTAGAAAGTCAAGCCAATCAAATTGATAGTGCATGTTTTTAAATAGCCTGTTAATTATTTAATTTCTTCCTTTATTTTATTTTCTGTCAATGTTTGTATGTGGTTTCTGTTTATTTATATTTTGTCATTTATGTTCTGTTAAAGTCTGTATGTTGTTGAACCCTAGGGTAGACGACTTTGTTTTATTGTTCTGTGTTTGTTCTTTGTGAAGGATTGGTAAGATAAAGGTATTGGATGCCCCTTTCACACACTACACTCATAATTTACACACTTTTGAGTGGGACCCTGTACCCGGGCCCAAATAAAACTTAAGATTAGGGGAGGTTGGTAGCGGTGTCATTTGGGATGTACTTCCTGTCTGGCTATCGTGAGAACCTCAGCTGGAGTTCGACTTATTCATGATGCCCACACCTAGTAGACTTCCTACTGTTGTGGTCAACATTATGTGTAGGATCTTGGCTCTAGTGACCTTTAGACAGTAGTGCAAGCCACCTATTGTGAGGTACCACTGTTAGATAAACCCTAGAACCGATAGAAGGCCTTCAGAAAAACCCATTTTTAGGCCACAAGGGGCAAACTTTTCCTCTATCTTTCCTCCTTCCCGCTCTCCCTTTTAATCCAAATTGTTGGACCATTTAGCCGTTCAAAGGATTGCTTCTTTCCATAAACGAAATTTTTTTAAACTAGTGATATTTTGTTAGGCGAATAGTCCTTTCATTTTTCGCATTTCATTAAAGTCTTTGGGTCTTGAGTTATGGATTTTCTGTTTGTCAAAAAAAAGAAAAAAAAATCCAAAAGTAAGGAAAGAGAGACAAAAAACAAAAAAAAAGGGAAAAGGAAAAAGTTGATGCCGATCGGAAGGTCCATAACCTACAGGGCTCTCAGTTTGTCACGAGTTTTGTCAATCGTTACTCTCTGATTATAAAATTGTCTTCCAAAAGTTGCTAAGGGGGTAGCGATTTACGAAACACGTCCTTTGCCAATGACTGATTTCATTTTCTTTGTGTTCTTGCAGGAAGCTATTCAGAGCTAGGCGAATACCTTCGAGTGAAATATGGAAATTAACATGGGGTCAGGTAGTTGTGGTACAAGTGTGACTGAGTTGAGGAAGCTACTGCATGTTAAGGCAAAGAAGGTCGACACAACTAGTTTACAGGCACTGGGTAAGAAGTTGAATCTGACTCAAAAGATGGCTTCGCCAGGAAATACGGAAAGATTTTACAGTTGTTGGAAGTCGAGGTACAAGTTGAGGCGATCACCGCGTTAACTCAGTTTTATGACCCACCTCTTCGCTGTTTCACATTTCGGGATTTCCAGTTAGCTCCGTCTATTGAGGAATTTGAGCGGATTTTGGGGATGCCTCTAGAAGGACAAGCGCCTTATCGTCATCTAGAGCATCAAGCAAATATCGCTTCCGTTGCCCGTGTCCTAAAAATTGGCCCAGAGGTGTTGAAGGGGGCACAACTAAGCAGAAATCAGACCCGGGGGTTCGCTCGGGAATACCTTGAGAAACACATGCACTTCCAAGCTGAAAAGGAAAATTGGGATGCCTTTATGGATGTTTTGGCTCTTACTATCTATGGTGTCGTATTACTCCCAAACATAGACAATTATATGGACTACGAGGCTATCGATGTCTTCCTAGCTCGAAAGCTCAGGTTCGAGAACCCCGTCACTACTATTTTGGCGAACGTCTACTGCACTATGGACTTCTGCCATACACAAGGCGGGAAAAGGATCATCTGTTGTCTGCCAGCTTTATATGTGTGGCTTACATCACATGTCTTTAACCAAGTGGGCAAGGTTGAATGCCCTGCTTCTGATCTGAAGTTGTGCCAGTTAGCGATAAAGAATGGACGTGAGTGGGCCAATCTTCTGGTGGGGCTCACAGCTGAAAAAGTAAGGTGGTATCCACAATAGTTGAAGGTTGATGCCATAATTCACCACTGTAGAAACTACCCAAATGTTCCTCTCATGGGCACTCAGGGATGCATCAACTACAACCCTATCATCGCCAAACGCCAATTAGCCTACCCACTGCTTGGGGCACCTGATGAGGAGTCGCTCACTCCTTTTGTTCTCTACTATACAAAAGAAGATTACACCTCTGCCATTCAGAATATAGCGGAGGCTTGGAAGAAAGTGCACAAGAAAAGAAAAGAGTTAGGGGTCCGAAGCCATGCTGTAGAAGAAGAATACCATCAGTGGATCCTAAATAGGGTGTCCATAGTCAAGCTGCCGTTCAAGAGTCCCTCCTATCTCCCAACAAACGCGCCTGTTCCCCCACCCATCTTTGAAGATGAAGCAACAAAAGCTATGAGAGCCAAGATAGAGGAACTGACTGCAAGAAACAAAAAGCTAGAAGAAGAATTGCTGATGTCTCAATAAGAATGTGCCCTTCAGAAAAGGGAGAACCTAGAAAGCAAACAAACCATCGAGGAGGTAGGGAAGAAGCAGAAAGCTGAAAGGGACCATATCAGAAAACAAGAGCAATGCCTCCGAGTGGCCAACTCGTAACTAAAAATGAAGATTCGTCAGAGGGACACCATTCTAGCTGACAAGCAGGTTCTGAGGGATATGTTGGCAAAGGCCAAGGAAAATGAACAAAACGCCCTGGTGCAAAAAGAATTACTGCAGTCACAAATTCACAGGGTGGAGCGTTAACTCAATGAGGTGATAGAGGCTTGCTAACATGAAATAAACGGTGAACGTCAACATGCCATGGAAATAGAGCAAGACTGTCGTGAGGCTATACGCACCTTGGAGGCCAAAACAGCGCAACAGGATGAGGTCATTTATTCATGGATGGACCGCTTTGCCAACCTGGCATATTTAGCTAACGGGACTCTGGAAGACCTTCCACTCCTACTCAAGCAGGCCGACGAGATGGTTAATCCCCTTACTACCCCAAAGGACATTGTAACGTTCTTGAACTATTGAAGGGAAAGGCTTTGTAAGATGAGGGCCATGATTGCCCGAGCTAGGAATGGCTGATTTATTTTCTGGTGATGTAACAAACTTAGTAGTTATGTATTTTTGCGGTATCTCAGAATGAAAGGATCTTTTGTCTCCACAACTATCTCGTGTTAATTTTCATTTATCGCGTACTTAGTACTTTTGAACGTGACGTTCTGAGGAACAGTCGAAGGATAGTCGACAAGTTCTGAATCGCTTCTCGCGTAATTTTGGTTTACACTCTCTTTATCACCTTGTTCTATTTGCTAAACATGTTCTGCTTTTTAACGAATTTTTGTTTTCTTTTCAAAAGACATCATGGGTAGGCATCCTTACCAGACCCGGCTCAAAAAGAGACTCATGCCTGAGGTAGCAGTTATGGACGGAGACTTTAGAACTGAGTTCGATCAGCTGAAAGAGCGGGTAGCAGAGTTAACTAGATTTTTAGAGAAGAGACACACAGAAGGAGGCTCCTCTGTAGGTGTTGAGGACGCCCAACGGTAGCCTACCACCCTGCCACATCCTCTTGGTTTTGGCCCGGTAAGGACCCAACTCCCTAACACAACGACACCCCCTCTCACCATTCATATCGGAAGACCTAACCCTTCCGTTGAGTCCCAACCACCTTATGGCCAGTCCTATGCACAACAACATACATTTGTCGGCCCTGATGGCAACCCGGTACCTTTTCCACCCTATGGCCTACCACCGGGATACTATCCCCCGCTGCTAACCAACAAGATGCCCACGACCAGCAAGCGGTGAATCCTCACGCTTCACACCCCACCCAGCCAAGTATGCCACCACTCCATGACCCACAAGCCTATCAGGCCCAAAACGCACAAGCCCAGACGACCCAACCGACTTACAATGCACAAGCCCAAAACACACAGGTCCAGATGACCCAGCCGACTTACGCCGTACAAGCTACAGCCCAACCCCAGGGTCCCTCGCTAAATACAGGCCCAATGAACCAGCTTCACGCATCAGCTCCGTCCAACCAGCCACACGGCTATCCGTATGGGTACACGACCCCCTATGCAGCCAACCCCCAAGATGCAACCCGTATGATAAACCCGGTCGCCGGTCATAGCACGGTCGCAGCTCCCCAAAAGGGAAAGATAGAAATCTTGGAGGAACGTTTGAGAATGATGGAAGGCGCTGGAGGTTTTAGACTGATAGATGCTTCTGAATTATGTCTGGTCACGGATGTTGTTCTCCCGCCCAAATTCAAAATGCCAGACTTTAACAAGTATCGGGGAATGACTTGTCCAAAGAACTATCTCACGATGTAATGCCGAAAGATGGCATCATACTCTTCTAACGACCAATTGTTGATCCACTGCTTCCAAGATAGCCTAGCCGGGGCCGCCCTTACCTGGTACGCACACCTTGAGCGGAACCATATTCATTGTTGGAAGGGCTTGGCGGACGCCTTCATTAGACAATACAAATATAATATGGATATGACACCCAACAGAGTTCAATTACAGAATATGGTGAAGAAAGATAATGAAACATTTAAGGAGTATGCCCAACGTTGGCGAGAGACAGCTGCACAAGTGGCCCCCCCGCTGTTAGAAAAAGAGATAGTCGCGATGTTTATCGACACGCTCCCATCACCCTTCTATGGCAAGATGATTGGTAGTGTTTCATCTAACTTCTCTGACATTATGACTAACGGGGAAAGGGTAGAGAGTGGAATACGAACAGGAAAGATCACCCGGGGCCTATCTGGGGCAAGCACGACAAAAAAACCGGCACCTGGTGATGGTAGGAGAAGAGATGGAGAAACTAATTCCATCTTTTCTGATCAAAGGATGGCTCCACCAAGACCATTCGTCCCTACCACGATTCAAGCTCCCAATGCTTATGTGGCCGCTGCCACTCATGGCCCTACAGCTTATACTCCCCACTTTCGTTCGCCCATGGTAAGAGCGCCAATGTCGCAACCCATGTCATACCATCAACCGCAACAAGTGATTCAACCACCCAATCCCAATCAGAATGCAAGGAGACCCAACAATGAGCGCACCCCTGTGCAGTTTGATCCTATCCCAATAACATATACTGAACTTTTGCGACTTCTCGTTCAAAAGGGTCTGGTGGCTCCGTGTCCCTCGAGGCCGATGCAACCTCCTTACCCAAGGGGGTATGATCCTAACGCTCATTGTGATTATCACGCTGGGACATCAGGGCATTCCACAGAAAATTGCTTGGCCTTGAAATACAAAGTGAGAGATCTGATCAAAGCCGACTGGCTTAATTTTCGAGAAGGAAGTCCTAACATGGCCACAAATCCCCTGCCCAATCACGGAGGTTCAGGAGTTAACGCCGTGTAAAAGGATGAGGAGTGCATCAGGGATGTTGCTGATATGAAGACACCATTAAAAACAATTCATTCTCACTTGCTCAAGCAAGGTTTAGTGAAGGAACCTTGGATTGAGGAGTACGACAAGGATCAGACTGCCGAACGCCTTAACTTCTGTGAACTTCTTCAAGGGCTCATGGATGGCAACTTTATACAAGTCTGTAAGCACCATGAAGACAGGGTGAATATGATTCAAGAACAGTCAGGGGTGCTGGTTCCTAAACCTTTAACAATTTTCTACAATAAGAGCCCCTCAGTGGTTCCCATTTTTGTGCAACCAACTGTTACTATTCAAACACCTACCCCATTTTAATTTAAGGATTCACGGGCTGTCCCGTGGAAATACGATATGGATGTAGTCGTTGCAGGCTCGACAATGAGCAACCCGTCGTCATCGTCGGTCACAAACATTGCCGGGGTAGGGGGTGTAACCCGGAGCGGGAGAGTATATGCCCCTCCAGAGCCGAGGAAATATCAGACTGCCGAAAAAGCTAAAGTAGATGGCAAAGAAAAAGGGGCGGTAACTGATGAAGAAGCCCAAGAGTTCCTAAAGTTTATTCGCCAAAGCGAATATCAAGTACTAGACTAGTTGAACCATACTCCAGCTAAAATATCTCTATTGTCGTTGTTGATAAATTCTGAGCCACATAGGAAGACACTAATGAAGGTGCTAAATGAGGCTTATGTCAGCCATGACCTCCCCGTTGATAAGTTTCAGGGAATAGTAGGGCACATCGTTACAGATAACTATCTGACTTTCACCGACGATAAGGTACCACCGGAAGGAGTGGGGCACAACAAGGCCCTCCACATCTCTGTGAAATACCGAGATCATATTCTAGCAAATGCTAGTTGACAACGGGTCATCCCTTAATGTAATGCCCAAATCAACGTTGGCCAAGTTGTCATTCGACGGGACATATATGAAGCCGAGTGCCATAATTGTGCGGGCCTTCGATGGTACACGAAGGGAGGTCATGGGCGAGATTGAACTGCCCATTCAAGTTGGACCTTGCACGTTCCAGGTCCTCTTCCAGGTTATGGATATCATGCCTGCTTACAGTTGTCTGTTGGGTCGGCCACGGATCCATTCAGCTGGAGTGGTCCTATCTACCCTGCACCAAAAACTGAAGTTCGTAATAGACAACAAGCTGATAATCATATTTGGTGAGGAAGACTTCTTGGTCAGTAAACCCATTACGACCCCTCACGTCGAGGCAGCGGAAGAGGCCCTTGAGACCTCGTTCTAGGCATTAGAAATTACAAATGCCACATACGTGGGAGAAGGGACCACGATGGTTAGAGCCTGCATGCCAACTGCGTCCCTGGTGATGGCAAAAATGATGCTGCGTGAAGGATATAAGCCTGGGAAGGGTTTAGGACGTGCTTTAGACGGAGAGGTAGAACCTGTGCGCCTTGTGAAGAATAGAAATGGTTTTGGCTTAGGGTACCGGCCCACGGCCACCGATAGGAGAAGGGTGGAAGAAGAAAAAGAGGGAAAGAAGGGCTGCCCGTATTGCTGGTAGGGAACCTCACACCACAAGAGTCTCCATCTGTGATCTCTATGAAAGCTTCTGGAGTGCCAGATTGATGCCTCCAGGCCTAGTAGCTATTTTTGAAGATGGTCTTTGTGATAGTGCTGATTTCGTGATTGTTTGCCCGCCAGGCCTAGAGCTTCGCAACTGGGAGGCCGTCGAACTCCCTACGACTTTAAATGATTCACCAAAGTAATTTGTTATTGCTTTAATGTCTTGTTTATCCCTCTGCTATGCCTAAGGCTTTGGGACTTTTCCATGTAATAAGGGCGAAGAACTTGTTTTATCATTCAATCAATAAATGCATATCGAAATTCAAAAAAAAACTCTTCTCATCCCTTTATCCTTGCTTTGATTCATTTTCTTTACTTGCTTGTTCCTCCTTTTCTTTATCTTCTTTATTTTTGCCATAACACACTAAATTGCAGATCCAAAAATAACCTTTTTGAGACTAATGAAATCACAATCCCGCTTCACGATTTCGATCACCCAGTTGACTATGCCGACGAAGAAGATGGAGAAGACTATGAGCCACCGCCCGAGTTAACAAGGTTATTGGAACAAGAGGACAGAGAAATTCAGCCTTATTTAGAGATAGTTGAGATTATTAATTTGGGGAATGAGGAGGATAAGAAATAAGTCAAGATTGGTACCTCCTTGAGTAAGGAACGGAGGCAAGAATTGATTAAGCTGCTAATAGAGTTCCGTGACATCTTCGCTTAGTTTTACCAAGACATGCCCGGCCTTGATATTAGCATTATTGAGCATAAATTACCACTGAAGCCAGACTGTCCCCCGATAAAGCAAAAACTATGCCGAATGAAGCCCAAAATGCTCTTGAAAATCAAAGAAGAAGTTAAGAAGCAGTTTAATGCTAGATTTTTAGCAGTGGCAAAGTATCCTCAATGGGTAGCAAATATCGTCCCTGTCCCAAAGAAAGATGGAAAGATACGAATGTGCGTAGACTATCGGGACTTAAATAAGGCTAGTCCCAAAGACAATTTTCCTCTGCCACAGATTGATGTCTTGGTTGATAACACAGCCAATATACCATCTTCTCATTCATGGATGGTTTCTCTGGGTATAACTAGATTAAGATGGCACCCGAAGACATGGAGAAGACCACATTTATCACCTTGTGGGGCACTTTCTGTTACAAAGTGATGTCCTTCAGTTTGCAAAACGCTGGGGTAACCTACCAAAGGGCAATGGTGACCCTCTTCCATGACATGATGCACAAGGAGATAGAGGTTTATGTGGACGATATCATTTCCAAATCTAGAACCGATGAAAAGCATATTGTTGATTTGAGAAAGCTTTTTGAAATGTTTAGGAAGTATAATCTCAGGTTGAACCCGGCCAAGTGTATCTTTGGCACAAGATCAGGCAAACTGTTAGGGTTCATTGTAAGCAAGAGAGGGATAGAAGTAGATCCTGACAAGGTCAAAGCGATTTTCGAAATGCCTCCTCCCTGTACAGAAAAAGAAGTCAGAGGATTCTTGGGAAGGTTGAACTATATTACTCGGTTTATCTCACAACTGACAGCAACTTGTGAACCGATCTTTAAGTTGCTCCGTAAGAACCAACTAGCGCAATGGAATGAAGATTGTCAAATGGCTTTTGAGAAGATAAATCAGTATTTGCGGGAGCCATCAATCTTGGTACCACCGACTCCTGGAAGGCCACTAATCTTGTATCTGACAATGTTGGATGAATCTATGGGTTGTGTATTGGGGCAACATGATAAGACTGGAAAGAAGGAACATGTTACTTACTACTTAAGCAAAAAGTTCACTGATTGTGAGATAAGGTATTCCGCTTTAGAGCGAACTTGTTGCGTGTTAGCATGGGCCGCTAAGCGCCTAAGGCAGTACATGTTGAGTCACACCACCTGGCTAGTTTCTAAGATGGACCCCGTCAAGTATATTTTTGAAAAGCTTGCTTTGACCGGAAGGATTTCTCGTTGGCAAGTACTATTAACTGAGTACGACATAACATATGTCACTCAAAAGGCCATAAGAGGAAGTGCCCTGGCAGACTACTTAGCGCACCAGCCTGTCAACGACTACCAATTGATACTATTTGACTTCACGGATGAGGATATCCTGGCATTGTTTAATGAAGAAGGCGGTGGTAAAGACAAATGGATCTTAAGGTTCGATAGGGCTTCTAACACACTAGGGCATGGAATCGGAGCTGTTTTGATTTCACCAGATAAAGAGTTCATCCCTGTCTACGCCAGGTTGTGCTTCGATTGCGCCAACAACATCGCTGAGTATGAGGCATGTTCTTTGGGGATCCAAGTGGCGTTAGATGTGAAAGTGAGGTCATTGGAAGTCTACAGGGACTCTGCTTTGGTCATCCACCAATTAAAAGGCGAGTGGGAAACTAGGGATAGCAAGTTGGTTCCCTATCACACCCACATCAAGGAAATGATCAAAGATTTTGATGATATTTCTTTTTATCATGTTCGTCGGGATGTTAATCAGATGGCTGACGCTTTGGCCACTCTTGTTTCAATGTTCAGAGTGAGTAATGATTATGACATGCCTCTTATCGAGATAGAGAAGCGCAGTGAACCCGCGTACTACCAAGTGGTTAAAGAGGAGTCAGATGGAAAACCTTGGTACCACGATATTAAGAGGTATATCCAAAGGCAAGAAGACCCAGACGGTGCTATAGAGAACGACAAGAGAACCCTACGACGGCTCGCCATGGGTTTCTTCTTAAACAGTGATGTGCTTTACAAAAGAAACTACGACTTTATCCTCCTTCGCTGTGCTGACACTGCTGAAGCAAACAAAATCATGAGAGATGTTCACGAGGGATCTTTTGGAACCCACACTAATGGGCATGCCATGTCAAGAAAGATCTTGAGGGCCAGTTATTACTAGATGACCATGGAAACGGACTGCTTTGCTTATGTTCGGAAGTGTCACAAATGTCAAATATACGCTGATCATATTCATGCTCCCCCGTCATCTCTGAATGTCTTATCAGCACCGTGGCCCTTTTCAATGTGGGGCATGGATGTCATCGGTCCCATCGAGCCAAAAGCCTCAAACGGTCATCGTTTCATCTTGGTCACCATCGATTATTTCACAAAGTAGGTAGAGGCTGCTTCATATGCCAATGTGACAAGAAATGTTGTGGTTAAATTCATCAAGTGAGAACTGATATGCCGATATGGCTTGCCAAGTCAGATCATCACTGACAATGGGACGAATTTGAATAATAAAATGATGAAGGAACTTTGTGAGAGTTTCAAAATTCACCATCATAATTCCTCCCCTTATCGCCCTAAAATGAATGGGGCAGTCGAGGCAGCCAATAAAAACATCAAGAAGATAATACAAAACATGGTGGTAACCTACAGAGATTGGAGTGAGATTCTCCCTTTTGCTTTGCATGGGTATCGTACCTCAGTCCGAACTTCAACTGGGGCAACCCCATTCTCCTTGGTTTATGGTATGGAAATAGTCTTGCCTTTTGAAGTAGAGATCCCTTCCCTTTCGGGTAATAATGGAGGCAAAATTAGAAGAAGCTGAGTGGGTCCGAACTCGACATGACCAACTAAATCTAATCGATGGTAAAAGACTGACTGCCCTCTGTCATGGTCAGTTGTATCAAAGGCGCATGAAACGAGCATTCGAAAAGAAGGTGCGACCTTGATAGTTCCAAGAAGGAGATTTGGTTCTCAAGAAGATTTTGCCAATTCGAAAGGACAACCGAGGCAAATGGACTCCTAACTATGAGGGGCCGTATATCGTGAAGAGAGCCTTCTCTGGAGGAGCCCTAATTCTGACTAGCGTGGACGGTGAGGACTTGCCAATGCCTATAAATGCAGACGCGGTGAAAAAGTAGTACGCCTAAGGAGGGAATGTCAAGAATCAGATAAAGCAAAAAAAAGAAGAAAAGAAAGAAAAAGTAAAAATAATGCTCGCTAGGCTGAAAAGCTGAAAGGGCGGCCTAGGCAAAAGTTAGAGCGACCCGGTGAGTTGAAAACCTGAAAGGGTGGTTCAGGTAAAAGTTAGGGTCAAGTTTCTTGTAATACGACTAAGACCTCCGACTCGAGAAGTACAAGTCTGAGCTGGGGCACGTGAATCATCGTCGAACTTACCTTCTCCAAAGCAAGGTCGAAGGGTGAACATGAAGTCGCGTTGGGGAGTTAAGATTATCACTAGTCTCAAGGATTCACTGGAGTATCCATGAACCTTCCCTGCTTCACCTATCCTTGACCTGTTCTATGTGACTTCATTTCATTTACTTTCCCCATTGTCCATTCTCTGTACTTGTTTGACATACATGAATAAAATTCATCTTTTTCGATACGTGTTATGAATTTCATTGATCTGATAAAACATTGTGTTTTTAATAAAATAAATGAAAGAATGGTGAACATTTAAAGTCGTAAGGGACAAGATGCTCTTACTACTTGACCTCATCTTGGGAGATCATTACAAAAAACTCGGCCATGCACGCGCTCTAAAGCTATGGTTGCCTCGTTCATTCTCCTCTGTCCATGAGTTATCCTAAGGGTCACGGTTTCATAGGATCTACCCTGTTTTTGAAATTATCTATGCACTACTTACCCTTTTTCTGCAGGTTGTTGTAACAAACAATTATGTCAAATCTTAACTCCTTGAAAGCACTTTCAGGCTTAGAAGGACTCATTCTTCCCCAATTGAAATGCATTCCAAAATATCTGAGAGCATCCCGCAAAACTCTCCCCAAGCAGAATCACCAAATCCTCTTCCCGGTGAAACCATAATGGCTACTAGACAAGGGCCAACTATACCTTCCTCCTACAGTGGAACTATACCCCAGGAACAGACTCCAATTGGCCCTTCTTCCCCAATAAGTTCATCGTCACCAAACTAGCACCCATCATACGCTCAAACTGGGGCATCACCCCAGGGTCTTTTAGTCAAGGGGTAGTACCCCGAATTTCCACACAACTCAAACTGGGGCATCTCCCTAGATGTCTACTCTTTTCAGTCAAGGGGCGATGCCTCGAATTTCCAAGCTACTCAGACTGAGACATCCCCCCAGGTTCCTACTTCCTGTCAACCAAGAGGGTCAACCCCACCTTTTTACTTTCCTGTAAACCAAGGGTCAACCCCACCTTTTACTTTCTTGTCAATTGAAGGGTCAACCCCACCTTTTACTTTTCTGTCAATCGAAGGGTCAATCCCACCTTTTACTTTTCTGTCAATCGAGGGTCAATCCCACTTTTTACTTTTCTGTCAATCTAAGGGTCAACCCCACCTTTTGCTTTCCTGTCAATCATGGGGCCATACCCCAACCATTTTACTTTTCTATCAACCAAGGGTCAACCCCACCTTTTACTTTTCTATCAATCGAAGGGTCAACCCCACCTTTTACTTTCCTGTCAATCGAGGGTTAACCCCACCTTTTTCTTTTCTGTCAATCGAAGGGTAAACCCCACCTTTTCCTTTCCTGTCAATCATGGGGCAGTACCCCAACCATTTTACTTTTCTGTCAACCAAGGGTCAATCCCACCTTTTACTTTCCAGTCAACTGAGGGTCAACCCCACCTTTTACTTTCTTGTCAATCGAAGGGTCAACCCCACCTTTTTACTTTCTTGTCAACCGAGGGTCAACCCCACATTTTTCTATCAACCGAGGGGTCAACCCTAACCTTTTACTTTTCTATCAATCGAAGGGTCAACCCCACCTTTTACTTTCTTGTCAACCGAGGATCAACCCCACCATTTACTTTCTTGTCAATTGAAGGGTCAACCCCGTCATTTTACTTTCTTGTCAATCGAATGGTCAACCCCACCATTTTACTTTCTTGTCAATCAAAGGATCAATCCTACCTTTTACTTTCCTGTCAGCCGATGGTTAATCCCACATTTTACTTTTCTGTCAACCGAAGGGTCTACCCCTCCTTTTATTTCCAGTCAACTGAGGGGTGATTCCCAGTCAACCAGAGCATCACCCTCAATCATTTTACTTCCTGACAAACCAAGGGCATCCATCCATGTCATTTATCTTTTGTCAAATAGCTCTAGCTTCAGGTACACCGCCCCGGGCTATTCCTTTTAAGCTAGGGACATCCCCCAAGTCATCTGATTTCAATCAAAGTCTCAGGAACCCACTTCTAGGCTATCTTATTTCTCGATTTGAGCCTGGGGCATCCCCTAGGCATCTGATTTCTGTCAAGGAAGCTTCAGGGAAAAGCTTTAACTTCAGTTGCCGAAGTTGACAGCTTGTTTATCTTCCCCAATTGCCGAAGCTTTCAAGTCTTTCTTATTGCCAAAGATGGCATTGTTTGACTCTCCTGTTTATCAAAACTGTCACATTTTTTGAAGTTATTACTGTCAAGATGGTGTTCATATCTTTACTTCCTTTTCGTGATATGAACGAATAATTCATATTTTCACGAAAAGAAAGTAAAGAGGGGCAGCTGTGAACACCATCTCTGAAAATCAGGAGATGATGACATTTTAAAATAAATCCCTCTTCCCCACTTCTCCCTATTTTTCTCAGTGGCCAACTCATCTCATTACCATGGTTGGAACATAATGGAAGGGTGCTATTATAAGAACCTATCAGAAAACCAAAACGGGGAGGGAGAGCTATCTATAATTAGAGAACCCAAAAATCAAAAATCATCAATTCACAAAACAAAAAACCATTAACAGCAACATCAATTTTTCTTCAACAACCAAAATACCAAAAAATCAAATAACAATAAAAAGCAAAAGAATAAGAAGGTCACTGCTGTCTCCTTCCACGCGAACCAGCTCAGCCCCGCCACCCATAAGTCGGTCGTCTTCCTCGTGAAACCGGCACGCACCAACGGTGACCAGACCCCCTCCGGCCTCCTTCGAGCTCTGCGACACCAAGCTCCCCCCACCGTGACAGGCCTGCCACCACCGGACTCCCTGCAGCGGTCCGTGCCCCACCGCGCCACCAACCAGAACCATTCCTTTCCCTCTCAGTTTCTCCCGCTCTCTCCGTCACTCCTAGTTTCTCCCCCTCCGAGTCCAGCTTCCGACGAGCCCTGCACAACCAGCACCAACCCAGCTGAGCTCCTCTACCGTCGATCGTTTCCCCCTCTCTTCGGTTTTTCTCTCATCCGTCTCAACTCTCTCTTCTTTCTCTCTCTATTTCACTCTCCCCCTCCTAAAACCGACTGCCGCCTCCCCCTTTCTATTTCTCATTCCCTCTCTTTTCTTTTTCTTTACTAGAATTTAGGTTTTTTAGTTTAGACCTCAAATAGTGAGGCCTATTACTATAACTCCCTCCTCTCTTTTTTTTTGTAGTTCTGGGCCCTTAAGGCCCATTTCATTATTATTATTTCCAAATATTAAAAATAGTTTTTCTTTAAACAAATAAATAATCTAAATATCTTTTGAAGATGCACAAATAAATTTTAGGCCAAACTAGAAGTGAAGAATCCTAAATTTTAAGATGTAGTGCCTATGGAGTAGATAAATAATATATATTTATTTTAGATCTAAATAGCCTTTAGAATGAATAAAGGGTCCTTTTAAAAGGAAGAAAATAAAATATTAGATTTAGGTACCTCTTTGTGATAAATTCAAAAATAGGAATTTTAAAAATTCAAATATCTTTCCTAAAATAACATTAAAGGGTTTCTTTAATTTGTGATAAGCTTTAAAAATAAAACAGATTATAATCTAAATATTTTCTTATATAAAGTGAAAATCAAATCAAATCAAATCAAATCAAAATATCTTTTCTAAAATAAGGGTACAATCAGTTTCTAATAAGCTTAAAAAAAATAGATTCTATAAAAATGTATCTTTTACGAAAAGTAAATAGTCTTTATTCCAAGATCTTATAAATAATGTCGTGTGAAATTACTTTTGCCTACATTCACGATATAAGACTTCGAAGGTTTATGCACGTGCGATGTACTTCGCCTTGTACTTTTCCTTCCTCATTTTTCTACTAATTAATTAAAAATAATTTAAATAATTTTAAAATGGTATTTTCTCAAGTTAATTTTTCAAAGAACTACGTAACCCCGATTTCTCGAAAGCTCGAGAATACGTAGGAGCGGGAATCAATTCCTGTCGGGCCCACTTTCTTTTGTTTAATTTCTATGTTTCTGTTATTATCTCAGTTTATTTTATCTGTTTAATATTTTATTTAAATAGTAATTTGCTTAAAACGAGGTTAATTTAGACGCAACGTCTTGTTAACCTCGTGTTTTTAGTATTTTATTTAAAAATGATAATCTATTTAAAACGAGGTTAATTTAGACGTGACGTTTTGTTAATCTCACATTTTTAACATTTCATTTAAAATAGTAATTTCTTTGAAATGAGGTTAATTTAGATACGACGTCTTGTTAATCTCATATTTTTAATATTTTATTTAAAATAGTAATTTCTTTAAAATGAGGTTAATTTAGACGTGACGTCTTGTTAATCTCATACTTTTAATATTTTATTTAAAATGGTATTTCCTTTAAAATGAGGTTAATTTAGACGTGATGTCTTGTTAATCTCGTGTTTCTAATATCTTATTTAAAATAGTATTCCTTAAAAATGAGGTTAATTTGGACAAGATGTCCTGTTAATCTTCAGTTTTGTTAATCAACTTCATTCTACTCCATCTTATTTAATTTTATTGTAATCTTTGAATCATTTATGTATAAATTAAGGTTAATTTAGACGGGACGTCCTGTTAATCTTTCTTACTATCACTGTTTGGTCAAATTTCTTACTGTCACTGTTTTGTCTGTTTTGTCTCTTTGTGTCTGCTTTGTCATTTTATGTGTTTCTTTTTCTACAAGAAGTTCAAAAAATAATTTCTAGGCTACTTATAATGCGCGCTATCAGTTTGAGGTAACCGTTTTATGACGGACAGTTGTGAGGTGCTAACACCTTCCTCACCTGTAATTCGACTCCCGAACTTAGAATTTCACTTTCATGACCAATGCTTTAACGAAAGGTTTTTCCGATATATTATCCTTAAAAATATTGGTGGCGACTCCCTGATTTCTTTTCGAAAGGATATCAAAACACGTTTTATTTTTTCGAGGGTCGGCCATCCCGCCGCGATCCCGGTCGTGACAGTTGGCCCATTCTATATGCCCAGTGAGAGGTTCCTGCTCTCATCTGTGGTTGTTTATATTATCACTATCCCATTAGGTGATTATTACACAGAGTCAGTAACACACTGGACATAAGGCACTTAGATTAAGAGTAGTACACGCTCACTATTAAGATTCATGGATCGTTTGTCTTTAGGTACGTCTTCAATCAAAACTTTGTTGACATGATGTGTGTTAAAATTGTGTTATGAATTGTATGTTCATCATAAGAATTTTTCTTCAATTGGTATTAGAGCCTCGTTTAACACGTATCATGAATGTTAAAAATTAATTGTAAAAAATTTTGTTTCCCATATTTTTCCATGTTGCGTTTCAGTTTCTGGTTTTTTGAATGAATCCTTGTTCATGGATTTGTTTTTTCCGTTGGGCATAATATGATGATCTCACGTTCCTTATCTTTAGCAATTGGCTGTTAGCGCAAGAAAAGGGAACAAAATGAATAATTGGATAACTACTAAAATATAGCATTAAGTAAAGTGTTATGTGTACCTGTTAACATTATCTATTATGTGAATTAATATAATATATAATATTTGTTAATATTATCTATCTATTAACATTAATATAATATATAATATGTGTTAAAATTATATATTACGTAACACTTATTGTTATATATTATATGCGTTACCTATATATTATATATTATATGTTATTAATATCATATGCGTTAATTGATTGATATCATATATTGCTTTAGCGTGCCACTGTTAATTGATTGATATCATATATTGTCTTAGCGTACCACTATATATATATATATATGTTAACATTAAAGCTTGTTACATTCTATATGCGTTTTTTCATTTCAAATTTTATACATGTTGTTGTAATTTTATACATGTTGCCGTTAAACGCGCCATCATATAATATATTGCTGCAACGTGCCATGATTGTTTGGAATCATATGTACATGCTTATAATTCAAAATACATGCAGTTACTTTTCAAAAATAAAATAAAATAAAAATTAATATGTGGTTATATTTTAAATTTTCAATTGATATTGTTTCGTTTTGCGTGCCAATATATATCTGTTAACATGTTGTTAACGTTAGTATTCTGTGTTAGTTATATATTATATCAATATCATATGCCTTAATTAATTAATATCATATATATTAATTCTATGTGTAATATTATAACGAATTATCTTATATAATTCTATGTGGCAGTATACAATTTTAAATTGTATGATTTCAATTCTATGCGGTAAAATATTGATATATAAAATTTTGAATTATTTTGTACAAATGTCATCTCACCTATCGTGAGACCATTTATACAGGACTTGGGAAAATAAAATAAATATATATCTAAATATTATATTACATTAATAATAATTATATGCTATCGATGTGTTATTGTTAATGTGATTTGTTGAATACTATGCACTTGTGTTTTTATTTATGTCAATTTTGTACTAATGCCCTATCGGTGTTAGAATTTGGTGACATAAAATTTTATGCATTGTATTTTTTTTTTGTGAATATTTCTTGTTTATTATAATCTGGGACCCTTAGGCGAGATTGTAATTAATAAGAAATTTTGTGATGGGCACACTATTTGCATGATCTAATTATGCATGTGGCTTATTTTCATATATCAGTATCGATGCCCACTTCAGTGAAAACGTTGAACGGGACGAGTTATGAGGATTGGAAGGAGTCTTTGGATTTGTATTTGGCTATGGCCAATATTGACTTAGCTTTACGGGAAGAAGAGCCAAGTGTTCTTACTGTTGAGTTAACTAATGATCAAAAGGCTTATTGTGCAAAATGGGATCATTCGAATCGAGTGTGTTTGATGGTGATAAAGTTCACTATAGAGAAGTCAATCAGACAGAGCATTGTTGAAAACGACAACGCTGCAACTTTTTTGAAATCCATTGGAGAGAAATTTAAGACCTTTGAGAAAGCTGAGAAGAGCCATTATTCCTCCCTCTTTGATCGAGCTAGATATGATGGTGTTAATGGAGTTCGTGAGCACATGCTGAAAATGGTGCACTATCGTAACAAACTAAGGGGGATAAAGCTTGAGATTGACGATAGTTACTTGATTTGGAAAATTCTAGAATCATTCCCTTCCCAGTTTGATGTTTGGAGGACTTCTTATAATACTCAAAACCATGAGTAGACTGTTGATCAGACTATTGCCATTGTTACTCAGGAGAAGGAAGCTATGAAAAAGGGAAAGCCTGGAGTTGTTTAGTTTGCTGACAAACCTCATAAAAATAAGTTTGTTGATTCTACTTCAAAGTCCAAATCTGTTCACAAAAATCATAATGACAAGAAAACAAAGAAGATGGTTCCTAATCTTGGTCCCAACAGAAAATTTTTCAAAGGAGAATGCAAGTATTGCAAGAAGTTCAGACATATGATGAAGGATTGCTATATCCTAAAGAAGAAGAATCAGAGGGAAGGTACACCTCTTGCTCTAGCTTGTTTTGAATCCAATGTTGTTGATGTTCCTCGTAATACTTAGTGGTTTGATTCGGGCGTAACTATTCATGTGGTGAATTCTTTACAGGGGTTCACAAGCCTGAGGAAACCAAGTGATTTTGAATCAAAGATCGTAGTAGGAGATAGAGCTAGAGTCCTTGTTGAAGATATTGGGGTTGTTTCTTTGAGTTTGCCCTCTGGTCATGTTTTGCTTCTGAAAGACGCTGTTTATGTCCCTTCTATTCGTAGAAACCTGATCTCTATTTCGGTTTTGGATAAATGTGGTTATTCTTTTGTGTTTGGCAATGGCAAATTGGACATCCATTTTGAATCTTCTGTTGTTGGACATGGGATTCTTTGTGATAATCTTTATATGTTGACTTTTTCTGATATGAGCGTGAATTCTGTTGTTAGGCATAAGCGTGGCAGGGTTGATGAAAACTCTTCCATGTTATGGCATAGGCGCTTGGGGTATTTTCAAGGCCTCGTATTGAGAAACTCATTAAGCATGAGATTTTACCCAATTTGGACTTCTCTGATTTTGATGCTTGTGTGGCTTGCATTAAAGGTAAGCTTACTGCTAAACCCAGGAACAAGTCTGGGAGTCGTCGTGATGCCGTGTTAGAGTTGATTCATACTGACAGGTGTGGGCCTATTACACCCACTGCTATGGGTGGATATAGGTATTTCATTACATTCATAGATGATTACTCTCGTTTTGGCTGGATAGATCTTCTTTAAGAGAAATCATGTTCCTTGGATGCTTTTAAATTGTTCAAGGCTGCTGCTGAATTAAAAACTGGCAAGAAGATAAAGTGTGTGCGGTCTGATAGAGGAAAAGAATATTATGGCAGATATAATGAAACCGGAAGGAATCCAGGACCTTTTGCTAGATACCTCAAAGAATGCGGCATCGAAGCTCAATACACGATGCTAGGTACACCTGAACAAAATAGAGTGGAAGAAAGGAGAAATCGCACGCTTATAGAGATGGTGAGATCTATGATGGGTCCATCTTGCTTACCTGATTTTCTTTAGGGAGATGCCTTGAGAACCACTGTGTACGTTCTTAATCAAGTGCCTGGCAAGTCTGTACCAAAAACTCCTTATGAATTGATGACTGGAAAGAAACCAAGTTTGAAACACTTGCGTGTTTGGGGATGTAAGGCAGAAGTCAGACCCTATAACCCTATGATGAAGAAGCTTGATCTGAAGACTGTTAGTGGCTTCTTCATTGGTTATTGTGTGGGTTCAAGAGGTAGCAGATTCTATTGTCCTTCTCACTCTACACGAGTAATAAAGTCTGATCATGCAGTATTCTTTGAGGATGATTTGGGTAGTGAGAGCATTGCCTCACTACCAGTTATCTCTAAAGAAGATAGAGTTGAAGTCCCTGCACCTCAATTTCCTAGTTTGGAAAATGATCCAACTCTTTTCATACCTAATAATGAACATGTTCCTATTACCGATGAGATTGTGACAGCATCTACGACAACTTATCAAGATCCTGATATTGTGATTGACCATGCCCCTTTAAATGATGAAATTGCACCTGCACCTGTTATTGTTGAGGCTGTGGTGAGAAGATCTCAAAGAACACATAAGTCATCCATACTGGATGATTATATTGTGTATCTTCAGGAACATGAGTTTGATATCTGTAGTGATAATGACCCTATTAGTTTTGAACAAGCTATCTCTAGCTCTCATGCTTCTGAATGGGTGAAAGCCATGCATGACGAGTTAGCCTCTATGTCTCACAATAATGTTTGGGAGCTTGTTTCTTGCCTCCTGGTTGCAAACCAGTTGGCTGCAAATGGGTTTTCAAAACCAAGCATAAACCATCTGGCGAAGTTGAAAGATACAAAGCTAGATTGGTGGCAAAAGGGTACAGTCAGAGAAAAGGCATTGATTTTAAAGAAACTTTCTCGTCGGTCTCCACAAAGGGTTCTTTTCGAGTTGTTATGGCTATGGTGGCTCATTTTGATCTGGAATTGCACCAGATAGATGTCAAAATAGCTTTTCTAAATGGTGATCTTGTTGAAGATGTCTACATGGTTCAACCTGATGGCTTTGCTGAAAAGGGCAAAGAAAATTTAGTTTGCAGGTTGAAGAAATCCCTTTATGGTTTGAAACAGGCTTCTAGACAATGGTACTTAAAATTTGACCAAGTGGTCACTTCTTTTGGCTTCAAGGAAAATGCCTTAGATCAGTACATTTACCTGAAGATGAGTGGGAGCAATTTTATCATCCTTTTTTTATATGTTAATGATATTCTTCTTGCTAGCAGCTGCATTGATGTTTTGAATGAGACAAAGAAAATGTTGAGTATCCATTTTGATATGAAGGACCTTGGTGATGCTTCTATTGTCTTGGGCATCCAGATATGTCGTGATAGGTCTCGTGGTACTCTTGGATTGTCTCAGAAAGGGTACATTGATAGAATTCTCAGAAGGTTTAATATGTACTCTTGCTCCCCATGTGCCGCACCTGTTCAAAAGGGTGAGAAACTCTCTAATTCTCAGTGTCCTCAAAACGACAAAGAGTTATTTGAAATGGAGAAAGTTCCATACGCTTCCGCTGTTGGGAGCTTGATGTATGCTTAAGTCTGCACTCGTCCCGATATTGCTTTCGCTGTTAATGCTTTGGGCAGATACTTGAGCAACCCTGGTTTGGGTCATTGGAAAGCTGTGAAGAAGGTCTTGATATATTTACAGGGAACTAAAGATTATATGTTGACCGATGCAAAGTCTGATCAACTTGAAGTCATAGGTTATTCAGATTCTGATTTTGCAGGTTGCCCTGATGACCATAAGTCTACTTCAGGCTTCATTTTTATGATGGCAAGAGGAGCTGTATCCTGGAAGAGTATTAAACAGACAATCATAGCTACTTCTACTATAGAGGCAGAGTATGTTGCTTGCTATGAGGCTACCCGCCAAGCTATGTGGCTAAAGAATTTGATTTCTGGCTTCCGCATTGTTGAAAGTAGTTCTAGGCCACTTATAATTTATTGCGACAATACTGCTGTCGTACTTCTCTCTCAAAATAATAAGAGCTCTACTCGTTTGAAGCACTTTGATATGAAGTACTTGTTTGTTAGAGAGAAACTACTTGAGTTTCAGACTCGAATTGAGCACATTGCTACTCAAAGCATGTTGGCAGATCCACTAACCAAAGGCTTGACCGTTGGAGTTTTTAGAATCATTTAACCCATATGGGTTTAGTCAAGTCTTTTGATATTTTGGATTAGTGGGAGTTTTATTTTGTAATCTGTTTATTGAAACTAGTTTTCTGTTTTGGATATGTTATTATTGATGTCATTTTATTGACATATCTTTTGTTGCATTTTGGATGCTTGGAACATGTGGAAATGAAATTCATATTTCCTTATCTATACCGTGACTAAAATATAAACTATTGTAGTGTATAATGTATATCTCTATCGGATATGATTGTATGCTATTGTGAAATTATTATATTTCTTGGTGATAATTAATAACTTGTCATAATAATATAGATTTTATACTTAATAATTTAATAATGTTATCCAAGTGGGAGAAATGTTAGATTTTCTTATTAATATATTATTATATTAATTTGATGGATTAGCATCATTAAATCATTATATCTATATTGTGTTGATTAATTATATGATATGTAAATATTATGTATATAGATAGATTTAGCTATTGGGCTTTTGTTTGGATGGACCGTGATGGGTTGACTCATTCTATGTGCCTAGTGAGAGGTTCCTACTCTCATCTATGGTTGCCTATATAATCACTATCCCATTAGGTGATTATTACACAGAGTCAGTAACACACTGGACATAAGGCACTCAGATTAAGAGTAGTACACGCTCACTATTAGGATTCATGGATCGCTTGTCTTCAGGTACGTCTTCAATCAAAACTTTGTTGACATGATGTGTGTTAAAATTGTGTTATGAATTGTATGTTCATCATAAGAATTTTTCTTCATAAAGGACATATAATATTTTAATTATGTAAAAAATAAAGTTGTCATAAAAAATGGTAAAAATGATAACTAAACAATTAAGTAAGAAACTTATAAGTTTCCTCAAGTAGCTTTCCATCAACTAGAAACTTTTAGCTTTTTAAAAATTATATGCTCTTTATTTTTTACTTTCACCAAATAGCTCTAGTAGCTTTTAAAAAACCATAAGTTACTCAAATAATGACACTCATTATGATTGTGATATTCTATTAAAATAATGTTAAAATTATACTTGCGGGTGTCTTATGTTTTAAGTTTTATTAAGGTGGATCTAATTTATGTTACATCATTATTATCGTGACTTTGAAAGAACTATGATTTATGATGATTAAAATTACATTTTTTAACCATTTAAAACCGCCATAAATTACGAAACACATTTTGAGAATTGTTGTCTTTTGTAACATTTTGAATTTAATTATTGGGTAACTTTATTTATCAAATAATTAAATTAAAACAGTTATGTTAAATTTTTAAAATTGACTGGGATACGCTTCGGGTAACCAAAAGATACCTAATTGGTTCTAGAAAGTGACCAAACAAACTAAAAAACTAAATTACCTTTAATGATAATGATTTCCTTAATTGCCTAATGCCTCCACATTTATTTTTCCTTTTCCCTTGCATGTCCTGTACGTGTTGCTAAGGAAGGAAAGCAAAATGCAATACACTTTCCTTTGCTTCCACGTTCCCATATCCTTTTTTTTAATTTTTAATTTCTTTCTTTTTTCTGTTGTTATACAAGCAGCAGGTAACCCATTATTATTTTTTTATTCTCTAACTTTCACTCTTGCCAAACCACGATCCCCTCTTAGCATGTTCTCTTTCTCCTCTTTAATTTTCTTCTTTTCTTAAAAAAAAGAGAGCAAGCATCAGACCCCCATTATTCACGTCCCTATTTCATTTGTTTTATATGTGACCCTTTTCTTTTTAATTTTCATTTCTTGTCTTTCAATTTCATTCTCCCTGTTCCAATTCTCACCTGCTAGAGAAAGAAATCAAGGAGCGTTTCGAGCTTGGAAATCAAGAATTCCAAGTAGGGGAGCATTATGTCTTAAATGTAGAAATTATGAATGGATAGGGGTATATATATTTATTTATATTGATGAATGTTGTGAACACCTATTTTGGTCTGGTCAATTTTCACCAAAAATGAGGAATTTTTATCACTATCTTAGGCTCTGATTGATATCCATAAGTGAAAAGAGTTCCTCAAAAAAAAAAAGACTCGGAAATGATTATTTCCGAGTGAAAGGACTCGGAATGATCATTTCCGAGTAAGTCCGAGTGGGACGTGGTCGAATGTTAAGTCTCTAAATAAGGAGTCTCCAAGTGGGCCTCAAGTGTCAAGAAATTTCCAAATAAAGAAGAAGCTTCAAGAAAAGACACAAGGAAAGACGTTCCGAGCAAAGTCAGACTATCTGAGTGGTCAGCTCGCCAAAATTCTGAGTGAGAAAAAGCCCGGTTCTGAGTGAAAATGTCCAAATCCCAAGTTCTGAGTGAAAAGAAGGCCGGTTCCGAGTGAAAATATCCGAGCTCCAAAATCCTGAGCGAGAAGAAGCCTGGTTCCAAGTGAAAATGTCCAAATTCCAAGTTCTGAGTGAAAAGAAGGCCGGTTTCGAGTGAAAATGTCGGAGCTCCATGTTCTGATTGAGAAGAAGGCCGGTTCTGAGTGAAATTACCCGAAGGGTTTGAAGTTAAGAATTCTGATTGAAAAGAAGGCCTGTTCCCGAGTAATTGCACCCAAAGGATTGAAGCCAAGCTCTGAATTCTGAATGAAAACAAGGTAAACTTCCGAATGGAAAACAAGTCGGATGGGTTGATACACAATTGGAACAATTCTGAGTGAAAACAAGGCAAATTCCAAAGTGAATACATCTGATGGGTTAAATGCTGACTGGAAGAAGGCCAGTTCCGAGTGAAAATGTCCGGTTCCGAGTGAAAATGTCCGAGCTCCATGTTCTGATTGAGAAGAAGGCCGGTTCCGAGTGAAATTACCCGAAGGGTTTAAAGTTAAGAACCATTTTGATTGAAAAGAAGGCCTGTTACCAAGTAATTGCACCCAAAGGATTGAAGCCGAGCTCTGAATTCTGAATGAAAACAAGGCAAACTTCTGAATGGAAAACAAGTCGGATGGGTTGATACACAATTGGAACAATTCTAAGTAAAAACAAGGCAAATTCTCAAGTGAATACATCTGATGGGTTAAATGCTGACTGAAGCTGTGAGAGATGCCTGACTTCGGATGAATACATCCGAATAGATAAGTGCCGATTGGAACCATTCTGAATGAAAGGCGTCCGACCTCAGAAGAATGCATCTGAGTGGATAATGGCCGATTGGAGCTATCCTGAAGGAACCACTTTCCGAGTGTATAATGTCGGGCGGATATTGAATGAGTCACTTTCCAAGTTCCATAATTTCCATGAGAAATACTTCTGAATGATGAAAGATTGATTCTGAAGGAATACTTCTCCGACTGAAGCCCATCCGATTGAAGCATTCCCAATTGAGTGCTTCAAGCAGTGATGAGTTCCAAGCAAAAGCCCATCCGATTGAAGCAATTCTGATTGAGTGCTTCAGGCAATGACGAGTTCATCCGAGTGAAACAGTAGCGATTGAATGCTTCAAGCAATGACCCACTTCCGAGCAAATCAACACCGAGTGAAGAATTTCTTAATGGACAGGGGACCTGATGAATGCTTCTTGGAAAGCCATTTCTGAGTCAATGATATGAACCCAGACTCTCACACCGGGTGTCAGGAGTCGGATCAGACCTGTGGATTCAAGCTTTCACTCGGTCTTTTATATGAAAGCAGTCATTTCACTCGGTCTTCTATAGGAGAGCATTTATTCCTCTCGGAGTAACTCCCACTGTAGGAGGATACCGACTGGGGCGCTAAACCGAGTCAGAAGGGAAATGTCGACTCCATATTTCCACCATGCTGACTTGGATTCCCACTGCCCAAGTGGATCCATGAATCCTGGACGTGGTGGACAGGGGGCGGAAGTGGAGAAAATAAAGAATTTCCCACCAGCCGTTGTCCTCCCCAAACAGGTAGTGGCCAGGACAGCACCACTACGTACCTGGGTGAGTGGAAACTTGGGTTGTCCCAAACACTCAGCCCCCGTCTTGGACCCCTATAAATGCCCCAGCTGAAGAAGCTCAAGGGGTTGGATTTTTTCACCTGACAACTGAACTCTGCCTTTACTCTCTCCAAGTCCCAGTACCTAATCCTCTCCACAACCGTCCAGCACCTCTGATCCTTGACACCGTCCCAACAGCACCATCCCCCTCCTAATCCTCTCCACAACCGTCCAGCACCTCTAATCCTTGACACCGTCCCAACAGCATCTTCCCAACAACACCTTCCCAACAGCACCGTCCCCCTCCTAATCCTCTCCATAACCGTCCAGCACCATTAATCCTTCATACCGAGCAGCGCCTCTCAAATCCTCACAATACCGTCCTTGCGCCAAGCCTTTACACAGCCCCAGCACACTCACCCACACATCGTCTCAGAAAGGAGAACACTCTGGTACGTTTCCTTTCCTCACTCGGTTTTCCTCGTCCTCACTCGGTTTTCCCTTTCCTCACTTGGTTTTCCTCGTCCTCACTCGGTTTTCCTTTTCCTCACTTGGTTTTCCTCGTCCTTACTCAGTTTTCCTTTTTCTCATTTGGTTTTTCTTCTCCTACTCAGTTTTTCTTCTCTCACTCGATTTTCGCTCATTTTTCCCTCTCTTTTCCGAACTTACTTTTTCTCTTTCTCTCTTGTAGCTTCTGCTACCCCCCCCTCTTTTCTATCTTTTTTTTTGTCCTTTACTTTTAAGTTTTACTTAAAAAAGAAGAAAATTTCAATCATCCATTTCCTAAAAAAAAATTTAAAAGAACTATGTAACCCTGATTTCTTGGTAACTCAAGAATACGTAGGAGCAGGACTTTAAATCCTATCGGGCCCACCTTTCCCATTTTTATTCCTATTTTTATTTTCTTTATTTTTCCTTTGCAACTCCCTTTCTATCCACTTCCATGAAAATCAATTTAGACGTGACGTCTTGTTGATTTTCCCCTATCTTTGGTAGGCCATCGCCACAAGGAACGAAATACTTGGGACGAGACGTCCCGCTTATCCCCTTCCCGTTTCTAACCCCGCATTTTGATTAAATCCCATGAAAATCAATTTAGACGTGACGTCTTGTTGATTTTCCCCTATCTTTGGTAGGCCATCACCACAAGGAACGGGATACTTGGGACGAGACGTCCCGCTTACCCCCTTTCCATTTCTAACCCCGTATTTTGATTAAAGGATGACTAATTTAGACGCAACATCTTGTTAGTATCCTTCCCTTTTCCTGTTATACCAAAGCCAAGGTTAATTTGGATGCGACATCCTGTTGACCTAAACTCCATGTCTGTTCAGTTTGTTCCTTCTGTTTTTGCACAAAGTACAACAATGAAAGGGGAGAAATATAACATCTTTTGTAAGGCTAGTTATGTTGCCCATTTTCAATCTTGGTACTGTTTCTGATGATAAGTGCTTTATAATACAATAAATTAGGTCTAAATTGCTTAGGATTTTAGTCATTATCCACTGTATTTCCTTTATTTATTACGATTGTTGCTTTCTTTCCACTCTATTCTACTTGGGTATGTTATTTTGCAGGAATTAAGGTAATAAAGGGTCAAAAACAAGAGAAAAACGACCATAAAATGATAAAGAAACAAGAAGAACAAGCCCAAAGTAGAAAGAACTCTCTTTTTATGCTGAATTCCGACTCAGAATGCTGAAATCCGACTCAGAAATGCTGAATTCCGACTCAAAATGACCAAATCCAAGTGGGATGACTGAGAAAGGACCAAATCCGAGTGGAATACTACACTGTTGAAGGTAAATCTGAGTGGAATGGCTCAGAATGGAGCCTTTCCGAGTGGAACGACTCAGAATGGAGCATTGCCGAGTGGAAAGTTCCCTGTCAAAGCCATTCCGAGTGATAAATGGCTGAGGTTCAATGCTGAAATGGAATGAGTATCGGTTGGAGGAGATTCCGAGTGGAAACTTCCCCGACTGCGTCCATTCCGAGTGAAAAAAGGAGATTGACCTTCAATAAATATGTCCAAAACTATTCTCCGAGTGAAAGGATTGCTGATTGAAGTGAATCTGAGTGGGAGCTTTCTGATTGCAACTAATCCGAGTGAAAAGCTGTTCCGAGTGAATGTATCCAAATGAATGAGACTGAGTGAATTCCAAAGCAAAGCTTTAACCGAGTGGTCCAAATTCAGAGACAGCCGAGTGAAAATGATTGGGAACCGATTGAATCTGAACCGAGTGAGTCTTCAATCAGTTCCGAATGAACTCCATGAACCTGAGTCGAGTGAATGGTTTCAGTCGGATCCGAGTCCCTCTTCAGTCAATTCCGAGCAACACAAGCAAATCCGAGCAAGGTTTCTCTGAGTGAAACAATGAAAAAGAGAACCTCTCGCTTGAGCGAACCTTTATCCGCTTGAGCGAGACGGTTTCCTTCAACAAACGCTTAAGCGAAAAACTCTCGCTCAAGCGAAACCGACCGATTTTCTTAAATACCGACCCTCAACTCAATACCGAGTGAAGATTTCACTCGGTTTTATGTACGAACAGTACCATTTTCACTCGGTTTTGGGCACAAAAGGCACCCTTTCACTCAGATTTTGCAGAAAAGATGAAAACCGACCCATTTTTCCACTCGGAATTTGCCCAGCTGAATAAATCCAAGCACCGAATTATTGGAAATATTAAAATAATGCAAATTGGCACAGCTGGAACTCACATGCACCGAAAGTTTCCTCCCACTTGCAATTACAACGCGTTTCTTAGCTGGATCCCCCCTTTCCATCGCCTATAAAAGGAGAAGAAGTTGCAAGCATCCAGAATCAATCATCTCTTCCCATCAATTACCATCAGATTCATTTTCTTTTCTTTTCTTCGTTACTTTCTCTCTTTTTCTCTTTAGTTTTCTTATTTTCCATTTTTCTTTCTCTATTCGTTTTTATTTTCTTTCTTTTTATTTTCTTTTCTTTCTTTTATTTTGTAAGAGTGTGAGGGCTGTAAAAGTGAGAATTTAAATTTGTAATTGGTGGAGAAATTATTGCAACAAGGAATTACAGTGGTAAATTATTCTGAGCTTTTGGAGAAACCCGTAAGTGTTTATTATTACCATGTCTTGTATGTTTTATTTTTCCATTATTTATATGAATTTGAATTATTTCATGAGTAGCTAAATTAATTATCTTGGGATAAAGGGGGTATGATAATATTTTATTTTAATGTTATTTTGACTTGGAATTAAATAAATTTCTGTTTTCCATTTAGTTCAATTATGCTTAATGCTTTTAGTGATTCCTAACAAGAACCTCAATGATAAAACTGTATACTTGCGGGTATATTAGTAAGTTTAGGTAATAAATAGAATCGAGAGATTTATTTTTACCAGAAAGCTTTGAACTAAACCTAAGATTTTTGAAATGCTTTTTGTGACCTCGGTAAAACCATGAAAGTAATCAAAATTCTTTTGAGGAAATAAAAGGGATTTTCATAAAACGATAATCGGCCTTTCTAAGGATTAAGCAGCGCTTTCCATAGGTTAGGTACATTAATAGGATTCCGAGAGGAACATATTAATTAGCTTTTGGAAAATTCACCTTGGAAAACTTAATTCGATTCTTATTTATGAAAAGTTAAAATTCATTAACATAAAATAGAGTCTTAATCCCCCGAAATCCCAAGATATTCTCAACTCTGATTTTTAAGTGTCAAGTAAATTTTATTTTTATATTAATTCGTATCTGTGCAACTTTAATTTGTGCTTTATTTTATAAAAATCTTAAAAATCAATTGTGTGGATAATTAAATTTCAATATGCTGGTACTTTGAACAAAGTCACTGTGGAGAACGATAATCTTTTATATTACGTGACATAACCTGTGCGCTTGCGGGCCCTGTCATCTGACAGGCGATGTAGGGTGCTAATACCTTCCCTACTCGTAACCGACTCCCGAACTTGAATCTCATTCTTTAAACTAGTGCTTTACTGAACTTAGTTTTTTCCAATGTTTTTCCTATGGATAAAAACATTGGTTGCGACTCCCTGTTTTCTTTTCGAAAGGGTTTCGAAACTCGTTTTATTTCGAGAGGGTCGGCCGCGCCGTCGCGATCCCGGTCGCGACAGATGGTGACTCCACTAGGGACACTTAAGAGAGTCAGGCCAATTTGATTGAAAAATGCATGTTCTCGTATATAGCCTTCGTTCGCCTTGATTTCTTCCCTTGTTATTTTTTTTGTTAATTGTCGTAAGTGTATGTTGTTCTTTGTTAGCTGCTGTAAATGTTTGTTATTATTTCCAATTGTATCTTGTTATTTGTTCTGTTGTCTATGTTTTGCATGTTTGTTGAACCCTAGGGTAGAGGACCATGTTATTTTTCTGCAATCATTGAACCCTAGGGTAGACGACTTTGTATATTTATTCTGTGTTTGTTCTTTGTGCAAAATGGGGTAAGGTAAAAGGTATTGAATGCCCTTCCACACACTACACTCATAATTACTTGCACACACCTATGAGTGGCGCCCTATACCCGGGCCCCAAATGAAGCTTAAGTTAGGAGGGGTTGGTAACAGAATCCTATGGGATGTACTTCCTATCCGGTGTTCGTGAGAACCTCAACTAGAGTTCGACCTCTCATGATATACGCTCTCATGATATACGCACCTAGTGGATTCCCCACTGTTTGCGCCCCTGTCATGGGTAGGATCTTGACTCTGGTGACCTTCTAGATGTCTAGTGGAAGCCACCTGGTGTGGAGAGTCACTTTTAGACAAGCCATAGGGCCTAGAAAAGACTTTCAACAAAACCCGACCTAGGCTACAAAAGGGCAATCTTTACTTTACCTTATATCATTTTCGCTTTCCCTTTTATCCAAAAAAAAATGAATTATCTACCACCCACAGGCTTGCTTAATTTTTGAAATAATGACTCATTTTGGAACACACGGTATTCTTTGGGTGAATAGATAATCCCTTTTTTGATCATGTGCCTCTGAGTCCCTAGTCGTGAGTTTTCCTAATCGTCGAAAAAAACCAAAATGATTTTTTTTGTGTCCTTTCAACCAGATCATCAATGACGATTAAGAAAACCCATGATTTTTGACAGCTTGGGCTTACATGAGTTTTGGAAATCGATGTTTCCCAAAAAATATTTCACTTTACATCAGATCCTTGGGGAAACATGGATATCGAAATATAATAATAACTAATTCTTTTTTTCTTTATCTTGGTGATTTGTAGGAAGCGATTCAGAAGTTGGCAGTATCTCTGAGCAAGTATGGAAATTAACATGAAACATGATAATTATGGTACAGATGTGACAGAGTTGAAGAAAATACTGCATCTTAAAGCCAAGAAGGTTGATACAGTTAGTCTGCAGGCACTGGGGAAGAGATTGAGTCTGACACAAAAGATGGCCTTTGCCAGAAGATATGGGAAAATCTTAAAACTGTTAGAGGTGGAAGTCCAAACTGAAGCAATTACAGCTTTGGCACAGTTTTATGACCCACCCCTCCGCTGTTTCACGTTTAGAGATTTTCAGCCGGCTCCGTCAATAGAAGAGTTTGAGCAGATATTGGGGTTACAAATGGAAGGGCAAATTCCCTATCACCATCTTGACCATCACGCAACAACCGCTTCAATCGCCCGTGTTTTGAGAATTTCTCCCGAGGAATTGAGGAATGTGCAGATGAATAGAAATTAAGTTCCCGGGTTCACCCGAGAATTTCTAGAGAAGCACATGCAGATCCTGGCTGATAAAGAGGAATGGGAGGCTTTCATGGATACTTTAGCCCTCACTATTTACGGGGTTGTTTTGTTCCCTAATTTAGACAACTACGTGGATTATGACGCTATTGCCGTCTTCCTGGCTCGTAAGCACCGACTCGAGAATCCTGTTACAGCCGTGTTGGCTAACGTGTATTGCACCATGGATTTCTGCCACACGCAAGGAGGAAAGAGAATCATTTGTTGTTTGCCTGTTTTGTACGTATGGCTCACATCTCATGCATTCCATCAGATATGTAAAGCTGAGTGCCTAGTTTCTGATCTGAAATTGTGTCAGCTGGCCGCGAAAAGTGGGCGTGAATTGCAACACCCCTGATTTTCTGTACTCGAATCCCAATGTGATCGTCATAATTAATAAAAATTGCAAATAAATTTTTCACGTTTGAAAACATTTCCAATACACCATCATGACCACATCAAGACCCAAATCACAGAAAACCAAAGAGTGAGATTTAGTAATCTATAACTGGATCGATAAATGGTTTGCCCATAAAGGTATACAAAATAATAGAGTATACAGCGGAAGAATGTGTATACCGGGCATACGCCTAGTCCCATATATGACGATATGAGAAAAGGCTAGGCTAGCACGCAATGGCATATTATAAGCCTATTAGACAACCATCATCATTCTACAGTTAATTTTATAAGCATGCAAAGCCTAAGGTATAACTATATATATATACATGTACACACGGGAGTCTTCTCCCAGCCTTCGCTATCATCAATATACATCAATTAATTTTAATCCTCCCAATACACTGTAAATCATCTCTTACATTCTACATATTTATTCATCATCCATAAATTCAAGAATTATCTTACATATACCACATACTACATTCAAGAATTAATCATCAACGCTCATCATTCAATTTTTAATCCTTCTAATACACATCAAATCATCTCTTACATACTACATTTATATCCACGATTCACACTTTCGAAGGATCATTCTATACATGTTCAAATTCATTAAAATCGCCTACATTCTTAGAATTCATTCATTATACAAGAACCATAAAGGATGCCAGCCAAGGCACTTCCATTACCACTATTTACCTTCACCAAAGCTTTGACTAGAAATCCGAACTCATCCCATGGAAACCTGCATCACAAGGCTAAAAAGGAGACCACATAGGAGAGTGAGTTATACATTCAAAATGACGAATAATATATATATTGTGATCATGTATATATGCATATAAACGTCATGTGTGCTTTGCTATCAAAACATCAATTTATCATTCATTCATTATCTCATTATCACTATGGCATATAAGCCTCATGAATCACAATTCATATCATAAATAAGCACAATATATACACAATCACATACACCAACACTTAGCCACTTATCAACAAGGGCATTCATATTCATTATCATCATTAATTATAAACATTCACGCCCTTCATCACATTGGGCCATAAATACATATCGTCATATTCACATCATTTCATTTATTCATATATTTTCTTACTTTTATGTGGTCTTTCCGTATATTAATTTCTCATCCCATCAACACCATACCACCATCTCAATCATCATCAATCATCAGCATATTTTGGCATATCTCCATGCTATATGTGAATGCTCTTATAGCTAATGCATATGCACAGTGGAATAGACAACAAATGCGGATCCGACTGTGGGAATAAACACCAAGTTGTGGGTTCAAGCATGATCACATACCATGCCCCTACTGCAGTAGTAAAATGTGTACACATATATCATAATGCATGCATATTCACCATATTTTTACTGGTACCAAACCGCATCGCCCATCATGCAACACATGGTCATTTTCACCATGACCGCGGTATACAACATATTCAACATATGGTGTTGCGGGCCAACCATGATTCTCAACATGACAGTTGTGATCCAAGGGACCACAGGGGACACCTGCTCCTCAAGAGCCACCCCCACAAGGGTCAACCACATGCAGCTCCCCGTAGCTCAGCATGGGCAGCTTCGTGACTTACACACCAAGTCACAGGGGAACAACATAAATGCTCGTGCACTGAGCCGCCTTCCCACTGGGCCAACCGGGGGAATCCCCTAATATTCCAACACCGGTAGCTATGATATGCCATGGATGCAATGCAATGCAAATCAAATGCAAGCTCACTCTGTGCATCCTAAATGCCACTCATCAAACATCATCATCATCATTATAATCACCAACACCACTATACACCTTAGTGGATTTTATCATTGTTGGTTTCATAATTATTATTTTTAAGTTTTAATGTGGTATTTCCATCTCAACATATTTCACATATATTTCACATCATATAGGCAAGTCAACACTTGCAATCAACTATAACGACATTACAATAATCATATAATTATGTACAAGCCCCTCAAGGCATGTCATACATATAGTTGGCACCTCAATGGCCATAAACATTATTTCATACCAATCCACACATGGAGATCAAAAGACATAACAAACATCATAATGTTAATCCACACATTTAACGAGGTATTTTCGAAACATATACATATGTATATAGCAATCATCATTGTCTCACACACGTACAAGTCAATTACTTGTATTCATCACAAGAGTACCATAATAATTCTCAATAATTATCAAATTGCCATTTCAATTAATTCAATACATATACATGGCAAGGCAAGCATGAGTATCCATCACATACAATAATCACTATTAAATTTACTCATGCAATTTGAATGTTAACTCCTCTCCTACCTCAAGAGAAGAGCCGAACGGTTCCAATGCTCCGTATGCTCCTCCACATCATCCGGAATATGATCTACATACCATATGCAAGTGTATTTACATAATTAATAACCATTATAATTCCAAACACTTGTTAGCTTATTATAAAACTCAACCTCAAGTCCTAGACTTGGTAAGCATCAACTTATGTAATTGTGTTAGGCTTCGGAATTCCTTTCCCAAAGCCAAGATCCTCTAGATCTTAAAGGCTAACTACATCCCACATCATCATTATCTCATCCATTACATGATGTATTTTTAATTCACCTCAACTCTTCAAATATCCTCATTATAAAATTTCATTCAAATTTATTAGAAGCCTCTTGGCCCCAATCAAGACCATCATCAATTAACAAGTCCTTATAGCATTTATTATCTTACCCAACCTCATAAACATAGTTCAAAACATTATTAACCTCATTAATCAATCCCAATGATTCTAAAGGTTCATTCCCTTCTTATAATTCCTTCTAAGACATCAAAAATCATCAAAATTACTTATTTAGTCAAAACCCCCAAATCACTCCACTTAGGGTTTTCATCACAACTCAATAACCATTTCAAATAACCATCAATCTCAATCATTAATAACACCCACACATATATTATCCAGGGTTTTCACTAAAAATCCTTTTCCATGGCATTATTATCCATTTCCCCCAAATCTTAGGGTTAGGGTTTTGTTTCTTCAAGTCATTTTCCATCAAAACAACACCCATTCTCCCATCACAACACTTAAATAGGCTCAAAACCATAAACTAGCACCATGGGTGTTCAAGGTCATACCTCTTTCTCCTAGATCAAGCTCCAAAACGAAAATGAGATGAAGAGAAATGAGATGGGTCAAGCCTTGCTCCAAGTTCCATTTTTACTTCATGAATCCATGATATCCAATTAATTTGGTGTGGGTGAGGAAGTGGAGGAAGTAATCACGGTTTTGGGTGTGAAGAAGGAAGAAGAAGGTGGAAGAAGACGAAGAAAAAGAATATAGAAGGGAGAGGAAAAGTGACGTGAGAGTGGAAAGAAAGTGAGAGTTTATGATTTAATATTTTCTTCCCATTAAAAATCTCACTATTATAATTAAGATGGCAGCCCAACAATCCATCATGTCATGTTATATTTACATTAATGCCCTTATATGACTCCTCGGTATCTAATAAAATAAGGGGAAAAGAGTCCACGCCATTAGAACCGAGAAAAGAAGGGCCAACATACTCAAACCGAGAGAAAAGAGGGGAAAAATACTATCAGGGTGTCACTCGCTCAAGCGAAACCCACATTCGCTTGAGCGAGACAGCCCATCACGCTTGAGCGTCTCAGTTCGCTCGAGCGGAAACGTTCCAGTAAGCATTCCCAAATGCATTCGCTCGAGCGAGGTTCCCCTTCAACTAGCCACTCGCTCGGGCGAGAATTGTCCAATATCTATTTCCACACTTGCTCGTTTGAGCGAGATATCCATTCGCTTAGGCGAATCCGACAAGAAGTCATCCTTCCCAGCACTCGGGTTTTTGTTGACAGAATTTCCCCTAAAACCGACCCAACATTCATTCGGCTTCTACTCGGTAAAGTTTATTTGAATCCGAGTCATCTCACACTCGGTTCTCACTTGGCATAACAATCTAGACTGACCCATTTTTCAATCAACCAAGTCATACCAGGGCCGACTCACACTCATAGTCTATCACTTGGCTAATTACTTCCAAAACTGACTCATCTCTTGTTTGACCGCTCACTCGGTAATTCATACCTCTTCTCACTCAGAGAATACCTTAACCATTCATTCCTCAGGAATAAACTCCTTAATCACGTTCCACTCGGAATTACATAACATTCACTCGGAGTACGAACCTCATTCACTCGGAATGTATATAACATCATTATATAAAATCATTCACTCAGCATTTCATTCCCAAAACTGACTCAACACCTGATCGGCTATCACTCGGCAATTCATCTCAACACCGACTCATCTTACTTAGTTTTTCTACTCGGCAAAGTCAATCAAAGCCGACTCGTCTCACATTCAGTTCTCTGCTCGGTAGATTCAATTCAGACCGAGTCTGCTCTCACCCAGTCTTACACTCAGTATATTCATCCCAAATCCGACCTATCCTTCATTCGGTTTTCACTTGGTAAAACCTTCCAGAAACCGACTCCTATGTTTAGGTCATTTATGCAGAATTTTCATTCCAAGACCGACTCATTACCTAGCTAGCTTCACTCGGCATTTTATCATAATTTTGACTACCTCTCTTTCACTCAAGGAGAGTTATTCCAAGGAAAGTTCTGGACGAACACACACCAAGTATCACCAATCGGTGTTCTCCCACTCGGAGAATACAAAGTCGGGACACACAACTCAGAACAAGTACACTGAACTCAGAAATTCCCTTTCGGGACTCCACTATCCAGATCATCACACTCAAGAGCCTTCTCACTCGGATTATGTACACTTCCTCACTCGGAAAGTCATGACTCGGACTTGAGTCACTCGGAATTCACTCAGAAGTTTCACCCTTTCTTAGTTTATTTTCAAAATCCTCACTTAGATAGAATTCATTCATGAACTCACCCACTTACCATCTAATGGTCTCTCCTGGGCAAATGCCACTTCCAGTAGCCAATCCCCTGATTCTCCTAGCATTTACGCTTGAGCGAATTGGCCATTCGCCTGAGCAAAATCAGGCTAGTAGGTAATTCCCTTCACCCTCGCTCGGGCGAGACTCCATTCGCCTGGGCGAAATTCCTCCAGAGAGTAGACACTGATACTTGCGAATTTCTTCCAGAGAGCAAACATTGATACTGGGCAAGTTTGCTTGAGCGAAATTCACCTTCGCTTGAGCGAAAATTGCCCAGAAGCCATAATATTGGTGCAGGAGACTCTCGCTTGAGCGAGGTCCCATCTCGCCTGAGCGAGAATACCAGCACAGAGTCAAAAACGAAAATTCACACAGGCCATCGTATGAAACTTCATCATAAGCCAAATTAATCATATCCAAGCTATCATGTACATCATATAAGGCATATATAACTTGTTCTAAATATTCTCACTCGGAATTCCTCATTATAAACCAAATTTGAATTTATCCCTCAGCTCATACACATCATGAAAGGTACATACGGCCTGTTCAAGCATTCCTACCTATAAAATCCTCATTCCAACATATTATTCATGTTAAATTCAAATTCATCTTTATCTTATATATATTCATACTTTGCCACAATGATTCCATATATTCTCACACATCATTCTCAATAATCAACCATTTGCCATTCTCATTAATTACTCATTTTTATAAAATTCGGGATGTTACATGAATGGGCTAATCACCTAATAAGCCTCACATCTGAAAAGGTCAGGTGGTACCCTCAATGGCTAGTGGTTGAGTCAGTCATTTACAGCTGTGGAGATTACCCGAATGTTCCTCTCATGGGCACACAGGGATGCATCAATTACAACTCTGTTATTGCAAAGCGTCAGTTGGCTTATCCTCTACTTGGGCCACCAAACGAAGAACTGCTCACTCCCTTCATTTTGTACTATGCGAAAGGGAATTACACATCCGCTGTTCAGGACATAGCCAATGCATGGAAGAAGGTCCATAGAATGGGAAAAGAATTGGGAGCACGAAGCCATGTTGTAGGGGCTGAATACTTTGAATGGGTCTTAAACAGGGTTTCCATTATAAAACTGCCCTTCAGAAGTCCTTCATACCAATCTGTGAATAATTTCCCTCCGCCACTCATCATGGAGGACAAAGCCACCATGGCTCTGAAGGCACAAATAGAAGAGTTGACAGCAAAGAATCAAAAACTAGAGGAAGACCTTTTGAAATGTCAACAAGAGTGTGCCCTTCAGAAGAATGAGAATTCCGAAGGAAAGCATGTAATGGATGAAATGCGGAAGAAGAGGAAAATTGATGAAGACTACTAGGTAAAATAAGACCGATGCCTTCGTGCAGCCAATTCACAATTAAAAATGAAAGGCCAACAGAGCGACGCCATATTGGATAAAAAACAAGTCCTGAAAAACATGCTGGCACAATCCAAAGAGAAAGAAAAAGAGACCTTGGTGAAAAAAAAATATTGCAAACCCGGGTCCACAAATTGGAGCAGCAGCTTGATGAAACAATGAGGGCCTATGAGCAAGAAATACATGCTGAACAGAAGAAAGCCCTTGATGCTGAACGACGCTGCCAAGAATCCACACAAGTTTTGGGGACTGAGTTAGCTCAACAGGATGAAGTCATTCATTTATGGATGGACCGTTTCGCCAAGTTGGCATACCTATCCAATGGAATCTTGGAAGATTTTCCCTTAATGTTGAAGCAGGCCGAAGGCATGGTCAATCCCCTATCCACCCCAAAGGAGATATCGTCATTTCTGAACTATTGTCAAGAAAGACTTTGCAAAATGAGAGCCATGATTGCCCAGGCCAGGAATGGCTAAATGTTGTAATCGTATCTTTCAAGTAACATTGTACCTTTACAGATGAATGGAATGACGAATTAATTTACCTTCACAACTGTTTCATGTTAATTTCCGCCTTACTGCTTTACCTAGTACTTTTGAACGCGACGTTCTGAGGAACAGTCGGAGAATACATGCCAAATTCAGAATCGCATCCTACGTACCTCGTTTGTTTTTCTTTCTTCTTTTACCATAGTCTTTATCTTTTTTTTTCTTTCCTAACAAAATGTTGTGGTTCCTAGACATTACGGGTAAACATCCTTACGCGACTCGGTTAAGGAAGAAACTCATGGCCGAAGTAGAGCAAGAGAATGAGAGTCTCAGAGCTGAGATTAGTCAGCTGAAAGAACAAATAGCCGAGATGGCCAAGCTACTTGAAAGGAGAGTCACAGAGGGGGATTCTTCGGCCGGAATTGAAGACGCTAGGCAAAGGCCGCCCACTCCCTGACACACTCAGGGTCCTGCTGGAGGGCCAAGCGCAAACCCTGTTGCGCCTCCCCTAATAGTTCATGTTAGGAGACCAAACCCTGTTGACGCCCAGCAACCTATCTTCGTAAATGCAGAAGGTAACATCATACCTTTTCCGCAATACGGGCTGCCACAGGGCTATTTCCCACCGCTTCAAGAAGAGCCTGATTATCAAGAGGCGATCCTACATATGGCTCAGCCAAATGTCCAGCCCGTCCGGGACCCTCAAGCAATTCCGATCCATACGCAAGCCATTCATACCTAAGCCACGCAACCACAAGCTGCCCAAGCAACAGCCGGACCCCACACCTCAATACCGAATACAAACTCGGTATATGTCAACCAGCCGATCAGGAGTACTGGTCATCATGTCGCTGCAGGTCCAGGTGCTACTGCCGCTACCCAGGAGGGAAGGATAGAGTTCCTGGAAAGGCGATTAAGAGAAATGGAAAGAACGAACCGGTTTGGAATGGGTAGTGCTGCACAACTCTGTCTGATTCCTGACGTTGTTATCCCTCCCAAATTCAAAATGCCTGAATTTGATAAGTATCGAGGGCTAACCTATCCGAAGAACCATTTTACCATGTACTGCCAGAAGATGGCTTCACACGCTTCCAATGACCCTCTGCTCATTCATTGTTTCCAGGATAGTCTGGCTGGAGTACCTCTAACTTGGTACAATCATCTTGAATGATCTCGTATACGTTGTTAGGAGGATTTGGCAGATGCTTTCATGCAACAGTACAAGTACAATCTAGATATGGCGCCAGATAGAGTACAGTTGCAGAACATGACCAAAAAAGACAACGAGACGTTTAAAGAGTACGCCCAACAGTGGCGTGAGGTAGCAGCTCAAGTAGACCCGCCTCTATTAGAAAAAGAGGTAATTTCTACATTCATTGATACGCTCCAATCACCCTTCTAAGATAGAATGGTAGGGAGCGTTTCAGCATATTTCTCTGATATTGTCACTATCGGAGAAAGGATAGAGAATGGTCTACGAACTGGGAAGATCATCCGGGGTCCATCTGGGGCCGGAGTAGCAAGAAAACCTACGCCTGGAGAGGGTAGGAGAAAAGAAGGGGAAACCAACTTGGTCTCCTATAACCAAGGAAGAAACCAGCCCAGGCCATTTACCCCCGTCACCTTTCCATCGGCATACCACAACGCACCACAACCATACGTGGCTGCAATCCCAAATCCAAACCCACCACACTTCCAACCACCCATTATGTGACCTCCCGCACCACCACAAACACTATACCAGACACCGCAAATGAACCCGCCTAATCCAAACCCTAGGAGGCAAAATAATGACCGCGCCCAACCACAGTTTGACCCAATACCTATGACTTACACTGAGCTTCTTCCCTATCTCCTTTAAAACACATTGTGGTTCCTTGCCCTCTGAAACCACTTCAACCACCTTATCCTCGGGGGTATGACCGAACGCACGGTGTGACTACCATGCTGGTGCGCCGGGGCATTCCACCGAGAATTGCCTGGCGTTGAAGTTCAAGGTACGAGACCTAATCAAGGCCGATTGGATAAGTTTCAGAGAAAGGAGCCCGAATATAACAACCAACCCCCTGCCCAACCACGGGGGACCAGGGGTCAATGCTATAGGGAGGGATGAAGAACATATTTATAGGGTTGACAATATCAGAATGCCTTTGAAGATGATACACTCCTATATGCTTGAAATGGGGTTGATAGAGGACGTATGGGACGAAGAATATGAGGATGACCAGTCAGTGAAACGACAAAGCTTTCAGAAAACTCTACAGGAGCTTATGGACAATCATACCGTTGAGGTCTACAGACGTCACGGGAATAGGGTAAATATGATACAAGGGCAAACTGGGGTACGGACCCCGAAGCCCCTGGTTATATTCTACAATAAGAGTGCATCGGTAGCTCCAGCTCCTGCTAAGACTGTCATCACTGTACAAGCACCCGCTCCGTTCCCTTTCAAAAGTTCCCATGCCGTGCCATGGAGGTATGATACAGATGTAGTCGTCACCAACCCGGGGGCAGTCGACCCCGCGCCATCCTCCTCTATCACATATATCGCCGGAGTTGGAAGAATGACCCGGAGCGGGAGAATATATACGCCGCCTGAGCCCAAACAGGACAAAACTGCTGGAGAGGTAAAAACCGGGAAAAAAGTAACTGCTGGCGAGACGAAAAGGGCTGTGACTGAGGAAGAAGCCCAGGAATTTCTCAAGTTCATCCGCCACAGTGAGTACCAAGTGCTTGACCAGTTGAATCATACTCCGGCTAAGATATCCTTGTTGTCCCTATTGATGAATTCAGAACCGCATTGGGACATATTAATGAAAGTTTTGAGCGAGGCCCATGTTAAGCATGACTTACCCGTTGATCAGTTCAGGGGCATAGTGGGGCATATTGTTGCCAACAACTACTTAACCTTCACAGATGATGAAGAACCCACTGAAGGAAGAGGGTACAACAAAGCCCTTCATATTTCTGTGAAGTGTTGGGATTATATCCTGGTAAAAGTACTTGTGGATAACGGATCTTCCCTGAATGTGATGCCGAAATCCACATTGGCAAAACTACCCTTTGATGGGACATACATGAGACCAAGCTCCATGGTTGTGCGGGCTTTTGATGGAACTCGCCGGGAGGTCATGGGGGAGATTGGATTGCCGATACAGGTTGGACCCTGTACCTTCCAGGTGCTCTTTCAGGTTATGGATATCACGCCAGCCTACAGTTGTTTGCTAGGATGGCCGTGGATCCACTCAGCTGGGGTGGTCCCTTCCACACTGCATCAGAAGTTAAAATTCATCATCGATAACAAATTGGTGATTGGCTCTAGAGAGGAGGACCTTCTGGTTAGCAAACTCGTCTCTACCCCATACATTGAAGCCGCTGAGGAGGCCCTCGAAACTTCATTTCAGGCCCTAGAGATAGCCAATGCGACAAGCATTGTGAAGACATCCTTCCCCAATATACCTCTAGCGGTGGCAAGAAACATGTTACGGGATGGGTACAAGCCTGGAAAGGGATTAGGACGCGAATTGGAAGGGAAAGTCCAACCGGTGCATCTCCCAGAGAACAAAAATAGATATGGCCTGGGGTACAAGCCCACTGTGGCAGATAGAAGAAGGGTCGAAGAAGAGAAAAGAGGAAGGAGGGTAGCCCGCCTTACTGGACAAGAATTCAAGGCTGCAAGAATCCCTGTCTGTGACCTCTATCAGAGCTTCAGGAGTGCTGGAATGATATACCCGGATCAGGTCACCATGGTTGAAAGCGAGCCTAACCACCATGCGGAGTTGGTGTATGCTTTCCACCTGGATCAAGAACTGAGCAACTGGGAAGTCATGGAATTCCCTATAACCATTAACGTTTTGTCAGAGTAATCACTGTCATTTCATAACTTGGTGGTCCCCTTGCTATGCCCAAGGCTTCGGGACCCATTTTTGTAATAAGGGCAAAACTTGTTTGTTTTGAAATTAATGAATATATTCAATTCTCATTACCTCATTCTTTGTGCAATCTCTGTCTCTTAAACCTTTCACTTGCTTGTTTCTTTTTTCATTTGTTATAATATAACCCAAATGCAGATCCAAAAATGATCCCCCTAAGAACGATGAGAACTTGGTTTTGTTTCATGACTCTGATTATCCAAGTGATTGCGCCTATGAGGAAAGTGAGGAAGACTTTGGACCCTCGCCTGAATTGACAAGATTGTTGGAACAAGAGGATAAAGAGATTCGACCTCATCAGGAGGAAATCAAAACCATTAACCTGGGGATGAAGGGGAAGATAAAATGGTCAAGATAGGCACCTGCCTAAGTAAAGACCGGCAGGATGAATTGATTAAACTACTCCGGGAATTTCAGGATGTGTTTGCTTGGTCATATCAGGATATGCCAGGGTTGGATAATAGCATCGTGGAACATAAGTTGCCTCTGAAACCAGAATGTCCACCAATCAAGCAAAAGCTATGGAGAATGAAGCCGGAAATGCTTCTCAAGATTAAGGAAGAGGTCAAGAAACAATTCGAGGCTGGCTTTTTAGCCGTAGCTAAATATCCGCAATGGGTAGCCAACATAGTTCCTATCCCGAAGAAGGATGGAAAAGTGTGGATGTGTGTGGATTATCGAGATCTAAACAGGGCCATCCCTAAAGATGATTTTCCTCTGCCACAGATTGACGTTTTAGTCGATAACATAGCCCAGCACTTTATCTTCTCGTTTATGGATGGTTTCTCCAGGTACAATCAGATTAAAATGGCACCGGAAGACATGGAAAAAACCATGTTTGTCACTCTGTGGGGCACTTTCTGTTACAAAGTAATGTCCTTCGGTTTGAAAAATGTTGGGGCAACCTATCAGAGAGCAATGGTCACTTTATTCCATGATATGATGCATAAAGAGATAGAAGTCTACGTGGATGATATCATTGCAAAATCTAGAACTGAGGAAGATCACGTCGGTGACTTAAGGAAGCTGTTTGAGCGGTTGAGGAAGTTTAAGCTCAGATTGAACCCCGCCAAGTGCACATTTGGCGCGAGGTCAGGCAAACTGTTGGGTTTCATTATAAGTAAGAAAGGAATTGAAGTAGACCCCGACAAGGTCAAGGCAATCCTAGAAATGCCACCTCCTTGTACAGAAAAAGAAGTCAGAGGATTCTTGGGGAGGTTAAACTACATTACTCGGTTTATTTCACAGTTGACATCGACCTGCGAATCGATCTTCAAGCTACTTCACAAAAATCAACCTGGACAATGGAATGAGGACTGCCAAACAGCCTTTGAGAAAATTAAGCAGTACCTACGAGAACCACCAATATTGGTACCACCAACCCCTGGAAGGCCACTGATCTTATATCTGATGGTATTAAATGAGTCCATGGGCTGCGTGTTAGGTCAGCATGATGAAACTGGGAAGAAGGAACATGCTATCTACTACTTAAGCAAGAAGTTCACTGATTGCGAGATACGATACTCTGCTTTAGAACGGACTTGTTGCGCATTAGCATGGACTGCAAAACGCCTAAGGCAGTATATGCTGAGTCATACCACCTGGTTAGTTTCCAAGATGGATCCCATTAAGTACATCTTTGAAAAGCCAGCTCTGACTAGAAGGATTGCTCGATGGCATGTGCTGTTAACCGAGTACGACATAACATATGTCACTCAGAAAGCCATAAAAGGGAGCGCTTTGGCCGACTACTTAGCCCATCAACCCATAAGTGACTACCAACCAATGCCATTCGACTTCCCGGATGAGGATATCCTGGCATTGTCTGATAAAGAAGGCGGCAGTAAAGACAAGTGGATTTTGAGATTTGATGGAGCTTCTAATGCTTTGGGACACAGAATCAGAGCCATTTTAATTTCACCAGAAAAAGAGTTCATCCCTGTCTACGCCAGGCTATGTTTTGATTGTACCAACAATATCGCTGAGTATGAGGCATGTTCTTTAGGAATCCAAGCGGCACTAGATGCAAAAATAAGGTCGTTAGAAATCTACGGGGACTTCACTTTGGTTATCCACCAGTTGAAGGGTGAATGGGAAACTAGGGATAACAAGTTGGTTCCCTATCACTCCCACATCAAAGAAATGATCAAGGACTTTGATGAGATCTCCTTTCACCATGTTCTTCGGGAGGACAACCAAATGGCTGACGCTTTGGCCACCCTTGCTTCGATGTTCAAAGTGAGTAATGATTATGACATGCCTTTCATCGAGATAGAGAATCGTCGTGAACCCGCATACTGCCAAGTGGTTGAAGAAGAATCAGATGGAAAACCTTGGTACCACGACATTAAGAGGTATATCCAGAGTCAAGAATATCCCAACGGTGCTACGGAGAACGATAAGAGAACCCTACGACGGCTTGCCATGGGTTTCTTTTTGAATGGCGTTACGCTTTATAAAAGAAACCATGACTCTGTCCTCCTTCGCTGTGTTGACACCACTGAGGCAAATAAAATCATGAGAGATATTCACAAAGGACCTTTTGGAACCCACTCTAATGGGCACGCCATGTCAAGAAAGATCTTGAGGGCCGGTTATTACTGGATGACCATGGAAACAGACTGCTTTGCCTATGCTCGGAGATGTCATAAGTGTCAAATATATGCTGATCATATTCACGCACCCCCGTCATCTCTGAACGTTTTGTTAGCACCGTGGCCCTTCTCAATGTGGGGCATGGATGTCATTGGTCCTATTGAACCGAAGGCTTCAAACGGTCATCGTTTCATTTTGGTTGCCATTGATTATTTCACAAAGTGGGTAGAAGCTGCTTCATACACCAATGTGACAAAGAATGTCGTCGTCAAGTTCATCAAACGAGAATTGATATGCCGGTACGGCTTACTGAGCCAAATCATCACAGACAATGGTACAAATCTGAACAATAAAATGATGAAGGAGCTCTGCGAGAGCTTTAAAATCTCCCACCACAACTCCTCTCCGTACCACCCAAAAATGAATGGAGCAGTCGAGGCGGCTAACAAAAATATCAAAAAGATAATGCAAAAGATGGTGGTAACCTACAAAGACTGGAATGAAATGCTTCCCTTTGCTCTACACGGGTATCGTACCTCAGTCCAAACCTCAACTGGGGCAACCCCTTTCTCTTTGGTTTATGGCATGGAAGCAGTCCTGCCTTTTGAAGTAGAGATCCCTTCCCTCCGAGTGATCATGGAAGCCAAACTGGTTGAAGCTGAATGGATCCAGGCTCGACATGACCAACTAAATCTGATTGATGGCAAAAGACTGACTGCCCTCTGTCATGGTCAGTTGTATCAAAGGCGTATAAAACGAGCATTTGAAAAGAAGGTGCGACCCCGACAATTCCAAGAAGGAGACTTGGTGCTCAAAAAGGTTTTGTCAATTCAGAAAGACAGCCGGGGCAAATGGACTCCTAGCTACGAAGGGCCTTACGTTGTGAAGAAAGCTTTTTCCGGAGGTGCTCTCATACTCACCAACATGGACGGGGAAGATTTACCGATGCCTATAAACGCGGATGCAGTGAAAAGATACTACGCGTAAAAAAAAGTAAAAAAAAGGGCTCGCTAGGTTGAAAACCTGAAAAGGTGACCTAGGCAAAAGTTAGAGTGATTGGTTGAGCCGAAAACCTGAGAGGGCGGCTCAGACAAAATCATGGCCTGTAGATTCAACACTGCAACGTCGACTTTTCAAGTCATAGACGAGGAGGTCAGTCTAGGGCATCGAAGCCATTGTCAAATCACGTCCTCGGAAGCAAAATCAGAGGATAAACAAGAAATCATGAGAAAACCCTGGAATCTCGTCGCTCTCAGGAAATCGATGGAGGATCTAAAAGGCCTCCCCTTCACCCTTACCATCAATTCCTTGCACCTTGTCATATCATATCTTTTGTATTTTTTTCATCACCTATACATACCTGATGATCATAAATAAAATGTTTCCTTCTTCTTACATGTGTTCATGACTAAAATAAATAAACAAGTTTTACCTTAAGAAAATTTTTGAATTTGAAAAATGACAAAAAACACAAAGTTATGGGGAACGAAGTGTATACCATTGCCGGATCTTACCTTAAATAAGCACAACCAACTCCGTTAGGCGACCTCAATAAAGTCAGAAGTGACAGATATTTTGGCCATGAGTTACTTCAAAGCCAGTCGCCAAGGGAGTCCACCTGTAAGTTTTAATTTGTTTCACGCTTCTCTGTTAAGGGGTGGCCAGAGCCCATGACCCCGAGACGTGTAATTGCCCAAAACTCTCCCCAGCAGACTCACCATTCATCCCCGAGGGGAACCCCAACCGAGTTTGCCTCCCTAGGGGAACCACAAAATGGACTCTACTCCCCTAACTGGAGTACTTCCTAATCAGATCTGGAAAAGTTAAGTTATCCCCAGTGGAACTACACTTCCCAAACAATTCAAACTGGGGCATCACCCCAGGTTCATTTCTTCTTGCTCAAGGGTCAGTCCCCTAAGGTTCCGAGGCAGATAGTTTAAACTGGGGCATCACCCCAGGTTCATTCTCTTTCACCCAGAGAGACAGTACCCTGAATCACCAAATCCTTCCCCAGTGGAACTACACTTCCTAAACAACTCAAACTGGGGCATCTCCCAAGATCTCCTTTGTTCCAGTCGAGGAGCAGTTCCCCCAAGATTCCTTCAAATCATGTTAAACTGGGGAATCACCCCAGGTCTATTCCAGTCAAGGGGCAGTTCCCCAGGATTCCATCAAATCTAGTCAAACTGGGGCATCACCCCAGGTTTATTTTCTCATTCAAGGGGTAGTTCCCCAGGATTCCATCAAATCAAGTTAAACTGGGGCATCACCCCAGGTTTATTTTCTCAGTCAAGGGGTAGTTCCCTAAGATTCCATCAAATCAAGTCAAACTGGGGCATCACCCCAAGTTTATTTTCTAAGTCAAGGGGCATTTCCCCAAGATTCCATCAAATTAAGTCAAACTGGGGCATCACCCTAGGTTTATTTTCTCAGTCAAGGGGCAGTTCCCCAGGATTCCATCAAATCATATCAAACTAGGGCATCACCCCAAGTCTATTCTCTCGATCAAAGGGGGCAATTCCCCAACAACCTTCAGTCATGGTGAACCGGGGCATCACCCCGAGCCTTTAAATTCAGGTTAATCAGGATGTGATGTCTTGTTAATCTTCAGATCTCTCAACTTTTACATTTCCTATCAACCGAGGGTCAACCCCAACCTTTACATTTCCTATCAAACAAGGGTCAACCCTAACCTTTACATTTCCTGTCAACCAAGGGTCAACCCCAGCTTTTACATTTCCTGTCAACCGAGGGTCAGCCCTAACCTTTACATTTCCTGTCAACCGAAGATCAACCCCAACTTTTACATTTCCTGTCAACCAAGGGTCAACCCCAGCTTTTACATTTCCTGTCAACCAAGGGTCAGCCCCAACCTTTACATTTCCTGTCAACCGAGGGTCAACCCCAACTTTTACATTTCCTGTCAACCGAGGGTCAGCCTCAACCTTTACATTTCCCGTCAACCGAGGGTCAACCCCACACTTTATCTTCCTGTCACCAAAGATGGCACCCTTTATCTTCCTATCGCCAAAGATGGCACCCTTTATCTTTCTGTCGCCAAAGATGGCACTTTTTATCTTGGTTATTGGATTCTGCAAGACTTCAACGATGGTGTTCACTTCTTTACTCCCTTTCCATTTCAAAAGCAAGAAGAAACTTCATGCTTTTCTCATGAAAAAGAAGTAAAGAGGGGCATCTATGAACACCTATTTTGATCCGGTTAATTTTCACCAAAAATGGGGAATTTTCATCACTATCTTAGACTCTGATTGATATCCATAAGTGAAAACAGTTCCTGAAAAAAAAAGACTCGGAAATGATCATTTCTGAGTGAAAGGACTCGGAATGATCATTTCCGAGTAAGTCTGAGTGGGACGTGGCCGAATGTTAAGTCTCCAAATAAGGAGTCTCCAAGTGGGCCTCAAGTGTCAAGAAATTTCCAAATAAAGAAGAAGCTTCAAGAAAAGACACAAGGAAAGACATTCCGAGCAAAGTGAGACTATCCGAGTGGTCAGCTCGCCAAAATTCTGAGTGAGAAGAAGCCCGGTTCCGAGTGAAAATGTCCAAATCCCAAGTTCCGAGTGAAAAGAAGGCCGGTTCCAAGTGAAAATGTCCGAGCTCTAAAATCCTGAGCGAGAAGAAGCCCGGTTCCGAGTGAAAATGTCCAAATTCCAAGTTCTGAGTGAAAAGAAGGCCGGTTCCGAGTGAAAATGTCTGAGCTCCATGTTCTAATTGAGAAGAAGGCCGGTTCCGAGTGAAATTACCCGAAGGGTTTGAAGTTAAGAACCATTTTGATTGAAAAGAAGGCCTGTTACCGAGTAATTACACCCAAAGGATTGAAGCCGAGCTCTGAATTCTGAATGAAAACAAGGCAAACTTCTAAATGGAAAACAAGTCGGATGGGTTGATACACAATTGGAACAATTCTGAGTAAGAACAAGGCAAATTCTCAAGTGAATACATCTGATGGGTTAAATGCTGACTGAAGCTGTGAGAGATGCCTGACTTCGGATGAATACATCCGAATAGATAAGTGCCGATTGGAACCATTCTGAATGAAAGGCGACCGACCTCAGAAGAATGCATCCGAGTGGATAATGGCCGATTGGAGCTATCTTGAAGGAACCACTTTCCGAGTGTATAATGTCAGGCCGATATTGAATGAGTCACTTTCCAAGTTCCATAATTTCCATGAGAAATACTTTTGAATGATGAAAGATTGATTCCGAAAGAATACTTCTCTGACTGAAGCCCGTCCGATTGAAGCATTCCCGATTGAGTGCTTCAAGCAGTGATGAGTTCCGAGCAAAAGCCCATCCGATTGAAGCAATTCTGATTGAGTGCTTCAGGCAGTGACGAGTTCATCCGAGTGAAACAGTAGCGATTGAATGCTTCAAGCAATGACCCACTTCCGATCAAATCAACACCGAGTGAAGAATTTCTTAATGGACAGGGGACCTGATGAATGCTTCTTGGAAAGCCATTTCCGAGTCAATGATATGAACCTAGACTCTCATACCGAGTGTCAGGAGTCGGATCAGACCTGTGGATTCAAGCTTTCACTCGGTCTTTTATATGAAAGCAGTCATTTCACACGGTCTTCTATAGGAGAGCATTTATTCCTCTCGGATTGACTCCTACTGTAGGAGGATACTGACTGGGGCGCTAAACCGAGTCAAAAGGGAAATACCGACTCCATATTTCCACCATGCTAACTTGGATTTCCATTGCCCAAGTGGATCCATGAATCCTGGACGTGGTGGACAGGGGGCGGAAGTGGAGAAAATAAAGAATTTCCCACCAGCTGTTGTCCCCCACAAACAGGTAGTGGCCAGGACAGCACCACTACGCACCTGGGTGAGTGGAAACTTGGGCTGTCCCAAACACTCAGCCCCCGTCTTGGACCCCTATAAATGCCCCAGCTGAAGAAGCTCAAGGGGTTGGATTTTTTCACCTGACAACTGAACTCTACCTTTACTCTCTCCAAGTCCCAGTACCTAATCCTCTCCATAACCGTCCAGCACCTCTGATCCTTGACACCGTCCCAACAGTACCATCCCCCTCCTAATCCTCTCCACAACTGTCCAGCACCTCTAATCCTTGACACCGTCCCAACAGCATCTTCCCAATAGCACCTTCCCAACAGCACCGTCCCCCTCCTAATCCTCTCCATAACCGTCCAGCACCATTAATCCTTCATACTGAGTAGCACCTCTCAAATCCTCACAACACCATCCTTGCGCCAAGCCTTTACACCGCCCCAGCACACTCACCCACACATCCTCTCAGAAAGGAGAACACTCTGGTACGTTTCCTTTCCTCACTCGGTTTTCCTCGTCCTTACTCGGTTTTCCCTTTCCTCACTCGGTTTTCCTCGTCCTCACTCGGTTTTCCTTTTCCTCACTCGGTTTTCCTCGTCCTCACTCGGTTTTTCTTCTCCCACTCGGTTTTTCTTCTCCCACTCAGTTTTTCTTCTCTCACTCGGTTTTCGCTCATTTTTCCCTCTCTTTTCCGAACTTACTTTTTCTCTTTCTCTCTTGTAGCTTCTGTTACCCCCTCTTTTCTGTCTTTTTTTTTTGTCCTTTACTTTTAAGTTTTACTTAAAAAAGAAGAAAATTTCATTTCCTAAAAAAAACATTTAAAAGAACTACATAACCCTGATTTCTTGGTAACTCAAGAATACGTAGGAGCAGGACTTTAAATCCTGTCGGGCCCACCTTTCCCATTTTTATTCCTATTTTTATTTTCTTTATTTTTCCTTTGCAACTCCCTTTCTATCCACTTCCATGAAAATCAATTTAGACGTGACGTCTTGTTGATTTTCCCCTATCTTTGGTAGGCCATCGCCACAAGGAACGGAATACTTGGGACGAGACGTCCCGCTTATCCCCTTCCCATTTCTAACCCCGCATTTTGATTAAATCCCATGAAAATCAATTTAGACGTGACATCTTGTTGATTTTCCCCTATCTTTGGTAGGCCATCACCACAAGGAACGGGATACTTGGGACGAGACGTCCCGCTTACCCCCTTTCCATTTCTAACCCCGTATTTTGATTAAAGGATGACTAATTAAAATGCAACGTCTTGTTGGTATCCTTCCCTTTTCCTGTTATACCAAAGCCAAGGTTAATTTGGACGCGACATCCTGTTGACCTACACTCCATGTCTGTTCAGTTTGTTCCTTCTGTTTTTGCATAAAGTACAACAATAAAAGGGGAGAAATATAACATCTTTTGTAAGGCTAGTTATGTTACGCATTTTTAATCTTGGTACTGTTTCTGACAGGCGATGTAGGGTGCTAATACCTTCCCTACTCGTAACCGACTCCCAAACTTGAATCTCATTCTTTAAACCAGTGCTTTACTGAACTTAGTTTTTTCCAATGTTTTTCCTATAGATAAAAACATTGGTGGCGACTCCCTGTTTTCTTTTCGAAAGGGTTTCGAAACTCATTTTATTTCGAGAGGGTCGGTCGCGCCGTCCCGATCCCGGTCGTGACAAATGTGATAGTGGTTGATTGAAGTTTGATGAATTCTATGATGATGATGATGATGATGATGTTATTTGTGGTCGTCAGTTATATACTCCTTAATTGTTATCGTTGGTTTGACTAACAATTTATAACTATGATGGTTTCGTTCATGTGTATGCATTGATGATGAATGGATGATTATAACTTTTAATTGCATGATGTTGCAATATTTGGATATGATATTAGTTGTTGATCACTGAAACTGGGCATGAGGCTGTCATTATTATTATATGTTGATGATGATTATTAAGCTTGAGGTAGCTTAATGAATGTTGTGTTGATAATCAATTATTGGTTGTTGCATGCTATGCTTGTTGATATATCGTGGTGAAACCCTTGGTGATGGTAACTAAGTGGTAGCCCCTGATGATGGTAATCAGGTGGTGTGTTGATGATTGATAATTATTTAGCATAACATTTACATTCATACCCACACAGAACTGTAAGGGGCCTGTGATGTCGACCTAGATGAGAGGGCGGCCTGATGGTACGGCACAGACCTTGTGGTGGTTTCTTCAAATTCCACAGCCATCTTTGAGTGCGACTCAAGGCCGGCCCACAACACTACCGTTGTCGTTGAAAGCGACTGTGTTGCATGAATGGGCAAGTGGTTCTGTACCTGTAAAACAGCTGAATCAGCTGGGAGCTGAGATATATTATCATATTGAGTAATTCCCATCGTTAGAGTCGGATCCACATGCATATGCAATTGCATGTAAATGTTGTGATTTAAATGTTGCGATACAACGTATGATGCATGTTGATACAGTCAGTTGCATTTGAGGTAATACAATCATATTAAATGACAGTGTATATGGTAATGATTGTGTTGAATTATTAATTATGTGAGGAATTGGATGTTCGACTGAGGAATTGTGTTAGATCCAAGTCAATACCTGTTATTTAACATATATATGTTCACCCCTAAATTATTGTTGTTTTTCAGTGGAAGTGGACTGAGGCGATGCTTGGCGATTGCTCGGTTGGGAGTTATCGTGGTCTTGGAGACCCATATAAATATGTACATATTTGTATTGTTTTTAGTATAGTATCGCCTTGGTCGGCTCTTGATGTATAAAGAATAACCTTTTGCTATAGACTGTGTATATATATAAATATAAACGTTTTGACTCCTGAACGATATCATAGATTCGCTAAAATCGAAAAAAATTTCGTATTTTTATTACGTAGGGTGTCATACCTTCCCTACTTCAAGTTATATTTTAACTTCCTCCCTCTTATTCTGATTATAAGAAAATCTAGACAAATTTTATACAGATTAAAAAAGTTGACTAAAAGTTGTTATTTACATTTATGTTATCAAATGTTTAATGTATTAATATTTGTCTAAGGTTTGAGAGCCTAACTGATAGTCATAAATTGTATCTCTTTTTCTTGAAACAGGTGTATGTAATATAATTATACTACCGAGAATAAGTAAAAAGAAACTTTTAATCATGAGTGAAGAAAACCCCCGCCTCTTTCCATCCCCGAATCTTGTAAAAAAATCATTTCCAATAAAATTGAAAATCTAATTAAGTATCCTTTTGTCCTTGAGAGTGCTTAAATAGAAAGTGTTGTTCCATCTCTTCTAAATTCATACAACATATTTAGAAGGCACAAGTAGAACTTTACATGGTTTGTAAAAAAGCTTATCGCTACTCCCAGACCTGGAGTAAAAGAAGTCATACAGACTTTTAAGCTTGACTCTTGTCCTTTCTATGCCACCTTTGCATAACAATATGTAGATCTGAAAATAGATCTAGACTTAGTTAAACTATGGCAAAGAGAAGGATATATAGCACTATATTTTGGTGTTGTTTGTCTAATCCTTACCCTCCATGGAAGAAAAGGAATGCTCGTCATGGCTAGAGTCTTTCTCATAGATTCTACTTTCCACCATTATGAAGATACGGTGATTGGAACTGCCTTGACAACATTAAATGTAGGAAGTGTGGTTTTAACCATGTTCCCAAACTTTAATGTTCACTTGAAGGATCCAACTCTTCCATATAGATTCCAAGTACAAGTTCAACTTATAGGATCACCGTAAGACTTTGAAGCTTTTAAAGAAACTCTAAACCATCAAATAATACTCAGAGTTCAAGATTATCTCTTTGACCTCCCTGCTGATTTAAAAATCTTAGAAAATACTTTGATGGTGATAGAAAATTCTGAGGAAAAGATTCTATCCATCGTACAAGTCCCAAGAAAAATACCAAGAGAGGAACTGCTAAAACTAGTCCTGGTGGAATGGATTAGTGACTATAAAGCTTAGAAGAGACGGATGGAAACAATAGTAGCCATGGAATCATCATTCAAAAAACTCCTAATGGTAAGGTAAGAACTATTTTTAGAAGAGAAGAAGAACCTTCCTCTTTAAAAAAATCTCATCTTTTCAACAATGATGATAACTCTTAGAAAATGGGAAAAGAAGATTCATGTATACTCATTCAAAGTTGATGGAACACTCATTTATAGTGATAAAATAAATGGTCACTTTATATGACATGTGAACCCTCAAATGTGTGATCCTGATTGTGATTACTGGATGGACTATGATAGCGGTGATAATGATGATGATGAAGATGAATCCAAAAACAAAACTAGAAGAAAGAAGAAATCTCCTTGTAAACCTTTAAATAATTCTAAAAGGAGATTTGATACAGACAATGGATCGGGGGTGGGAATTAAAAGGAAATATAAGCCTTTTCCTTTCTATAATGAAGCTCTGACAATTCTTAAAAAAGAAGAGTATCATTCACCTTCAAATGGCCCAACTCTGATTGCATGGCCTCCGCCAACAAATCCTATAAATTCATTTCACAAACTGACACCTCCACAAAAGTGTAAATCTGTTGACACGTCTCCTAAACTTATTCCTAAACCACAAACATGTATGATGTTCTTTTCCATCTCAGCCTCATATAATGCAAACCTTTCTACCTTGGAAAGAAAGGTTGATCTAGTTAAGAAAATTCAAGCCAGACCCTTTGTGGTATCATCTGGAATAACTATAGATGGATCAACAAGACCAATTATTTGACTAGCCTGCAAGCGCATGGGTGTGTCACGTAATAAAAAGATATTGTCTCCTCAGGGACCTTGTTCTCAAGTACTCGCGATTTAAATCCTAAATATCTAGATAGCCAATCAAAAAAGGTTTTACTCAAAGTAATTTAAAAACAAGTGAAAATTAAAAATTACAATTGGAAGTTCTCTGGGAAAAGAAATCAATTCAAACGTATCTTGAGATCTTAGAATGGTAGATTGTTCTATGTTGATGTTTAAGAATTTTGTATTACCTTTTACTCTTATGCTAACTAGAACAATTTTCCAAAGTTATTAGTATTCCCTTTTTAGAGTTCCGCTAAAATACTCTAAATTCAAATCATAATGTTTAATTTGAAAACAGAGCCATTAAGGTTTCATGAAAATCTAAAGTCATCAAAAGATCAAAGAGGTTCACTTCTCAGTCCTTCCCAATTTAATTCTTAGGTTTAATTTCTTGAATTGATTAAAGAGGTTTACTTTTCAGTCCTTCCCAATTCAATTAAAATTTACCCAAGCCTATCTCTAGATCCATGAGCATATAAAGACATCGAGGAATTGAAGAAAAGCATAATTTCATTGATAATACAAAGTAAAATATTACACCAAGCATATCACAATCCACCCCATAAATCCCAAGAAAGGAAAATCTAGCCTCTCATGACAGAATAAAAAACAACGTAGAAAATTGAAAACATTGATACTCTAAACAAAGATTACAAGAATTCAACTCAGACAATATAAAGTAATCCTAAAATAAACCGCTATGAAGTGTAGAATTCTTTGAGTTCCTTTGTTTTCCTCCTTGAAAAAATTTTAGAGAACCTTCCTAAATCACGTTTTTTGCCTCTATAGTGTGCCTTAACTTTAGAATATATAGAACTCCTAAACCTAACCCAACTTTTTGCTAAAATACATAGCAAAACATGCAAGTAGGGTTTGCCTGCCAGACACAAACCATGACCGTGGAAATTACCACGGCCTGGTCGTGGATTGTGCTGCTAGGCCCCTATTTGCATTTTTTTACCAACTTGCTCTATGGCCATGGTCAGAACCCTGGCCTAGTCGTGGTTCCCTTTACCTGGGCCTTTGAAAATCTTCATTTTCCTTTCTTTTTGGCACATGAAGCTATGCTATTAATTTCTTTTGCATTATTGACCATAAATGAGGCCTTCAAACCTAATTATCCTATAAAACTAGCAAATAAAACACAATAACCATGGCATTTAGGGGATTATTATGCAAATTAACCTAAAAATGCCTAACAAATGAACCCTAAAATGATGTGTTTTAGATACACATTATTACTCAAGATGAAGAAGTGATGAATTGGAAGACATAAAATATTGTGGCCCAAAATGAGTTCTTGCAAAATATGGACTAGAAGATAGACAAAATTGCTAACTCATTAGACAAGGAAATAAAAAGTGTGTCAAGAAAACTACAAGACCATTATTATGAAATCAAATAGAAAATGGCACAGCTTGAGGTAGAAGTACAAAAAATGAAGGGAAAAAGAATTAGCCCAACCTTTGTTGAAAAAAAAAAGAATTAAAGAAAGTCAAAGCTCAATATAAAGAATTGAGAGAATATATAACATCTAAATATCCAAAGCCTTCTTTCTAAGAAAGCTCTTTTGACCTAGATCTTTACTTCATTCCCCCTCAAAAACCATCACATCATACACTCCATAATTTATACAAAAAGCTCGCCTTTTTATTCCTCCAAACCTTATCCCAAAAAGTTTGACCCAATTTGGAAAAGAAAAGAATAACCTATTCCTTCTCCCATAAGAAAGAATGAAGAAGATTTTTTCCCAAAAGAATCCCCAGTCCAAACTCCTAAACTTTCTTTAATGGTTTCACATAAACCATTACCTTACAAAAAACATTGATGTACTCCCAAAGTAAAGAAGATGAATTTGAGTCCTCTGAAGAAGAACAAACATTCTCTGAAGAAAACTAGCAAAACACTGGGCTAGATTCCAGAAAAGCAAAAACTATGTATGACGAACACGATGACATCATAAAAACTCTTATGGTCAGACAAAATAAAAACCTAAACAAGTTTACAATCTGTCTTTATATCCCAGAGAGATAAACATTTCTATTTATAATGGGTCTTTCTTTTCCTCAATAGATAGAGTTCTTACTTCTTAGTCGAATAAAAAGTTTCTAGAATTCAAAGCATTGGTGGATGCAAAAATTGTCCAACATGAGGAATCCTACAAGGTAGTAGAAGAATTTTATGCGAGAATGACTAGAGTACTCAAAGAATGGTACCAATCCATTGGCCCAGTAAACCAAGATCAACTCCATGGCCAATCTATATTTAATGTGATCCACTTTCTCTAATTTCACTTAAATAGAGATATATGTGTTAAAAAAAGCACGAAAAGAGTATATTGAGATAAAATGTTGCTCCTTGAAAAGTGCTGATCTCGAAAGACATTACCAAAAAATGTCCTAGAGATTCTATATATCAATTAAATGGTTTCAATAACCCTCATCTCAAAAATACTTACATAAGTTCTCTTCTGAAAGAACTTCAAGAACAAATGTGGAGAAGTCTACAAGCTGCAATAAAAATGTCACAAAAATAACCATTGGAGAAATCCAATAGATTAGACTTGTCACTCTTGATAAGATTTACAGCCAGCAAAGTATCATAGACAAAATGTTGAAAAATCAGAAGAAGTATAAAGACGTGTGTAAAAAGAAGTATTTAAAGATAAAATGTGATCAAGAAAATTACAAATGCAAAACTTCAAAGCTTTACTCTATCGAAAAAAGAAAAGAAAAACAAAGTATTATACAGAAAGAAGAAAAAATTCTGGTTCTTTAAAAAGAAACCTTTTAGAGGAAAAAGTGGAAATAAAAAATGCTTCATTTGCAAGAATAAAAGGCATTTCTTAAAAGACTGCCAAAAAAAGTGATAAAAAATAGCTAAGCTCCTACAAACTCTTGCAATTGAAGTAGAAGATGACGTTAAATCACAATATGGGAACAAAATTCTCCAGATACAAAAGAAACTTTTGCTCTTGAAGAATCACCAAAACATTTTCCAATTCTAAAAATTCAAGAAGTGTAGAGAGACATAATAATTTCATCTGTAGAACTTCCACTATTACCAAATCTTGAAGTGTTCATTCTTCCTTCTAAGTATGTTGTTCCAATAAAAGTCATTGCCTTTATAGATACTGGAGCTCAAAGAACTTTTGTGAATCCAACCATACTTCCTTTTTATGCTTGGAAGGATCATAAACAAAGTTTGAAAGTGGCAAATGGTGAGTCCTTTGAAATCAATCTAATAACAAAGTTGGAATAAAAATTTTCTTGATTCTATGATTTGGACAAAAGTTATTGGATCCAATTTACTAGATAAAGATATCTTAATTCGGAGAGATATCTTAATAAAAAAATCAAAAGATACATATTCTAACAAATGGAATCAAGTATAAAAGGAATTTCAAGCCTTTCTATTCAATCCCAAAATTGTTCTCTTTAGCTGAAGTCCATCCTAAGTTTGCTGATGTTAGGGATGAATTGATAAAGCTTTATGTAGACAGCCATGATTTTTTCCAATATCCAAAACCCATATGGAAAAGAATATAGTTTTATGTGAACTTTCCGTTCAAACTCAATGAAGACATTAACCCAACCAAAACAACTCATCCAGGAATATCTCCAAAACTCAAAATGGCCCATGAACAATGCAATTAGCTAATAAAATAAGTACTAATAAAACCCATGAAATCTGAGTGGGCTTACATTACATTTTATGTGAACAAAAGATCTGAACAAGTTTGAACAAAGAAGAGACTTGTTCTTGATTATAGCCCGTTAAATTTGTTCCTCAAACATGACAAGTTTCTGATACTTAAGATCAGTTCACTATATACTTACATCAAGAATGCTTATATTTTCTCAAGATTCAATTTAAAATTGAGTTTTTGGCAATTGGGCCTTGATCCAGAAGATCAACCAAAAACAACATTATGTATTCCTAATGGACATTATCAATGAACCCTCTTGCCTTTTAGACTGAAAGTATCCCCTTCACTATTTCAAAAAGCCATGGTTCGAGTCTTTGAGCCCATCCTTCATAGTGCTCTCATCTACATAGAAGTCCTACTTTTCTCTCTAGATGAGTCCATCCATAACCCAACTTCTTCAATTAGTTCATGTTATTTACAAAAAATTATAGAGTCATGCTATCTGTAAGAAAATCTAAAATTTGAACAAAGGAAGTAGATTTTCTGGAAATGATATTTTCCCAAGGAAAAAATCTTCCTCAACCTCATCTTACGAAGGATCTTCTAAACTTTCCTGATAAGAACCTCTCTATAAAATAAATTCAGTAATTCTTAGGAATTTTGAATTATGTCTGAGACTCCAGTCCTCATATTTCCCATTCCACATCTAAGCTTTCAAAATTGCTTAGAAAGAATGCATCATCATGGGGAAAATAACATCTTGAAACGGTGAAATTCTTGAAACAAGCAATAAAAAGTCCTCTTCCATTAAAGATTCCCATAGAAGGAAAAAGAATACTACAGACAGATGTAAGTGATCACCATTAAGGAGCTATTCTGGTAGAAGAAGTTGTAGGTCAAAATCTTTACCATGGACATGTTAGTGGATAATTTACTAATAGAGAACTTTATTATTATACCACCTTCAAAGAAACTCTTGTAATCAAATATGGAATCAAGAAATTTGATTTTCATCTCAGAGGTGACACACTGTCGTTGTTAGGTCAAATAAAAAGTTAAAATTAATATAGTATAAGGTAAGAAACCTTAGTTGTTTCTCAAGGACCTTAGTCAAATTAGTTACACTTAATTTTTTTAAATAATGAGGGTTGGTAGTTGGATTTGGAATGGAAAACAAAATAACTATATGGTAAGCAAAAAGTAAACTTTGGATGGATCATAAATCAGATTTAGAAGCAACTAACCCAAGGATTATATAATCTTTAGTTAGCTAATCATTGATCATAAATATGATTAAGTCTAATTAATTTCTCAATCTTGAATCACTTGGAATTCCTAAATGATTCATATATTATGTTATAAAAAATCTTCTAGAATTGAATTAATGAACTAATAAGAATAATCAATCGATGTATTCTTATTAAGATCAAAATGACTTTAAAATTATCATTTGATTGAGTGAAGAAATTAAATAGAAATATCCTATTTAGTAACTTAATCTTTATCTTTTAAATTGATTATTGATTAACCAATCAGACTCATTTTAGATTATAGATTATTTAATTACATATCAATCAGTTATACACTTAAATAATCTATTATCACAAGCATTTGAGAAACATAAAATCAATTGTCTTTAATCAAAACATTAAGAGCAAGAGTTCAAGGCTAACATAAAGAAAAAAACTAAATTCCTTGAGTTAATTTGAAAAGGATTAAGCTTCCATGATAATGATGATCTTAAACAAAGAAACTAAAACTAAATTACCCATGACTTTGATTATGAAAGTAAATAATAAAGAATGAAGTTAACTTTACCTCATACTGAAAAGGGGAGATGAAAGAATATTGGTTAAGGAAAGAAGGCAAGTGAAGGAATAACAAAACCTTCAGAAGCTAAAGCAAAGACATAAAAATATATTGGAAACTTGGACATGTATTTTATTGTATATCTTTTGTGTCCTCCTTACAACTTCAAGCATTAATTTATAGGAAAAATATTAGAGCACTAAACACTCATGTGCTGATCATTGATGTATTTTTTTCAACATTGGTGGGCTTATGATTACATAAATTCAAAGGAAAATAATGGTAGGTGTTGAAATTCATCCTCCTCTTCACATTTTTCATCATGTACGCCAAATATAACCTCCTAGATGTCATAATTGCACTAAACCTTTAACATGAAAGTTATTGATATTTGTCTTATTGAGAGTTTAACTCAAATATCATGTCGTTTAGACATATATAGCTCGATATATGTCTAAATTAGTGAACTATATTAATGTTGGTGGGACAAATACAATTTGATTTGTTCAAGTTATATTTCTTCATTATTTTCATATGCAAGACTATCAAATTTTATCGTCATAATATGGACCTTTGTTCTAGCTTTCCATGTACTACAAGATCAGCCCAATTGGATCACTAAGGCCCAAAATATGACATAAACAAGGAAAGACACTCAAGATACATTAAAAATATAAATATTAGAAAATATATTCATAATACTTCAATTAAACTAAATAACATAAAAATCAATTAAAAGATTATCATTACACATATTAAATATATAATAAATCCCAAATGTAAAACTATAATAAGTGTATTAAAATTGGTACATTAAATTCCCCCGCACTTAAACTTTTACACTCCAGGGCAAAGCCAAAAAAACTAAAATAAGAAAAAAATGTTTTTGCTCCCCTTCTACTAAATTCTTGGAATCTAAAATAATAAGTAATATACATCATGCTTTATATCAAGTGTAACATCCTAGTAATTAACTTAAATTTTATTTACATTATGGAGATTAATTAGCGATTGTTGAGTTTTAAATTAAATAAATTTATAATCAAATTAATTTAAAAATAAATAATTAAGAGGTTGGTTAAATTAAATTATGATGGTAAATTATTAATTACCATAAGATAAAAGTAAATCCTAATTACTTAAAAGGAAGAAAATAAAATGGAGTTAGAAAGAAAAGAAAATAAAAAAGGGGCAAAAAGATGAAAATATCTTTGGGGTTAAAAATCAAAATTCAATCTTTTTCTCCATTTTTCCTTACGTGAGAAATAAGGAGTGAACGGTGTGAGAGAAGTCATTGTCGTGAGCTTACTTGAGCCAAATTGAAGATCAAGATGTTGCCGAAATCCAAAATTGATCATGTTTTTAGAACCTAGGAGCGAGACCAACGTGCAGGTACCTTGAATATTCTATTTCCTCTTATTCCTTTCTCTTTACTGAATATAGGAATGGTGGTGAGGGTTTTGTTTTTCCAATATCTTGACACCTTGAAGCATGAAAATAAAGATAAGCATGATGGGTATTATTTGATCGCTAATGGGGTCTCATTTCGGCAATTGTAGGTTATGGAATGTGTGTTGGAAATATCGTAATTGCATGTTGGAAATATATGTAGTGGAATGAGTTTCTAAATAACAGTGCTTTTTATTAGCGGTTAGGTAGAATAACCGCTGACAATAGTCTTATCTACAATAAGAAGTATTTACATTTTAACTTAAATAAAGTAAAAGGCCATCATTTGGCCCATTTTTTTTGTTATCCTTGGTCGGTAGGAATGTAATTTGTCAATGCAATTTTTTTTTGAAAATGTAAAATCATTAAATCATAAGAATTTTCACAAAATAAATATTAGTGATAAAAAATGTACTAAGAATATTATTCAGAATATATAATTGGTCAACAAATGGTAAAATTTACTAATAAAATCTAACACAAACACAGTTAACAATTTTTTAAATATGTTATTAAAGGTTCAAATATTATTATATATAGAGAAAATGTTTTACTAGTCCACTTTTATAATCTCTACACTTTTAAAAAATTAAAAAGCAAATACTAATTTATTAGTTATTTTTATAATTAATAGTAGAAGGATTTGAACCAAAATCTCTTTCTCTCTTATTTTTTCTGAATAAACAAATAATAATTTATTAGTTATTTTTTAGAATTCATAGTATGAGGATTTGAACCAACCATCTCTATATCTTTTACTTTTTCTTTAATCATCATATCAACCATATCCTTATAAGCATTTCAATTTATCTCTATTGCTTTTAAAAAGAGAGTATGTGAGACAATTTAGGGGGTGTTTGGTTCACAGTTGAGTTAACGGAGTTGAGAAAACTAGGGTTTTGTAAACAGAGTTTTGTTTAGTTCACAGTTGAGTTAAAGTCAGTTGAGTTGTAGTGATTGTGTTTGGTTTGTAGAGGAATTGGGTTGGGGAAATGGTAATCGAGGATAAAATTACCAAAAAGGGTATGAGTTTAAATATATATCATTTGTGTGTATATTTGTTTATATTAATATTAAATGTATAATATTAAACCATATATATATATTAAATTTAATTATACATATTTAATAAATGAATTAATATATTAAAACTAATAAATTTAAAATATTTTTTGATATATAGTAAAACTAATAAATTACAAATGAAATGGTTGTTATACTACTTTTGCATCCACAAAACAAAAGTGACCATAATTTTGCTTCTACAACTAAATTAAGTTATAATAAAAATTATATTAAATTCTGACATTTTTTATAAAAATGTTGTCATAAACACATATTATAACTTGATTTGGTTATAACTAATCGTCCCTCCTACTCTTCGTTAATCATGTAACATAACTCAAATTATCACATGTTTGCAAATGTTTACAATTTCTCACGTCTTGCCACTCGTTATTTGTCATTCATTACGTGTAATAACTAAAATTAATCTAAACATATTTTAAACCACTAAAATATAATTATACATGAACAATTAATTTTACAAATACAAAACTAAATTAAATTACCTAATTCTAAAAATCCTTCAACAAATAATTAAACATCATACAACCTTAACCTTACATTTTACATCATTAAACAACATATATAAACACTAAATTATATACACAACACAATACATAATTAAACTAAATTATATATATATATATATATATAATTTGAGAATAAAAAAATCAGGCAATGCTACCATACACCACACAGCACCCATGCACCACACCTATCACGTCCCTCAATTAGCTACACTACATCATCACCGTCTATCCCAAGTGCCATCACCATCAGCAAACCTCCAACAACTACCCCCACTTGCAACCACCACTGTCCATGGCCAAGACCACCCCAACCCACCACAAACCATCAACCCAACAAACCCCATCCCCATAACCCGCCCCCACCCTAACCCCAACCTCACCCCAAACCACCCCCATGGCCAACGTCCAAACAACTCCCCTTCCCCACATCCCGACGTCAACCCCAAACCCACGGCAACCCCCACAAACCCACGACGACCCCCAAACCCACAGCCACCACAAACCCCCGATCCTAATACCCAACACCCAATAGAGGAAGAAGAAAATGGATTGGTGGCAGCCACCTACACATCACAGACCTCAAAATCAAGCAATAGAAGAAGAAAAGAGAAGGGTGGTGTCATACCTCAGATCGGGTGTCAAGGCTTCTCCCTTCGTCGGATCAAAGACTTGCGTGATGGCTCTTGTCATGGCTTGCGTGCTTTTTACCGTTGGAGGGGTAGAGTGGTAAAGGGTGAATTGCGTTGAAGAGAGGCTCGTGAGAACTGCTTTTGGCCAACGAAGGTTAAGCCCAACGCAACGTGGTTGGGCTCGACGGAACGGAGGAGTGAGAGCGTGCCAAACAGAAGCAGTCGTGCAACGGAGAAAGGGCCGTTCAACGCAACAGAACAGAGGTCTTAGGGTCCAACCAAACAGCCTTTATAAAGGTTATATAAATTGATTTTTTAACTCTTACTTTCTTACTTTAGTTTTTCTCCTATTAAGACCTTAAAAAATATCAGCCAAACTGCTACCTTTATTATTTGTTGATCTCATCAGATAATCCTACGAATCAATCAAACTCCGTAGGGTTTGAATGTTTGATGCTTCTAAATATTATTATTAAGGTTTATCCAATTATGTAATTTTGTATAAAATAAGAGATTGAGAATAAAATAAATATAAATTATATAAAAATTAATTAAAAATTAAGATGGATAAATATTAATAATATTTTTAAATAATAATTTTTTATTAACTTTTAAATAATAATTTTTTATTAACTTTTTAAATATACAAAATTGACAAAAATTAAATGAACCCTTATTCTTATCATTATTGTTTGCACTCTTAAAAAGGTAAACACATATCGAGAAGTAGATTCTGCTGAAGATTTAGAAACTTTGACTATGAGAAGTCTAAAAGCTGAAGTCAAAGATGCATTGGATATAAGACTTGAGAATGAGAATCTGCCAATAAAAGAAATTAACAAAAAAAGGTTCGTAGAGTAGGTGACGAAAATGAAGAAGTCAGGGTTCTCGGTCAAAGTGCATGATTGAAGTTAGTCTTGTAAGAAAGAACCTTCTCCTTCTCAAGACTCGACCATTCTTTTGCTGAATTACTGTTTCTCTGTTTGTTTATACTGATTTCCTAATTTTGTCATAGGAATTGGGTTTCAATAATTAAAAATAATATTTTTTTATTAGATAAATGTAATTATTTTATTATATAAATAAAATTCTAATCTCTAAAAGAATCATGTTTTTGTGACAAAAAAATTAACTTCTAAATTCTCATGCCATTATTATATATATTTGTAAAGTGAATTTTGAATTTTTGGTCATTAATATAACAATGTCATAATAGGATGTAGAAATAGATATGTCAAATATTTTATTAGATGTTTAACTTATTAATAATGTTTCCGAATCTAACCTAATGATGTATTATTAGCACTTTTATATATTTAATCTAACATAATTTAATACTTGATCTAGTTTGTAAGCTATATAAAAGACTTGTAAGCAAGTTCCCATGTTTTTAAGCTCGAGTAGGACAACAACATATTAACGCGCACACACTAAAAGGTCTATTTAATTAGGTCTTTGTAAAATAAAAAAAAGGTAGGATAACATATTCTTGTCTCAAGTAATGTTAGTTTAATTTATTCACAATTCGAGACTTCTAAATGGCTTTTACAAGTTACAATATTCTGCATGACTTTTATTATTCTATTAAATTGCAAATTAGACTTTCAAAAATTTTATTATTTAGAACATATTATATATGTAGATTATTTAATTAAATATGATTTTTAAAAAGCACAATTCTAATATTTTTTTATGTGACAAACCTAGTTTGATAAAAAAAAAAGTCTTTAAAAGGTTAGTTATGACCCTCAATAAACTGTCTAACCTATTTCAACTTGCAACCATAGAGGATAACAATTTTTTTTATAGAAAATATATTTTCTATTCTTAATAAATGGTTACCACTTTTAGAGAATGAAATTAATTAAAGATTAATTACTATCCTAATATCTTATTTTTTTAGTAAATATTTAGTTAGACCATTAATTTTCTTAGTTAATTAAGTCATTAAACTTTTATATGTTTTAGTTAAACCTTGTTTATCTAAGTTTCACATGTTGAATTCAAAAAAGTTATGATTTACTCGTTAAGTTGGTCATATTTGTATGATAGGTAATAAGTTCAATTTCTATACTTAATAGGTAATCTTTTATTATTCATGACTTTTATTGTGGTGTGAGGAGAGTTGTTCTTACTTGTTTTTTTCATACAAAGTATCTGATCCGGTCTGGATACCGGCTCCAAGGTTATCCGGTCTGGATACCGGTCCTAAGAGCAAGAGGCTATCTCAGCCGTCCCGGAAGCCAATCGGTATCCCAGGATAATGATCCAGTCGGTAAACATGTTGATCCGGTCTCACCTAAAGTGAAGTCATTATAGCCGTCCTAGAGTTCAACCGTTGTCAAGAATACCAATCCGGTCTGCAACACACTAGGCAAACCTCTCTTACACTAGTCGTCCGAGGTGACATCCGAGACACCGGGTGACTTATCCGTCCTCCTACACCGGGTCACTGATAACCGACTGTCACAATGTGCACTCTGCACAGCGGAATATGTCCCTTTCATTCACCTACAGGAGTGGGTACAATCACCAGCGGAATTTACGGAAAAGGTAATTATGCTCCATCCATGTGACAAAAAAGTACACTAATAATTCACCTACCCTCCTGACACACTTTGAATACTGGGTCACTCGGATTGTCTCTTTATACACGTTATCAGAACCGGTGGGCCCACTAACACCCAACGATTCATCTTCCACGCTCAACTATAAATAACATGTTATAATACATGTGCAGGGGTACGTTGTCCTTACTCTCATTCTCACTATTATACTGCTTAAGTATCACTTCATCATATACTCTTCTAACTTGAGCGTCGGAGAATCTTCGCAGGTGACATCACCTGTCGCCCACACCAACGCGAGAGGTCGGTGTGAAGGATCTCCAGGACAACAAGACCGACCTCCACACATTGAGAGACCGGATCACAGAGACCAGATACACACAACCGGTCTTCAATCTCATTCAATTTTCAACTCTTGAGGCTGTCCCGACACCGGATCCTAGACCCCGGTCGGGGACAGATCAGTATCTTATTCGTTATGGCAGATGTGCTTCGATTAGCTGGGTTTTTCCTCTATTCTGCATCTTTGTAGTAAGAAAAATTTTGAATGTACTTTGGGTTATGGTTTGAATAATGGAACTAAACTTGGTATGGTTGTGTTGTGTTTTGCTATTATCTGGACTATTTGGGATATAAGGAATAACGTAATTTTTCATAAAGGAACTGTGTGTTGAGAACATGTTCCGGTTGGTTCAGTAGAGGTTTTAGATTTGATTAAGGTTTCGCCTGAATGAATTTTTTAAAAGTTATGTAGAATGGTATAGGGAGTCTCTCTTATGTTTATCATGTAAGATATATTCTTTTGTATATGGGTTAGGGTATCCTTTATACCCTCATTTAATATAATTTCCTTTAATGATAAAAAAAGTTAATTTCTATACATATTTTTATTCAATTTCTAAATTTTCTCATCAATATTTAAAGTGTTAAATCATCACACTAGTAGGGCCCACACCAATAATATATGACAAACCCCAATTAAAACACTTTAATGACTAAAAAAAGTTAAAATTTACTGAAATAGTTATGCTTAATTAAAATTCAATTAATAAAACCACAATTGTTATTGTGTGGGGTGGGGGTATCATCGCCAATTAACCTTAATTAAAATCCAATTAATAAAATTACAATTGTTGTTGTGTGGGGATGAGGATATCCTCGTCAATTCCTGAAATTATAATTAGTCAAATCTTTGGAGAGAGTTTTAAATCTGTACTATTGAAAAAGGTGAATAACGTTAATTGTAATTAAACGTTTTTTTAAAAAATAATTATATTGATGAAAATTAATGACAATCCCATCAACTATCATATTTAATTTATTATATCATACATGTTTTCTATTGTGATAATCATGCTTATCAAAACAAAGAAGATGATTTTATTAAGGGTTCAATATTTTGAAAAATTCAAGTTTGGCTTCAATTATTTGTTTAATACTTGTTAAGTCAGACATATACAGAATAATAAATGTTTTTATCATTATAACTGGTGGATTCTTTTTATATTAGAAGATAATAAATAAAATTAATTTTTAAGTTAAATTCTTAATAAAATTATTTTATTTTAAAAATATTTTACTGAACAGATTAATTTAAACTTAAAAATAGCCCTTTTTGTTAGAAAATTTAAAAAAATATTTTACCAGACAGATATCAAACAACTTTTTTTTATTCTAAAAGCTGTTATTTCATCTTTAACAGAAAATTAACTTTTAATAGAATGTTGGAGTTTTTAGAAATAACAAGTGAAAGCATCGTTCATGCTTTGAATTGAAAGAAAATTTTCAAGAGACACGACAACATTATACGTAATAGTAACACACACATATATTATTTAATTATACATTACGATTCTAAGTTGGTCAAAACATTATCGCGAGAGTATCTAGAACTTCTCGGTGCAAAGAGGAGGACTTCGGATATCCTTGTGATTATATCCTCATCCTAGCTATACAACAAAATGACCCTTTTATTGATTAAAAACCGAAGAAAAAGTAACCCATTTTGTTTTAGACTTTTTTGCCGCATATTGAGAATTCAGTATCAAAATCTAAAATTTGTAAACGTTGTTTGTCAATCAACAATATCAACATCTAATGTTCGGATAATTAAAAACTCAAAGAAAGTTTTTACGATTTATTTACGAATTTAAATTGGTCGTTTAGAAGTCCTTAACATCAATTAAATAGGATTAGAATAGCCTAGGTAGAAGTTAGGTGAAGCTATAATGCATTTCCAACCTCATTTGGAGATTTAAGGGGTATGGTAATCGATTATACCACATGGGTAATCGATTACCAGCAAAATACAATGACCCTAATTGATTATCTCCAAACAAGCTAATCGATTACCATCAATCTAGAACGGTCATAATCAATTACGTCAAACCTGCTAATCGATTACCACCATTTTAAAATGGTCATAATCGATTACAAAGAGCCTGTAATCGATTACATTAGGCCAAAATGTAGAAAATATACAGAATTTGACATTCTGGTCAATTTCTGTATACCCTAACTTCCACAATTGATGTCCAGTCATCACCAAAATTTGACACAACATTTGTGACTTGTGGCAACCAGCTATACCTCAAAATTCCTAAAATTAAGTAAGTTACACGCAATAATGCATTTTGGCCAATTTAGGGCAAAACAAGCAATCTAACCAACCAAATCCGATTGGAATTGGACCATTCCAATTCTCATAAGTCCAAAGCATCAAATACAGGCTATTAAGACTATCCGGAGGTTCCAGAACCTCAAGAATCTCATTTTGACCTGATCAATTCCCTAATTATGCATAATTTCCAATGACACAACATGACATTCATCAAGTGTAATGGTACCACACCATTTCTCATCACATCTATCATTCCATATACAACACAAGATGCACAATACCCTACCCATAATGTTCATTCAACCAAATAGGTAATATATACACAATTCATAGGCATAAGCATCATAATTCATTCACATCATCATATGTACACTGATATATTTACCATCTATACTTGCAACAGTATATCACAATCACTTCTAGATCTCTAGTGAGGTCATAAGCTACCTAAGTCAACTATGTACATGCATATATAGTATTCAAAACGAGCCGACCAAGGCTGCTACATCAAAAAGCTATACGAGGATCATCCAAACAAATGAATCCACACTAGGATTCATCCACCGCTAGCTTTTGAAGCTTTCAATAATCATCCTCGCAGTCTAAATTCCCTGCAAGATAAAAATCGATGCATGAGTGAGCATATATATATATATATATATATATATATATATTAAATGACAAATACAGAACCAGATTCAACATTTCATAACTCATTTTAATCAATCCAGTTCATCACACCAATATTGTCATTCAATCTATAATATAAACACACGTTACATCATCATAATATCACCATACAATATCAAACATCCTCAATAGCTGTCTCACAGCTTCTCATGATCACAATAGCTGCCCTACAACATTCAATGCATGTGAATAACTGTCCCACAATATATCAACATCACACTGGCTGCCTCGTAGCTATAATGCAATGCATGTTGATCAATTTTTAATGATGGAATATCAAAATACAATAATATATCTCAGCTCCTAGTTGATTAAGCCATTTTATAGGTACCAAACCGTTTGCCCATTTGTGCAACACAGTCACTCCTAGCGACAGTGGTAGTGTTGCGGGTTAGCCTTGAGTCCCACTCGAAGGCCTTTTTGAGTCTCACTCAAAGGCTTCTGTGGAATCTGAAGAAACCACCACAGGATCTAAGACCTTCTATCCGGATCAATATTACAGGCCCTCTGTGGTCCTGTAAGCTCTCATATGCAGATGTTACGCATAACCATCAATCATATTTCATTTGTATCATCAATTAAGCTACTCTAGCATGTTTCTAACATCAATTATACATTATATTACATTACCTCAATTTAGTAACAGCATAGCACACATGTTTGGTCATACATCATCATCCATACAACGTATCATCAAGCATGTAGGAACGATAATCACACTCAAATCATCATCACATATTACATCATTTCATTGATCATCACAATGTCAGAATCAAATACAATAGGGGATAGTACACAATTATCACACGCCAAGAAATGAGCACAATCATAATATTAATTCAATTAAATATCAAACTATCCCCTAATCTGTTCCTAACTCGTGCATTTAAAATATATAATACCCCTACCTACCAATCCACAATTCCAAAACTAGAAACGCTCTCCAAACGCTTCGATATCGCTTCCAAACTATCAATTTCTCAATCCACGATCCCTAAAAATTTAGAACAATCCAATTTAATTACCTTCATGTTACTAGTTACATGTATCAAAGTTAAAATCATCAATTGATAACAAGTTTGATAGTTTTGACTTATCGATCAACGTCGAATCATTCTGATACTCAACCCCAAAAACCTCAACGCTGTCCAAGGTTCACAATAGCTCCAGAATGGTTCTTAAGCCATGGGAATCGAGGGTTAGAGCTAGAATTTGCAAGAGAAAGCTACAAAAAGCAACAAGTCATCATGTAACTTACTTGGAACCAGATACCGAAAAACCCCAAGATGCCAATGGTTACTCACATGCTAATTAGGTTCACAAATGACCTAGAAACATAAAAATTTGAAGCAATTGAAGAGTGGGATTCAAGAACAACTAAAACCAAAGTAGGGGTCATGGTTTCCTACCTTCTGAAATAAGGAAATGAAGAAACCCGCCCGTCCAAGGTTGCCCAAGGAAGAGGAAGAGAAATGGAATGTGAAATATGTTTTAACTTGATAAGAATTAAAGAAGTGGATGGTGGAGTTGGGAGTTGTGAACCACGGATGATGAGGGAGAGGAATACAAGCTCCTATTCCTTTCTTCAACATGTAAAACACACGAGTGAAAGTGAGGGAGTGAAAACTTGTAAATTTGGAATTAATGATAATAAGGGTACCATGGTCATTTTACATGTTTAGTTAATTTTTTAAACCAATCGAGTAACTTCCAGTTACCTAACACCTACCCGATAAATTCTAAAAATCAACCAAACCGTCTTAAAATTTAACCCTCCTAATTTAATTATTTGGTCAATACAATTAACCAAAAATTAAATCCAAGATGTTACAAACAAGATCAAGAAAATTAAATAGAATTTGGTCAAAAAGAAAATGAATTATTTTGGGACACTTTTGCTTAAGGAACCTCGCCCTAAGTCATGGGTCCATAACAAAAGTGCAACATCTCAATAGTTGAAGGGTAAAAGATTTGGTAAAATCATATTTACTTTACCAGTTATTTCAACAATCCGATATAAAAATATATTTTTACATTGGTGTTATGATGAACTCATTTAATATATTATGTTTATATCAATTTTTTAATAATCATTGTTTCAATAAATCGGTGTAAATTTTTTTTTACATTGATTTATTGAAACAATCAATGCAAAAACTTGAATTACACCACCCTACCATATACTTTTACTGTAGATGATCTACATCCCCATAATAGAATACCCGGAATAAATTATACATGGCTCATGGAAAACTTTTACTTTACCTTGAACAACTTGTTTAGTTAGTTGGCCAACTAGCACCTCTAATGTATGTCTCGATATTTTTTGATTATTCATTTAGGTCTCTACCTAAAATTTCAAGTGATGTTACCCCTCCAACCTTGTTGGTAATTGTTGGAAGGATAACTACATTGTCTCCTTTGCTTGCCTATATGATTGACTTCTTAACTGGAAACCACATCATTGGTTAAACCACATCACTGTTAAGGTTATATTTTTTAGTTTAATTGGGAATTAAACTTGTGTTATAGGATTCACAACAATTTACGTAACCTGTTCACCTAACTGAACCCATCATTATATAGCAAATTTTACTATGGTAATGTTTAAAATTAATAAATTATCATACAATATTGCAACAAATTAAAATATAATAAAACAACTTAGATATCTTAATTTTAAAATTTTCATTTAAGAAATTAAACTTTTTATATTTATTATTTATATTTAAAAAATAATTATAATTTTTTTTAAGTTTTATTGAATAACTCGTAAAGTTCAATATTATGATTAAAAAGTAATAACACATCAAATTTTTATTTTTTTAATTAACATAACACTAGAGTTAGGTCTAGAGGCTTGAACCCATGGGCCAGCCTATTTAACTCACCTTTACATAGGTTATAAGTTAAAAAAAGAGACCCATTTAAATCATAGACTCATGAACTTGACTCATTTAGCTTGCCTGTTCAACAAGCTCATTACACAGTCCAATTTATATTTAAAATTATTATTTTATTCTAAGAAAATATAACCTTTTCTTTCATAGTATTTTACTTTTACACTTCGCTCTTTTTTTAAAAAGAAGAAACCTAAACCTAAAACAATATTATGTCATTGTTCCTTACATTGAAATATATGAGAAAATTAATATTTAAATTCTATTAGTTACTAATTTGTTGAAATTTAAATGTCAAAGTGAGAGTTTTAAATGATTAAATATTTTAAATTATATGTGTTTTGGTTTCATAAAAAATAAGTTTTGGGTCAAAGCCTAACAATTTTTTTAAAAAAAAGACACAAGCGCGTTAACTCACTAGGCCAAATAAACCGAGCCATTTAAAATATGGATTTATACAAGCTAGCCCATTGTAGGTGGGCTAGTACTGGTTGGTCCATTGTGGGACGAACCAACTCGTATAACTAGCTCTATATTCTTTCCGCTTTTACTTATTCATTTTTTTTATAAAAATAAAAACCCATTTGGACGATTCAGCCATAAAAAAATAAATTACTGGGCTGTTTAACCCAACCCAACAAAAATACTTCAACAACCCTGAAGCCGAAAGGAACTTCCCTTCTGATGCCCAACCATTTCAGGCCCAACCCATTATGCAAAGCAGTCTAATTATTATATGTTTTTACTTGGTCAAGCGCATAAATAACGCGACAAAAAGAAACACATAAATAATGACTATCTAGCAAATACAGAAGACTCAAGTTTATAACTTATAAATTTGTAGGGTAGTTTATAGTTTATAACTTTTTAAAAAGTTATTGAAATAAAATTATTTAATAAAATATAAAAAATCTGTCTGAGAAAATAAGTTCATAACTTATAGTTTTTTAAGTAATTTATAACTTATGATTTTTTAAGAAACTTATTAAAATAAAGTTGTTTGGTAAGATATAAAAACTTTGTTTGACAAAACAAACTTATAATTTATAACTTATAACTTTTTAAGTACTTTACAACTTATAACTCTATTTTAATAACTGTTTGGTAAAACTAATTTAAATGGTGTTAAATGATTTTAAAAATATTTAATATTTTAATTATATGAAAAATAAAAATTATTATAGATATATATGATAATAGTTTTTAGAAAGTTTAAAACTCTTAAAAAAAGTCTGAAGTTACCACCCCAAACGAAAAATTTATCCCTCAATAACTACCTCCTCCAGATCTTTTTACATGCTCTATCAGATTTGAGTTAGACAGGACCAAGACAGAACTCTTCCTATCAATAACTACCTCTTTATTTTAGATTTAATTGATCTTATTTTCATTTTTTCTTTTGTTGTTCGGATAAAAAGATAAAATGAGATAGAAATAACTATGAAGAAAATAAATAAGATAGAAAAAAATAATATGAAAATAAGATGAAAAATTATATTGTAAAACATAAGAAAAAATGCCCAACGAAACATTAAAAGTAGCCATTAAAAGGCCCAACGAAATTCTTGTTCACATACTCCACTTTTTTTTTTTAAAAAAAAAACTTTCAGTCAATAAATAATGTTCCCTATGTTTAAAAGTATGAATTAAAACTAACAATGACGCAAGTCTGGTATACAAAAGAGAAAAATTGAAAAAGGAAGAGCTACTATCAAAAACATGATTTGTGATTTAAAATGAGAGAAAATAAAACCAGTTGTGGTAAATGACAATTAAACCAATTAAATCATGTTAACTATAAACAAAACGGTTTTGAAATAAATAAATTGATTAAAGATTAATATGAATTAGTTGTCAGAATCGGATTTAAACTTTTACTTTTAAATGCATTTCAACACATTAGAAAGGAGATGCAAGAAGGAAGAATTTGAGAGTCTTTAATGATGAGGGTTAGAGACCCGTTATTGTGTTATTTGTTCGAGAGCTTCTATTGGCTGCACTTGATATGTCCTCAATCATATGATAGTTATAATAATTGAACATAAATTAACCATTAAATATATTACAAAAGTGCTCTAACTCCTCCTTAAGATTAAGGAGTATAAACCATAGAGGTTTTTTCTGGTTATAAAGGTAATGAATTTGGATTTATGCATCTCTGATTTCTGATTTCTGATTTCTGTATTTATATAAATCAAATGTAATTTAATCAAATCATTAGAAGAAAATTTAATGGTTCAAATTTCAAATTACACTATTGAGTACTTTCTAATTTTTGAATGCAGGAGAGGATCCTGATCCATATTTTGAATACAACTAGAAAAATAGTTTTGAAACTGTGTATGAAGCTAATTAACAAATTTTTATTGAACACTGAAGATTAATGTAACAAGGAGTGAAGAAGGAAACGCCTAGTTCTTAGGATATTATTCATACAATTCAGGCAGAGTTGAATGTTCTTGCAAAATCAAGTGGCTTCTTTCCTGCATGAACATGTGCAAAGTAGTTGGTCACATAATCTTTGACTAAAACTTCCTTGTAATGAGCCAACCCATCTTTCTTCACCATCTCTGCCAATGGACCTATCTTCTCTGTAAGTGTAGGCATAAGAAACACTGGAATTGATACCCTGGATTGGCTGCTTGTTGTCTTCACTCGATGTTCAGGACTCCTGTACTTTCCATTGCTCAATATCTTACATTTCACATACAAAGAGTTTTCATAAGTACAGTGAATGAAATTTTAATTTTAATTATAGACAACAGTAACAAGTAAGCAAAATACTAGCATCTAATTTTGTCTACAAAACCTGTAAAATATCACCAATATTGATGACTAGTGCCCCAGGGATTGGTGGAATTTCCAGCCACTCTCCATTTTCAGCATGATTGTCATCTTCAACTTTGACATATAAGCCTCCAATGCCATCTTGGAGTAACACTGTGATAGTTCCTATGTCTGAGTGGCGCCCTACACCTATAGTAAGCTCTGGATTAGGACATGCTGGGTAGTAATTCATGTTCACTGTCTTCACACCAATAAGGTGCTCAACTATTGAGTCATCTGGTTCCACCCCGAGATTAACAATCAAAATTTCCATAATATCTCTAACTATCTTGGATGATACCTTCAAATACTCAAGCACTACTTCCCTGAAATATAAAAAGAAATGATTTACACACACTTAGTACTGCAGAAAACTATTATGACTTTGAAGCCATTTTTACAATTTTTAATTTAAAATATCAAAAACACTCAAATTCATATGTTTTAACTGCTTTTGGGATAAGTAGGTAATCAGAATAAAATACACATTCCTTAAAAGAATTAATTATGTCATGAAAAAGCAGGGCATAAGGAAAAATAAGATTGCGTTAATTTTGTAGTTATCTATGAAAATAAAAATTGAAAACAGTTGATATTTTCACAAATTAAACAGAGCATTTTTCTGGACAATCTTATAATTATATACTTTGTGATTTATGACAATATTAATGAGTATATTTAATATAATATAGAGAGGGTAGAATGTGATAGTACTTGCACTGATTAGGCCAATATTTGAGAGCATCTTCATCACTACTATATGACATACTCAGAACATCTTTCCATTCCATGACTTTCTCTATATCAGCAACAAAGCTAGTCCCATATTTCACCATTGGGGTAACTCCTGGACGATACATAATTTTCTTCTCTGTAGGCAAGCTAAAGAATGCATGTGCTGCTTCTTTAAGTGATTCCAATTGCTCCAAAGACATACCATGGTTCACTACTTGAAAGAAACCAAGAGTCTCAGTTGCTCTAACAATCTCATCCACCACCTTCTTATGTTCTGGCCCATTCAGCTTTGACAAATCAATGGGTGGCACATCACACACCCTTGAATCATGCTGGTTCATGATTCTTTCTTGCAAGGGTTGTATGTACCTCTCTGGCACCTCTGATATGCCTGTGTCTACCAAACCCTTCACTCCATTCCCATCTCTCACCACAAAATCATACAATGAATTTGAAGAGTTGAAAATTTGAGCCATGGCTAAGTGATTTTGTTGTTGGTTTGTGGTAGTGTAAGATACTATGCAAATTGCTATGATCCATCAAAGGCCTGGTCCCTATATATATATCTGCTGATGATGATCTTATAGATAAAATAATTGTTCCAATGTTGGTTAGTTTTTTAATGCATAAATTAAATTTATGAGTTCTTTTTAAAAAAAAAAAAAACTGAACAATAAGTGAGGTAATTCCTTCCTAAGACTGGATGCTGGTGGATCAGAGTCATCTATCTCTCTCTAAGATCAGAGTTAATTCCCTGATCATAATAGTCCCATTCTCCAACCCACCATATGAAATGGAAATCCCACGGAAAATATAGAAAAGAGGTCTTTGTCAGTGAATGTAAAGATTTATTAGAGTTATTCAGTAAATTGTCATGTAACTGACTAACTGTGTGAGTAAACTCAAAAGGATTTTAAGTTAATTATAATAGTATATATACTTTTTGGTTTCATTAATTAACACTTTCGATAATTCATTCATCTTTCTCAATCAATAATAGGACCTTTACATTAAACATTGTATAGATACAATAGTTTTTCTTTTGGTAACAGTCAAATGACCTCTTAAAGATATATGTGCATTTATATTTTAACTTTATCAATTATTTAAATAAAATCTAATAATTTATATAATTTTTCATAATAGCCGGTCTTTTACCTGAGTCGTTTCCAATATATGTAATGTAGTAGTAGTATATTAGTATATTATAGATATTTTATGTCCCACAAAATTTAAATATAAATTGCATGTATTTTACGCCAAACTAAATTTTAACGAAGTGAGGCGTTCGAGAAAATAAATGTATTTATATTAAGAAGCCGGCTTGCAAAATCAAACGTAGTATATTAAGGAGGCGGCTTGAAGCAGTAAACGTATTATAATAAAGTAACTCATGTCTAGGGGCTATTCCTTTTGGTCTTTTTTCTTAATGTCAAGAAAATAAGTTAAATTTAGTTAATAGATTTGTTTTTTTAAATTTATTATTAATATTTTATTTTTATTTTAAATTAAATTCTTATATTACACTAATTGAAAAGTAATTAGAAGATTTATTAATCATGAATGACGTCAAATATTAAAAATAAATGAGAAATCATTTTGAACTTTATAAAAGATCTTCTAAAAAGCCTTTTTATAAGTTATTAAATTAATTTTGAATTTTACCAAATTAGAATTAGGAATTACGATTGAGTAAATAAGTCTTATTCTCCCTAAGTCAAATATTAAAAGTTTTAAATAAGTGAACTGATAAGCAATAACATGGGTAAAGAACTTAGAATCTTAAGTGCCCATTTGGTGTGCTTGAACTTGTGCATGAAATTAGAGTTTGGAGTTGGAATTGAGTCTTAGAAAATTTCAATTATTTTGTTTTAAAGCCTTTTAGACTTAAAATTATAATTTTAAAGTCTAATTTCATACGATTAGAATATATCTATTATTAACTATTTTCAATTTATAACTTATTCCTTCTAAATTATTAATTCCTAATGTTACATTATAGGTTGCCACCAACACCGCCACTCCATGACCGTCACCACCATCACCATCACTGCCTCTTCCTCTGTTACCGTTATCATCATTGCCACAACCATTGTTGTTGTTGATCTGGGGTGCATATACCGGACCCCATCACCAATGGACGGAATGCCCTTGTACACAAGAGGAAAATTAGCTACTTCAACTTGGGTGTCGGGCTGCTGAAACCCTTAAATATTGAACTTCGAGCCAAAGAACCGATGTCCTAAACGCACATCAGTACGGATGTTAAACCATAATACCGGTTAGGCCAATTGACATCTGAACGCCAGTCAGACAAAGTATGGACAACATGTCCCTACCAACACTGTTACTACAGTATGTTAGGAAGGGGATCAAATCAACCCTTTATCCAGGAAAGTTCTATAAATACAACTCATTTATTAACTTGAAAAGGATTCTGAACTCATTTATTAACTTGAAAAGGATTCTGAACATTTTTCTTAAGAGCCTCCGTAATCTGTTTATTTCCTATAATTACCATACTAACTTAAGCATCAGAGAATCTTTTGTAGGTTCACCCTGGTGTGCTGCTCCATAATGGTTTGAATAACACACCATTTAACTCCCTAAATGTGAAGAACTTAGGCTCTCCATTGGACCTAGGTACATAATACCGTACTCCACTAAGACGGCGTTAAAAAAGAGCACGTGAGGCAAGAGGTCAACTCTTGTCCCCGGATACCGGTCAGATGAGTTGTCATTATTACTATTGTCATATCCATTATTATTTTGTAATTTTATCTTAGAGTTGCAATTTTCTATTTTAATTTTAATTTTAATTTTAATTTTAATTTTATATGATCCAAACACAAAAATAGTAATTCTACAGTAATTCCAACTTTATAAAAATTACAATTGAAATTATAATTTCAAATACAAATTCCATATTTCATACTCCAAACAAATCTTGATCAAAATTAAGAAATGTTATGAAGTTTGGACTTATCCGATTAAAATGGTTACCACTTCATCTTCTTTTGACTTATGTAACTACTAACAGTTACAAGAATAAGCTGAATATGAGAAGTGTTCCCGGTATATATATCCAATTCAAAGGTTGACGAACATATAATTCAAATTTGCATATAGGCAATAAATAATATGTCATCTTCGTTGAATGGGAGATGTATAACTTTACCACTTGGAAGAAATTTGCTTCGTATGAATTTTAATGGTTTATTAAATTGATATTGACCAACGACTTCTAAGGGTTCTATGATTTTCAATTGAAAGAATTAAAATAGAAGTATATTAGTTGCGACGACACGAAAATCGGATATGACATTGTACTTTTCCAAAAGGTTTTGTTCAGATATAGGACAACAGAACCTCATAAATAATAAATAAGAGACTTCTTCCAAGGGTTTATTTGAAATAATATGTTGTGATTGAAGGATGATTTGTTCATAAAGACCACTGACCAGGTCTTGGTGAAACAAAGAAATCGCAAATAGCTGCCAATCTTTCTGTGTTATCCCAAACATGTATCTTCTGCAATCAACCATGAAGAACACCAAGGAAATAGTTATAATTAATTTATAATAATTAAGTAAAATGTGAGACCGTGAGAAGAAATAAATATTGATTAATTTAATCTCTTAAAAGAATTTATAAAAGAATTTAAATCAACTCAAATATATTTTTTTTGAAAAATTTGATAGTATTGTGGGAATTCTGATAAACTGAGACGTTGCTTTTAAGAATTTATTTGTCTAGGATGTGACTTCTCAAGATTCATGCTTGTAAGCCGGGATAAAACTAATATTATAATCAAAGTTAACTTAAATAGGAAAATGTTCATAATGAAAAATTTAATTAAAAATAATAATAGAGAATAAAACCATATAGGTAGAATTTAATTTGTAATCAAATCAAATCAATCCATTATAAATAATTTAATAATTATTAAATAATAACTAAAAAATAATTATATTTTAATAACTATTTGTAACAAATCAAATTTTTAAACTCTCAAAACATTCTTTTGAAATATTACAAAATATCTAACAATCTCCGTATATTTCAAAAGAATTTAAAACATTTAAAAGACAACAAAATTTGTGTTTACATTATTAGTGGAAATACATCAAACCTAGTGTCTTTTAGACTATGAATCAAATCCTAGACAAATAAACTTAATCTAGAGTGAGTTGATGAAGCAAAACTTCCATGAACCAAGATAATTTTGGTATAAGTTATCGGTTTACCTATCACATCTCACGTTACAACTCATTTGTTGTTCTTTTGTAAATAGGCCATGCATGCCTGTTTATCATAAATGCTCTAGAGAATTGACTAAATCTCATACAAGCTGCCCTACTTGACATACTCATATAGGTGATTTCTTCAAGTGTACACCATCCATAAGGGACATAAAAAATCATTGAAAGCTTAATAACTTAACCATTTGTTCTTTGCAACCTAACACCTTATCATAGAAATGGTGGAAAACAAAAATATATATGTACATATATAATGCTAGAGGATTGACAATGACTTGTTTTTACTTATATAAACTTTCTTCATGACATATCCAATCACAAAGGTTGAGTTCCCATCACCGTCAATTTTATTAATGACATAAAACTTATTCCCCACGATGTTCATAAATAACCTTTTCCCCCTAAAGGCTTAGTTGAAGGATCGACCAAATTCACTTCTAACTTCATATAGCCTGTAGATATTAATTTATCTTTTAGCAATTGCTTCATCATATTGTGCCATTGTAAGAATTATTTTTAGCTGTAACTATAGCTAATTGACTATCATAATATATAACTCAAACTTAGAGGAAGATTCATTTTTCCATAAAATAAATATGTCCTTACATTTTACCAATAAAACAATAAATGTGACGTCCCTTTATCAATTCCTAGAATTTATTCCAGGGTCGTATTAAATCAAAGTAAATTTTTCGCGTTTGAAATTTTCCCTGACAATAAACAATAGGAACCTAAGAGTTACGCCGCTCAGAACTACTTATAACACAACTTTTTTTTTGCTCAGAACCTCGCTTGAGTGAACGCCCTCGCTTGAATGAGAATTCTTCAGAATCCTTACTTAAAATTTTGGTCAAGTGAGATTTCTCCAGTGACCACCCTCCTTTTTACTCAAAAACTCGCCCAAGCGAGCTCAATCTCGCTTGAGCAAGATTTGCAGTAGATTGGCCTTCAGGTCATCTTCTACATACTCCATTTTAACTGTTTTAACTCTGAATGCTATGAAACTTCATGGGCACTATCTATTACTCATTATGGACCTGCAGACACAGTTTGTACTAAAAAATTCCTCCAGATCACAAAGATATGCAATAAAATGTAATTGACCCAATTTCTAACAATTTCACTACTTAAAACTATTCAATTGTAATCCAATTGGGAATCTATTTCCATACACTCACCATAAGTGTACCTAGGGTCATGTTAAAGCTTCCCAGGGACTTTCAATCCCACAGGAATTTAATTTCATCCTCTTAGTTGGCTAAATTCAACTACTTCTTCATTACAATTCAACTTGTCACATAATTTCAATTCACCTATGACCATATACTCATCATCATTTATTCCTAATTAGTCTTGGCTATCCATAGACATCACATATGGTTTATAACCATAACCAAACATACCTATATTTTCATCCAATTCAACTAGCATTTATTTTCACTTAGCTCATTGCCATTAATTCATTCAATCACTATCTACACATACATGCACAACATACATTATACACGCAATCACAATGACCTGACCATATAATCACATGTCATCAAACAACACAACTCAGTGTCATATAACAGTTTCTGGACATTACTTAATGTAATCATTATTCCCAACATCATATCATCATTTATATCATACCACCATCTATATATATTCACATGGTCATCTACTAGGCCTTCAATTCCATAAGCAATCTATCAATATAACCATATGAACCGTCCTTTACAGGGGGTGTAAAGTTAAGATTCTGAAACAGCTCAAAATGTATATAAAATGTCAATCTGATACAAAGCGATGTACGTATAAATATAAATACGGAGTGTCTTCGTATGTTGAGGCGGAGTGCAGTATACGCTGGGGCGGTGTCACAGTCCGCCTGGAGGAGTCTTCTCTGCTTTGACACAATTGGGGGTGGTACCTGCAATTATTCTCCGACGCTCAAGTCAGTATTTCAGAATACTCATAGACTTAGAAAGACAATCAGAGAGAATTATGCAAGTAAGAGAGTGTAGAGTTCAGAATTGGGGGAGAGCCCTTATACCTTTTTGATAGAGGTTTATATACCTGTTACTGGTGCTCCATTATTGGTAGGACCGGTTCCTTGTTTTCAGGCATAATGCTGAAAAGGTGGTGGGTCCCTGCGCCGTTTACAAGCACCATTATTGTAGTAGGTATCTCCACTTGTCTGGAAAGCGTTAATGCTTTATTATTTTATTGTTATTACCCTTTATGCGTGACAGCGTGATTCCCATTATTAACCTCTCAAGACAGAGTCAATCTCGTGCCGGGGTTGTGAGTATGGGCTCGCTACGCAGTATGGGAAATTCAATATTCCGCCAGTATTGAGCCTATGGCTTGGCGGAGTAATATGCATTGAACATTTCATGCATAAGGCATTCAATATTTTCCTTCTTGGCGAGGTAATCAGCCTTGGCAGAGTATCATGCCTTGGCGGAGTGACATGCCTTGGCGGAGTGACATGCCTTGGCGGAGTAACATGCCTTGGCGGAGTTACTTGCCTTGGTCGTATATACTCCGTATACAAACAATTATAATGTATTTGAAGCGTACTTCCCTCGTTTGAAATGTTGACCTGGCAAAGCATTAAAGCCATGCTCTTGGGGGCCGGTGTTAGGACCGGATCATATGCCCCCTAGCTTGTTATAGTGACTGGCGGAGTCACTGTAATGAGCTATAACACTTAAGTTTAGCTTTTATAGACATGGGTTTAGGCGGTGTTTGCTAGTTCAGGATTTACGGACAAGTGTTTTCATGCATTTATTGCTTGTCATTACTTGTCACGCCTGTCATTAAAGCGCCTCAAAACCACGTTTTGTCGTTTCAATCTCTCATTGCCACGTATGCCCTGGATTCCGTAAGGAGGTGGAATAGCCTCTTAGGAATTTCAATGAAATTGGATTCCGTAAGAAGGCGGAGTAGCCTCTTAGGAATTTCAATGAAACTAGATTCCGTAAGAAGGCGGAGTAGCCTCTTAGGAATTTTAATGAAACAGATTCCGTAAGGAGGCGGAGTAGCCTCTTAGGAATTTTAATGAAACAGATTCCGTAAGGAGGCGGAATAGCCTCTTAGGAATTTTAATGAGATTGGATTCCGTAAGAAGGTGGAGTAGCCTCTTAGGAATTTCAAAGAAACTGGATTCCGTAAGAAGGCGGAGTAGCCTCTTAGGAATTTTAATGAAACAGATTCCGTAAAGAGGCGGAGTAGCCTCTTAGGAATTTTAATGAAACAGATTCCGTTAGGAGGCGGAATAGCCTCTTAGGAATTTCAAAGTAGATTCCGTAAGGAGGCGGAGTAGCCTCTTAGGAATTTCAAAGTAGATTCCGTAAGGAGGCGGAGTAACCTCTTAGGAATTTCAAAGTAGATTCCGTAAGGAGGCGAAGTAGCCTCTTAGGAATTTCAAAGTAGATTCCGTAAGGAGGCGGAGTAGCCTCTTAGGAATTTCAAAGTAGTAGGATTCCGTAAGAATTAAGGAAAGATGGGTCGATCCGCTGTTTAGTAGAGTAGTGTAACAGGACAGATGACTGTATTTTATTCATGTTATTCTCACTGGAAAAACCTATGTCGTTCATTGTAAGAGTATTGTTCCAAGTTTGGGGAACTACAAAGGTGTAAGAAAGTGGTGTTTTGAGTCCTCCATCATAAGGATAATGATGGGAGTTTTTCTACGCCAGGAGTTATGTCATTGTATCACAGAATAGGTGATAAAGAATATCCGTCCTGGGAGAATACCACTTGAAAGCGAAAGTGCGAATTGACTTTCAGAGATTTCCATCATAGGAATGATTATGGGAATTGTTCGTACCAGGAGTTTTATCGTCGAGTCACTTCATAGGTGATTGAGATCATCCGTCTTGGGGATGTGTACGACACCAGGAATTACATCGTCAGGTCACATAGTAGGTGATTGAGATCATCCGTCCTTGGGGTGTGTATGGCGCCAGGAGTTACATCGTCAGATCACAGAATGGGTGATTGAGATCATCCGTCCTGGGCAAGTACACAACGTCAGGAGTTACATCGTCATATCACATAATGGGTGACTGAGGTTATCCGTTCTGGAAAAGTACACAACGCCAAGAGTTACATCGTCAGATCACAGATTAAGTGATTGAGATAATCCGTCCTGGAGACATTTTTTTTCAATCGTAGGAGTATGAATTGTGTGAATGCTTCTCAATTTTCAAAAGCTTCCATCATAAGAATAATGATGGGAATTGTCCGCGCCAGGAGTTACCTCGTCAACTCACAGAATATGTGATTGAGAGCATCCGTCCTGGGGAAGTTAGTCTCAATCGTTCTTCTTCAACCGGTGTTGGATTTCACTCATTCACCAGCCTTCAAATAGGGTTCGGTGCAATCCTACTACCCATTTCCTGAGGTTTGGTTTAATCCTACAACTCAGGTCTTCACCGACGTTCAGCCAAACCTACTAGTCGTACTCGGAGTTCGGTTCAATCCTACAATCCGAGCCTTCACCGGTGTTCAGCCAAACTTACTAACCGTACCCAGAGTTCGGTTTAATCCTACAATCTGGGCCTTCGAATGGGGTTCGGTGCAATCCTACAACCCATTTCCTGAGGTTCGGTTTAATCCTACAACTCAGGTCTTCACCGACGTTCGGCCAAACCTACTAGTCGTACTCGGAGTTCGGTTCAATCCTACAATCCGAGCCTTCACCGGTGTTCAGCCAAACTTACTAACCGTACCCAGAGTTCGGTTTAATCCTACAATCTGGTCCTTCGAATAGGGTGATTCACCCAGTTGTACCTTCGAAGAGGTTCATCGCTAACAACGGATACATTGTTAGGATCATCCGTCCTGAAAGTATCTTGTCACAACAGTGTTGTGCATCGAATAAAATCATAAAGACAATGGGTGAATCATTTAGAGTATTTCATTAATTATGAATTACGAAAGAGAGATGAGTCGGGGTTATGACTCATTAAACCTTCTTGGTAAAACCCGATCTGGATCTGCTCTTATCACTCCGTTGTAACGTTGGGGATTTCTCTCTTGTCGCTGTTGCTTCCAAGTGTATTTCAATGCTCACATACTTGGATGCTTTCCTCTTGAATTCTTCGAAATTCACTGGAGGATTCTTTGCCAATGACATGGCAAAAGCAGAGCTTGGTTGCAAAGCTTCTATTGCTATGTGCAATTGAAGTGCTTCTGCCAAGTTTGGAACAACAGCTGCTTCCTTGTGAAACCTCTTCAAGAAGTCCTTGAGAGTTTCATGCTCCCCCTGCCTAATCTGAGCCAAGGTATAAGATGTTCTGGGAGTATCACTAGAGATGACCAAGTGGTCCACAAACGCTGTTGCCATTTCTTCCCATGAGTTAATGGAACCTGATGGTAGCTTCCTGAACCAGCTAAGGGCATCATCAACAAGAGTCCGACGGAACATCCTGCACATGACATCTTCATCTGCCCCCAGGTACATGGCTTCGAGTGTATAAGCATCAAGATGCTTAGTAGGATCAATTTCACCACTGTATTTTTCTATGGAGAGAGGTTGAGTAGTGTGTAGGTGCTTAGGGATGCGTACACTCATAAGTCTCCTTGAAAAAGGGACTGTGAGCTTATAAGTTACTGGAGAGGCTGTCATCAGCCTCCTCTTCCCTTTAACAACTCTCTTATCAGAATCGTGGATCTGTTCCTTCCCTTCAAATGTGGGGATATTTGAATACTGGGGGGTAAAGGATTTTTCTCCCTCGGTTGTGTGATGTGTCCCCTTGATCAGAGACATGGCTCTCTCCTCCACGCTCTTTCTTTCATGTTTCAATTCTATCAGTTCCTCCCTCAGCTTTCTTATCATCTCATCCTTTAGATTTGGTGCTGAAACCTGCACCATTCTTCTTGAACTTTCCACAGGCGACTCGAGAGCTAAGTGCCTATTCACTGGTTGTTCCTGGGCAGTGATGTCTTCCACGTGCCCATCTGGTTGGTTTCTCCCATTGCCTTCCATAATAAGAGACCAGACTTCTTAAACGAGAAGTGGGAATAACTTTAACGAGTCCCACCGGGCGTGCCAATGAACCGTCCTTTACAGGGGGTGTAAAGTTAAGATTCTGAAACAGCTCAAAATGTATATAAAATGTCAATCTGATACAAAGCAATGTACGTATAAATATAAATACGGAGTGTCTTCGTATGTTGAGGCGGAGTGCAGTATACGCTGGGGCGGTGTCACAGTCCGCCTGGAGGAGTCTTCTCTGCCTTGACACAATTGGGGGTGGTACCTACAATTATTCTCCGACGCTCAAGTCAGTATTTCAGAATACTCATAGACTTAGAAAGACAATCAGAGAGAATTATGCAAGTAAGAGAGTGTAGAGTTCAGAATTGGGGGAGAGCCCTTATACCTTTTTGATAGAGGTTTATATACCTGTTACTGGTGCTCCATTATTGGTAGGACCCGTTCTTTGTTTTCAGGCATAATACTGAAAAGGTAGTGGGTCCCTGCGTCATTTACAAGCACCATTATTGTAGTAGGTATCTCCACTTGTCTGGAAAGCGTTAATGCTTTATTATTTTATTGTTATTACCCTTTATGCATGACAGCGTGATTCCCATTATTAACCTCTCAAGACAGAGTCAATCTCGTGCCGGGGTTGTGAGTATGGGCTCGCTACACAGTATGGGAAATTCAATATTCCGCCAGTATTGAGCCTATGGCTTGGCGGAGTAATATGCATTGGGAACATTTCATGCATAAGGCATTCAATATTTTCCTTCTTGGCGAGGTAATCAGCCTTGACGGAGTATCATGCCTTGGCGGAGTGACATGCCTTGGCGGAGTGACATGCCTTGGCGGAGTAACATGCCTTGGCGGAGTAACATGCCTTGGCGGAGTTACTTGCCTTGGTCGTATATACTCCGTATACAAACAATTATAATGTATTTGAAGCGTACTTCCCTCGTTCGAAATGCTGACCTGGCAAAGCATTAAAGCCATGCTCTTGGGGGCCGGTGTTAGGACCGGATCACCATACTCATTGAGTAAGAAGCATCGTGCATCATGGTATACCAAAACACATATCTACTCACATAAATCCCTATTATAGCTTCCAATACTCAAAATATAACATATATACATTTATTTACATTACACCACACTTATCCTATTTCGTTGGCGTTTCTCCCTGCTCATCCGGCACTAGTCTCCGTAGCAATGGCAGTGCCCCTGTCTTCAGTCACTAAAAACAATTGTAAGGGTGAGTGATTGTTTATACAAATCAACGTAAATAACTTAAACTCGATAAAAGGGAAAAGTATAGCATATAGTTCACAACTTATCTAACTACATTATTATTCAATTATAATATAGCTCCAAGTCATTCATTTCTCAAATTCATCAATCATTAATTGCACATTCAATAAATTAAGTCTTCAATATCACATTTAAGTCATCAAAAATCATAACTAATCCACATAGTTTTACAATTGACTCTCAGTCAATAATATAAGACTCTCTAGTATCTGAATACTAAATTGGATCAGCAGTTAATTGGACCAGGGAGCACAAAACAAGGAGTAACTATATCGATCAACCATCCACACCATATAACATTCACATATATCAACATAGCTCATATTAACTCAGATAAAATCTCAAAAAACTTACCCTTACATTATGACCATCAACCAGGGTTTCTACCTGCCATTCAGGCGCATCATTTCTCATATCATCTCAATTCTCAACATCTCTTATATCATCGCATTTTAACAATTCATCATCATTTTATTTTCTCAAGATCAACAATTTATCTTTTCAACTCATCATTACACATCCACACGTTATTTAGGATATTCATTATCATTCATAATATAATCATCATCACGCAAAATATTTTATAGGATTTACCATCACAAAATCAACTCTCAATATCACCACACAATTAGAATTTCAATTCATCATTCAAATGATTCTAAAAACTCAAATTATCATGATATCAAGTATATCCATATTATCAACCATCACATAACTCTTTTATCATCATGCATTTAATTAAATATAATTAATAATCACACATTTATACAAATACATATATTTATATAAGAATTAATATATCATGCTATCCTACCTTTTTCCTGACGGTCATGATTGGCTTTCATAATCATTTCCATTAACTATACTCCAAATACACCTCCTTACGTTGTTTCTATGCTTTCACACTTCCAATCCAACGTTAGCTCCACCAAATTCACCGAATCTCAGAATCTAAAATCAAAGAATTTATGAATTAATCTAACGTATCGGCCTCCCGAAATTAAAACCCATTACTCGAAATGAATCCGACCATATGCTTAGAGTTTCTGAATCTTACCTTTGTCGATTTCAACCTTCGGTTTATGACCTATTTCTCCTAATGGCTTTCTTTCGCAACGCCAAATAATTCAAATATCTAAAATCAAGAATTTATGAAGTAGGTTTAGTGTTTCAACCTCCAAAACTATAATTCAATCCACTGAAACAACATCAAATGCATTTCTAAGGTTTTCGAAACTCACCTCGGATAGTTCCGTTATTTTTTTGAGCTATCTTTTGGTTAACGCCTTACTGGTACTTGGTTCGAAACCTACGTTGAACAGAATTACAAACCGTTAACATATTTGCTATCTCGTAGCTATGATTCTCAAAATTCAACCGAAATACTCAAGCTCTTAGAAATTAAGGAGGAGGAAAACTCAACTAAAACTTAAAATTGAAGGTACCATAACGTTCACCTCGTTTCTACAATCCCGAATATGTGATCAATTTTAAGTTTAGCCAAAGCATCGAGCTCCAATCAAGCTTCCAACTCACGACCATGTACTAAACATGAAGAAAATGGCTTTTGTTCCCTTTTTAATGGCATTTACGTATGGAGAGAGAGAAAGGAAATAAAAACCTTTATTTTTACCCTAAGGGCAATCTAGTAATTTTTTATTTTTAATATTTTCTTTTATTTCCTTTAATAAAAACTTGTCTTTACCTTATGATAAATTATATTTTACCATCACTATTTAATTAAACTTTAATTTTACCATTTTAATCATCCAAAAATTAATTATTTAAATTTTGTCGCTTTATTAAAAATCTCCAATAATTAAATTTACTACTTAATAATCATTAATTAATTCTAGGTGGTGCAATTAATTAAATTTTAATACCTAGGATGTTACAATAAACTTGACCTTCATTTTTAATTTAGACTATTCAGGTCTACTTAGATGAATTTTAGGTGATAACTCCTCTTTTAAGGGAAAAATAAATTCACTTACCAATTTATACTTGTAAAAATCAGTCATCATTGTGTCATTAAAACACAATATGGAAAACTTAATATTAAAATTTATTCATAATAACTCTATCAAGAATAAAATAAATTATGAATTTATTTTTGTTTAAATTAGATTTAATCAACATTGTATTTATATCATAATATCCTTAGTATAAAGGAAATTCACAATACAATTATCATAATAAATTTATTAAATCTAATAATCTTCTAATAATTTAGGCACACTCGTACTAGACAACAAAATCGTTTTTTAAAGAAGAGTGTCACTTATTGTAAGAAATCTCATCTATATATCAAACTGTATAAGAAGTTTTCCAATATAATATTCTTATGATATAATATTACATTACCTTACGATTGAAGTCAAATCATATTTATTTCATATATGTACTTCTCATAGAAATTACATGTTAAATTCAAATATCTCATGCAAAATGTATAAATATTTTACATACAAAATTAATGTCAAACAAAACTAAATTATTTCACAATACAAATTTACTCATTGTATCACCCTCTTTAAAATCAAAACTACAACAACTAGTCTAGTATGAATATATTATGCATCAATTTCAGATAAACATGTAATTCACACTAAAACTTAGCTTTCATTATGTAGTTTACTTAACATGATACTATGATGATAATCAATATAAATTTTTAGGCACTCCAGTTATAATCACACTAATTCATTTTCAAAATCATAGCATATAAACACATTTGCCAGGCATTCAAAGCACAGGGTACCAAGTTAAGATTCAAAGTCTTCTATATATTTGGATATATCCTATTAAATAATTCCATTTACATTTCAATTCCAAAAAACAAAAACTAATTTGTACCAAAACCACAACAACATTTCATTTATATTGAAAACTCGATAGCTTTTTAATAGGTTGATTATTATTATTTTAATTATATGAGTGTTAATCTACTCTAAGACTTTGATATATATATATATATATATATATATATATATATATATATATAGATGATGTATATTATGGGAAAATGAGAATGGGAGGATTAAATTTAAGTTGTTAGATTTGAATAGTCGGGATTAGAATATATCATTCATGTGAGTTTTTTAAAAAGGTTAATGACTTTTTAAGTAATCATATAACTTTAAAAACATTTTAATTATGATCATCAACATATGATTGTATGACTTAGATTTGTTGCTCTCACTCATGTCTAAGATAAAAAATATTATATATATATATATATATAGAGAGAGAGAGAGAGAGAGAGAGATGAGGGATGTATCATATAAGAAAGACTCTCTTATGTGAGAGTGAGAAGAGTGAATCTGGGTCATATAACCATACAATGGATGGTTAAGATTAATCATGTGAGTTTTTAAAAAAGTCATTTGACCTTTTAAGTGGTCATGTGACTTTGAAAAACTTTTAATCATAATTATCCATCGTATGGTTATATGGCCCAGATTCATTCCTCTTTCTCGAGGTTTACAATCTTAATTGTTATGTGTTTATAATCAACATTCCATTTTATGCAAACAAAAAAAATCATATATAAAAGAGTTAAAGACAACTCCATAATTGGTAACTAATACATTATACACCAAATTAACCTCTTGTATATAGTTGTGTAAAGTAAAGGATATCAGGGTCTTAATCATTTTGATATTTCAAACCCACTCCTTTTATCGATAGCTTATCATGCACACATGGCAGCGTGAGACTAGATCGCTTGAATTATAAAACCATGTAAAAATCAATCAAAGACTAATATTTATATTGAATTCATCATTCAAGTTTAAAGTCTATAAGTTATACACAAATTGTGATTGATCATGCAAAGATTCATCAAAAATTCACCTTATGATACGCTACCCTCGCACATATGCACATTTATATATATATATATATATATATACATACTTATTATAATTATATAGTAAATCATAAAGCATTGATCATCATGGTTCAATTCGTATGTTCATATAAGTTCACAAAAGAGCAGTTAGCATATGCTCTATATTTGTTGGAAATTAAATTTATTTTAAATTCATGATTTTGTTCACATGTAAATCAAGTTGGTTACAACTTTGTGAAATCTAGATGGTTGTCAAATTGGTCCAATTAATATTAAATTGAATATTACCATTAAAGCTATGTGAAGAATAATGGTGCAAGCTGTGAACAGATAAAAATTAAAGTTGTCATACAAATCGACAACTAGAAAGTTTTATCTTACAATATTTTATTGTCAAAGATTTTCTACAAATAGGCTTATGTATGTTCTAGCTAGAAGTATGCAATGGGAGTAAGAAAACAAAAGAAACGGAGAGAAAAATTCTAACAATTTGAGTTTTACATTATACTTGAGTGATGTGTGTGTTTTATGTATTAGCTTTCAACAAAGTTTAAAAATTTTGAGTGTGCTATTATTATACAATTATTTGGCCAGGTTAAATTTTACTCTTTGAATATTTATATTTTTCCTATAGCATCTTAATTTCAAATAGGCAATTTATTTTAACTGCCAACATTTGGTATCAAAGTCAGGTTCTATCAAAATGGCAGCAAGTTCAAACACAAGAGCAAGTCAAATTCAACAAGTACAAACAACTGTATTCAAATTTGATGACAGATCAATTTTTTTAGGTGGAAACGCCTCATGGAGCCGTGTTTAAGAATTGTAAGCTAAATCTACACTAGATTCACCACTTCAAAGATATCCACAAAGGGAACAACATCCACCTCCTTACTTACAAGATTGTGAAATTGGTAGAGATGATGATCTGAAGGATAAGGAGTATGAAAAATTACTTACTATGCCTTATTTGTAGACTGTGATCCAATGACATATGAAGAAACAGCCAATGATGATTTTAAAGCAATGGACAGATAAATTCATGTAATTGAGAAGAACGACACATGATAGTGAACAACACTTCCAAAAGAAAAGATGCCAATAGGTGTAAAGTGCGCATATAAAACAAAGTACAATCCAAATAGAGAGATAAATTATTTCAAGACATGATTAGTAGCAAAAGGGTACTAACAAAAACCTAGGATAAGGAGGAAATAATTACTTACTATGCCTTATTTGTAGACTGTGATCCAATAACATATGAGAAGTAGTCAATGATGATTGTTGGATTAAAGCAATGGATAAAGAAATTCATGTAATTGAGAAGAATGACACATGATAATTAACAACACTTCCAGAAGAAAAGAAGCCAATAGGTGCAGGTGACAAAATAAAGTATAATCCAAATGGAGAGATAAATCGTTTCAAGGCACGATTAGTAGCAAAATTCTACAAACAAAAGCTTGACATTGATTATTTTAAAGTATTTGCTCCAGTTATTAGATTGGATACAGTACAAATGATTCTTTCCCTTACTACTCAAAATAAATAGAAGATATTTCAAATGGATGTTAAGTCTTCTTTTTTGAATGATGTACTTAAAGAAGAAGTTTATGTAGAACAATCACCAGGTTACCGACAAGGAGAGGAAGACAAGGTCTATAAGTTGAAGAAAACTCTACATGGTCTAAAATAAGCGCTTAAAGCTTGGTATACACGTATTGACACATACTTTATCAATAATAGATTTCATAATAATCCATATGAGCATATGCCTTATATGTCAAAATAAACAAAGATGGAGATATCATTGTTGTTTGTGTATATGTGGATGATTTGATCTTCACTAGCAATAATTCCAAATTGCTAGCTAAATTTAGAGAAAATATGTCCACCTAATTTGAGATGACATATGGGTCTAATGTCTTATTTTTTAGGCATTGAAGTGAAGTGGTCAAATGAAGGGATTTTTATCTCTCAAAAGAGATACATAATAGATATTCTAAAGAAATTCAAAATAGAGGTTTGTAAACCAATGTTAACACCAATAGAAGAAAAATTGAAGCATGGAAAGGAAAGCGATGGTGACTTTGTCAATTCAACAAAATTTAGAATGTTAGCAGGAAGTCTCAGGTACTTGACAGCAACAAGACTTGACACAGTTTATGGAGTTGGGCTTATAAGCATATTCATGGAATCACCAAGACAATCACATTGACAAGCTACCAAATGAATCTTGAGATATGTCAAAATAACAATTGATGAAGGCATCTTTTATTCTAATTCTTACAAGGTAGAGTTGATTGAATACATTGATAGTGATTGGACTATAGAATCTAAAACTCAAAAAACCACTTTGGGTTATGTTTTTCATCTTGGTCCAAGAGTATTTTCTTGGTCCTCCAATAAACAACAAGTAATTTCTTTGTCAATAGCAGAAGCATAGCACATTGTAGTAAATTATGTTACTTAAGCAGTTTAGTTGCAAAGAATATTAAGTTGCAACATGAACAAGATAGGCTTATAAAATATTTTTGTGATAACAAATCAACAATTGCCTTGACAAAGAATCTAGTCTTTCATGGTCGCTACAAGAACATTGATATTAAACATCACTACATCCATGACTTGATAAGAGACAAAGAAATTATGGTGGAGTATGGCACTTCAAAAAATCAAGTAATAGATATTTTCACAAAACCACTCAAAGCAAATTCATTCTTGAAACTAAAGAATATGCTTGGAATGATAAAACCAAGTTTAAGGGAGGATGTTGGAAATTAAACTTGTTTTAAATTCATAATTTGTCTACTTGCAAGTCAAGTCGGTTACAACTTTGTGAAATCTCGATGGTTGTTCAATTGATCCAATTAGTATACAAATTGAACTTTACCATTGAAGCTACGTGAAGAATAATCGTGTAAGTGGCAACTAGAAATTTTTATCTTACAATATTTTATTGTCAAAAATTTCTTACAAATAGGCTTATGTATGTTTTAGCTATAAGTATGTAATGAGAGTAAGAAAACAAAAGAAACATAGAGAAAAACTCCAACAATTTGAGTTTTACATTATATTTAAGTGTTGTGTATGTTTTATTTATTAGCTTTTAACAAAACTAAAGAAATTTGAGTATGTTATTGTTATACGAATATTTTGTGAGGTTAAGTTTTACTCTCTAAGTGTTCATATTTTTCCCATAACATCTTAATTTCAACTAGGCAATTTATTTTAATTGTCAATAATATTAAACATATAATAGGACACATACACATAGAGAAAGAGAGAGATAATTAATTTACACTAGAGCTCATCACAATATCAACAACTTATCACACATAATATCAAAATTATATTCAATCTTAAAATTAAGTACAAGATAAATATTTAGTCCAAATTTTTATTTTGAAACATAACAACATGTACAATCATATTGCTCATCTCTTCACAAAAAGTCAGGCCATGGTAGGCAGACTAATTTCAAAATCCTAGCATTTGTTTATTGGATTCGAAAGGATAACAAGCAACCATCTTATATTCTCAAGGGATTTTTTTAGTCTCAAGTATACTACTCTCCATAACACAAAAATATAAAGAACAATTAAAATTGATAGACTTATTGAATTGAAGATAAAGATCTTTAGGCACACTTAGGATGTAATCGATGAGCATCTCGTTGAGGCTGACAATGAGTGTGTTGTTGACTTTTAGATGAAGAAACCTTTAAGATTGTTAAAAAACTTGGCGGGATCACCAGAATTCTCGTAGGCTGAGATGTGTGACTCACACTATCCTTAAGGATTTATTCATCTAGAATGTGACCCTTAAGATTCAACAACCTCTTCTGCTTGTAAACAAGAATTAGAAGTAACAATGTCATTTTAAGTAAATCCAGTCATGACTCATAGGTATAAGGAAATTGAGAATCATCCATAGGATTGCATAGGTTCTCATATTGGTATAATTTCAAACATATATGTATGGCTTTTTTACTTCGATAAGGTACAAATATCTATATTTCATATTTTAAGACTTTTTTAGAATTATTGTTATACTAAATAACAACAAAAAATTGTATCCATTTTTCATGATATTATGTATGGGTTAGACATACATAGCAAATTCTTCCTATGTGAAGGCTTAATGGAATCTTGAAAATGGAATCTAGAATTTGAATCTTGAAAGATAGTTTAAGTTTTAACTAATTAGACAAATATTAGTTAAGTATAATTGTATTAATAAAATTAGTTGGCTATAATTTAAATTTTGATGAATATAAATTGTTCACACGTCTTTAGATTATTTGATATTTAATCATTTGATCTATATGTTAAATCCTCCATACAAAGTCTCAGTTCCCTTGCGATGTGGATACTTTATAAACATTTACTTATATATGATATAAATGTTAAGTCACTTTTAATTAATTAAGAAATTCTACATATAAATATTTAATTTTGTGATTTAAAAATTATACTTTTTAGTAAAATTTGAAATAGTCTAACTTGAATTTGACATGACTTTTGTAACATCCTAATCGAGCATTGATGGGCAAATTAAAGTTAATAGCTGAATAACTAAAAGTGGCATGGAAATTATGCATGTGCCCCTCTTGACAATATAAGTGATTGCAGTCTCACTCTTCCACTCATGCTGAGCTCACTTCTCCTTTCATGCATGCAGCGACACCATTCCTGTTTCCCTCTAAAATTCAATCAAGCTTCTTCTTCTTCATCCCCTCCTCGTGGGCAGCGTTGGGGTGTCTTGGAGTCTTAAAATCCTCCATTGTTGGAAAGGTCAGGGCTGTTCGAGAGAGCGTACGGCTCAGGGTTTCTCTGAAGTTGAGCTCGGAGGTTGACGACTTGAATCGTAGGTCGTTTAATCAAGAAAGAGTGATCGGAGAGCGATCGATCAAGGTTTGATAGCTTGAGGAGCTTCTGGAATCTCTTATTCCAGGTAGGGGGTGCTTTACATTTCAAATGAATGGTTTATGGACGGGTTTCGGGTAAAATTGTTATACTGTTTGTTATATAACTTGAAATGCGATGATTGGTGTGTTCTGGTTGTACGATAACTTGCGAAATACCCAGATATGTGATATCTATGAGTTATGGGTGTTATGTTGATTTTCGTTCATGATTGCATATTGAATTGCATGAGATGCATGTTGATGAAAATGAGAATGCCGAGTGCATATGGCGTGAGATGCTTGATGATTAAAATGGTATTGATGTATTAATGATAATAACAATATGCATGAGATACTATGAAAGACCTTGAGTGGGACTCAAGGCAAGCCTATCGAGTGGGACTCAAGGCAAGCCTATCGAGTGGGACTCGGGGCTGCCCGTAACACTACCGTTGTCACTGAGAGTGACTGTGTTACATGAGAGGGCAAACGGTTTGGAACCAGTAAAATGGCCGGATCAGCTGAGAGCTGAGCATAAGGCTGAGAGCCTATGTTGCAACACAAGACTTAATAATGAACAAATGGATCCGATTGATTGAATGTATATACACTGATAAATGTTACCGAGAGCAATGTGACTTGTATGGTTATGTGTATATGTTATTGAGAATAACATGAATTATATAGCCTAGAATGAGTTGAGTAAATCCTGATTAGATGATGTTATGTGAATAATTATATTGAATGACAGTGTATGTTGTTGTTTGTTTGAGACATCATATTGCATAGTTAAGAATTGGATGATTGATCCGAGTCAATAACTGTCATTTAACATGTATAATGTTCACCCCTACTTGTGGCTATATTTTCAGTGGATATAGGTCGGGATGGTGAATGATGAGAGATCATCAAGCTCGTGTGAGGAGTACTTGTACAGATGTAGTGTACATATTGTATATAGTTGTGATATAGCCTTGGCCGGCTCCTATGTATCACGTTTTGTTTTGAGTATATACATGAATTTGAACTATCTAGGATTGTGGACATATATATATGTAATGCTATGATGTTGCTTGAAATATCCAGGGAGTGTTGTTGTATGAGAAATGTCAAAGGTCAAAATGTTTCTGAGTGAGACATAACCGAGAGAACCTCTTCTGAGTGAGGAAAGGTTAAAATATTTCCGAGTGAGACATGATCGAGAGGACCACTTCCAAGGGAAGGAAGGTCAAGGTGTTTCCGAGTGAGACATAATCGAGAGAACCTCTTTCGAGTGAAGAAAGGTTAAAATATTTCCGAGTGAGACATGATCGAGAGGACCACTTCCGAGGGAAGGAAGGTCAAGATGTTTCCGAGTGAGACATGATCGAGAGAACCTCTTTCGAGTGAAGAAAGGTTAAAATATTTCCGAGTGAGACATGACTGAGAGGACCACTTCCGAGGGAAGGAAGGTCAAGATATTTCCGAGTGAGACATAACCGAGAGAACCTCTTCCGAGTGGAGAAAGGTTAAAATATTTCTGAGTGAGACATGACCGAGAGGACCACTTCCGAGGGAAGGAAGGTCAAGATGTTTCTGAGTGAGACATGACCGAGGGAACTACTTCCGAGTGAAGGAAGGTTAAAATGTTTCTGAGTGAGGTATGACCGAGAGAATCATTTCCGGATGAAGGTTAAAATGCTTCCGAGTGAACCACGTCCGAGATGAGATCTTCCAGGCGAAGAATAAGGATCTGACTATGAGTGAGAAATTTCTGAGTGAGGCATGACCTGAAGGGACCATCCCCGAGTGGAAGGAGGTTCCGGTTTCGAATAAAGGAACACACCGATTGTAGAGACTCGCTCTAGCGAGTAGGAGCTCGCTCAAGCGACCTTTACTGGTTCCGTATAACCGAATCAGGATCTCGCCAAGCGAGTGACACCCTGACTCCATTTTCTTTTTCCTGATTCCGGATTTGAACGCGAAAAATTTCCTCAGGTTTTCGGGCTTGTCTTTATTAAGTCGGGATGTTTTAACTTTAATGTGAACCTTTCGGTTGATCTAACTACAAATTAAAGGATCGATACTTGTACCGTTTAAAATTTGCAGGTGAAATTGATTGTGCATAGATCTATGGCTATTGCATGAACACGATTATATTGACGTTTTGAATCGATTTTAGAAATATGGAATACATATTTTTTCGGTTTAGCCGCAAGTTTAGAATAGAAACATCAATATCATATCATAGTAAGACTATTTTTCACGATAAAACTTTTTTATATTTGCAAGACTCAATCAAAATCTTATTAAAATGGAATTAAGTACATATCATTTAAATCAGAATGTATATATAAAACAAAGTTTAAATTAAAACTAGAAATTGGGTGAACAATTGTTTTATGAAGGTATAGCTTCATTTATTTATAGTAAAAGGAAAATCAGCAAGTCATAGCTTTGTATTTATATTATTATTATTTACTACATTGAATATTCAGGAAACTAAGGAATAGTGAATAATTAATGCAACAGAAATTCCTATTTATTCAGCAAGACAAAAGGTAGAGCCAGTAAAGTAGGTAAAGTTGAATCTCATATCCTTGCAAAATCAAGAGACTTCTTTCCTAAATGAACACTGGCAAAGAAGTTGTTCATGTAATCTTTGACTAAAACTTCCTTGTAATGAGCCAACCCATCTTTCTTCACCACTTCTGCCAATGGGCCTATCTTCTCTGTAGGTATAGGCAGAAGAAACACCGGAACTGATACCCTGGATTGGCTGCTCGTTGTCTTCACTCGATGTTCAGGACTCTTGTACTTTCCATTGCTCAATATCTTGCATTTCACATATATAAACTTCTTATAATTCTATATCTAAAGAAAAGAAAATGATATTGCTATGTATCATCAAGGCATAGCCTTCAATATAATGGTCAACATAATCCAATAACCTTAGAACTAAAACTGTATAAATAAAATTTTGTCATTAGTTATGAAACTCTGATTTGAATATATACGAACCTGTAAAGTATCACCAATATTGATGACAAGAGCCCCGGGGATTGGAGGAATGTGCAGCCACTGTGGATTGTCATCTTCCAGTTTGACATATAAGCCTCCAATGCCATCCTGGAGCAACACTGTGATAGTTCCTATGTCTGAGTGGCGCCCTACACCTACTGTGAGCTCTGGATTTGGACATGCAGGGTAGTAGTTCATGTTCACTGTTTTCAAACCAATAATGCGCTCTATTATTGACTCATGTGCTTCCACCCCGAGCTTACTAAGCAATATTTCCACGATGTCTCTAGCCATCTTTGATGATAGCCTCATATACTCAAGTGATACGTCCCTGAAATACATACATATATACAAATAACATCTTGCAGAAGCTATTATGATGAAAAAATAAAATAATTTATTCTTTAGCTTTAGATTACTTTTTAGAAAAAAACTACTTATATATCAATTTTGTTTTAGATGGAATAATATACCTTATATGAAGTATGAAAGCTGAAACAAAATATGAGTGTTTGAGTAGGTAATGTTTTTAATTACTTGGTAATGTTTTTTGGTAATGTTTTTTGAAACATTACTTGAATCAATGTTTTAAGGTTTTAGCTATTAATTAATTGAAATCCATTTCTTTATAATTTAATAATTTCTAATATTATATCCTGTATTTTACTCTATTAAAAAGTAAAACCTATTATTGTTGACTTTTTTTTCTTCTTCTCTTCTTCTCCTTTATTTTTTTTAAAGTAAAACCTTTACTTGTTTTTAAAATATTTTGTTTTTACTAATACGTGTTTATAGTTACATTTCTAATAAATAATTCTTATTGTAGATAAAATTTAAATTATAAAGAAATAAAAAATTAAACTTTATTTAAATTTGAGATTAATTAAAATATCTTAACAAATTGTATGTAAATAAAAAATATAAATTATATTTAAGTAATTAAACATGTATTTTATGCTATTTTATATTTTTCAGCTAATGTAAAACACTCTTAATATAATCAAATAACTTATTAGTTTTAAGATATTAATTTCATTGGTTTTTTTTTCAAGTTTTTAACTTTTAATTACTTTTTTCCTTAATTTTATAAAACTTACATAAAGTTAAGTTTACATATAACCGATCTGGTAGGAGATGCACGGAAACGTGAGGGAGGAGCCGTTTCCCATTTCCCGTTTCGGAACGGGAAACGCCATGGAAACGCGGCGGAAACGTTTCCTCCAATTTAACCATTTTGGGCCTTTTTAAAAACGGCCCGGAAACGGCAGGCCCAAGTTTCCGGGCGTTTCTGGCCCCAAATTCCCTAATTCTCCCCAAAGTCCCTTCAGCCATCACACGCGGTTCGCTCCCTCTTTCTTAGTTCGTCCACTCTGCTTCCTTGTTTCCACCAGTGGCAGTCGCAACTCGCACGCCCTCCCTCACCGTCGACCACTGTCCCTGTTGCGGCGTGGCAACTGCTTCTTCTCCGGTGGATTTTCATCTCCGATTCTCCGGCGCGTCTATGTCTTCGTCGCGTCTCTATCTTCGGCGCATCTTTGTCTTCGTGGCAGCGTCTTTCACTTCAGCTTCTCGGATCTTGTCTTCTCCTGTGTGGCTCCGCAGCTCCGCTCCATTTATGGTTAGTGCTCTGTTCCACTCGTTCCTGTGTGGTTCTGGTTCTGCAGTGCTGGCTTTGTTCTTCTTTTTTTTCCATTTCTCAATTCCTAGTGCCTCATAATAACTGATAATGCTCTCTGGTTCTGCAGCTGCTTGCTTGCTTTGTTTTTCTTTTTCTTCCATTTCTGAATTCTTAATTTCTCACAATTGATAATGCTGGTTCTGTTTTTTTCTGGTTCTGCTTCTGTTATTACAACCACTCAAAGCTACTTGGCAACTTAGATGACTTAGGATATTTAGAGTTTGCTAACTTGAGCCAGAATTGGAGAGTGTCATTTTATTGATTTGTTGATGTTATTTCCCTTATTTCAGTTATTTTATGGATTTAGACAAATACAAATGGACTACTTCACTTATTTTGTCCTTATTTTGATTTTTTTATTGTTATTTTGTCATTTTTATGCATTTAGACATGAATTAGTATTTTTGATAGTCATATTATGTGTAAAATTTTGAAAAAAATATTGGGCGTTTCCGTCTCCTGTTTTTTTGGGTTTCACGTTTCCCCGTTCCCGTTTCTGTCCCCGTATCCGTTTCCGTCCCGGTGCAACCTATTAGGAGGGGAAAAAGCAAACATTGCTTGGCAAGCTTTTGGCACTCGATAGAGTGGAACATCTGGTTAGTGAGGACTACTAGATGCTTCAAAGGTATTTCAAACTACTGTATTTCAGAAAAGTCTCCCAAAGGCTTGGGTATGGACTAGGGGAAAGATGAAGGGATTCTTGTATTCAGTGTTTGAATGGGAAAACAATACACTACCATGTGTAAGGGGATTTTAATCCCAAATCTGTTTTGTTACTTATATATTATGGATCTTGTATTTTCTTGTACCTTTTCTTGTATTAGTATCTTTTGCTTTTTCTGTAAAAAAAACCATTAGACAGATAGCAAAGTGATATATACCTGCACTGATTAGGCCAATATTTGAGAGCATCTTCGTCATTGCTATATGTCATACTGAGAAAATCTTTCCATTCCATGGCCTTCTCTATCTCAGGCACAAAGCTAGTCCCATATTTTACCATTGGGGAAACACCTGAACGGTAAACAGTTTTCTTCTCTGGTGGCAAACTAAAGAATGAGTGAGCTGTATCCTTAAGAGATTCCAATAGCTCCAAAGACATACCATGGTTCACAACCTGAAAGAAACCAAGAGTCTCAGATGCTCTAACAATCTCATCCACCACTTTCTCATGTTCTGGCCCATTCAGCTTTGATAAATCAATTGGTGGCACATCACACACCCTTGAATCATGCTTGTTCATCATTCTTTCTTGCAAGGGTTGTATGTATCTCTCTGGTACCTCTGATATGCCTGTGTCCACCAAACCTTTCACTCCATTCCCATCTCTCACCACAAAATCATACAATGAATTTGAAGAGTTGAAACTTAGTGCCATGGCTAAGTGAAGTTTGTTGATATGGTTTGTGGATTATGAGGAAATTAGTAACATCCATCAAATATGTTATATATACACACGTGCGTTGATTTGACAATTACTAACATACCCTTTGAATCTTTATATGTTTCATATATTTTGATGTTAAAAGATATTTGCCAATTGTACCCTCGTGTGAGGGAGCAATTGAACTTTTTACTTTGTTCTTTGCCTTGTTCCTCGGGTCTCTAGAAGAGATAATTTCAACGGAGAACGTCAAAGAAGAAAGCATTCCAAAATATAAAAAATTCAACCGAAGATTATCCCATAATAACAAATTTTCAAATTTTTTATATGGTAAAACTTATCAAAATAAGTTGAAAATAATTTATTTTGATAAAGTGGATGAAGTAATTTATTAAAAAAATAAAAAAATAATGTATTATAGTTAATTGTGTATAAGCTAAACTTATGAGATTCATTTTTTATACTCCTTTTTTGGGAAACAATAAGACAGTTTTTATGGAGGTTGTGAGTCTATGATTATTTAAATTAAATTTAAAGAAGAACTTTTGAAAATAAATTTGTTTTAATTCCTTTTTAATATATTTTTAAAATTGTTTGAAAACTATTTCAAACTGATAAAAATTCTTTTTTTTTTTCAGTTTTAAGTTTTAAAGTTATCATTTTTATTTTTTTTCTAAAAACATGAAACAAAAAACACTCTACACGGGAACTGATTTTTAATTTTAAACTATTTAATTGTTTATGTATGATTATATAATTTCGCTAGATTCATTGAATCAGGCTTCGAGAATCAATTATTTTTTAAGGCGGTGGTTTGAAGAAGTAAACGTATTAAGAAGGTAATATTCAACCATATGACGTGCAAGTATACAATACGGTACATGTTTACGCACTATTAGAAGAAATTTATCATATAATTAATGAAAAACTAATTTAATTCAAATTAAATAAAGTTAGAGAACCAAATAAATATTTTATCTTTTTTTTTATGGAGTCTCATCCATTGAGTTGTGATTTTGGGTTAAGAAGATTGTTAGTGGCTATGTGTTCATTTAAATTAAGTGTCTGTTGATTGATAGTTGTGCTAATCAAATTAGGGTTGAGTAAACAAAATTTTACTGTCTCAATTAGAATTTAACTATCTCAAATAATATACAAAATTGATATTAATTATTAAATTTTTTTATTTTTCTAATTTCACTTCAACACCAAATTACCATGCCATGCCCTGTGCCTTGCAGGGGCAAATGACAAGATAAGATAATGTCTAAATTCTGCAGTTAAAGTGAACGGAACATAACTTTAGAGAAGTAAAAAATTTATCTTACGGTTGGACGGAGTTTTGATTGTCTTGAACAGCGTGAATGATCAATATTATTTTTTAGATTTTTTCATTTCCCCAATTTTGTTTCTCCAGCTGCAAACCAAACATCTCCTTAGTTCCATTGCTGAACCGAAGTGTATATATGTGAAAGAATAATAGTTTTATAAGGTGCAAGATTATTCTCTCACCACGTTCACACATTTGGTTACATAAAATGTTGTGGCCAAAGATCGGACTCAAGACCTTGAAAAAAAATAAAACAAGTACAAGATAAAAAGAGAGCTAATTCTTATTATTATTTTTACTTAAACAACTTAAATTCTTCCACTATTTCTCACATTTATTTGCTTGTCATCGTTTTTCTCTCATCTTCCAAACAAAGTTTTAGTCAATATATATTATTTTCTAAAATTGTATTAATATGTTTTTTTAATATAATAATTAATATTTTAATTTTTATCTCTTCTATTCAAATTCTAAATTAAAAGCCCCATATAAAAAAGCTATAAAAATAATAAATGAAACAGGAAGGAATAATTAAATTAATACGGAAATCAATCTATTGAGATATCAAAATCACTTGAAGCGTGTATTAATAGATGGTTAATATAAGTAAATTTCCTCTCGAGTTTGAACTTCAAGTTAAAAAATCTATACAAAGTTAACTTTCTTATAATTTGAGTGTTATCAACTCAAATATATATATATATATATATATATATATATAATTTTATAAAAATACTTGTAACTGTATAATTAAGATGAATGATATTTTACTGATAGGATCTTAGAAAGTCAATCGTGTTGATTGTTATGCTCGTCAAACTAAAGAGAATTCATTTTTTTGGTAATAAAGAAATTTCACTTTGGACAAAACCCGATTGAATTGTGACGAATATTTGACCAAAAAAAGAAGTGTAACGAATATTAAATAAAATACTCAATTTTTCCTATATGGGAAAAGATTCAATAAATGTCTTCTTTGAATCCTTTAGATATAGCAGTAACGGGCTTAACACGATTGAGATGAGAGATAATTCTGTGGAGAGAGTAACAAAATTTTAATTATAATTGTTATTATATAATTTTTATTATAAAAATAAAATAATTACTAATAAAATATTAATTATAAAAAATAAGATATTAATATTAAAAAAAATAAGATACTAATATTAATTATTTTTATTATTGTTGCATCTAGTGAAAAGAATTTTTCAAAATTAAAATTATTAAAATTCTATTTATGTTCTATTATGTCATGAGGCAAATTAATAGTTTTACTTTTATTTCTATTGAAAACAAATTATAAAAGAATTTTAATTATAACAAATTATTAATGATTGTACAACAAATATATATAAAAAATAATATTTAAATGATTAGAAATGACCCACTTTTTAGTTGGCCCAAGGTGAAAAAAAGATATTTCAAGCTGGCCCAAGATAGAGTGGGCCAACATTGAGATGGTTTACTTATCATTTTTTATATATTTTTTATATATTTTTTTATTTTTTATTTATTATTTATTTATTATTATTAATTTTTATTTTATTTTATTTTTCCCTCCTTTCTTTCCCTTTTAATCCTCTTTGACCTCTCACATTGAGATGCATTTGTGTGAACTATAGATGCATTTTTTAGAATAAAAGACGCCCCTGTTTTGGCAGTGATGCGCGAAACGCAAGGGATGAAGGGTTTCAAAGGGCTTGGTTCGAAACTAGCTTACCATGGTGGTGATGGCTTCCTTATTTCACTAAGACCAATCGTTTTCTTTTGGTGTTTCTCTCTTTATTAGTTTAATAGTTTATTAATTTAATGTTTTTGTATTACTTAAATTTTATTTTGATTTTTTATTTTTTATTTTGAACTTAATCCTAAAATTTGAGTTTCCTTATAGAATTAAAATAAAATAAAATAAAATCTTTTTTCATTAAATAAATTATGCGATGATTTTATAACGGCGTCGTGTAAAAATGTTTTACCTACACCGATGTTATAAATTCGTGATGTAACACCCCCTTATATACACGAAATATATATGTATTCTTCTTGCTTTTTCAAAAAAAAAACTTTTAAAAAGATATACATATTTATCACTCTTTATCTCGCGTATACAAGGACGTATGTACATCTGATTTCCTTTGAATATTGAAAGTAAAAAAAACATTATCTTTCAATATTTGTCCATAATGACAAAATAATTTATAGAAATCATAAGTGATAAATCATTACAATATTATATCCGAATGAAAAAGTTTATCAAAGTTTAATCTTTACCTTGTTACAATTATCTAACTTGATATTGTAATAAGGTAAAGTAAAACTAAACTATACCTCTACTATAAATGTGACCAATCATTTCCTAGTCCTTGAACCATCGAGTTTTTGAATCCTACTGTTGTCATATCTCTTCATCTATCTGATTGAGGATGAAACCACTTTACCCTCTTGTAATTACATATCCTTCCATCTTGGACTGCTAGTTATATATCACATAACATATATTTTAGATACAAAATTCAAACAAGAAGGAGTGAAAAACAAAATATAATATCTTACAGATAAGACATAAGCATAAGGGTTTTCACAAACTAATATAATAATATCAGTCATAATCTCATACACAATCAATTATGAATATAGGGTTTCCGCATACATAACACTTATATTTTCATTCATAACCATCCACATAGAATGTCACAATCACATGAATGTTATATAATGCTTATGCTACTATCTCATTCAGTTTATGCATATGGGCCCTTAAAGTTTTAATTCTGCACTGGGCCAACCAGGAGTTTACACTGTTCCATAATTCTGGATAATAATAACATAAATGCCTTCATGGCATATGAACAGCTCAACTGGCATGGAAACACTTAGAGACTAGTCAGATTGAGAAGGTTTTTATTGTGAAAGTACCCGACACTAGGGAGCGACCCCAGGTCACCTGAAGCACCCTTTCACACCCTCTCATCCCAAGGCTCGCAATTAAGCCTCCTCTAATGTATCCTCAGTTTCTATAGTCTGTCCCCAGGCAATATCATATCTCATTTCTCTTTAATGATTCATGATGCATGAACTACTCGCGTATTGAGTTGGTTAAGACTTTTAGAAACTCAAGTATAAATTATATCTTCGGGGCCTACAAATAACAACATAGCCACCCCGATAAACTGCACATTTTCAAACTCTTAAATAAGTTCTGCCACACGCAGAAGAATCTCAGTACAGTTTTCTTTACCATTCACAAATCAATATTGTTGTAATTTGAGTTTCAAAGTCTTAATATATATCTCAAACCTTCTTTAGAGCATTGATAGGAAATTAATTTACTTTAGACACAGGTTAGAATTATCGATCTTTTTCCATCTTTAATTATAATACTTGAAAAATATATAATAAAACACTTTCGAAATTAAAACTCTTATTTTCAAAAGTTTAAAATGAAATATTATTGAAGTTGTTAACCAAGTGGCCTCAATTACTCAAGAGGGGGGCTGAATTGAGTATTAAAAATTTTACTTTGAATGCTTTTGAAATTGATTCTTTAGTTACTATGTCTATTGAAGATGATAAGCTTAATGGCAAGTGATAACAAATTATGCACAAGTCAAGATAATACGTACTTAAAAAGTCTAAGTAATAATCAAGATATAGAATCAAATTAACCACAAAGCAATTTATGAGATTTTAGAACGATTAATAGAAGAATGTTACTTAAAGTCAAGTTCAACAATGTTAATCAAAATAGTTTGTAACTTAGTATAACATGCACTTAGTCCAAGTTAATGAAACAATGAATCAAGCAAGCAACTTAAATGCACAAATTAAATGAGTTTAGGGAAGAGAGATTTGCAAACCGATGTATACGAGTTCCACCACGCCGGTGTACGTCTCGCCTCTAAGCAACCCACTTAGAGGATTTCTACTATTTGAGATTAGAGATACAACTTTGAGCAATCGTGACTTCCTAGTGTCCCACACTCAAGAATCCAATCCTCACAAGTACAAGGGCACTCCACCCAATCTCTCAATCTCTCAATTACAAGGTTGAAACCCCAACCCAAAGATTTTAAGATGTTTGGTGTTTGAGCATACAAGGAAACTCTCCAATAGAGTGGATATACAAGTTAAAGCTTTCATAAAGTAATAACTCTCAAAGAGAGGATATGCAAAATAAGTACACAATATAATTTCCCCACAAGTTAACTCTCAAAAATAACTTCAAGAAATATGCCAATCAAAGAATAAAGAGAGCAAGAAGAAGAGCAAGAGAATGGAGGGGGAAGAAAGCAAATGGAAATGTTTCAAATGCTTTGGTACGAATTGCAAATTCAATTGCCTTCCCTATTTATAGTAGATGGAAGCATGGTGATTGCAATTAAAATATTCACCCGAGGATAGTGTAGTATGGTTCCTTGTATCTTTAACTTCCTTTGATGACATGGAGCAACATGGTCATTTTATGGTGGAGCAGTGTATTTAATTTCCACGACAAGGTGGAACAGTGGAGCGTATGTCTATTTTTAGTTACTTAAATTTGCAACTTGCATAGTGGAGACCTGGAGAATGCAATCTGCTCAGAGAATGTTGGAACGCTGTATTTGGCTAATTCATAGTGTGATTCAGTTTGTCCAAGTGCGATGCAAGGCTGTCATATATTCAATAGAGATTCAAATTCAAATTCACATAATTCATTTGAATTAAGTAAACTTATCTGACTCATGGTGACGTAGTTTAATCATCTGAGAGTAGCATGATGTTTGAATTAGCTTCTTGGAACTTCTGATATTCCACTGCACATCATAAACACATGCTGTAATTAATTTTGTAGCATCCTCGCTCAAGCGAGTTTAATCACGCTTAAGCGTACAGGTATATTTCCCTTGATTTCCTTTTCACGCTTGCATCATGCTCGAATCCACGCTCAAGCGTGCTATCACGCTCAAGCGAACCTTGTTTACGCTTAAGCGAGACTTGTGATTTTGGGCTCCTGATGCATCACGCTTTGCTCTACGCTCACGCTTAAGCTCCATAGCTTCACGCTTAAGCGGGCTTGTCTAGCGCTTAAGCGAGCTGGTGCAGCGCTTAAGCGATACTTCCACGCTGACTCACGCTTAAGCTCCATAGCTTCTCGCTTAAGCGAGCTTGTCCAGCGCTCAAGCGCCAAGTTCCTGATTCTTCATTCTTTTGCTTAAGCTTCCTTTATTTCATTGCATACTTTATCTCACGCTCAGGCTTCCTCGACCATGCTCAAGCGTGTCTTTACTCGCGCTTAAGCGAGCAACCAATCATATCATCACGCTCAAACGGCTCTCCTCGCACTCAACAATTGTCTCCCTTGCTCAAGCGAGCTTCCTTCATGCTTGGGCGTGCCAAGCACCTGATTCTCACGCTTAATCCTTTGTTCTTTTGGCAATCATTTGTTTATCTTATCAATCATAATTGATTTGTGTATTTGAACTTAAATCTTCATTTGTTGTTTATTGTCAAAACCTACATCAACATATAAATACAGAAGTATCTTATTTCTATTTGAGAATCAAATATTTTCATATATATACATATATGAATATATTATTTTCATAAAACAATTTCTTTTTCTTTATTTTTATAACTAAAAATTATTCTAAAATTTAATTAAATAATTTATTTTGGAAGAAAAAGGTAAGTTATAGAAATTATATACTTTTATTGAAAATTAAGAAAAATTTCTTAACAATAATTCTGAATAAACATTGAAAATTTATCATAAATAATTTCTTTTAAAGTAATACTGTAAAGAGTAAGGAATAAGTATATTCTTACTGAGTTTTAGCTTCCCGTCGTGTTTGCTATATGCTCAAACTCCATATCACAAGATTATCAATCACTCATCGATCACAATCAAGTATTGTAATATCATCAATCACAATCAAATATCATCAATCACCAATATTATCAATCATAATCAAATCAAATAAATATCATTCATAAATATCATAATTTAAAGTTTAATAGTTATTTAATTTAATAAACTTAATTCTAAGCCCTTATAGTCCATTTCCTCGTATAGACCTATATAAGTCCATATAATCCAATCCTTGCATAGGTTTAGTTCACTCCATATAGGTCATAATAGTCCAAGTCCTTGCATAGGTAATTCAGAGTAAGTTACACAAGATACTTAATTTAAAATTTATTATTTTAAAATAATAATATTATTAAATTTAAAAAGAGTAAGGGACTCCTCCCATTATTCTTATATCTTTCCATATTATATTTTTATCCCACTCCCCCTTACCTGGAATTGCTACCAAAAGTGAATTTGCTCTATGCCTCCGAGTTCTAAAAAAATATTAATACTAATTTATTTCAGTATAGGCATAAAATAAAAATTAAGATTACTATCAAGAATGATAAATAGTAATTATGTATAGTAACAGTAAATAGTAATGGTAAATAGTAAATCATCAATAGTAACGGTAACTAATAATTTTTTTGAATAGTAACGGTAAATAGTAAATCGTGAATAAAACAGTAAATAGTAAATTTTAAATGGTAACAGTAAATGGTAAATCATGAATAGTAAATTTTGAATAGTAGCGATAAATGGTAAATTATGAATAGTAACTTTTGAATAGTAGCAGTAAATGATAAATCGTAAATAGAAATGGTAAATAATAAATTTTGAATAGTAACAGTAAATAGTAAATTTTGAATAGTAACGGTAAATGATAAGTGGTAAATAGTAAATTTTAAATAGTAATTGTAAATAGTAAATTTTGAATAGTAACAGTAAATAGTAAATTTTGAATAGTAACGGTAAATAGTAAATTTTGAATAGTAACAGTAAATAGTAAATTTTGAATAATAACGATAAATAATAAATTTTGAATAATAACAATAAATGGTAAATTGAGAATAGTAATAGTAAATAGTAAATAGTAACAGTAAATTGTAAAAATAACATAGTGGTAATTTATTTTTTTACCGTAGTAACTTATTCATAATAGTACTAGTATATTAATGGTTTAAGAGTACTAAAAAGAATAAACTAAATAATCATAAAAAGAATTTAGAAGAAAATATTTATTACCTTACACCTCTAGCAGAATCTCTTTTTACCAAAAGAACTTACTCTCCACTAATTTCTTACGCACTATCTCTCTAGATTCTCTCTCTAATTTTGGTGTAAAAATGTTATAAATGAGCCATCTATTTATAGGAAGAGAAATTTACTATTTAAGATTACTTAATTATTTATTTTACTATTTATAATATGAGTATTTACCCACCAGTCACTATTCATGATGTGAGTATTTACCCACCGATCACTATTCATGATGTAAGTATTTACCCACCGGTCACTATTTATGATGTAAGTATTTATCCACCGGTCACTATTCATGATGTGAGTATTTACCAACTGATGATGTAAGCGATGATGTCGGCAGTAGTATTTCGGTTATTTTCTTAAATATTTATTAAAAAATTCTAAAAATTCTAAAAAAATCATAAATAATGCATAGATCAAAAAGTTCTAAAGAACCATATTCTAATTTCTACAAATTTTTATTTTAAAATTCTAATAAGAGTTAAATCTTAAATATGTAAAAACATAAATATAAGAACATAAAATATAAATTGTGAATAATAAAGATATCAAAAATTCTTAATATAATTTTCTTAATTAGTGAATACTAATTAAGTCATTTTAAAATCTTTGTTAAATATACATATTTTTATTTTATTATTATTTCATTTATTTTTTAAAAAATAATTTAAATATAAGTACCAAAATAAAAATATTAATTAGTTAAAAAAATCAACTAACTAACAGTAAGTATTTTCTCATTAAAGAGATATTAATATCTATTTTCTATTTGAGTAAAAAAAAAGGATGTTACACGTGAAGGCTGATACATGTACAAAGTACTCCATATTGTATTTCTTCCTTCGAGGTAGAAATTTCTCTAAATAAAATATCATGATTTTTTATTTTATTAGAGATATTAATATCTATTTTCTTTCTTTTCAAATATATAATTCAAAAATCTCTTGTCTAAAAACATCACTTCTAAAAATTCTTTAAATCCCCTTTTAAAAAATAAAACGCAATTTTAAAAATTTATTTTCAACTAAGAATTACGTAACCTTGATTTCCTGACGTACTCAGAAATACGTAGGAGCAAGAATAATTCTTGTTCAGCTTGTTTTCCTTTTAATAATTTTTGTGTGTCTTCATTTTACATTGTTACTATTTGATTTGGAAGCATTGTTTTACTATGACGAAGTTAATTTAGACGAGACGTCTTGTTAATCTTGTCATATTTCTAATCTTTTTTCATCTATTAAAATAATAATCTTTATTATAAAAAGATTAATTTAGACTAGATGTCCTATTAATCTTTTATTTTATTTTATTTATTATTGTTATTATTTATTTAAAATATTTGATTTAAGATTAATTTAGGCGAGACATTTTGTTAACCTTATTTCAAAATTTTCTTTGCCTGTGTTGTAACACCCCCTTATATACACGAGATATATATTTATTCTTCTTGCTTTTAAATTTTTTTTTGAAAGATATACATATTTATCACTTCCTATCTCGCGTATACAAGGACGTATATACATCTGATTTTCTTTGAATTTATAAAGTAAAAAGTTTCAAATTATTCAGAATGATAAAATGAACTTTCAGAAAATCATAAGTGATCAAAGATTACAGTATCATATCCAAAGAATAAGGTTTATTAAGGTTTAACCTTTACTTTGAATTACAATCGTCCAACTTAATACTGTATTAAGGTAAACTAAAACTAAAGATTTAATACCTCTACTTCGACTGTAACCAATCATTTCCTTATCTTCAAATCATGTGATTTTAGAATCCTACTCTTGTCACATCTCTTCTCCCATCCGATTGAGGATGAGACCAATTTATGTAACGCCCTGGCCGCTTTTCAGGAATGAACGACTCGCCCCACAGACCAACACGAGACCTTTCCAATGTGCTTTTATCCTCACTTACACATTTCTTGAGAACTTCCCAGGAGGTCACCCATCCTAGAATTACTCCAAGTTAAGCACGCTTAACTTTGGAGTTCTTAAGTGATAGGATACCGAAAAGGCTAATGCATTTGTTGGTATAGGTAGTACGAATTCATTTCTTTAAGCTATCCTCGACTGTATAGTCCCATACCTATACAGTCTTTGGATCCCTCTCATTCTGGTATGTATTCGGTTCGTTCATGTGTCCCTCCTACTGGAAGCCTGCTAGGAGCCGCTCCTTGTCCGTGCCTATGCACCGACGATCACTCCCCGCCCTCAACATTGCCCGGGATGCCACATTCCTCGCTGGAAGTCTGCCAAGAGCCGCTCCTTGTCCGTGCCCATGCACCGGCGATCACTCCCCGCCCTCAACAGCGCCGGGATGTCACATGCCCACCAGCTTCCGCCTGGTTCGTCCTTGAACCATACCGTACTAGGAGAGGCTAGGCTTGATACCACTGTAACGCCCTGGCCGCTTTTCAGGAATGAACAACTCGCCCCACAGACCAACACGAGACCTTTCCAATGTGCTTTTGTCCTCATTCACACATTTCCTGAGAACTTCCCAGGAGGTCACCCATCCCAGAATTAATCCAAGTTAAGCACGCTTAACTTTGGAGTTCTTAAGTGATAGGCTACCGAAAAGGCTAATGCATTTGTTGGTATAGGTAGTACGAATTCATTTCTTTAAGCTATCCTCGACTGTATAGTCCCATACCTATACGGTCTTTAGATCCTTCTTATTCTGGTATGTATTCGGTTCGTTCATGTGTCCCTTCCACTGGAAGCCTGCCAGGAGCCGCTCCTTGTCCGTGCTTATGCACTGGCGATCACTCCCCGCCCTCAACAGTACCCGGGATGCCACATTCCTCGCTGGAAGCCTGCCAGGAGCCGCTCCTTGTCCGTGCCTATGCACCGGCGATCACTCCCCGCCCTTAACAGCGCCGGGATGTCACAATTTACCTTCTTGTAATTTTATCCTTTCATCTTGAACTGCTAGCTATATATCATATAACATATATTTTGGACACAGAAATTCAAACAAGAAGGAGTAAGAAACAGAATATAATACTTTACAAATAAGACATAAGTATAAGAGTTTTCATAACATAACAATTATACTTTCATTCACAATCACCCACATAGAATGTCACAATCACATGAATGTCATGTAATGTTTTTAATACTACCATCTTATTCATTCTATGCATGTGGGCCCTTAAAGTTTTAGTTTACACTGGGCCAACCAGAAGTTTACACTGTTCCATAATTTCGGATAATAATAACATAAATGCCTTCATAGCATATGAACAGCTTAACTGGCGTGGAAACACTTAGAGACTAGTCAGACTGAAAAAGTTTTTATTGTGAAAGTACCTGACACTAGGGAGCGACCCCAGGTCACTTGAAGCACCCTTTCACACCCTCTCATCCCAAGGCTCGTAATTAAGCTTCCTCTAATGTATCATCGGTTTCTATAATCCGTCCCCAGGCAATATCACATCTCATTTCTCTTTAATGATTCATAATGCATGAACTACTCGTATATTTAGTTGGTTAAGACTTTTAGAAACTCAATTATTAAATACCATAAAGGTTCACAAAATCATCTCAATAAACTGTACATTCCCATAAGTTCTTCTTTGAACTTCTGTTATACGAAATTTAGTACAGTCTTTAAATTTAGATCTCACCAAAATTGAGTTTCCAAGCCTTAAATATCTCAAAACTTTCTCTTAAAAAACTTCACATATTTACATAATCTTTCCAAATTTGAATCTTAACTAGATTGAGTTTAGAAATCTCGACTATAACAAAATATCCTTTAGTTATTTCATTAGGGAAAACCAATTTAAATTTCTGATTTCTAAAAGAAAATATATATATTTTTTAAAATCATTAACTAAGAATATTTAAAACTATAAAAGTTTTCTTTAATTCAAGAATTAATTATCTTAACCTTTTATTTTCATAAAATAGCTTCTTTCTAATACTAGATTTTATTCTAGAGATTAAAAATAAAGTCAATGAAAATTATTTCTAAGAAGAAATAAAAGACTAAAATAATGATAAAATACTTTCTCTTAGAATAAAAATTTAAAGAGTAAGGTAAGAAAATTCTTACTGAATTTTAACTTTCCGTCATACTTGCTATAAGCTCAAACTCATATCACAAGATTATCAATCATAATCAAATATTATCAATCACAATATCATCAATCACAATCAAAAAATATCAATCATAATCAAATAATATCGATCAAAATTAAATATCATCAATAATAATCAAATGCTAATATTATAATCAAATTAATTAAATATAATTCAAATTTTAATGGTTATTTAAATTAATAAGATTAATTTTAGGTCTTTATAGTCCATTCCTCGCATAGGTCTATATAGTCCAATCCTCACATAGGTATATAGTTCAGTCCATACAGGTCATAATAGTCTAAGTCCTTGCATAGGTTCAGTCCAGTTCGTATAGGTTATCTAGGTATTTTCATAGGTATTCAGATCAAGTTACACAAGATACTCAATTTAAAATTTATTATAAATATTTAAGTTAAATAAGGAGTAGGGGACTCCTCTCATTATTCTTATGTCTTTTCATATTATATTCCTATCCCACTCCCCCTTACCTCTTGTATCTTGGTTCGTTATAGAAAGTCCATGCGGGCCTCGTCTCTGAGTTCTAAAATATACCAATTTCACTTTAATATAGTTATAAGATGAAAATTAAGATTTCTACTTAAAACAGAAATGGTAAATTTTAAATAGTAAATAGTGAATAGTAAATCATGAATAGTAATAGTAAATAGTAAAACATGAGTAGTAACAGCAAATAGTAAATCGTGAATAGTAACGGTAAATAGTAAATCATGAATAGTAATGGTAAATAGTAAATCGTGAATAGTAACAGTAAATAGTAAATCATGAATAGTAATGGTAAATAGTAAAACATGAATAGTAAAAATAAATAGTAATAGTAAATAGTAATTTACTATTGAAAAAATATTTTACTATTGAAATAGTATTTTACTATTCAGAATAGTAAGTTAAAATAATATTATTTCTAGTATAATAATAGATTTCTAAAAACAATATGAAAATAACTCTAAAAAATATAAAAGAGAGGTATTCTTACCTTAGGATTTTAGCAGAACCTTCTTCTAAAAAAAATTTATTTCTCTCTCTTACTTCCACCACTATCTCACTAGCACTACTATATTAAGAAAACTTAATCTGAAACTGTGAATTCTAAAGAAGAATTCCTTCGGTATTTATAGGAAGAAAAATTACTATACATTCTATTATTTTAATATAAAAGTATTGTGTATTTTTTGAAAATTCAATCCTGGTTATCGTGCATCTTTTGAAAATATCGTACATACACAGTGTTTTGTATATTAATTGTCGGCTGAATTATTAAGCCAAATAGTAACATTTCACTCGGTATATTTTAAATATTCAAAATCAGTCCTTTTTAAAATTTAGCGATATTATATCAGTCCTCACTAATTTTATAATAAGTAATATAAAGTTTAAATTTTAAAAATCAAAATTTTCTGTTAATAAAATTATTTCTAAGAAGAAATAAAAGACTAAAATAATGATAAAATACTTTCTCTTAGAATAAAAATTTAAAAAGTAAGGTAAGAAAATTCTTACTGAATTTTAACTTTCCGTCATGCTTGCTATATGCTGAAACTCATATCACAAGATTATCAATCATAATCAAATATTATCAATTACAATATCATCAATCATAATAAAAAATGTCAGTCATAATCAAATAATATCGATCAAAATTAAATATCATCAATAATAATCAAATACTAATAATTATAATCAAATTAATTAAATATAATTCAAATTTTAATGGTTATTTAAATTAATAAGATTAATTTTAAGTCTTTATAGTCCATTCCTCGTATAGGTCTATGTAGGTCCATATAGTCCAATCCTAGCATAGGTATATAGTTCAGTCCATACAGGTCATAATTGTCCAAGTCCTTGCATAGGTTCAGTTCAGTTCGCATAGGTTATCCAGGTATTTGCATAGGTATTCAGATCAAGTTACACAAGATACTCAATTTAAAATTTATTATAAATTTTTAAGTTAAATAGTTATTATTTTAAAATAATATTATTAAATTTTAAAGGAGTAGAGGACTCCTCACATTATTCTTATGTCTTTTCATATTATATTTCTATCCCACTCCACCTTACCTCTTGTATCTTGGTTCGTTATGGAAAGTCTATGCGCGCCTCGTCTCCGAGTTCTAAAATATACCAATTTCACTTTAATATAGTTATAAGATGAAAATTAAGACTTCTACTTAAAACAAAAATGGTAAATTTTGAATAGTGAATAGTGAATAGTAAATAGTAACACTAAATAGTAAAACGTGAATAGTAACAGTAAATAGTAAATCATAAATAGTAAATCGTGAATAGTAATAGTAAATAGTAAATCATGAATAGTAATAGTAAATAGTAAAATATGAATAATAATAGTAAATAGTAAATCATGAATAGTAATAGTAAATAGTAAATCTTGAATAATAATGGTAAATAGTAAAACATGAATAGTAAAAGTAAATAGTAACAGTAAATAGTAATTTACTATTTGAATAGTAATTTACTATTGAAATAGTATTTTACTATTCAGAATAGTAACTTAAAATAATATTATTTCTAGTATAATAATAGATTTCTAAAAACAATATGAAAATAACCCTAAAAAATATAAAAGAGAGGTATTCTTACCTTAGGATTTTAGTAGAACCTTCTTCTAAAAAAATTTATTTCTCTCTCTTACTTCTACCACTATCTCACTAGCACTACTATATTAAGAAAACTTAATCTGAAACTGTAAATTCTAAAGAAGAATTCCTTCGGTATTTATAAGAAGGAAAATTACTATGCATTCTATTATTTTAATATAAAAGTACTGTACATTTTTTGAAAATTCAATCCTTGTTACTGTGTATCTTTTGAAAATTTCATACATGCACAGTGTTTTGCATAGTAAATGTCGGCCGAATTATTAAGCCAAATAGTAACCTTTCACTCGGTATATTTTAAATATTCAAAATCAGTCTTTTTTGAAATTTAATGATATTATATCAGTCCTCACTAATTTTATAATAAGTAATATAAAGTTTAAATTTTAAAAATCTTAAATTTTCTGTTAATAAAAATTTATTGGTACATTTTTGATTTTTTTAACGATTAAAAAAAATCAAGATTTTTCTCAAACCGATCATTTTTAGATTAGTCTACTTGAAATGGATCTTAAAAAGTTCTAAAGAGCCATAGTCTAATTCCTTCAAAATTTTATTTTAAAATTCTAATAAGAGTTAAATCACAAATATGTAAAAACATAAATATAAAAACATAAAATAAAAGTTTTGAACAATAAATATATTTTAAATTCTTAATATAATTTCATTAATCAATGAATACTAATTAAGTCATTTTAAAATTCTCATTCAAAATACATAAATATTTTTTTATTATTTTATTTTAAAAAAATAATTAAATATAAATACCAAAATTTCATTAAAAAATGATAATGATAAACTAACTAATAGTAAGTATTTCTCATTAAAGATATGTTAATATCTATTTTCTATTTATGTTGAAAATGGGATGTTATGTGTCGTTTCTTTTTCATTTGTTAAAAAATAATAATATTTCTTATAACAAGATTAATTTAGATGAGACGTCCTGTTAATCTTTTATTTTATTTTATTTTATTTTTATTTTATTAATTATTATTGTTATTATTTATTTAAAATGTTCGATTTAAGATTAATTTGAACTAGACGTCCTGTTAACCTTATTTTAAAAATTTCTTTTTTCCTTATTCGTGTCGTTTGTTTCCTTTCTTAGAGGTTAAACTAATTTCTGGGTAATGTAAAATAGCCGTGATCAATTTAAGGTAATCGTTTTATACCAGACAATGTGAGGTGCTAATACCTTCCTCACCTGTAATTCAACTCCTAAATTTAGAATCTTATTTTTTTATAACTAGTGCTTTAACAAAAGTTTTCCCAATATTTTACCTTTAAAAATATTGGTGGCGACTCCATTTTTTTGAAAAGATTTCAAAACTTTTGTATTTCGTTTTATAGTCGGTCTCCCACTGCGATCTTGGTCGTGACACTTTAGACAGAAACATTGCTTCATTTGAATTTCAATGGTTTACTTATTGTTTGAATCTTGTAATGAAGAAATTTGCTTCATTTGAATTTTGATGGTTTATTTATTGTTCAGATAAAAGCATTACGATGTCGCTCAATATAAAATTCGAGACACTAAGTTATTAAAGGGTATAATAATTTATTGAAAAATTTTTAATTGTTATTTTGTAATGTTTAAGTTTTCATACATTCATTTTTTTAACACATTATTCATAATTTTTCTTTCTTTTTTAATTCTTTTTAAACATATTTTCGTTAACATTGTAAGTGTGAAAATATCAGTCATATTATTAAAATATGTTTTTTATGTGTTGTGAAACATAACAATCATCATAATCAAAGGCTTATTTGAACTGATTCACATAATATATTAGAGATGTAGTCGACCCGATGAAAACTAGGTTAAATTGGTTAATTCTTGCAAAAAGCATTAATTAATATGGTGTCTGCTTTAAAAAATCGGTTGGTTGATCCTTTTTTGTTGTTGAAGCATCATGTTGGCCGAGGTTTGAGCACCACACCTGTGTGAAAATGGTCCCTTATACACCATAAAACTCCAATTAAGAAGTGAATAAAGCCGCAAGGAAAAGATGAGGCATGATATAGTGAAAAAATAGTGAGTAGTGATAAAAATAATATTCAGTAGTGATTGACGCTAGTGCCGTCAGATGCACCCTTTTCTTCCTAGATGTGTGTGAAGCATAATATTCATGATTTAGGGTAAATGGCTAGGATAATAGCTAGATGCACTATGTTGATTATATGATGCATAAAGTTTGTAGGACTAAACATTTAGGGTGACCTAACATTCAAAGAGGGTCATGTTCTAATATCATACTAGAAAATAACGGATATAACTCTGCACAAAGCTAACTCATGAGTTAAGAGTTTTGCCTTAAACATTACAAGGAGTATTCTAGTCATCTTATTTCTAATTGATGTATGGCTTATTTTAACAACATCAATTGATAGTTTAAATTTAACTATGCTTAAACCCAAATAAAACCCATGAAATTGAATTATTTCCAAAAAGTTTTAACTCATATGAAATAAATATTATTTTACTTATCTAGTTTAACCAGTTCAACTAATGACCCATATGTTCAACCACCAACTCATTAACCTATTGGTAAATTATTGGCACCCTAGAATTGTCATTGAGCAGCATGGTTTTGGCATCTCAAATTTACATAACAAATTCTAACTTAGTCTCAAGAATTGTCATTAAGGAACAACTTTTAACATCCCAGATTTACACCCTAGATCAACACTTAACACCTTAGATTGACATTAATGAGCAACATTTGGTATCCCAGATCATAAATTTTCTTTCAGAATTATCATAGAGTAGCATCGTTTTGGCATCCCAAATTTTCATCTTGGATTCTAATTTAGTCTCTAGAATATTGTCATTGAGGAGCAACTTTTAACATCTTGAATTTGCACCCTAGATCAACATTTAACACATTGGATTGCCATCGAGGAACATCATTTTAACATCCTAGATTTACACCTTAGACCAACACTTTGGCATCCCAGATCATAACTTAGCCTCCAAATTATCATCGAGGAGCATTGTTTTGGCATCCCGAATCATAATTTAGTCTCTAAAATTGTCATCAAGGAGCAGTATTTGGCATCCTAGACTTATATATCAGATTCTAACTTACTCTTCAAAATTGTCATCAAGGAGTAACATTAGCATCCTAGCCTCGGGCCAACACTTAGTACCTCAAATTGACATCCAAGACTGAAAGTATGCACCTAAAATTGGTATCTTGGATCAGCTTTGAGTATCTTAGATTGGCATTCTAAATCAATCATTGAGTCTACCAAAATATCATAAGGTTATAATAAGGCCCACGTAAACCATAAGTATTATTTATACACATATTATTATTTAACATGTCTTTATTATATTTATTGCAAATTTTAAAGCATACAAGTTTTCATAAACTAGCATCAAGAATATATTTGAGATATCATATTTTATAAAGCCACAAGAATGGATGAAAGCCCTGAGAATGGCCAAACCTCCAAAAGAGGCCGTAAGCCCCGAGAGCGGCTGAATCCCCAAAAACGGCTGAAATCCCTGAAAGTGGTTGAAAGCCCCAACGAGTGTCACAAGTAATCACTTGATATGAGTGTGATTAGTAACTTAGTTCCGAAGAATGGTACTAGTCATTCGACATGAGTATGACTAGTAAATTTCATCCCTAAAGTATGGCGTGTTGCTAGATCGTCCAATATGGTACAACTAGCAAATTTTTTTACCATTTGAGTTCGATCTCACATAGCAACAAATATCAAATGAGATGGTTAAGTTTTATGCCAATAGTGGCAACACTTAACTATATTGCTAGATAGTATGATATGATATGACTAGCAAATTTTTAACCATTTAAGTTTGACCCTATAGAGCAGCAGAAAATAAATGAGATGGTTAAGTCTTTCCCCAGGAGTGGCAGTAGCCCATAGGAGCGACAACACTTAACTACATTGCTAGATCATTCAATATAAGTACGACTAACAAAAGTTTTTACCATTAAAGTTTGGCCCCATAAAGTGATAGAATCAAATGAGTTAGTTAACTTTTGCCCTAGGAGTGGTAACAATTAACTATATCGCTAGATCGTCCAAGGTAAGTATAACTAGCAAATACAAATTTTATTAACCCGATCTGAGATTAATAAATTTGTTGAATGCATTATGAATCAACGATTATACGATATGCAGGAAATAAATATCTAAAGTGGGAGATACAAATGATTGAGCCCCTTTATAACTAATCCTTATTACATCCTATTTTTAGGATTTAATCATATTGCGTTTTTTTTTTCTGATTTTGGATAATTTAGGGGTGTAATTTATTTTGTCAAAATATTTTGAAATTAATATGAAAAATGAAGTGTCAAATTCTGGTTAGAGAGGCATACTCAGATCTTATGTTTAACTTGTCTATGGAGTTAACCATAACTGAAAGGTACCAATTACCTAACCTAGTTTAATTAAAAGTTTCACCCTCTCTTTTACATTATCTCCCATGTCAACTTCTTACCCGCCTCACTAAACCCACTTCAATCTTAACTTCCCTTACTCTCATATTTTGTTCTTCCTTCTACTCACAAACATAAACCTACTTTTTCTTCTTATTCTTCTTCTCCACTTCATCATCCATATAAATTTCACTCCCCTTCTCCCTCTTAAATTTTGTGCTATCTCTTCCCACACCACCAACATCTTCATTCCATCCAAAGCAAAGGAGAAGCTTTTCATTTCTTTAATATATTTCCCTTATACATAAAAATAGATACCTCAAATCCCATTTTTGTTCATTTTAGGTTAACCAAAGTTTGATTTGAATCCATGTGGTGTTTGCTTTATGTCTTGAAATCAAAACCCCTTTTCTCTTTATTTTATTTAACCTAGGTTTTGATTTTTGAACCCATGAGATGATTTCTTGGAACCAAACCCATTTCCCTCAAATTTTATCATTGTAAGAGTTAATTGTTATGTTTGAGTTGCTAATTTTGAGATTTTTGGGTATATTATATGTAGGTTAGAGTTAGAGCTAGGAAGAGCCTCACTACACCTTGTGGCTATCTTCCCTAAGGTAAGGCTGATGAGAGAGTGTAATGAATAAGTAGAAAATGGATAGAATGGTGATTTTGTTCATAGTATAGTGTTAGGTTACACTTGTTCAAGAAATTACATGTTAGGTGTTTATAAACATGTGTGAGTGAAGTGAGAAAATGATGAAGTGATATAGTTAGAGACTAGAGTTCTTATGCGTGGATCTATTGTATGATTTATGAATTGAATCCTCAAAAGTTGATGACTAGATGTTATGATGTATTATAAATGTGATTATAGATTGTATGTGTTTGTATTGAATGACTTGTTGAGTTGATTATATAAGGAAATGATAACATATAGTGGATTATCAAGTTTGTGTTTAGATTTAAGAAATTGATGCATTAAATTGAATTTGTAAATTGGTGAATACATTGAAGTGATAAAGAGATAACCATATTGAAATTGTTGAATTGATAAAGAGAATTGAAGGCTTAGATTAAACTTAGGAAATGATAGGCATAAACTCTTTAGATATATGATAGTGATGTACATATATGACGTGAATCTAGTAGTTAAATTATGTAATAAGTGATTTGAAATGGTTCTATATGGAATTATTTGAGGTTGCTACAAGTATACCCTATTTTTGCATGAAAAGGGATGACAATAGGTATCAGGGTCACGACCATGGTAGGTTCCACGGCCAGGCTGTGGATTATATTGGAAGAATAAAGTTTAGGAGCTTGGAAGAAGTGACCATGATCGTGGTTTACCTCAGGATACCAATGAGTCCTTTTAAGGTCCATACAAGTATGAATGTTATGTAATTTTAGTTCATTCCTCATATAGTTATACTATAATCACCATCTAGCTAATATAATGTATGAATGTGTTATTAAGATTTTATTAGACCCTTGAATGATGAAGAGTGTGGTAATTAGATTGGGTCAAAACATGATTATATGACTAAGGAAGTGAATGGCTATTGATAATATATATGTACACAGATTCATGTGGAATTGGATTTAGAGTTATATTAAATAGATATAGTTTCATCATAACAAATTAAGAATGGTTATGATGTTGACTTTATGTGATCATGATACAAATGATTGAAATATCGATGTTGTAACGATTATATTGAGTTTATTGAGTTGATGGTTAGGTTGTGATGATTATGTTATGAATATAGAATTAATGATGGAAATGGCTATGCCTATTATGATAGTTATGATGAATTGTCACATTGAGAATTAAATACCTTATAATGTTCTATAATTTTAACTAAAGCATTATACACTATTTGTATTAAAGCTGCTTAAAGGATGCAGGGGTCCTTTGAATGGGCCCAGTGAGGGTGGCTCTGGATGAGCAATAGACCCTGCGTATGCTCCTCTTAAAGATTTGTAGTGCATTTTAAGAAGGGGCTCATAGTATAAAGCTATATATATATATATGCGTATCCGAGTTACTGGTGGTGACAATGTTGCAAATGGATGCTTCGGTTCGGTACTAGTAAAATATTATTATTGATTACAGATCATTGTATGGTTACCCACTAGTTATGGATCTATCATAGCATCATTTGTCTAAAAGCAGAATATCATAATCAAAACAACATTGCTTGTCATGTTGTCATGTTTATCGCATAACATCCTCTTTATGAATGTGTATAATTCTATTATATTTTGTACTTATTTTATACACTGTCTCATTCTTCCGATTACTTGTGGTTTACTGTTTGATTAGGGATATGCTTAGCAATGACTTAGAGTGTATGTTGAAAATACAAGGACTTGTAGAAGGTGTTTTGATGATGTATATGTGTATATATGCAATACTAGTTGATATGTGTAAACATTTGTATGTCCATAGTTTTAAATAGTCTATTTTCCCTTGGGTTGTAAGTATACTGATATTGTTTTGATATGATGACTAGTAGACATATAATTGTGGGTAGGTGTTGTTAATTATAGGATGCCATGACTTAAATACCGGGTCTAACATTAATGTTTACAATAGTTATACAAAGATGAATTAGATGTATCATTAAGTGATCCCGAAACTTGAATTATGGATCTCAAGATAATTATGTTGAATTTTTTTAGTGTAAATCTTATAATATGTCAGAAATTACCTTAAGATTCTTGAATTAAGGGTAACGTGTACGTAACCATAAGACGCAATGATTAGAGCATGCAGGCAGGGTGATTTGCATATCAAACAAAGACCATATAAAAATTGAAGCGTCATAGCTAATTAGAATTTTAGTATGCTTATGACACTAATAAGAATAGACATGTTTAAGGATAAATAATTCATGGAGAAAAAAGGATAAATAATTCAATATCTCATGTTGTAATCATGTAATAAAAGAACACTGAAGTATCATTTAGGTATCAACTACAACCAATGTTATTCAAATCGAATCAGTCATCAACTCGGTGAAGGCGTTGGATCATTAGGTTATTACACGAACCGGTTAACTCGGTTAACATTAAAATATTAATAAATTATCATATATTGATGTATATCCACACACATAGACACCTTAACATGTAATTTTTTTGTTATAATTCTTTTCAAATAAACCATAAATTAATAGGTTACACTGAAATATACTACAGGTTTAAAATCACAGGATAATAATAAAATGTTTAGAATCACATGGATAACTTTTAATAAGTTACATTAGGATATATTAGGGGTTCAGAATCACCACAATAAAATTTTTAATCAGTTAACAAATTATAAAAAAGCACATTACAAGTTTAGAATCACAGTCTCATGTACAATTTTTTAATCAATGAACAAATAATAGAGATTTATATTATATGTTCAGAATCGCAGCCTCCTAGGTATAATTTTAATTTGTTAACAAATCATTGACTTGTGAGTGTTGATTTGGAACAAAAACAGAATGGTGTCATTTCAAAAAAGCAGAAAAATTTAAAAATAGTGAAAATTTTTAAAATGGCACTATTTTGATACTTTTGGAATGAGAAAAAAAGAATTATACATGACATGGTAGGTTCACTGTCATTTGGCCATGTCACTAGTTTTGCTCCAGACTCGTCGGTTTGCATTGATTCTTATTGATTCTATTACATGGCTAACCTGTTTAAGCACCTGGGTTCATTGATTTTCTAATCAGACTAGCTGGTCCATTTCAATTTTGCTTTTTATAATCCTTACTAAGATACTGAGTTTCCATATCAAACAAGAATGTTAGACTAAACTCTTATTGCTTTACAGGTAATCGAATATAGTAAACCATAAAATCTAAAGTTTCTTCAATTACATTACAAGCATCTCAAGGTAGAGTAAACATAGCACGCAATATAATTATAATAAAAAAATCAGGAATGAGAAAAAGAATGCACAAGTGAAGGTCAAGCTCACACAGTTAAAGGCCAAAAATGTGGAAGAATGATGGGGATATGTGAAAAGAATATGGGGAGTAATTGGACACACAGTCCCTATGAACAAGGATAATAATAAAAAATTGACCAGTGTTGGTGAATGGTAACAAGACGGAAAAGTTTAAGCCTAATAGAAGAATGAGACACGGTAACTTACTATCACAATATCTCTTTATCCTTTACATAGAAAGACTGATCTTATCCAATATGCGGTTAAAAATAGAGCTTGGAAACCCATGGATCTTAGCAAAAATGGTCCCTTAATTTTTCATTTAGTTTGTATGGATGACTTGATGCTCTTTAGAGAATCATACTAGGAGCAGGTTGATGTTATTGTGAGGTGTTTAAAGGTGTTCTATAAGGCTTCCGGTGAGGTCAGTGAAGAGAAATCTCAAACAAAGGTGTTAAAAAATATAAATCACACTCGGCCAAGTGAGTTTTCTATTTCCTCAGTAATGCCACTTACAAATGGTATGAGAAGTGTTAAACTAATGACTCAGAATTTGGTTTCATATACTATGAATTTGATGGCTTTTCCACACTATGCATTTGGAGGCTTTCATGCAACATACAATTTGTCTTTGACATACTATGCCTTCATATTATATTCCATTCCATTTACCTATGAAAGCTACCAAGATGATGCATTCTTAGTATCCAATTTTCTTATTTCTTTATAGTGAGTTTCATATTTTCTAGTTCCATTTAAGACAGTGTTTGTGAGATAGAAAATTTAAGAGATAATTTTATTCTTTGCCCTCACAATTTAATAGGGTTTATTGTCTTTCTACTCTCATCATTTCAAAGAACTTATTAAACTTTCCTTTTTCCATAGTGAAACTATTTTGCTCATGATCACCCATGATTTTTCTTTAGTTTTGGAGTTTTTCACATAAATCTTATGTGTTTATTTTTCTTGCTTCTCTACTTATTTCTTTTTATCTCTGATTGAACCAATCTGGTGCTTCTACATTTCTGCATTTTCCTTAACAAGTGGTATTAAAGCTGTTTGTTCAATTGGATATTCAATATGTCTATTGTTGCTAAGTTTGACATCAAGAAGTTTGATATCAAGATTAGTTTTTCTATTTAGTAAGTCCAAATAAAAGTTATTCTAATCCAGAATGGATTAAAGAAAGTTTTAGATAAAAAAACCAAATACTATGGTTGATGAGTAATGGAACGAGTTGGATGAGAATGCGCTATCAACAATCTAACTTTATTTGTCCAAGAAGGTTCTTCAAGAAGTTGCCAACAAAACCACTGCTACAACGTTATGATTAAAATTGGAATTTTTGTACATGACCAAAAGCCTCATAAACAAACTTCATCTCAAAGAACGCTTATATATGGTCAAAGGTACTCCTATTCAATTTCATTTTAATGAGTTTAATTCTATTATTATGGACCTAGAAAATATTGAAGTTAAAATTGAAGATAAAGAAAAAGTTGTTATGTTGGTTGTCTCTCTACCATCTACCTATAAGCACTTTAAAGAAATTATGTTATAAAGTAACAATGATACCTTATCCTTTGAAGATGTTAAATCTAATCTATTGTCCAAAGAAAAATTTGATCTTGAGATTTATTTTGAGGACAAGGGTGAGGGTTTAAGTGTCAGGGGTAGAACTCAAGAAAAAGAAGTACTAGCAATAAGAATTGTATATCCAAATCCATAAGGCGTAAATCCAACAAAACCTATAACTATTGCAAGAAATATGGGCATGGCATCTCAGGTTGCTTTATCTTGAAAATGAAACAAGAAAAGCAAGAAAAAGGTAAACAACCCGCTAAAGTTGCTAATGTTGAGAATGATTCTGATGGTGATGTGATGATATCAGTCTTTTCTGATAAGAAGAGCAAAAATAAGTGGATTCTTAATTTTGGATGTACTTTCCATACGTGTTCTTATAAGGACTTACTTACCACTTTTGAACCTATTGATAATGATGTTGTCTTGATGGGTAATGATACCCAATATAAGATTATAGGAATAAGTACTATCCTGATCTCAAGACTTATGATAACATTATCAAGACTCTTTCAAAAGTTTGCTTTATTTCTAACTTGAAGCGGAATCTAATTTTTCTTGGCACCCTAGAATCTCTTGGGTGCAAGTATTTAACTGAAGGTATAATTCTAAAGGCATCAAAAGGTGCTTATTTTTATTGAAAGCTAAATGTGTTGGTAGTTTGTATATCTTACAAGGATCTATGGTGACAGGTTCAATAGTTGTTTCATCTTCTATGCCTAATAATGATGTCGCCAAATTATGGCATATACGTCTGGGCCATATGAGTAAAAAAGGCATGTATCTTCTGAGCAAGCAAGATTTTCTTGGTAATCAAGGAATTTGTAAGTTGGAGTTTGTGACCATTGTGTCTCCAGGAAGCAAAAAAGAGTAAGTTTATTCATTGTAATTCATCGAATAAAAGGTATCCTTAATTACATTCATTTTAATCTTTGGGGACCTTATAAAAAAGTGCCTCTTTATAAAGGACGTCACTATATGATGACTTTTCTCGTAAAGTCTGGGTTTATTTTCTAAGGTATAAAAATAAGACATTCCCCACTTTCAAGAAGTGGAAACTTCTTATTGAAACTCAGACAGTGAAGAAAGTCAAGAAGCTTAGAATGAATAATGGACTGAAGTTTTGTGAAGGTGAATTTAATGAGTTTCGTATAAATTATGGTATTGCTAGACATAAAACCATTCCAAGCAAACTCTAGCAGAATGGTGTTGCAAAACGTTTGAATAGAACCATCCTTGATCCTTGAGAGAGCTTATTGTATACTCTTAAATGTTGGGTTATGGTATCTATGTGAGGTTTGGGCAGAAGCAGCATCCAATTCATGCTACTTAATCAATCGATCTCCATACTCTTTACTTGATTTCAAAATTTCAGAAGAAATTTGGTCAGGTAATCTTATTGATTATTCAAATTTAAGAATTTTGGGATGTCTTGTATATGCATATAATGATTGTAAATTAGCTCCAAGAGCTATTAAGTGCATATTTCTTGGTTATGCATCCGAGTCTAAAGGATATATTTTATGGTGTTCTAATCCTAAGTCATGAAAATTAATCCTCAGTCAAGATGTGACTTTTAATGAGGATGCATTATTATCTTTTGGGAAATAATTTTATGTCTTCTTCTTCTTGTACAAATAATTTGCAGGGTATTAGTGACAAGATGGAGTTGGAACCAAGAATATAGCTCCTATCGTTGATGTCTCATCTTACTCTATCAATGAATCTAGCATTAATGATTGTACCACGTCTCCTATTCAACTACAAGAAGATGATTATTATATTGCCTAAGATAGGCCAAAAAGACTAATCAAAATAATAGCTAGATACATTATTAATGATAATTTGACTACTTATACATTGCCTATTATAGAAGATGTAAATGATGATGTTGAGTTTACCAACTATTCTAAAGTTGTTTCTTATGTTGATTCCTCAAAATGGCTAGTCGCTATGAATAAAGAAATTGAAAGTCTTCATAAGAACAACACATAGAGATTGACAGAGCTCCTTAAAGGCAAACAACCATTGAGATACAAATGGGTCTACAAGAAGAAAGATGGTATTCCTAGGGTTAAAGATCCTAGATGTAAGGTAGATTAGTTGTCAAAGAATTTTACTAAAAGGAAGGTATTGACTTTAATGAGATTTTCTTGCCTATTGTTTATCATACCTCTATTCATTTCTTGCTTGTTTTTGTTACTTTGTTTGATTTGAAATCGGAGCAACTTGATGAGTTAAGATAACTTTTGTACATAAAGAATTGGAAGAAGAAATTTACATGGATCAATCTAAGGAATTTGTTATTCCTTTATGATTGGGTAAGGTTATCCTAGGAGTCTAAATGATGATTGTATTTATTTCTAACACTTCCCTAATGGAACTTTTATATAGTTGTTACTTTATGTTGATGATATTTTGATTACATCACATGACAAATCTTTGATCAAAAAATTGAAAGCTCAAATCAATAGTGAGTTTGAGATAAAAGAGTTGGGTGTAGCTAAAAAAATTCTTAGCATATAGATTCACAAGGATCGTCAAGCTAGTAAATTGTTCTTATCTCAACAGAAATATATTGAGAGGGTACTTGACAAATTTAACATGGGTGATTGTAAACCTGTTTCTACTCCACTTGTTGCATATTTCAAGTTATCTTCAGACCTTTATCCACAGACAAAAGAAGACATGGATCGTATGTCATATGTTCTATATGCTAGTGTAGTTGGTAGTTTAATATATGCTATGGTATGCACTAGACCAGATTTAGCATATATTCTTAGCATTATGAGTTGATACATACATAATCCTGGAAAGGATTATTAAAATGATGTGAAATGGATTTTTTGGTATCTTAAAGGTAATTCAAATATTGGCTTAGTCTTTGACAGAGGCAAAGCTACAACCAATGAAGTTGCAAGTTTTGTGGATTCGAATTATAATGGTGATCTTGATAGACGAAGACCTCTTTCTAGTTACATATTTATTCTCTATAATTCTACTATCAGTTGGAAAGCTTCACTCCAATCTATTGCTGAATTATCTACAACTAAAGCAAAATACATTTCGGTAACAGAGGGTGTGAAAGAGGCTCTTTGGATCCGAGGTTTGGTTAATGAACTTGGTCTCACACATGATGTTCTTATTTTGTTTTGTGATAGCCAAAGTGCTATTTATTTGACCAAGAATAGTTGTTGAACTGTCCTTAACCGGGGTCAAGAGATCCGGTGTTGGATCAGCCACAAAAGTCAAAGGTTTGAGAATTTGTACACCAGTACAGTGGGTATCCGGTATTATAATCTGATATCTCAGTGGGAGAAGATCGGTCTTGCCGTCCTAGAGGTCCTGCACACCAGTCCTTCACGTTAAAAGGGGGGAGGGGGGCGAAGTGTGGTGCCACCTGTAAAGTTCTCCGACGCTCAAGTTAGTGAGTACCTAATGTGATAATGTAAGATAAAGGGCTCATAGTCAAAAGTTAAAAGAAAAGTCATTTTCTGTTTGTGTTCTCGTTGTATTTATAGATGGAGGAGAATGATGGGTCTAATTGTCCCAGGGAACAACCCTGACTCTCCTCGAATAATAAAACTTGGGAATGGAGAATTTCCACTATGTCCTGTCGGAGCATGGGCATATATATATATATATATATATATATATATATATATATATTTAATCAGCGTGGGAAATAGGTATGGGCTAAGTGATGATGTGCATGCCTCTCGAAGGCAGATATCCGTCATGGGTGGTTAGAGTTGATGCACTCTTCCCAAAACCACTAACAATTGATTAATAACTGCTCCGATGTGGGTAATGTGTTATGTCCGATATGCTAGGTAACAACATGGGCTTGCCGGTATAAGAACATCGCCTATACGATCTTGTCAGTCCGATGTCTTACCTGCTGGGTTGGTAACACTGGTAGATCGGATGACATGTCATACTTATCTTAATACCAGTATCAAGACCGGATCAGTTGTTATCATGACAAGACCAAACACATAGATGTTGACCATCACTTTATCTGAGATATTGTTATTGTTGGTGAAGTTGTGATGCAAAAGATTCATACTTCTGAGAATCCAACTGACATGCTTGCTAAGCCACTTTCAAACACCAAGTTCCAACATTGTTTAGACTTGATTGACCTCTATAGCATCTAATTGCCCTTTGGGGCTTTATCCGGCAATGAGCAATTTATCAAATTTGAGTCAAGGTAAAGATTGTTAAATTAATGACTTAAAATTTGGTTTCATATAATATGCATTTGTTGGTTTTCCCACACTATGCATTTGAAGGCTTTCATACACTATACAATTTATGGTTTTCTCCATATTATATTTCATTCCCTTTACTTATAAAAGCCACCAAAATGATGCATTCTTAGTATCTAATTTTCTCATTTCTATGTAGTGAGTTTCATATTTTTTAATTCCATTTATAAAAGTATTTGAGATAGAAAAATTGAGAGATAATTATAATTTTTGTCCTAACAATTTTATAAGGTTTATTGTGTCTTTGTTCTCATCATTTGTGAGAACTTGTTATACTCTCTTTTTTATATAGTGAAATTATTTTACTCATAATTTCTACAATTTTTCTCTAGTTTTGACATTTTCTGTGTAAATCTTATTTGCTCATTTATCTTGTCTCTCTATTTATTTTTCTTTATCTCTAGTTGAACCGATCCGGTGCTTGTGTATTTCCGTACTTTCCTTAACATGAAGAAACCTGGGTGTTCTCGTTGTCCACCGCAGGACTAATAGAGGTACGTACAATTATTTGCTAGAGAAGACTCAGATGCGTCTCAGTTCGTGGAGAGCTTTAAGTTCAACTTTATCTTTTGCAGGTAGAATCACTTACGACCATGATATTGAAAAGATGATGTGGGTTCTTATATGTGGACGTTAACAGTTTGGTGAGTGACAGGCTAGTGTGTGCTCTTCAGGGGAGTAATCACATATTAAAAAAGAATCCAAATGTGTTTATCGGCGGTTCTTAGCCTGAAGACTAATGATCGTCGGAAGTACTTATCGACTACGAATGCGGTGCGCTCATATATTCATAAATTGTATTAGTTAATTAGTTTTTAAAGTTATTATTTTTAATATGATGTATGTATTGATATTTTCATGTTGATGTATTTATAAGTTTATCAGTGTTAATATTAATGTAAACATACTTTTATGAATTATATTTTTTAAGTTTGTATTTGTATTTGAAAACATTTATTTGTTATATTCAAATGAAATAATAAAAAAATATATAAAAAATTAAACAACCCAATCCTATCCAAACCGTTTTAATTAGATTGAATTGGAATGACAAAATTGTTCAAACTACTTTATAATATTATACTTGAAACAGATAAATTTTTACTCCAAAATCAATCCAATGTAATTCATCAATACCCAATTTATTTCCAAAGAGAGAAAGTCGGCAAGGCATATTATTTGATAATGAAGGGTATGGTACAGTACGTAATGATGATGGAAGTACAAATTAACTCGTAATATTTGTTCTTCATACTAGTCAAGTATAGTTATTGTTTTTCTTGGCAAACTCAAGAGATTTCTTTCCTGCAAGAGCATTCCCAAAGAAATTGTTCATGTAATCAAAGAACAGAACTTCTCTATAACGGGCCAACCCATCTTTTATAACCACTTGTGGCAAAGGACCAATCCTCTCTGTAGGTGTAGGCATAGCAAACATTGGAACTGACACCCTGGCTTGGCTGCTGGTTGCCCTTACTCTGTGTTCAGCACTCTTATACCTCCCATTGCTTAGTATCTAACATTAACATGATCAATTTGTTATAGTCATAGCACATTTAAATTTTAATAAATGTTTTTTTGATCTATATGTTATGTCTAAATAAAATGGTATTAATGTGTGAGCTCAAATTTGATCTATACGAGTGAAGTTTTTTTTATAATATCAATCAATTAAAAATAATCATAGATATGACTTTTTAAATACTTATATACTTGTATATCAGATTTGAAGAAGCCAAACCTCTAAAGTATCACCAATATTGATTACTAGAGCTCCAGGGATTGGTGGAATTTCCAGCCACTCTCCTTTTGCAGCATCATTGTCATCTTCCACTTTGACATATAAACCTCCAATGCCATCTTGGAGTAGTACTGTGACAGTTCCTATGTCTGAGTGGCGCCCTGCACCCACTGTGAGCTCTGGATTTGGACATGCTGGATAGTAGTTCAAGTTAACCTTCTTCAAACCAACAAGACCCTCAATTTTTGAATCATCTGATTCAACTCCAAGCTTACCAATCAAAATTTCTACAATGCCTCTAACCATCTCAGATGTTAACTTCAAATACTTAAGTACAACTTCCCTGAAAATATAGTAACAAAATAACTTAGGCCATTAATATATTATTGGAGATACTATTTAATTAATTAAATGATCTTATGTTTGATGTATATATTGAGAGTAAGTATTGAAAAAAAGATCATACTTGCACTGATTAGGCCAATACTGAAGAGCATCTTCATCACTACTATACATCATATAAATAAAGTCTTTCCATTCCAAAACCTTCTCTTTCTCAGGTGCAAAACTAGTCGCATATTTTATCTTTGGAGGTATGCAATAAACAAGTTTCTTTTCTGGTGGCAAACTAAAGAATGCATGTGCTGCATCTTTAAGAGATTCTAATAACTCCAAAGGGACACCATGGTTCACTACTTGGAAGAATCCAAGTGTCTCAGCTGCTCGAACAATCTCATCCACCACTTTCTCATGTTCTGCCCCTTTCAGCTTTGATAGGTCAATTGGTGCCACATCACACACCCTTGATTCTTGCTTGTTGATTCTTTCTTCCAAGGGTTGTATGTATCTCTCTGGCACCTCTGATATGCCTGAGTCTACCAAACCTTTCACTCCATACCCATCCTTCACCACAAAATCATACAACGAATTTGACGAGTTGAAACTTGGAGCCATGGCTAAGTGAACTTTGTGTTTGGACTGTGGTAGGGTATGATGCAGGGGAAATTGCTATAAGCCACTATATATACACATGCATGTATTGTAAAATGTGTGGTAGGTAATGTTGTTTTGATTTCAGAGTAAATAAAAGCTCATATTTTAGACAAGATTCAGGCCTTCAAAAAAGTAAATGTATTTAAAAAGCAACCACTGGATACAGTATGTGTCTTATACAGTATGCATCTTTCATGTCTAATCACTAACTAAATATACTCACAAAAAAAAAAGTTACTAAACATTGAAATCAACATAATGAGATTTGAAATTAATATAGGATGAATTCGGATACTGATGTGTCCGCTATTCAACCAAACTAGATGTCCGAATTTGATGCAAATAACTTTTAAGAACATATTTTTATATGATGATTTATATCATAAATTTGACCCAAAAAGTTATTGAATAATTTTTTTTTTAAAAAAAAACTTAATGAAATAAGATAAAAATTAAAGGAGCCCTGACTCTATCCTTATAAGTTTTTCGTAGATTCTTTTGAACACACCTTTAATTATATTAAAAATTAGAAGTGAACCTACTAGGGGAACGCATGAAAAGAGCCACCACAATTGGTGGTATAAATATAGTCAACACCCTAAACAAATATTTATACGGAGGTATACTTCTTTATAAGCTATACTAGTAGGCAACTGCAGGAATAATTAATATAAACGCTCTGATCAATCACTGAAAAAAAGTTTCTTTTATAAAGACGAATAAAATGAAATATATGATTTCATAAATAAAAAATCATTTTTGGAAAATCGAATTGGATAACTAATATGTAACATCGTAGATTCAGTTATTGAGTTAATTTTATTAATCAATAATTAAATTAGGAGTGTTAAATTAATTGTGGGCGGTTAAGTTAATTTCTAGAAGTTATTCGGGTACGTTTCGGGTAATCGAAAGCTACTTGATTGATTTCATAAATTAACTGAATGCTAGAAATGACCAAAGTACCCCTCCATTCCATTAGCCCAATTCACTCTTCCTCACTTTCTCTCACTCGCGGGCTTTTGCATGTAGAAAGAAAAAAGAAATAGCATTGTCTTTCTCTCTCACCTCGTGTGTCTTCTTCTTCCTCCACCATTCTTCTCTCAAATTTCTTCCAAGCAAGACAAGGATTGAGTTTCCTTTCTCCACTTTTCTCCACGGGCAGCAATAAGAGGCCTTGAGTTTCTCCAATTTCTCAACTTACCAAGGTAGAGCCCTTGGAACCCACCTCGGTTTTACATGTTTCTTCTTCTCCCATCCTTGAATTCTCCTAATTCCATGAATTTTAGGACGTTTAACCTATTTTTGCTAGAGGGCAGCTTTGAGCTTTTGGGGTTTTTGATTCTTTCAAATTCAAGTAAGCTACATGAACACCCATTGCTTCATTTGCTTCCATTTGGCGAAGTTGAGCCTTAATCCTTTAATTTCCATGGCTTTAGGTTGTGTTAGAACTAATTTAAAATCTTGGACAACATTGGAGTTATCGAAATTGAGTATCGGAATATCGTCAGTGTTATTCGGTAAGTCAAAACTTATCAAAATTAACGTGAATTGGTAATTTTTAGCTCAGAAACGTGATTTTGGTAGCATGTGGATTATTAAGGATAATCATTGTTAATTTTAGGAATTATTGGCTTTGGAAACTAATGACCGTGAATAGAATTGGAGCGATCGAAAAGTGATTCAGGCTTTGGAATCGTCGATTCTAGGTAGGGGAGCATTATATTTTAAATATATAGATTATGAACGGATATAAAGATACATATTTATTTGTGAAATTATTTATGCTTGATGGAATTGATTAAAATTATGTTGGTTAATTAATTTATGATATATCCCCTCATGTTGTTGTCCATGATATAATTGATGATTTTTTAGCTTCGTTCATAATTGATGAGTTGACCATAAGTTGCATTGGGTTGTAATGATTATTGATGTTATTAGATCTATGATGAGCATGATAAATATGATAATTGATTAGCTTTGGATAACTTGAATTGAAAATGTGAAATGCTTGTGATTGATTATTGCATGTTATGCTTGTGAATAAATTGAAATAAGAACCCTTGGTGATGGTAACCAAGTGGTAGCCCCTGATGATGGTAATCAGGTGGTTCATAATGAATGTGACTTGTTGTGAGCATAGCATTTGCATTTTAGATGCACACATGACTATAGAGGGTTTGTGATGTCAGCCAAGATGAGAATGCAGACTTTGGATAGACAAAGACCCTGTGTGGTTTCCTTTGGATTCCATAACCACCTTGGATTGAGTTCAAAGCCGACCCACAACACCTAGTTAAGTTGTTACTATCATTGAGGGTGACTGGTGTTGCATTATGGGTGAGTGGTTCAGTACCAGTAAAAAGGAATTAATTATATGTTGAGAAAATTTATACACTATAGTGTAAATCCCATCAATGGAGTCGGATCTATATGCATATGCACTTTTATATAGATAATGAGGTTAGAGTGTTGCTGGGTAGCCTATGATATGTATTGTCATGTGTTTGATACATTGTAATGATATAAATATGTTAAATGACGATAATATTGATGATGATTCATGATGACTTATGTATTGAAGTGATGTTGTAGAATTGGATAGGTAATATTATGCGTATTGGTGCCAGTTCAATATATGTCATTTAACATATATATACTCACCCCTAAATCTATGGTTATTTTTTAGTGGACTTAGATCGAGGCGAGGAATGGTGGATGGTCACCAGGCCTATGAGGGAACTTGGATGGAAAGACTTGTACATTTTGTAGATAATATGGATAGTTGTATATATTTTGGTCCTTTATGCCTTGGTCGGCTTCTGATGTATATATACATGTTTTGGATAATAGATTTATGTATCTGATGACTTCATTGGAAGTCTAGAATTGATTTTGATATCTAATTATGAATTATGATGATAATGTTAGCAAATATGATGATGGCTTAGATTAGAAGGCATGGATAGATTCATGATGAATGAAATATTGTAATGATGCCTAAGAATTACTATGTAATGTATATGTTGTTGAATTGACATAATGGGTAGGTTTATGTGTGTCAAAATGGTCACTTGATGTTGAATAAGATGAGAAATGGTTTAGTACCATCATACTTGATGAATGTTATGTTATTTCATATGAAATTATGCATAATTGGAAACTGAATATGTAAAAATGAGAGCTGTTAGGTTTTGGAACCTCCTGATAGACCAATAGCTTATATTTAGAATTTAGAATATATGTGAAGTGGAATGGGCCAATTTGGATGTGAATTGATGGGTAGGTTGCTTGTAAATGACCTAAAATGGCCTAAATGCGTTTTCGAGCATAACTTGCCCATTTTTAGAAATTTTGAGTGTGGTTGGTTGCCACAAGTCATAAATGATGTGTTTTAGGTAATGTCAAAGTTTGGTAGTGTTTGGAGGTCATTTGGGGAAATTAAGGTAAGAGAAAGTTGGTCCGTGGTCTCTTGGTGTAATTAATTACACAAAATCTTAGGACCTCCATGATTTGCTGAAATGTATCGGAACTCCACCTAATTCTTTTCTAAACCCCCTAGGGTTAAAGTAACCATTTATATGGGTGAGTGGTTCAGTACCAGTAAAAAGGAATTAATTATATGTTGAGAAAATTTATACACTATAGTGTAAATCCCATCAATGGAGTCGGATCTATATGCATATGCACTTTCATATAGATAATGAGGTTAGAGTGTTGCTGGGCAGCCTATGATATGTATTGTCGTGTGTTTGATATATTGTAATGATATAAATATGTTAAATGACGACAATATTGATGATGATTCATGATGACTTATGTATTGAAGTGATGTTGTAGAATTGGATAGGTAATATTATGCGTATTGGTGCAATCCAGTTCAATATATGTCATTTAACATATATATACTCACCCCTAAATCTATGGTTATTTTTTAGTGGACTTAGATCGAGGCGAGGAATGGTGGATGGTCACCAGGCCTATGAGGGAACTTGGATGGAAAGACTTGTACATTTTGTAGATAATATAGATAGTTGTATATATTTTGGTCCTTTATGACTTGGTCGGCTTCTGATGTATATATACATGTTTTGGATAATAGATTTATGTATCTGATGACTTCATTGGAAGTCTGGAATTGATTTTGATATCTAATTATGAATTATGATGATAATGTTAGCAAATATAATGATGGCTTAGATTAGAAGGCATGGATAGATTCATGATGAATGAAATATTGTAATGATGCCTAAGAATTACTATGTAATATATATGTTGTTGAATTGACATAATGGGTACGTTTATGTGTGTCATAATGGTCACTTGATGTTGAATAAGATGAGAAATGGTTTAGTACCATCATACTTGATGAATGTTATGTTATTTCATATGAAATTATGCATAATTAGAAACTGAATAGGTAAAAATGAGAGCTGTTAGGTTTTGAAACCTTCTGATAGACCAATAGCTTATATTTAGCATTTAGAATATATGTGAAGTGGAATGGGCCAATTTGGATGTGAATTGATGGGTAGGTTGCTTGCAAATGACCTAAAATGGCCTAAATGCGTTTTCGAGCATAACTTGCTCATTTTTAGAAATTTTGAGTGTGGTTGGTTGCCACAAGTCATAAATGATGTGTTTTAGGTAATGTCAAAGTTTGGTAGTGTTTGGAGGTCATTTGGGGAAATTAAGGTAAGAGAAAGTTGGCCTGTGGTCTCTTGGTGTAATCAATTACACAAAATCTTAGGACCTCCATGATTTGCTGAAATGTATTAGAACTCCACCTAATTCCTTTCTAAACCCACTAGGGTTAAAGTAACCATTTTTTGGGACTTCTGAGTAGTTAACTAGGGTTCATAATTAATCGATTCTTAGGATTTTCAATAGTTAAGCATTAAGTGCTCACACAATATATATATATATATATATATATTTATATATAGTCTCAAAATAATGCAATTTTATAACAAATAGAATAATCATTGTGAAGCACGATCTCCTTGTAGAGAAGAAGGCCTTTTTTCTCTTTGTTAGATGGTGAAGTATGGAAGGTGGCGGTTTGGGTTCGCATTCCATACCTCCTACTTGAACTCTATAATAAGAACATGTTGTGGAAGTGTGTTCGTTGTATGGAAAATAATGATTTATGCCTAAGATGCAATGATGGAGTAAAAACCATTCCCTACCTATTGCGTGATTGCAATATGTTAAAGACCTTCAGAAGGTATGAATTAATGACTCTACTTGGGTGGCCTTCTTTATCCTAAGGATCCATGATTGGTTGCTTCTTAATTTGAAAAGAAAATGTATCATGTCTAATGGAGTGGCTTAGAGTGTTATTTTCTAGTTGCCTTTTGGTTGTTTTGGAAGAATCATAATAAGGATGTGTTTGGGAATATAGTGTGGGATGTAGAAATATTGAGAAAGCATATCATGGACTATGAGATTTTAATTTAATGGGTTCTTCTTGATCGTGTAGCTTCTAAAATGGTTAGGAGGCATAAGGAGATTTTGATGTGTTACAGTGCTCCTCTACATGGGTTCTTCAAAATGAATGTGGATTCTTTATTACAAGCTTAGGATGCATGAGTAGCTTATGGGTGTATTCTATGTGGTTCCATAGGTTGCATGGTTTTAGCATTTTCCTATAATTTGGGATCTTGTTCTATCGTGGTAATAGAGCTTTGGGGTATTATCCATGGTCTTAATTTTATAGTTGAACGAGGGATCTCCAAGCTCATGTTTATAGGGAAAGAAATAGATGTGTAGACCACTTAGCTTTGTTAGAATTTTCAAACCCAATTGGAATTCATGTTTATCAATCTTGTCATTCCTCTTTAACTAGGGGTGGCTTTTCCCCATATGGTTGTTTCAGTGTAGTTTTGGGCTTTAGCTTCATTTTTAATAAATAAAGTATGTAGTAGTGTCAATATAATTTCTCAAATCCAATCCTAATTTAGTTCATGTACTTATAATTGACCTAAATCATTTTTCATTAAAATATGGCCCAAGCCGATAATTAAACAGTCTTAGTGATAAGTTTACAAATGTGCAAAACTTGGAAGGTAAGTTCTCATGCCTATCAAATGAAAGTGTCTCATAGTCTAAACCTTACAAGACTGAACATGCCCATAAAATAAACATATTGTCCCCTTGGTGCCACGCACAAAAAGTATTTTCTTTAGACTTAAAAATGGATTTTTTAATTTTTAATTTGAAACCTTAGTCGTTTACAGAGGGAAAAAACCATTAGTGTTTTCCATTGCCTCTAACTCCATCACAGTCTTCGTTGTGTGTTTTCTTCTCGGTTCCACTTTATCATTTTGTTGTTTTAGTTTTTTCTTCATAGGTCTTTGTGTTGAGTTTCATTGTTAAAGAAATACCTTAAGGTGATGTCAACTAAGATTTCAAATTTACATTTCTTTGATGGTTTCAATACATGGTTGCTACAATACCAATAGAGTTGGTATAGTTTGGAAGAAGAAACATGAAGTTGCACACAAAGAAAGGATTTTTACTAAATTTTAGCTTCATTATGTTCATTTAATGTAATCTATAGACTTTTTTGGGGATTTTTTTGGGTTTTCTTTTATGTATTTGTTGTTTAGTGCTAAGAATATCTTTATGTTGAGTGAGCATGTTTAAGTTTTTTATTGTTGGTTTGTCGCATTGTATATCACTAACTCTTTTGCAATTTGTAAGCGTTGCTTAGCTTGTTTATGAATGAACTTTTATGGAAAAAATATTCTCTTCTTTATGAGAGAGTATTGCTCTCTTTCTTTTATTTGTTTTTTCTCTTCATATATCCCTTTAGTATCATTATCCACATTTCTACCTATTTTTTTCTTTTTTACTTCTTGTACTTACATCTTCCCTTTATGTCACTCTTAACTTCTACTACATTTTCTCCATCTTTAGTTCCTTTCCTAGAGTTGACAAAGTTGTTAAAGTGGCACATTTAAGTGTTCTTACCTATTCCTAGTGTTAGCCAATTCGACAGAGTTGGAAGTCATGTTGAAACTATATGTAAAAATGAATTATCTAATTTTAGCTTTCTTAGAATAGAGTAGGCTAGGAATAAAAGATGTATACACTAAAGTTACGAGTGTATTTCTTTCTGTTTTTTTATGGACTTTAATGCTTGTAGTTGTTTTATCTTGAGTATATATGTGTGAGTTGTATTTTTTTTATCTTGATGTGTATTAGTTGAATTTTAATTTCATTTGATGTAAGTCTTATTTGACATTTATTAAGGGCTAAATATGCTTTTAGTGTTTATAAAATAAAAGTTTTATAGTTTTGGTCTATAAAATATTTTTTTACGTCCTCTTATAATGAATATTTTGTTTTTAATCTCTATTTTGAACTTGAATTCATCAACTATTGAATGGGTAATTAAATGACATGCTAAGTTGTTTAGATGACTTTGATATATCCAACTGATTATTAATATGTGGCTTTGATGGCCAATATACAAATTTTGACATACAAAACCTTGAGAATTTTATTTTTTTGACAATTTTGAAAGTGGTTTAAACTAGAGTTGGCAAAGCGGGCCGGCCCGAACCTGCCCAAAAAATATAGTGTATGGGCCTAAAAACAAATTTTAAAATTAACAAGTAGAAAAAAAAACTTGAGCCTAAAAAAGCCCAAAAAAATGTGCTGGGCGCAGGGCGGCCGAGTATTCTAAAAAAATAGAAATTATTAAGAGTTTCTCTTTTAGTTAAGGTTTTTCTTCCTTTCTTTCTACTTTCCTTCTCACCGTATGTGTGGAATATGGACTTTTGTAGACGTTATGGACTTTAAAGATAAATATTTATGAAATGTTTTAAAAAAAATATTATAAATGTTACATAGTTGTTCCACTAAAAGAGTGTTATATAGTTTTAATTTTTTGATAGAGTTTTAATTTTTTATAAATTTATTTTTTTAACTTTTTTTAAAATAGGCCGCCCAAAGTGGCTCACGGCCCATTGAGGGCCTAGTTAGGGCCTTAAATTTCAAAGCCCAAATTTTTATGAACCTTTTTTTTTGTTAGTAAGTTTAACCAACACAAGAAATCAAACAAACCCTTAAAACCGCAGAAAAGAGTAAACAAGGACAATAGCTATACATATATCCTTGAATTCATTATTATTTGATACTGGAAAATTTTATTGATGTGACATAAAAGGTTAAAGCAAATTCAATCTTCTCATAGCTCTTATTATTCACACTATTTAGGCAATGTTGATTCTTGCAAAATCAAGAGACTTCTTTCCTGCATGAACGTTCCCAAAGAAGTTGTTCATATAGTCTTGGAGCACAACTTCCCTATAACGGGCAAATCCATCCTTCTTCACCACTTCTGGCAATGGACCTATCTTCTCTGTCGCTAAAGGCACCGTAAACACAGGCACTGATACCCTCGATTCACTGCTACTTGCCCTTACTCTGTGTTCAGCACTCTTATACTTCCCATTGCTTAGTATCTAACATTAACATACACAACATTGTTACAAATATTTACTATACATTTACTACCCTTATATAAGAATTTTCTTAACATATTTTTGATATTTGATATAACAATCACATTAAAAAATTAGTAATATCGGTTTGGACTGTTTCTATAATTTGAGTTATTATTTACTTAGATATCAAACCTGTAAAGTGTCACCAATATTGATGACAAGAGCTCCAGGGATTGGAGGAATTTCCAACCATTCTTCTTTTGCAGCACCATTTTCTTCTCCCACTCTGACATACAAGCCTCCAATGCCATCTTGGAGTAGAACTGTGATAGTTCCTATGTCGGAGTGACGCCCTACACCAACAGTGAGCTCTGGATTTGGACATGCTGGATAGTAGTTCATGTTAACCATCTTCATACCAAGAAGGCCCTCTATTTTTGAGTCATCTAGTTCAGCCCCTTGCTTACGAATCAAGATTTCCACAATGTCTCTAACCATCTTGGATGAAAATTTCAAATAGTCAAGTGCAACTTCCCTGAAAATTATAAGAGATAAACGTTAAACCATAAAGTTCGGTGTTTTAAATTACAATCCACAGCTACAATTGTTAATTAGTGCAACTTAAAAGTTTTCTAGATCTCCAACATTGTACCGTGATGGTAATTGCAGCCGCATGAGCCACATTTGTCTATAATATTAAGGTTTTTGACATCATTGTATTTGCAACACCAATGACAATTTTATTGGATAAACTTTGTTGTTATGATTTATTTTTTGAAGTATGAAAATAAATCTAAAAAACATATTTTTATGCTTTCAGGGACATAATTTAGTAGGGAGAGTAGGTCATACTTGCACTGATTAGGCCAATATTGAAGAGCTTCTTCATCAGTGTTATACACCATACTGATATAGTCTTTCCATTCCAAGGCCTTCTCTTTCTCTGGTACAAAGCTAGTACCATATTTTACCCTTGGACTTGGGCTCACCCCTGTGCCATAAACAGCTTTATTCTCTGGTGCCAAACTAAAGAATGCATGTGCTGCATGCTTAAGTGATTCCAATAACTCCATAGGGACACCATGGTTCACTACTTGAAAGAAACCAAGAGTCTCAGATGCTCTAACAATCTCATCCACCACTTTCTCATGTTCTGGCCCATTCAGCTTTGATAAATCAATAGGTGGCACATCACACAACCTTGAATCATGCTTGTTCATCATTCTTTCTTGCAAGGGTTGTATGTACCTCTCTGGCACCTCTGATATGCCAGAGTCTACCAAACCTTTCACTCCATTCCCATCTCTCACCACAAAATCATACAATGAATTTGAAGAGTCAAAACTTGGTGCCATGGCTAAGTGAATGGTTTGCTATGGACTAGTATGGACTAGTGGGTTTTGCAAGTGTAAGATAATGTGCAAATTGCTATGATCTGTACCAAAAGCTTAGTGCCTATATATATTGTGGATTGCTTCATGGTGGTACTGCTGTTCTGATAAAAATGAATAAATAAAACTCATCTTTTTGGCAAGATTCAGGACTTCCAACAAAGTAAACGTATTAAAAAGGCAACAAGAGTATGGATTGCATTGTATAATAAGCTTAATGTTATATAATAATTAAGCTTCTGACATGTCTAAAGACTAATTAATTAATAATGATATGTACGTAATCGAATTTAAGAAATTAGAAGCAAGAATAATGATTAGAAATTTGGTGGAAGGCATGAATAAAGACACTGCGATAGGTGATTTTTACTTAGGCTATACAACGTAAGGCGGGGGAGGCCATTTTTTGTTGGGCATATTCATGTAAGTCAATTACCTTTTTTAGTTAGGCTATCTCAATTACCTTTTACATGTTTTCATTCAGTCTCTTTTTTTTTTCTTTCTTTTTTGTTAACAATTTCATATTGATTCTTTTCATTAGTTAATCTAACCGGTTAATAAATATTTATATGATATTTTAAGTTAGTTTTTAAACTTTTTATAAGGTTTTGAATTGGTCCTTTTGTTAGAATATTACTTGGACATACTAATAATTGTAATGTGTCTAACCTTTTTCTTTCAAATTCGCTTCGCCTCCCCTGTCTAAGAAGGCCATTAATGTTTGACACAAACAAAATGTTGGGTGGGAGGTTTGAATTTTTGTCTGACATTCATTCTCCCTCCCTTGTCATTATTTCAGTAGAAAAAAAGTTATATTGTTTCCTCTTAACATTTTTAGATACGACAATCAATCTAGACGGGGTATCATAAATATTATTCATGGAAGGTAGAGAATTAATTGCCCACGAACAAATACGAGTTCAAGTATGTGCATTTACTCGTCAAATTAATAAAGATGGTAGGTTGCGGCTACTATAGTACTCCTACACCCAAGCCTAATTAACTATAATTACATTTTAAATAAAATTAGATACTTTTAAAGTTGTAGCTCACTCCTGCAAGCCAACCTTTTTAACCCATTTTTATATGGTCATGAGTTAAAAAAAACTCATTTAAATTGCGGATTCATGGTTTGACCTATTTAATATGTAGGTTAAACGAGATCAGTCAGCATATTAATATATTTAAAATTATTTTATTTTAAGTAAATCTTACTTTTTCTATCATACTTTCACACTTCACTTTTTAGAAAAGAAAGGAACTCAAGCTTAAGACAATTTTATATTAATTGTTTTAAATTATATATATATATATATATATATATATATATATGTTTGAGTTTCATTAAAAAAATATGTTTTAAGTCAAAGCCCAATAACTTTAAAGTAAAAAAAATCAATCATATGCCAAAGACCCAAAAAAAAATTGTCTTTTTAAAATACAGGTTAATATAAACTAGCTCGTTGCAAAATAAGCCAACCTATATACCCAACTCTTTGGTGAATCTATGTTTACCATGTAATGTTCAAAGCCTTAATTTATCTTATTTATTTCCCTTTATTATTTTATTTGAATTTGTTGCTCTTTTTAAAAATTAGAATTGATCGTTGATTTTTTTTCAACCACGATGGCCTTGCATTAGAGTAGTTATTCATGTTTTTTCAACTTCCATAAATTCTATATAGTCAATGTAAATATATAACATTTTTGATACACTATTAAATAAATATTTTAAGTGTATTATGTTATATTGAAATTTGGTTAAATTATTAATTTATTGTAAATATTTTATGTATTTTGTGTAATGCAACTAATTACCTAAATTTCTTTTTATTTTGTTAAATATTTTCTTGCTATGGTGAATTATCAAGGTATAAAGTAGTCCTTTGTTTAATTAAAGCGTAAGTAACAAGTATTATTAGTATTTAGATACCTAGATTGTAAATTGGAGAGACTAAAGTTACTACATATAAGCCATATATAAATATGAGTTTAGAAATCCAGATAATACATTTCTAAACGGATAGATATTCATAATGTGAATATTTATTGGATTTTTAAATATTTATAGATAATAACGGATGTCCATTAAATACAAAATTACAACAAAATATAAAAATATAAATAAATTAAGCATTTTGTAATAATTAATCAATTCAAAGCATTCTTGAAAGATAATTCAATTAAAGTTATTTTAATAATTTATCTATTTAATTTTTTTAATAATTCATCTATTCAAAGTTTTCTAAAGATATTGAACATAAGATTGATTACATTACAAATAATTTAATCACCAAACTAGCAATGAAAATAAATAAAGCTAGTATTAAAAGTTCTTCAATTCTTAAAATATGTCGATATCCACATGAATACCTTAATATTCACATCTTATCCATTTACTCATTAGATTTAAGAAATATTCATTTATGATATCCATTTAAAAAATTGAACCCTATTCATAACGAATTTTCTCTGAGATATTTAAGGATGTAGATTTTTCTGCATCATTAATCTCATCCTGTCAAAACAAACGGGTTCAAGTATTAAACAAAAGTGTGAATTAAAGCTAGATCTTTTTAAATTGACAAGTAAAAGCTCATATCTAATTGGGTTTTTATTAGGTCAGTGCATATGAAGCTTGCAATATACTTTCATTTATTTTATTTTTACTAACATAAAAAAATACTTTTTTATATTTTTTGATGAAACACTCCAGTTCGTCCCTAACTCTAGTAGAGTCAAGCAATTAGATCCTCATATTAGTTAGTTGGACCTGTTAATCCCTCACGTCCATCATCGCCGGACACATAGGTCCCTGTCGTTAATAGGCCCTAAACGCCTGCTGGGTTAAGGTGACGTAGGTCGTTAAATGCAAATGACACCGTTTGTAACATCCCAGATTTTTAAATAATTATAAAATTCAGATTAAGGTTATGGATTGATGAGATTAATGGTTAATTAATGGATTAATTACCAATTGGGCAAATTATTGAGTGATAATAATAAGTTGAATAATAATAATAGTAATGCCTTGGTGGCATTAGAGAGAGTTTCGGTTCTCTCTCTCTCTCCTTTCCTTTCCTTTCCTTCCCGCATGGTCCCCACGTTGATGGCTTAGTTGGATGGGAGTAATCATTGCTGAGAGAGTTTGCATTAAATGCAGATGGGATTGCATTAATGAGGATGGAATGTTGATTGAAATGGGAGCAGACGCTGGCTGCATGGAGATAAGTCTTCAGCTTCATGTTTTCTCTCCTCATCCTCTCTATTTTGCTTGGTGTATATTCTTATGAGTGAGAGAAATGCTCTCCCCTCTCTCTAAAAACTCTCTGGAGACTCTTCTTCTCCTTCGTCTCCTTTATTTTCTTCTTCCTCCACTCAACGCTGTGTTGAGCCCGAGTGGAGCTGCGTGGTGATAGTGAACAGCGTGGCTGTGTGTAACCATGTGGGGCAGCATGGTGCTGTGTTTTGGAGATTGGTTCCTCCTCTTCTTCCTCTTGTTGATGAGGCTGTTTGTGGCTCGGTTGGGAGCCTATGCCAGCAGCGTGGAGTGCCTTGGTTTGTGGAAGATGGTCCACTGTGTTGAGGCTGTGACGTTGCGAGGAAGAAGTCATGGTTGGGTGGAGCTTGGAGTGTTGAGGCTCATGTGTTGCGTCCAGATGGGCTACTGGGCGTATCTCGCTCAAGCGAGAATGGTTACGCTTGAGCGAGCCAGTGAAGGAATGGTCACTGGACCATTTTAGCTCAAGCGAGTGCGTGTGTGGCTTAAGTGAAAGGTCGAAGACTGATGCTGGTTGGCAGGGAAGCTGTGTGGCCCTTCCTACGTTGGAATGCGGAGCAGAAGCTGCTATGGCTGGGCCGAGTGGCCCATGTGACTCCTAGAAGCTTCATCCAGGTAAGGGGGCTTTGCATCTCAAATGCATGGATTTCTGGATGGGTTTCCGGGTGAAACTCCCTCACTAAGATGCGTGACATTTGATGTGTATTGTTTTTGTTGATTTCCGAGTGATTAGTGGCCCGGATATGTATGATGTTTATGTTTGTTTTGATGTGATTGATGTCCGTCCATGCAGTATATGTTGATGTTTATGATAATGAATTTATTATGATGCTTGAGATGCATGTTATATTGATGCTGAGTGCATGGTGTGGCCCTCTACTAATTCCTATGTGAAATTATACATTTAGATGGATGTAATGCGTATTGATGCATATGTTTATGATGAATGGATGATTGGGGGCTGTTATAACTAATATCGAGTGAAATATTGGCATGGGATGATTAACAGAGTTGATTTCCGAGTGGAAATTTCATATACAATGGTGTGAGGCTTAGAAAACGCTGAGTCCGAGTGTATCCCATGAAACAGTCTATGAGGCTTGTGAATAGATGATAACCCGAGTGGATGGCATAGTGATTGTCGAGTGAATGGCATAGTGATTGCCGTGTGGATGTGATATTGACTGAGTCATCTGATTGTTGTTGAATTGCCGGGTGCATATAATGCTGAATACTATATACCGAGTGGGCAATCGGATGAATATGCGTTTAATGAACTTGATTGTGTTGATGTAATATAAGACCCGGGTTGGACTCGGGCAGTGCCTAGAGCACTAAGCGTGGGACGCTATTGAGGATTCTGAGATTAATCCTAAAAGACCTCCGAGTTGGACTCGAGGCCATGCTTGGAGCATGAGCATGTGATGCTTAATGGAAGTCCTTGGGTTAGACCCAAGGCAGATGCCGAGTGCATTGGAGTTGGACTCCGAGTGAATGTGACCATATGCATCCGATTCGCCACTGGAATGCTTGTAGCATGTATATATACCGATCGGCAATCAGATGACATTCCATGGAATATGGCTAAGTCCTGAAGCTGGGCTCAGGCACACTCCTTGAGCAGGGCTCGGAGTGAGTGAAATCCGAGTGGATCAGTATTAAAATCCGAGTGGATCAGTATCCTGGTAGAAGAGTGAATTAGGCTTTATAGCTGAGTGAAATGGGTAAGAAACCCGATCGGAAGATGTTTGTGATTGTTTATGTTGAATGGTAGTGTATGTTGAATGACTGATGATATATATGTATAATTGTAATACGGATTCCATGATTAATCTGAGCCAATATCTGTTATTTAATATGTAATGCTCACCCCTACACTATTTTTCAGTGTATGCAGGTCGGTTTGGATGATGTGGTGGTCTTAAACCCGAGTGTTGGGTGTATATGATAATGGCTGTGTATATAATATTATTGATCCGGTCTCAATACCGGTATCCGATCTGCAAGACATATTTCAACGTCTTTGTCAAGACATCAACGTGTAACCAGTGTCATCGGTATACATCCAGACTGTGATTCCGTATTAGGCGTTCTCCCTATACCGGTTGTTCAGGATAACACCATGACACCGGACAACACACACGTCACTGCGCTAAAGACAAGGATTATTGCTACAGGGATCGATCAATAATTCCCTGCACTACGAGCCAAATTCTGCTCACGGGGATGGTCAACTTGTTCCCTAATCCTAGTCTATATTCTCCATGCTCAATATAAAATAGCCACTTGACCCAATCATGCTGGTAAGTGCGCAATATAATAATGCTAATGGGAGTTAGTGGTTCCCCACTAACGAGTCCTCGAAAAACGAGCCAATCAGGTATATGAACTCATTTCAATAATGAAGTGAGGGATCTTCAACCAATTCGAGGCACAATTACTCTCGGAAATACATTCCTTACTTGGAATATTATCACTGACTTGAGCGTCGGAGAATCATTGCAGGTGACACCACCATTCGCCCACTTCAACGCGTTAGGTCGGTGTGAAGGACCTCCAGGACGCCCAGTCCGCTCTCTCCGCTCAAGGACAACGGATACCTACACCGGATACTCATACATCCGGTCTCCTATACGGTATTTACATACTGTTTGTGACTGACTTGAGTCCGGATCTCTAGACCCCGGTTCAGGACAGATCATTGGCACGCCCGGTGGGACCTGTTAAAGTTATTCCCACCTCTCGTTTAAGAAGTTTGGTCTCTTATTATGAAAGGCAATGGGAGAAACCAACCAGATGGGCACGTGGAAGACATCACTGCCCAGGAACAACCAGTGAACAGGCACTTAGCTCTCGAGTCGCCTGTGGAAAGTTCAAGAAGAATGGTGCAGGTTTCAGCACCAAATCTAAAGGATGAGATGATAAGAAAGCTGAGGGAGGAACTGATGGAATTGAAACGCGAAAGAAAGAGCGTGGAGGAGAGAGCCATGTCTCTGATCAAGAGGACACATCACACAACCGAGGGAGAAAAATTCTCTACTCCCTAGTATTCAAATATCCCCACATTTGAAGGGAAGGAACAGATCCACGATTCTGATAAGAGAGTTGTTAAAGGGAAGAGGAAGCTGATGACAGCCTCTCCAGTAACTTATAAGCTCACAGTCCCTTTTTCAAGGAGACTTATGAGTGTACGCATCCCTAAGCACCTACAGACTACTCAACCTCTCTCTATAGAAAAATACAGTGGTGAAACTGATCCTACTAAGCATCTTGATGCTTATACACTCGAAGCCATGTACCTGGGGGCAGATGAAGATGTCATGTGCAGGATGTTCCCTCGGACTCTTGTTGATGATGCCCTTAGCTGGTTCAGGAAGCTACCATCAGGTTCCATTAACTCATGGGAAGAAATGGCAACAGCGTTTGTGGATCACTTTGTCATTTCCAGTGATATTCCCAGAACATCTCACACCTTGGCTCAGATTAGGCAGGGGGAGCATGAAACTCTCAAGGACTTCTTGAAGAGGTTTCACAAGGAAGCAGCTGCTGTTCCAAACTTGGCAGAAGCACTTCAATTGCACATAGCAATAGAAGCTTTGCAACCAAGCTCTGTTTTTGCCATGTCATTGGCAAAGAATCCTCCAATGAATTTCGAAGAATTCAGGATGAAAGCATCCAAGTATGTGAGCATTGAAATACACTTGGAAGCAACAGTGGCAAGAGAGAAATCCCCAACGTTACAACGGAGTGATAAGAGCAGATCCAGATCGGGTTTTACCAAGAAGGTCTAATGAGTCATAACCCCGACTCATCTCTCTTTCTCTCTTTTGTAATTCATAATTAATGAAATACTCTAAATGATTCACCCATTGTCTTTATGATTTTATTCGATGCACAACACTATTGTGACAAGATACTTTCAGGACGGATGATCCTAACAATGTATCCGTTGTTAGCGATGAACCTCTTCGAAGGTACAACTGGGTGAATCACCCTATTCGAAGGCCCAGATTGTAGGATTAAACCGAACTCTGGGTACGGTTAGTAAGTTTGGCTGAACACCGGTGAAGGCTCGGATTGTAGGATTGAACCGAACTCCGAGTACGATTAGTAGGTTTGGCCGAACGTCGGTGAAGACCTGAGTTGTAGGATTAAACCGAACCTCAGGAAATGGGTTGTAGGATTGCACCGAACCCCATTCGAAGGCCCAGATTGTAGGATTAAACCGAACTCTGGGTACGGTTAGTAAGTTTGGCTGAACACCGGTGAAGGCTCGGATTGTAGGATTGAACCGAACTCTGAGTACGATTAGTAGGTTTGGCCGAACGTCGGTGAAGACCTGAGTTGTAGGATTAAACCGAACCTCAGGAAATGGGTTGTAGGATTGCACCGAACCCCATTCGAAGGCCCAGATTGTAGGATTAAACCGAACTCTGGGTACGGTTAGTAAGTTTGGCTGAACACCGGTGAAGGCTCGGATTGTAGGATTGAACCGAACTCCGAGTACGATTAGTAGGTTTGGCCGAACGTCGGTGAAGACCTGAGTTGTAGGATTAAACCGAACCTCAGGAAATGGGTTGTAGGATTGCACCGAACCCCATTCGAAGGCCCAGATTGTAGGATTAAACCGAACTCTGGGTACGGTTGGTAAGTTTGGCTGAACACCGGTGAAGGCTCGGATTGTAGGATTGAACCGAACTCCGAGTACGATTAGTAGGTTTGGCCGAACGTCGGTGAAGACCTGAGTTGTAGGATTAAACCGAACCTCAGGAAATGGGTTCTAGGATTGCACCGAACCCCATTCGAAGACCCAGATTGTAGGATTAAACCGAACTCTGGGTACGGTTAGTAGGTTTGGCTGAACACCGGTTGAAGAAGAACGATTGAGACTAATTCCCCCAGGACGGATGCTCTCAATCACATATTCTGTGAATTGACGAGGTAACTCCTGGCGCGGACAATTCCCATCATCATCCTTATGATGGAAGTCTTTGAAGACTCAATCCGTACTCTTACGATTGAGATACAGTTCCCCAGGACGGATGCTCTCAATCACATATTCTGTGAATTGACGAGGTAGCTCCTGGCGCGGACAATTCCCATCATCATCCTTATGATGGAAGTCTTTGAAGACTCAATCCGTACTCTTACGATTGAGATACACTCCCCCAGGATGGATGCTCTCAATCACATATTCTGTGAATTGACGAGGTAACTCCTGGCGCGGACAATTCCCATCATCATCCTTATGATGGAAGTCTTTGAAGACTCAATCCGTACTCTTACGATTGAGATACAGTTCCCCAGGACGGATTCTCTCAAACACATATTCTGTGAGTTGACGAGGTAACTCCTGGCGCGGACAATTCCCATCATCATCCTTATGATGGAAGTCTTTGAAGACTCAATCCGTACTCTTACGATTGAGATACAGTTCCCCAAATTCGGAACAATACTCTCACAATGGACGACATCGTTTTCTCCAGTGAGAGTAACGAATTAATAATAGTCATCCGTCCTGTTACACCGGATCGGCTCTTTCTCTCCCCAAAGGAATTAAGGGTAATGCCCTATGACAGGTACCAATCCCTTAACAAACTTATACTTGGGGACAATATTCATGTATATATTTCTCCGTTCTAAAACTTATTTATCTTAAATGATTTAATTAATTTTCTGAGGCAATTATTTCAATCCGACCTCAATATTAATCACGCTGAACGGATTATTAAATGCTTTACTCTTCATAAAACATTGAAGGCTTGGGCGCAGTAAGCTGGTTCTTCTTCAAGACCACGCTGAACCCCAAGTAACGGGCGCAGTAGGTTCAGGATTAGCCCTGATCTGAACCCCGTGTTGAAGGCTTGGATTGTAGGATTAAACCGAACTCTGAGTACGACTAGTAGGACTGACCGAATGTCGTTGAAGAATCGTCATTGGGAAAAACCAAAGACCGATTGGAGAACGGTTAGTAGGATTAAACCGAACACCAAATACGACATGGATTGTAGGATCAAACCGAACTCCGAACACAACAAGTCTTTGGCTATCAAAATGCCTATGCATGAAAACGATAGTTATACGTCTCTATCCGTTCTCCATCTTGCATGTAAAAATCCGGAATAAGGGTTCTACGTCCATACCCGATCTTCACTACTTAAGTCCGGAATGATTCAATACATATGCAATCCCTCTATTAAAGCTGTTTTCTACTAAACGTACTACGATTGGAAAAATGTCGCCAGGATGGATAATCTCAATCACCTATTCTGTGATTCGATGATGTAACTCCTGGTACGAACAATTCCCATCATTACTCTTATGATGGAGGCTTTTGAAAACTAAGAACTATTCACTCAATCCGTACTCCTACGATTGAAAAAATGTCTCCAGGACGGATTATCTAAATCACTTAATCTGTGATCTGACGATGTAACTCTTGGCGTTGTGTACTTTTCCAGAACGGATAACCTCAGTCACCCATTATGTGATATGACGATGTAACTCCTGACGTTGTGTATTTGCCCAGGACGGATGATCTCAATCACCCATTCTGTGATCTGACGATGTAACTCCTGGCGCCATACACACCCCAAGGACGGATGATCTCAATCACCTAATATGTGATCTGACGATGTAATTCCTGGTGTCGTACACATTTCCAAGACGGATGATCTCAATCACCTATGAAGTGATTCGACGATAAAACTCCTGAACTTGTTCCCATGCAGATAAGACAGCGGCTCCAAACTGAAGCACATATGTATAACCCTTTATTCCATAAAGATCAACCAACATGCAACAAAGCTTCGCAAACGGAGTCAATAAAAACTCCTTGGGGGGAAAGGATTGGTGTCTCAGCTATATGCTGCACCATACCGACCCTAAGGTCCAGAAAACTCCTTGGGGGGAAAGGATTGGTGTCTCAGCTATATGCTGCACCATACCGACCCCAAGGTCCTACAGGCCGCCTATGGAAAGAACTGGTGTCACAGCTATATGCTGCACCATACCGACCCCAAGGTCCTGCAGGCCGCCTATGGAAAGAACTGGTGTCACAGCTATATGCTGCACTAATTCGTCCCCAAGGTCCTGCAGCCTTCTTGTGGAAAGAGCTGGTGTCACAGCTATATGCTGCACCACGCTAATCCCAAAATCCAACAAATTCCTTGCAGGATGAATTGGTGTCACAGCTATATGCTACACCATACCGCCTCAAAGGATGAATTGGTGTCACAGCTATATGCTGCACCATACCGCCTCAAAGGATGAATTGGTGTCACAGCTATATGCTGCACCATATCGCCTCCAAGGTTCAACCAATTTCTTGCAGGATGAATTGGTGTCACAGCTATATGCTGCACCATACCGCCTCCAAGGTTCAACCAATTTCTTGCAGGAACAATTGGTGTCACAGCTATATGCTGCACCATACCGCCTCAAAGGATGAATTAGTGTCACAGCTATATGCTGCACCATACCGCCTAACTACCAATGTTTTACGAAGTACATAATCAACAAGTTCAAAAGTTCAACACTTGTAAAATTGTACTTCATTGAGATTCCTAAGAGGCTATTCCGCCTCCTTACGAAATTCAACTCCTTGGAAATTCCTAAGAGGCCACTCCGCCTTTTTACGGAATCCAATTTCATGGAAATTCCTAAGAAGCTACTCCGCCTTCTTACGGAATACAACTCCTTGGAAATTCCTAAGAGGCTACTCCGCCTTCTTACGGAATCCAACCTCATTGGAATTCCTAAGAGGCTACTCCGCCTTCTTACGGAATTCAACTATGAAGTGATTCGATGATAAAACTCCTAGTACGAACAATCCCCATCATCATTCTTATGATGGAAGATTTTGAAAGTTAATCCGCACTTTCGCTCTGAAGTGGTATTCTCCCAGGACGGATGTTCTTTATCACTTATCCTGTGATACAATAACTTTCCTCCATGGAATTCATAGATCGGATCTCTTAATTTGAGAACGGTTCTTTACGAATGACAACAAATTCTAAGGAACTGTTTTACGCGTAAGCTCACCAGTATTCAGACCTCTCACAGGTTGTGTAGCTTATGTGAACAACCATTCAGTCCCTCACACAAGCTAGGGGACATATGATCCGGTCTCAATACCGGTATCCGATCTGCAAGACATATTTCAACGTCTTTGTCAAGACATCAACGTGTAACCGGTGTCATCGGTATACATCCGGACTGTGATTCCGTATTAGGCGTTCTCCCTATACCGGTTGTTCAGGATAACACCATGACACCGGACAACACACACGTCACTGCGTTAAAGACAAGGATTATTGCTACAGGGATCGATCAATAATTCCCTGCACTACGAGCCAAATTCTGCTCACGAGGATGGTCAACTTGTTCCCTAATCCTAGTATATATTCTCCATGCTCAATATAAAATAGCCACTTGACCCAATCATGCTGGTAAGTGCGCAATATAATAATGCTAATGGGAGTTAGTGGTTCCCCACTAACGAGTCCTCGAAAAACGAGCCAATCAGGTATATGAACTCATTTCAATAATGAAGTGAGGGATCTTCAACCAATTCGAGGCACAATTACTCTCGGAAATACATTCCTTACTTGGAATATTATCACTGACTTGAGCGTCGGAGAATCATTGCAGGTGACACCACCATTCGCCCACTTCAACGCGTTAGGTCGGTGTGAAGGACCTCCAGGATGCCCAGTCCGCTCTCTCCGCTCAAGGACAACGGATACCTACACTGGATACTTATACATCCGGTCTCCTATACGGTATTTACATACTGTTTGTGACTGACTTGAGTCCGGATCTCTAGACCCCGGTTCAGGACAGATCAGTTATATTCTGAGTATATTTGATGTACTAAAGCCTTGGCCGGCTCATAATATTAATGTTGTATAACGAATACAAATATATATGTATAGAATCCGAGTGGATGAACATAATCATGAATATGAAATATATGTATTGGGATCTGAGTGCATGTTAATATATATATACTTCGAGTGATGGTATTATATGCATACCGATTGAATGTGTTGGTGAATGGAAAGTATAAAGATAAGAATCCGAGTGTATGTGTGTGTATATACATATATGTTATGTTGATAACATGGTTATGAAACGGTGAAAGTGTATAGCTGTAATAGTAGTCGGATTTGGAATTAGAGAAAATATCCATACAAGTGATTTATGTTGATTTGATGCTTCCTACCGACTAGGAAATGATGATGTATGAATATCACTAAGTCGATGAATCCTGAGTGGAATATATGTGGCTTAGTTGTTTTTCCGAGTGAGTCTTATGTATGGGACTCCATATCCGAGTGTAACTCATGTGTGAGCCTCTTACTGTGTGATAACGGCTCTTGTGGATTCCGAGTGAAGAATATATGGTGAACCCCGAGTGGGGAATGATTCGAGTAATCCGAGTGGAAATCTGAGTGATCCTCTTCCAAGAGGAGTGTTGTTGTTATGACTCAGATTGATTATATTCTAAGTGTATGAATTATGAATGTATTCCGAGTGAATATGGGAACCTATTCTGAGTGAATAGGGTAATATGTAATTTGAGTGGCTAAGTTATGGAATGAGTCCGGGTGTGACTTGATGTTGTGATTTTCCCCGAGTGAAGAGAAATATAAGTGTTAACCGAGTGATTTATGGCTGAGAGGAAGCCTATGTACTCTCTGAGTAAGGGAGTTCTGTTATGCCGAGTGCTAAATAGTTGATGTTTTCCGAGTGACTCGAGGTTGAATTATACCGAGTAGTTTGATTGGATAATATTCGAGCGTGAGGGCTTATGGAATCCGAGTGGGATTACCCTCATTTCCCGAGTGGATCTTTATGTTGACTCTGTGGATAAAAATTGAGAGACTAAGTTATGGGTTGCCGAGTGAGGTGACTGTTGGGGTAGTTCCCGAGTGGCGGAACCCCATGATGCTGAGTGGACTAAGATATTAAATTCCGAGAGGACTTAGGTATGAATTCTGACTGGACCTGATCGTTTACTGAGTGAATGAATGTCTCGGTTTTCCGAGTGATTCAATGCCGAGTGTGGCTTCTCGCTTCAGCGAGTGATTCCTCGCTCAGCAAGTATGTTGTTTTGGAAGGCTTTCGTATTCGGTTTCGCTTAAGCGAATGGGGGGTTCGCCCGAGCGAGTTGGTCGGTCTCGCTCAAGTGGAGTCGGATCTCACTTGAGCGAGTGTGCGCTGTATTGTGGTTCGCTCAGGCGCTGTCGGTGCTTTCGTGTGAATGCTTTTAATTCCTTTGCCTTCCCTGTCTTTTCTTCTTGGCCATGGGGCCAGCTCTCTTATCTTCATATAAGGGAATGTTCTTATTATGGATCCAGGTTATGCTTTAATTAATTCATGAAATTTTCCCCCTAAAATCAGGTTGTCACACCGTTCCCATTGGAAACCCAAGGACCGAACATCGTCGTTTAGTGCTATTGCATCAGGCAAACATAGGGGCCAAGGACATTTGCTTTGTCTCTCATACTACAAAGCCCTAATTTCCCCAATTCTCCTAAATCTCTCTCGTACCACCAAACCTTAATTCCCCCAATTCTCCCAATTATCTCACAGAAACCCTAAAATGAAACCCCAAGCCCCTAATTCCTCGGCATCCTTAGGGTTCGTGTTCGACGATGCTCGTGTGGGACATTATCGTCAGTGATGGGAGATGTCGTTCAGGTTAGTAAACCCTAAACCCTAATGTTTTTATGTTTTCAAACATTTTTTATAGGGCTTGAACAATTTTATGGGTTTAGGGCATGTATTGTTTTTTGAACATGTTTATGGTTTTTAAACATTTTCTATAGGGTTTGGTATTGGACAATGTCTTGTTAATGTATATTTCCTCTGAGTTCTATGTTAATGTATGTTGCCTCTGTATGTAGGGTTTTCAAACATGTTTGAGTTCTCTGTGTATTTTGTGTAGGGTTTTCAAACATTTTTGAGTTGTGTTAATGTACTAGACAATGTCTTGTTAATGTATTTTGTGAGTTATGTGTTAATGTATATTTTGAGTTCTCTGTTAATGTATATTCCCTCTATTGTGTCATGTTAAAGTATTTTTTGAGTTATGTTAATGTATGTTTTAAGTTCTTCATTAATGTATATTCCCTCTGTTGTGTCATGTTAGTGTATTTTTTGAGTTGTGTTAATGTATGTTTTAAGTTCTTTGTTAATGTATGTTCCATCTGTTGTGTCATGTTAGTATATTTTTTAAGTTGTGTTTAATGTATGTTTTGAGTTCTCTGTTAATGTGGGTAAGATATTCAGATTAGGCTTTATATCAGGGCTAGGTTTGTGGTTGATGGGCAAGGCAAAAAGGGATACAAAGGGGGTAAGGTTGAAGATTAGGAGGAGTTGGACCTGATTTCTTAGACTTCTTTTCTTATGTTAGGTTTGCTTAGAATCATGGTGGGTACTATAGGTTAGAGAACATCTTTTGGTATAACTCAGAGTTTGGTCTAAATCAAAGGTTGAACATCTTGAAGGGAGATAGTGATTTGTTGGACATGGTCATGTATGCTAAGGATAATCAAGGGGTAGTGGATGTGTGTTATCAACATCCAGAGGATGGTACATTAGTTATGGAAGTTAATGGGTGGAACCATGCTGAAGCTGATAAGGTGAAAGTACTGGTTGGGGTAGATGATGACACTAGGGTGGTAATGTTAAGACCAAAAGACAAGATATTGGTTGTAGTTTTAGGATTAGTGATGAGGTAATAGAGGACAATCATAAGGATATTGAGGTTAGTGATGAGGATGTAGAAGGTATTGATGAGGAACTAGAAGGTAGTGATGAGACCAAGGTTAAAAGGGGAAGACAGGATTTTAGCAGGAAGAGGAAAGGGGAAAGCAGAGACACAGGGTGTCACAAAAAGAAGAAGCAGAAGAGAAAGTTGAAAAGGAAGGCACAGAAGAATTAGAGGTCAGCTATTCCTACTATAGTGGACAGTGATATTGAGTTTGAAGGTCAAGTTGGGGAAGGGTTTGGTGGAGATTCTGAAGACTCATAGGTCTCAAAAGAGTTGAGAACACCTTAAGGTTTAGAGGATGAGGATGAGTCTAGATAGGTGTATCCTCGGTTCAATGAGACAACTACTTTAGGGCATATAGAGCTGGAGTGTGAGATGAAGTTTTTCTTACTTGCAGTCTTTAAACATGCTATTAAGGATTATAGTGTACATCTAGGCAAGGAATTTAAATGGGTTAAGAATGATAAAGTTAGAGCAAGGGCAAGGTGTAAAGATAAGAACTATGGTTATGACAACTCAGAACTTGGTATGCAGAAAAATTATACTTATGTACATTACAAATAGGATCCTCATTACAAACTAGATAATTATAACCACACCCCCCATTACACTTTCATCAGCATAACCAACTTTCATCATCATAATCAACAACTCCATTGCAAAAAAGAAAACTATAACACAGTGAGTAACCAAAAGCATCTTCAACTTTAGCAGTTCTTGTTGGGTTTCCATGAACGCTTTCTTAACCAACAATTCAACTTGGGCCATGGCTTCACAAACACCCCTATCAACATCACATTTCTGCCCTGACATCACAAATTCCATCTCTGTTAGGTTACACATTAGCATACTCCTCTATTCTTCCTCATGGATTACAAAATCCTCATCCTGGACCCAAGTAAAAAAATCACATTGGCCTCCCCAGGGTCATGCATATCTCCAAAACTGACGATTCGGATTGTTCACTATATGGGACACATGTAGGGTGGGTGGGTCGCCATAACGAAAACAGAGACGGCGTCGAGATTGGTTGGATGATGAGGACAATGACCCCTGGCTAGGGTTCTGACTTCTACCTTCCATGCTGATGAAAATGCGAGAGACGAGAACAAGATAGAGAAAACACAACAGAGGAAATGTCAATCAGGAAAAGAAAGAAGAGATAGCCAAAATACAAGTGAGAAAGACAAGGGAGAGAAGATGAAATCTTCTATGGGGAGAGTCTTGGAAGGAGAAGGGGGAGAAGGAGAAGAGGGCAGTGAGAAGGAAAAGGGAGACAACGTGAAATTTTGTAGGGTTTCGATGGCCAAAAAGGAGAAAGAGAAGGGGGCGAGTGAGAAGGAGAACAGGGGGAGAGTGAGAAGGAAAACGTGGAGTAGATAAAATTTTATAGGGTTTCTAGAGCTTTCAAAATGACATCGTTTTATGATGCATATATGGCAGTCCCAGTTGGCACTTAACGATACACATCACCTACTTTCAACGAACGTGGGGGATTAATAGGTCTAACTTACTAAACAGAGGACCTAAGTGTCTGACCCTAACAGAGTCAAGGACTAACTGAGGTGTTTTATCTATATTTTTTTATTTAAATTAGATTTTATAGTTGATTTATGAGATGAAAAATTTTAAGTAACGCCGAATCTTAGTAGTCATCAAATCATAAACAAGCCAATAAGGAAAACTGCTCCATAATCACGTTCTCTATTCTTCTTTATTGACACGTCTATAGGAAACTACACATAGCAGAGAAGCGAATCGCAAGGCGAAATATGCCCAGTCTTACTTTACAATTTTACATGACCAAAACAAGATGTTAATTTCATCTTTCTCCGATCCATTCAAAAATTATTAAGTTTCAGAAAATTGTTTGAGCGTGTTTTAGTGTTTGTATACTTGCATTACTTAAAAATTCAAAATAATCAAGTTTTAAAAGAATTATCTAAGTAAAAAAAAAATAATTTTTTTAGAAAGATTAAAATAGTAAATTTTGAAAAAAACTCCAAAACTACTATTTATTTTTTGAAAATTTAGACAAACGGGCCTTTAATGATTAATGAATGATTTTGGTATAATATATATATATATATACACACACACATACACGAGAGTGCCTCCTTTTTTAATTTTATATATCTAGTTTTTCAGAGAAAAAAGATATAAGCTTATATATATACATAATAAAAATATGATCAATAGTTATTCAAACTTTATTGACTTGTGAAAAATTTTTAATAAGTGATTTAAGGATATTGGTTAAAGAAACTAAAAGGAAATTTTAACTTAAAAACATTACTAAATCACATTTACTTTAGTTTTTAAACAATTTACACATAATTTCTAATAAAAAAATTTAGTTTTACTTTTTAAAAATTAATACTCTTAAAACATTACCTGGTCTAATAAATAAATTGTGAATATATAGCTAATTAAAACCACAAGCCCATAGGTTGGAATTGGGGTTGCCCAATGTAAAGAGACAACTAGATTTTGTGCCCTTTTTGATAGAGATGTTTGTAGTCCAGATCGATTTAATTGAAATGAATAACATAATCTGATTTGATCAAATGTGATTTGGATTTGATCAGTTAATTTTTTTTTTCAATTTATATTTTTTGTAAAATCAAATGAAAACTATAATTATAGCAAATTCAAAAAATATATTTTAGGTTCTCAACAATGATAGAATCATTAATAAATAAAACATCTTAAATTTTTAATAATTTAAACTCAAACATAAAATAAATAAAGTACTACTTAAAAATTAAGTGTTGCCGCTAATATTTTAGTCTTCTACTTCTTCCTCTGACCTGAACTTTATTGTTAAATAGGTAAAATATACCTTTTGGTCCCCTATTATTTTTTATTTCAATGCGGTCCCTAAACTTTTTAAAACACGTCAACTTGATCCTTACTAATAATGTCATTTGTTGACATGGCATGCCGGGAAATGTCTCCCGATCTTGTTAGCACGCATATTGTAAAATCTCTCACTAATTTTCCTTTAATTTTCTCACTTAAATAAAAAACTCAATAAATTTTTCATCAAAAATAATTAATTAATTAAATTAATTATCATCAAAACAATTATTTATTTTCAAAGTGAAAAATCATTCCCATATAGCACCTCTAGTACCAAGATTTCAATTAAAAATAGAAAAAAAATCTATTTTTGTAAAGCAGAGGCCCATGCTACGTGTCAGGCCCACGCTACGTGTCAAACCAATTCCACGTTCCTGGTGCTGAGCGCCACAGTAGCAGCAATGCTGCTGTCATGGGTTTTAGGCTTTTTGGCCAACTTCTAACCTACCCAATTGGCCCGTTTCAGGTCCGATTACTACAAAACTTCTAGGCCACATATTTACCCTATTTCAAAACTGCTGGCATAGTCCGTTTCCCAAAATTCAAGTCAGGTAATTAGTTATGCATAAAGATGTATTTAGGCCAACTTAAGGCTATATCTTTACACCAAATCATCTTAAAATCATTTTAAACCTGAAATAAATATACAAGAGAGTTCCAAATGTTTATATAAACCTATTAGATCATTCCTGGGATACTGAATCCCACTCAATCTCTATTTCATCTTTCCAATTCCTCTATTTTCCATTTTAAATTCATTAACCTATTATCCATATTTTTCGTAATTTCAATCTTAATTTCCTAACTCATTATCATTATGATACACACATATTCACATCACATTGAAAAATACATTCCCTACCAATAATGCATAATCTCAACTTTGATGGCTTTGTGCCACAGTCACATCTATACAAACAATTCCTAGTCATTGTGCATGAATAATTATCTAACGGCTTAGTGCCATGTCACACTCCTAACATCCCATTCATGAACATATCTCTCTATCTCTCTCTCTCTCTCTCTCACACACACACACACATACGCACACAATATATATATATATATATATATATATATATATATATTCACTAATGGCTCAGTGCCATTAGTTACCAACCATACATTAGTCATCATAAGCAGTCACAAACAACCATATACATACACAAGTCTATCGGTTGATATATTTACACACACACACACACACATATATATATATATATATATACACACACAATACCACCAATATCTACAATATATATATATATAAATCACAAACTCTCCTGGCATTGCTCCACTGCTCACTTCGTACTAGTTTCTGTAGCATTCACAATATCCTTTTGCTCACTCATTGTAAAATAAGGGTAAGGGTGAGTACTTAACATTAAAAGCAATTCAATTAATTAAAACAGAAATGATATCACCTGGACGATTTCACACACCTCCTTCGCATATCGATTCGTTAATCTTATCTATTACTTCATCAAAATATTTTCATAATTCCTCATGATCATCATAATTCTCAATCAATTTCAAATATCTTAAACATATCACAAATCAATGTCAATATCATAATTAATCATAACTGACTTTCATGGTCAAATTATATATAATGACGCATAGTATCTAGATACTAAAGGAGCAGCCACCAACTGGGAGTCTCACACCGACATCTCGTGAACTCTACCTAGTTCACCGAGCCATACCTCAACCACTGGGTCTCTACCTGGACTACTAGGTAACTCAACTGAATCTCTACATGGACCATTGGAGGCAAAAGCGAGGGGTAATACATACCGAATGACTGTCCACACCACATAGCATGCATATACAAATAATTATCAAGATTATCAATCAACGTATAACCCTTGGCATAAAAGTCATATTCTTTGAAATATCATCATCAAAGCCATAACCTGGCATAAATCTGATATCATCAACATCACATAATTCATTATCATTCTTATAAATCATTCTAAGCATAATATATTCATCAATTCCCATCATAAACGTCATTCCCATTAGATATTCTATAATAACCAATTCATTATATCATTAATCCTCGCAATCACATAATACATAATCATAATTCATCACTTTCTTATCATCATCTTCACTATCACATCAATCGTATTTATCAAACATATTATACAATAATTAACATATCTCAAACTATGTATTTTTAAGTAAAACACTTACATATATATATATATATATAGAATTTTTTTAACTCGTAATATGACAACCTTAAAACTTTAACTAATTACATAACAAAACACTCCCCTTACCTCACTTTCAATGCTTCTTAATTTGATCACACTACCGACATGCCAACATACCAAAAACACAAGAATTACAAAGAGGGTTAGGGATTTAACCATTGAAATCCTAATTTAACTTAAGAAAACACTTGAAAGTAATTACTAAAGCTTTATAAGCTTACCACAACTGAAACCAATGGCTATTCTAAGGAACCCCCTTCTCCGCTAAGCTTTCGACACCTCGTTCGCAACCTACACAAAGTGGAACTCGAATTCATCACCTAATCCTTTACTTAGAAGTCATAAGGAACTCTTTAACTAGTTTAGAATCTTAGAATTTAAAGCTTCTTTGTTTTCCCCAAGAAATAGGCAAAAGATGAAAAACCTCCAAGAAATTTAAAATTGAAAGATTTTTTGTGTTTACCTTAAGTTCCTCACCTCCAATCCGTAATAAACTTTGAATTCCAACCACAAACTGGATTTAATTGGCTTTTTAAACTTAAAGGTAGAAAGAAGAAGAGGAAAGCCCAAAAACTTTTTAACCTCTATTTTACGTCCTGTCTCTAAACCCTTTAAATTTTAATTTTCGAATCTAACGCTACGCGTCAGGTTTAAAATTTCTCACTGACGCTACGCGTCAGATAAAATTCTGAATTTTCCTCTTAAATTCATTTAAAATCTCAAAATAGCCTTATATCCCCAAATCATCATAATTTAAATATATATAAACATACGGGATGTTACACATATCACCACCAGAAGTTAGGACACGTGTCAAGTTTTGATTAACTGATGATTAAATTTGAAATTAAAAAAATTGACCCTTAGTAAAAGTTGAATCCAAGACCTTCATCTAAAATATCACATCCATTACCACTAGGCTACATGTCACTTTCAAGATATGATTAGTAATATTTATATATAAGGATTAGCTTTCAATATATTTTAAAAGTATATTTAATTTAATTATTATTAATAAAATACTTAAAGGTATTTTTATTTAATTGTTTTTAATAAAATATTTAAAAATATATTTAATGTAATTATTATTAATAAAATATTTAAAGGTATATTCAATTTAATTATTATTAATTAAATATTTAAAGGTATATTTACTTTAATTGTTGTTAATAAAATATTAAAAATATATTTAATTTAATTATTTTTAATAAAATATTTAAAAATATATTTAATTGAATTGTTGTTACTAAAATATTTAAAATATATTTAATTTAATTATTTTTAATAAATATTTAAAAATATATTTAATTTAGTTATTATTAATAAAATACTTAAAAATATATTTAATTTAATTATTTTTAATAAAATATTTAAAATATATATTTTTAAATTTTCTCTCTCTCTCTCTCTAGTTTTGTTTTCTATTTTTTCATATCTGCAATTTTCTTTCATACAAGGATAATGTTCACAATATATATTTATATATATATATTGTTATCAAATGATTTATTGGTTCAAAAATGTATATTAGATGGACTAATAACCATAAAAAATAATTTATTTAATCCATTATGTTTATATTTTATAAATGGATGAATTGAATGATTAATGAATAACTGAATTAAATTGTTATCCATATTTTATTCATAAATTAATGTCGGGGTTAATTAGAACAAATTATATGTAGGTTAATCTTTATATACTAGTTAATTAAGGAAACTACATTTTGACATCCTTTTATGAATGGCGCAAATTACCATTGGGTTGAATTGAGAAATACTTTAGTGTACCATAGATTAACTTGGTGTATAGGTTATAGAACTCCTTATACTTAATAATATAAAATAAAAAAATTGGCGGTTTAAAAAAATTATATCTGCCTAAGACGTTATAGTTTTCTTGTATATGTATAGTGAACATGACGTAAAATTCTTTACGCATTATAAAAATACCAATATAATAGTATAACGTATCAATTTTTTAAGTAAAAGAATAATTTTCATGTTTTTCTATCAATAAATAAATCAATAGATATATGGATAGGGAACGCATTGGGCGGGCCCGCGGGGGCCGGATTCCATTGAGCAGGCACGCTTTGAGTCCGTGAGTTTTATAAAATTATGTGTTTTAGTGTGTATATATAGGGAAAATATATCATATGGATTTTGTTACGTGAGAGTGGGATGAATGAATTTGACTGTATAATCATATAATGGAAGATCGAGATTAATCATATGAGTTTTTCAAAAAGTCATGTGATCTTTTAAGTGATTATGTGACTTTGAAAAATTTTTAATCTCAACCATTTATGTATGGTTATATGACCTAAATTTGTTTCTCTCACTTTCACATAAGAGAACCTTTCTCATAATCTTTATATATAAACTTGATTATTTTGAGAAATAAAGAAATAAAGTCTAAAATCATTAGATTCATAAAAAGGAACAACAAAATTAAAGAGTATAAAACTTATATTGATTTAGAATAAAGAACCTACAAGAAAGAAAATTGAATACAGAACCACATGCAGAAAGAAAGTTTCTTTTTAGAAGCAGACTTAATAATTTCGCTCTACTTAAAAGAGTCCCAGCTCCTTATTTATACACAAGATTACATCACTATTGAAGACAGTATTACATCACTATTGAAAATAAGATTACATGTCTTTTACTATTGAAGATAAGTTATTCTATTGAGAGATTATTACCGACACATGCTTTATTGTTTTTGACCTTTTCTTGTTAGCACTTATTGAAGATTCTTGCCGATACATGCTTTATTTCCTTTTTGTCTTTTTCTTGCCAACACTTGATTATTGAAGATTCTTGTCGTTACATGGTAAGGTAACTCTTTAATCAAACATACCAAAACACATGGCTTAGTTTTCTTGAGTGGAATCTTGAGAAAACTCATCCTCCTCATCTAAATGTTTAGGTGAAGAGGGAGATTTTGATGAAAGCGTCTTTAATTTTTCTAACTTTCTCTGCCATTCCTCTTTTGAGGAGGTGCACTAGTGCAAAAATTGGATATAACAACAAGATATATTCACGGGTTAAAGTAGATCAGTGATAAAAACATGCACGATGACATTTTTGAAATTATAAGGTGAACGATATAATCAGGAAAACTATATATCCACGGTTAACATCATAACCGTGTTCGTACCCATCAATATATATTCACGGTTGAGGAGTCAACCGTGGATATATAGTACCTGAAATATTTATCCACGGTTATCTACACAACCGTGAGTATATATTCATGGGTATGATCAGGGTTATGATGTTAACCGTGGATATATATTGATGTCTATAATCACGGTTGTGTTTCCAACTGTGGATATATAGTTCAGGTTTTAGGGTTTAATCATTGGGTACTGTATGTCCATGGTTGTTTGTATAACTGTGATTATAGATTTATTATATATCTACGGTTTTTGTCTTAATCGTGGTGATAGAGTTAACATTTATCCACGGTTGTTTGTTAAACCGTGAATATATTACACATATATTCACGGTTTCAAGGGGAACCGTGAATATACATCTTTTCTAAAACTTCAAAAGTCGTGCCTCTAGGATTTTTTCTCCTTCTCCTTCTTTCGCGCTAGTCTTCCACTGCTTGTCCTCGACCTCTCTGTGCTTGCTTTCGTTTTCTTGTTGGTTTTCTTCCCTATTTTTCGTCTTCTTGTCATCGTCCCGTTCATGTAAGTGTTATCTGCCTCTATCTTTTTCCCTATATGCTACATTATGCCTTTGTCATGACGTTGTCTTTTTCTGTTTGGCTGTGCAGAGCACATACGTTGGTGGTGCGTTGTGCCCTTCTCTGTTCACCGTCGGCATACAACCATCTTCGCTGTTTCTTCATTCAGGTCTTCATTCAGGTACCCCCAATATTGTCGTATACTGTGTGCTGTCATTGTATGTATAACTCACTCCCAAATGTTAGTTCAAGAAAGAGACTACTATAAGTCTTACTTGGCTTATATTCCTAGCCAACGTGGGATATCATAAGATTCTTAACACAATCCTTACACTTCTTATGTATAAATTCTGTATGATTATTTTGTATGATTCCACTGCTACAATTAATTAAAAAGGAAAATCAATAGAATTTTTAAGAAGAAAAACATCTGCACACAATGTGAATAGAACAAATTAGAGTATTAGACAAGTGAAAATATAACCGGTAAATATCATTGTATTCTACATGTTGGTTGACCACTTATAGATCTAAGAGATGGAATTCAATCTGGTGGATGGGTAATGGTTTATTGTGCATCAGGATTGACTTACAGAAATGAACCTGTAGTCCTCGTACATGATAAAAAATGCTTTAAAAAATCAGGATAATGTGCAATAATCATGAGCCTTTGAGCAACAGCCTTTGAAAAATGTCATAAATCAACACCATATCCATAATCCATAAAATAAAAGTTCAAACTTCAAAAGTCTCATAATCCATAATCCATCATCCAACACCATAGTTCTACTTAAAAATAACACAAATTAAAAATATCGTACTAATTACTAAATAAAAGTCCAAACTTTAAAAGTCTTATAATCCAACAACATAATCCATAATGCATAATCTATAATCTATAATTCATAATCCATAATCCTACACCATAGTTGACTTCAAAATAACACAAATTAAAAACATCGTACTAATTTAGGAGAAAAGTTAAGTAAATTATTACATATTTTTAAGTATATTTTTAATCAAAAATAAACCTTTCACTGTACAGTATATAATGTTATTTTTGTTACTGTCTGTTGCTCATATAATGTTATTTTTGTTGCTGTTGTATGTGTGTGGTTTTTATTGTTGCGAACTCGTAGGCTCATACTAGTTAACTAGTATGAAAGTTGCTTAGTGAACCGTAGTTTCCCATTTGAGATTCGACACAAATGGTCATTAAATTAATTAATTTCATCATTTGTGTTGAATCTTGAATTGTCTGTTTGGACAGTTTAGGATGAACAATTATTTTTTATACGCCATTATCAGTATGTACAAGTTAGGAGTTATTTTAAAATTTGATAAACTTTCGGTAACTTGCATTTTGTGTTATTCTCTGGGTGCATATTTGGTTGTGATTGAATTTGATTTGACCACTCTCATTTTGTGTACTTAAAGACCAATGCGAAATACTGCCAAAATTTTATCAAATTTTAAAATAACTCCTAACCTGTATATATAAATGACGTATAAAAACAATTGTCATCCTGAATGGGTATAGGACCACCACCTTTGAAGAAAAAGTGAGGTTGATCACAGCACCTTGTAAACAATTGGCATGGATCGGAGTTGGATAACTGCATCACGCCTAAGTCTAGAGTACGAGGGGGAGTTGAATCATTTATAGAATTCGTAGCGAGGAATGCAGTGGAGGTGAATGGAAAGTATTTTTGCCCTTGTGTTAAATACATGAACCTACGTCGGGTAGACTTGGAAGAGGTGCGAGAACATCTATTGTGTGACGGTTTTCTGTGTAGTTATACGCGTTGGATATGGCATGGTGAAGATGTGGTGGTGCCAAGTAACAACTCTCAAACTAAAAATCGAAGCTCGATGCATGACACCGATGTAGACATGGATGACCGACTCGAGGATATGATCCGTGATGTGGGGGTGACAGGGCCCGCAAGCGCACGGGTTATGTCGCGTAATATAAAAGATTATCGTTCTCCACAGGGACTGTGTTCAAAGTACCAACATATTGAAATTTAATTATCCACACAATTAGTTTTTAAGGTTTTTATAAAATAAAGCACAAATTAAAGTTGCACAGAATACGAATAAAAATAAAATTTACTTGACACTTAAAAATCAGAGTTGAGAATATCTTGGGATTTCGGGGGATTAAGACTCTATTTTATGTTTAATGAATTTTAACTTTTCATAAATAAGAATCAATTTAAGTTTTCCAAGGCGAATTTTCCAAAAGCTAATTAATATGTTCCTCTCGGAATCCTATTAATGTACCTAACCTATGGAAAGCGCTGCTTAATCCTCAGAAAGGCCCATTATCGTTTTATGAAAATCCCTTTTATTTCCTCAAAAGAATTTTGATTACTTTCACGGTTTTACCGAGGTCACAAAAAGCATTTCAAAAGTCTTAGGTTTAGTTCAAAGCTTTCTGGTAAAAATAAATCTCTCGATTCTATTTATTACCTAAACTTACTAATATACCCGTAAGTATACAGTTTTATCATTTAGGTTCTTGTTAGGAATTACTAAAAGCATTAAGCATAATTGAACTAAATGGAAAACAGAAATTTATTTAATTCCAAGTCAAAATAACATTAAAATAAAATATTATTATACCCCCTTCATCCCAAGATAATTAATTTAGCTACTCATGAAAGGATTCAAATTCATACACATGATGGAAAAATAAAACATACAAGACATGGTAAAAAATAAAGACTTACGGGTTTCTCCAAAAGCTCAGAATAATTTACCACTGTATTTCCTGGTTGCAATATTCCTTCACCAATTACAAATTGGAACACTCAATTTCACAATCCTCACAACTCTTACACAAAATAAAAGAAAGAAAAAGAAAATAAAAAGAGAAAGAAAATAAAACAGAGAAAGAAAACGAAAGAGAAAGAAAAGAAAAGGAATGAAGCTGATGAAGAATGGGATTCTGATCTGGATTTTTGAATGCTTTCTCTGCTTGGATTGCTTCTCCTTTTATAGGCGAAGGAAGGGAGGAAGCCAGCTAAGAAAACGCGTTGCAAGTTGGAAACTTTCGGTGCATGTGATTTCCAGCTGTTCCAGTTGTCTCCAATTTGCGTATTTTTGTTGTTTCCAATAATTCGGCGCATGATTTCACTGATGAATCGATTCCTCCAGTTGATTTTTGCCTTCAAAACAGCGTGTGAATCGATTCCTAAAGGTGGGAATCGATTCCCAGCATGATGAATCGATTCCTGGCCTTCATGAATCGATTCCCAGCCTTCCAAACCTCAATGAATCGATTCCTATAAGGGGGGAATTGATTCCCAGCCCTATGAATCGATTCCCAACAGCCTTGAATCGATTCCTAGCTTATGTTTCACATGGGAATCGATTCCTGTAAGGGTGAATCGATTCCTACCCTTTCCTGGAAGTGTTTTCTTGCATTTTTGAGGCGTTTTGGACAGTATAGCTCATGGTTCTGGATTGTTTTCATCCTTTGACACTTTGATCATCTTTTTGGGTTCTTGAATCCATTTTCCATTTATATTCATTCATTCTTAAAATGGATCATCAATAATTCCAAATCTATTAATTTCTGCAAAATAAAAGTACCCGAGTAGAATACAGTGGAAAGAAAGCAAAAATCACAATAAATAAAGGAAATACAGTGCATAATGATTAAAATCCTAAGTAAACTAAATCTAATTTATTGTGTTATAAAACACTTATCAAAATACCCCAAACCAAAGCATTGCTTGTCCTCAAGCAATCACCATATTCACAAGATAAAATACAGAAAACACTAAGCTTAATAAACTAAGGAATCCAAAATAGAGAAAAAGATTTATTCAAATGCCAATATTAATTTTCTTATGTGAATCAATTTTCATTATCAAGATAGAGGATACTCTTCTCTCAATTTTCACTCAAAGTGTTTCATGGTTTGTGTATCACTCAGATCATCATAGTCAAAAAATATTACCATAAGCTTGTTAATAAACCAGAAACTCCACAGTTTAAATAGAAAATATGTCAAAGTCTAAAGGTCTTTCAAAGGTTGTAATGTGGCCTTGGGTTGTATTGTCAAGGTAGGAATTTCAAGAAAAATGGAATACAAAAGGGCTTTAATAGTCATGAATGATTCAAATCACCATTATAAATTTAACAGAGCAAATTTTTGAACTTTTATGGACTTTTTAGAATTCATTCAATATCATCCTTTTGATTTTCTTTTTCTTTTTCTTGCTTTTCTTTGCATTCAATACATATTTTTCTTAAGTCCTTTTTTATTTCTTTGCTCCACTAAATTTCCAACTTTTTCACCATTTAAGAGAATATTAGTCAATGAAAGGTTTCAAAGAAAAAATTTTCACTTTTAGGCTCAAAAGGGGCAACTAGGGGTCAAATTATACAAAATTCTGAGGCTTAGAATAAGACCTAATTGTGCCTTTATCATCCTAAGACATATAATCAAAAACCATTTTGAATCGGTTGAAAAACAAGTTCTAGAATATTAATGATTATGAGATTCACTCAATCAAGAAAATATGGGTTTTGAAAATTTGTTTGATAAATTACCCATTTTGGCTCAAGTCTAACCATGGAAAGTCTTTTCAAAGAAAATTGTTAATCACATAAGGTTCATTTAAGCATTTATTTGGCATTTAAACAATCAAATTTTGAAAATTTTACTCAAAATTTTAGAATCCTTAGATACTTTAGCCTTGTATTCAAAGTAAATTTATCATGCAATCATGGTAAATTACAAGATTACAAACAAGGAAAAGAAAACACATGCAAAATAAAATAACAATCACACAACGTAAACAAAACAGTTAAGTTTTCTTACCTACCACCCCAAACCAGAATTTGACATTGTCCTCAATGTTAAAATGGATGATAACAGGATAAGAAAACTTACCTGTAATAACCCCAAACCAGCATCTGACATAGTTGTTTTTTTTTTTTTTTTTTTAGAATAAAAGTTTAAAATAAAACAACAACTTTTTATAGGGTTACCTCCCTATCAGTGCTAAGTTTTAAGTCTTCAGCCAGACTTCTCACCGTTTGGATTTACTCATCAGGAGCATCAAACAAGTCCAAGTCACTTGCTTGTTGTATTGGTTGACCGGTGAAGTAATGTTTTACTCTCTGTCCATTTACCCTAAATGCACCAGATTTCTCGCTCCATAGTTCGACAGCTCCAAAGGGAAAGACTTTTGTCACCTTGAATGGTCCCGACCATCGGGATCTCAGTTTACCTGGAAAAAGCTTCAGTCTGGAATTAAATAGTAAAACCATATCACCTGGATTAAATGTTCTCCGTTGGATGTGACGATCATGCCATTGTTTGGTTTTTTCTTTATAAATTCTGGCATTTTCGTATGCATCTAGACGGAGTTCTTCAAGCTCATTTAATTCCAACAATCTTTGTTCACCTGCAGCCTTATGATCAAAGTTAAGAGTTTTAACAGCCCAAAAAGATTTATATTCTAGCTCAACAGGTAAATGACAGGGCTTCCCATATACTAGCTTAAAAGGTGTGGTTCCAATGGGAGTTTTGTATGCGGTCCGATACGCCCATAAGGAATCATCTAACTTAATAGACCAATCCTTACGTGATGTATTCACCACTTTTTGAAGAATATTTTTAATTTCTCGATTGGATACCTCAACTTGTCCACTAGTTTGTGGGTGATAAGGTGTAGCAACCTTATGCTTAACTCCATATTTCTTTAGAAGGGTCTGAAAAGTTTTCTCAATAAAATGAGACCCTCCATCACTTATAACACATTTTGGGACCCCAAACCTTGGAAATATTATTTTCTTGAAAAGTTTAATAACAGTCTTAGCATCAGAATGGGGTGAAGCAATGGCTTCCACCCATTTTGACACATAGTCAACTGCTACTAATATGAACTGATTTCCAAAAGAGGAAGGAAAAGGTCCCATAAAATCAATACCCCATACATCAAACAATTCAACTTCTAAAATGGTATTCAATGGCATTTCATGTCTCTTACCAATGTTACCTGTTCTTTGGCACGCATCACAAGTTAGAACATACTTACGTACATCCTTAAAAATATGTGGCCAATAGAACCCAGCTTGCAATATTTTAGCTGCTGTCTTGGAGGTGCTCATGTGCCCTCCACAGGAAAGAGAATGACAATGGTTCAAAATATCATGGACCTCATCTTGTGAAACGCACCTTCGAATCAAACCATCAGCACATTGCTTGAATAGGAGGGGTTCATCCCAATAATAATGTTTGACATCTGCATAAAACTTTTTCCTTTGCTGAAAGCTAAGGTCAGGAGGTAAAATACCACATGCAAGAAAATTTACAAAATCAGCATACCAAGGAACACGTTGGATACTAAGATTCAAGAGTTGTTCATCTGGAAAAGATTCATTGATGGGAATATTATCTGTTTCTTCTTTTTCAGATGTCAACCTAGATAGGTGGTCAGCGACCAAGTTCTCGGTACCCTTCTTGTCCTTAATTTCCAAGTCAAATTCTTGCAATATTAGAATCCACCTAATTAATCTAGGCTTTGCTTCCTTTTTATTCAATAGATACTTAATGGCAGAGTGGTCAGTGTAAACAATAACATGTGAACCTACTAAATAAGACCTAAATTTATCAAAAGCAAAGACAATAGCTAACAGTTCTTTTTCAGTTGTGGCATAATTTACCTGAGAATCATCTAGCGTCCGGCTGGCATAATGAATTACATGGAGCTTTTTATCCTTTCTTTGCCCCAACACAGCTCCCACTGCGTAATCACTCGCATCGCACATCAACTCAAATGGGAGTTTCCAATCAGGTGGTTGTACGATGGGGGCAGAGATTAGAGCTTGCTTAATCCTGCAAAAAGCTTCCATACAAGATGAATTAAAATTGAAAGGCACATCCTTACCCAGAAGAGTTGTAAGAGGCTTTGTGATCTTGGAGAAATCTTTAATGAACCTACGGTAAAACCCTGCATGTCCAAGAAAACTCCGAATACCTTTCACATTTGTGGGTGGAGGTAATTTTTCAATTACTTCCACTTTAGCCTTATCAACTTCTATACCTCTCTCAGACACCAGGTGTCCAAGAACTATGCCTTCTCTTACCATGAAATGACATTTTCCCCAATTTAGAACCAAATTGGTTTCTTCACAACGCTGCAAGACTTGGCACAAATTTGTTAAACAATTATCAAAATCCAAGCCATGCACTGAAAAATCATCCATAAAGACTTCCATCACATTTTCAATAAGATCAGAAAAAATTGCTTGCATACACCTTTGAAAAGTCGCAGGTGCATTACATAAACCAAAAGGCATACGTCTGTAAGCATAAGTCCCATAAGGGCAAGTGAAGGTAGTCTTTTCTTGATCAGATGGATGAATGGGAATTTGATGAAAACCTGAATACCCATCCAAATAACAGAAATAAGAGTGTTTTGCAAGTCTTTCAAGCATCTGATCAATAAAAGGGAGGGGAAAATGATCTTTTTTCGTGGCGCTATTTAACTTCCTATAATCAATGCACATGCGCCAACCAGAGACAATCCTAGTAGGGATCAAGTTATGTTTATCATTTTCAATCACAGTTATTCCCCCCTTTTTAGGCACCACATGGACAGGACTTACCCATTTACTACTATCAACAGGATATATGACTCCAGCATCAAGCAATTTCAAAATTTCCTTTTTAACCACTTCTTGCATTTTAGGATTTAATCTCCTAAGTGGTTCTACTGTGGGCCTACTTTCATCTTCTACAGTAATCCTGTGCATACAAAGAGAAGGGCTAATCCCTTTGATATCATCCATTGTATAACCTATTACCTTTCTATACAACCTAAGTTGTTTCAAAAGTTTTTCAGTTTCAGATGGATTCAATTCAGCATTAATAATCACAGGATATGTGGAATTAGGGCCAAGAAACTCATACCTTAATGAAGCTGGTAAAGGTTTTAATTCCACATTGGGGCTTACCACTTTGTCACACATGACCTCAGTATCATGTGGGGCCTCAGAGCAATCAGATGTTTCTGTCGGCTCAATCATGAAAATAGTTTCAAGTGGGTCATTAGGAAGGGTTGATTCCTTTACCACTTGTTCGACAAAATCCACAGTACAGCAAACATCATTATAAGGTTTTTCTAAAACATTTTTCAAGTTGAAATCAACCTTTTGGTCTCCAACAGTTAGAGACAACTTACCATTCTTGACATCAATCACAGCACCTGCAGTTGCTAAAAATGGTCTGCCTAAAATAATAGGAATCAAAGAATCTTCGTCCATTTCAAGCACAACAAAGTCAGCAGGTATAAAAAATTTTCCTATCTTAATAGGAACATCCCCTAAAATTCCTACAGGATATTTTACAGATCTATCAGCCAATTGTAAAGACATCCTAGTAGGTTTTAGCTCACCTAATCCTAACTTTTCAGCAACAGATAATGGCATTAAACTCACACTTGCTCCTAAATCACACAATGCTTTATCTATATTCATGTCACCAATCATGCAAGGAATAGAGAAACTACCTGGATCTTGGAGCTTGGGTGGAAGTTTCTTTTGAATTAGAGCACTGCATTCTTCAATAAGTGCAACTGTACCATCTTCCTCCAGTCTTCTTTTGTTGGACAGAATGTCCTTCAGGAACTTTGCATATGTGGGCATTTGCTGCAAAGCATCTGTAAAAGGAATATTAATATACAATTTCTTTAAAACATCAAGGAACTTACCAAATTGTTTGTCCAACTTTGCTTTGGCTAAGCGCTGAGGAAATGGAATGGGAGGCTGATATGGCTTAACTTCCTCCTTCTTTTCTTGTGGTTTCTCTTCTTCAATTACTGGATGAGATGAAGATTCATCGACTTTCTTTTCCTCCTTTGCTGTCTGGTCAACTGGCCCATCGTATTGAGTACCACTCCTAAGAGTGACAGCCATGGTTTGGTTAGACGGTCCAGCCTCTGGTTTTCCAGGAAATGTTCCTGGTGCTCTTTGAGAATAGGAGGCTTGTTGGGCAATTTGATTTTCCAGTATTTTGTTGTGAGTGGCAAGAGAGTCCACTTTTGAAGCCAAGTTTTTTATTGCATCAGAGAATTCATCATTTTGTTTAAGTTGAGTAGCTACAAATGTCTCCATCAAGGATTCTAGCTTTGATTTTTGTGGAATATAGGTTCCTTGTTGAGGTTTGTAGTTACTTTGGAATTGAGGTGGCCTATTTTGGAAGCCAGGTGGACCTTGTGGAGGTCTGTAGTTACCTTGATAGTTTCCACCATAGTTTCCAATAGCGTCTACCTGATGCATTTCTTGTTCTTGATTAGGGGTCATGGCTAAGTTGCAGTTTGTAGCTCCATGTCCTGAAACACCACAAACTTCACAAACAATATTAGTAGCACCTGTTGACCCTATTTTATCAAGTTTTAATGTTAATGCTTCAACTTTGGCAGAAAGTAAGGAAAGAGCATCAACAGAGTACTTACCTGGTGTTTTAGAAGGTAATCCTCTCTCAGAGTTCCATTGGTGAGTGTTTTGAGCTATTTCCTCGATCAGGTTCTCAGCTTCATCAACATTTTTACTCATGAAGGCTCCTCCAGCTGCAGCATCTAAAGAGATCTTTTGTGTGGAAGTTAGTCCATTATAGAAAATATGGATTGTCAACCACCTTTCTATCCTATGGTGAGGACATTCTCTTAGCAACTCTCTGTATCTCTCCCAGGCTTCATACAAGGATTCATCATCTTTTTGTGAAAAATTGATGATTTGTTTTCTCAGCACATCAGTCTTGTTCCTTGGGTACCATTTATTGATAAAAGCACTAGACAATTGTTCCCAAGTTATGATGGATCCTTCAGGAAGAGAGTATAACCACGCTCTTGCTTTATCTCTTAAGGAGAAAGGGAAAAGTCTTAAGCGAATGGCATCATTGGTGGCTCCGTTCATTTTCAGGGTGTCACAGTATTCAAGAAAGATTTGAAGGTGAAGGTTTGGATCTTCAGAGGGTAAACCTCCGAATTGGTTCTGTTGAACCATTGAGAGTAGTGAAGGCTTCAATTCAAAATTGTTAGCCTCCACTGTGGGTCTAAGGATGCTAGATCCTCTCCCATTAGTGCTTGGAGCGGTAAAATCTCTTAAGGGTCTGTGTTGGTCTGCCATTTGTTTTTCTTTTTGTTCTTTTTGTTGTTTTTGTTGTTTTCTCAAAGCTCTAAGGGTACGTTCTATCTCAGGGTCAAATCCTAAGTTTAGATCGACACTACGGCTTCTTCGCATAAATAGAAAATAAATGACAAATAAAACAAACAATTACAAAAATAAAACAGATACACAGAATATAGAACAAAATACAAAATTACGATGAAAATAAAAATAAAAATAACAATAAAAATATTAACAAGTATGATCTAATCGAATTTCAATATTGCCGATATTTGAGGGACAACAGTCCCCGGCAACGGCGTCAAAAACTTGACAGGGCCCGCAAGCGCACGGGTTATGTCGCGTAATATAAAAGATTATCGTTCTCCACAGGGACTGTGTTCAAAGTACCAGCATATTGAAATTTAATTATCCACACAATTAGTTTTTAAGGTTTTTATAAAATAAAGCACAAATTAAAGTTGCACAGAATACGAATAAAAATAAAATTTACTTGACACTTAAAAATCAGAGTTGAGAATATCTTGGGATTTCGGGGGATTAAGACTCTATTTTATGTTTAATGAATTTTAACTTTTCATAAATAAGAATCAATTTAAGTTTTCCAAGGCGAATTTTCCAAAAGCTAATTAATATGTTCCTCTCGGAATCCTATTAATGTACCTAACCTATGGAAAGCGCTGCTTAATCCTCAGAAAGGCCCATTATCGTTTTATGAAAATCCCTTTTATTTCCTCAAAAGAATTTTGATTACTTTCACGGTTTTACCGAGGTCACAAAAAGCATTTCAAAAGTCTTAGGTTTAGTTCAAAGCTTTCTGGTAAAAATAAATCTCTCGATTCTATTTATTACCTAAACTTACTAATATACCCGTAAGTATACAGTTTTATCATTTAGGTTCTTGTTAGGAATTACTAAAAGCATTAAGCATAATTGAACTAAATGGAAAACAGAAATTTATTTAATTCCAAGTCAAAATAACATTAAAATAAAATATTATTATACCCCCTTCATCCCAAGATAATTAATTTAGCTACTCATGAAAGGATTCAAATTCATACACATGATGGAAAAATAAAACATACAAGACATGGTAAAAAATAAAGACTTACGGGTTTCTCCAAAAGCTCAGAATAATTTACCACTGTATTTCCTGGTTGCAATATTCCTTCACCAATTACAAATTGGAACACTCAATTTCACAATCCTCACAACTCTTACACAAAATAAAAGAAAGAAAAAGAAAATAAAAAGAGAAAGAAAATAAAACAGAGAAAGAAAACGAAAGAGAAAGAAAAGAAAAGGAATGAAGCTGATGAAGAATGGGATTCTGATCTGGATTTTTGAATGCTTTCTCTGCTTGGATTGCTTCTCCTTTTATAGGCGAAGGAAGGGAGGAAGCCAGCTAAGAAAACGCGTTGCAAGTTGGAAACTTTCGGTGCATGTGATTTCCAGCTGTTCCAGTTGTCTCCAATTTGCGTATTTTTGTTGTTTCCAATAATTCGGCGCATGATTTCACTGATGAATCGATTCCTCCAGTTGATTTTTGCCTTCAAAACAGCGTGTGAATCGATTCCTAAAGGTGGGAATCGATTCCCAGCATGATGAATCGATTCCTGGCCTTCATGAATCGATTCCCAGCCTTCCAAACCTCAATGAATCGATTCCTATAAGGGGGGAATCGATTCCCAGCCCTATGAATCGATTCCCAACAGCCTTGAATCGATTCCTAGCTTATGTTTCACATGGGAATCGATTCCTGTAAGGGTGAATCGATTCCTACCCTTTCCTGGAAGTGTTTTCTTGCATTTTTGAGGCGTTTTGGACAGTATAGCTCATGGTTCTGGATTGTTTTCATCCTTTGACACTTTGATCATCTTTTTGGGTTCTTGAATCCATTTTCCATTTATATTCATTCATTCTTAAAATGGATCATCAATAATTCCAAATCTATTAATTTCTGCAAAATAAAAGTACCCGAGTAGAATACAGTGGAAAGAAAGCAAAAATCACAATAAATAAAGGAAATACAGTGCATAATGATTAAAATCCTAAGTAAACTAAATCTAATTTATTGTGTTATAAAACACTTATCAGGGGGTAGAAGGTTTTAAGAAAGTTCATGTATATACGACTCTGTGCGAGGACTCTGAGTAGCCGTTGTATCCAAATTGTGTCAATTTCATGAGGTTATCAGCATTTTTGTGATTGTTTAATTTGAAGGCCATAAACGGGTGGACAGATAAAAGTTTCACTGACTTATTGAAGTTGTTGAAAGAAATGCTCCTAGCTGGAAACACCTTGCCGAACCATAACTATGAGGCCAAAAAGGTGTTGTGTCCTATGGGTTTAGAGTATGAGAAAATACATGCATGCCCAAATGATTGTGTATTATTCTGAGGTGAGTTAGAAATGCTGCATCGATGTCTTAGGTGTGGGGTGTCACGATATAAGAAGAAAGAGGAGGATTTTGATGAGGTATGCACTAAAGGGTCTCCTACAAAGGTGTTGTGGTATCTGCCTATAGTTCCAAGACTAAAGCGTTTGTTTGACAATGCAGATGATGCAAAATTTATGAGATGGCATGCTGATGAAAGGGTTGTTGATGGACTACTTAGGCATACAGCCAATGGATCGCAATGGAAGAAAATAGATACGATTTTTTCCAAAATTTGCCCATGAACCAAGAAATGTTAGGCTTGCACTAGCCATAGACGGCATGAACCCGTTTGGGAACCTGAGCACAAACCATAGTTCATGGCCTATTTTGTTGTTTGTTTATAACTTGCCGCCATGGTTATGCATGAAGTGGAAATATGTCATGTTATCGATGATGATTTCTGGTCCACGACAACCGGGCAATGACATTGATGTATATTTAACTCCATTAGTTGAAGACCTCAAAAGGTTGTGGGAAGACGGGGTTGATGTGTTTGACGGGTTTATCGGGCAGTCATTCAAATTACGTGCCATGCTCTTTTGCATGATCAATGACTTTCCAGCGTATGGTAACTTATCCGGGTACAGCGTGAAGGGTCATAAAGCTTGTCCAATATGTGAGGAGGGGACTAGTTCTGTGCGGTTGCACCATGGTAGGAAAAGTGTTTATCTTCGACATCGAAGGTTTCTTAAAGTGAATCATCCATTTTGGAGGTTGAAGAAGTCGTTTAACGGTGCCCAAGACTTTGAAATGGCTCCTCTACCACTATCTGGTCACCAGACATATGAAAAGGTGAAAGACATCAACGTGCAGTTTGGTAAGTGTGAAAAACAGCACCCGACACAAAACAACTGGAAGAAAAAGTCAGTGTTTTTTGACCTGCCCCCTCCGCAGCTATTACGGTGCTCCCGACCCTGCCCCCTCCCTTGAGAAAATGGTGGAGCAGAAGGTGGCTGTTGTGAAGGCTGAGTATCAGGAGGAGATATCTAGGCTCCACCAGGAGATGGCCCGATTCAGGGAGAAGATGAACGCCTCACTCAGCCACCACTAAGAGACTACTGCACCATCTAGCGACCCACATGTTAGATTCTTTATTTAATTTCCTCAGTTTTATTGTTTATAATCACTTTATTTCATTGTTGAATAACTTCTGCTTGATGTGTAAATATGTAGGTACAGAAGGTTAGCACTAAGGGGTCATGCGCTGCAGCTGACCCTGACGATGATGGGGTCGAGCCACCAGACACCCGTCAATGTGACCTGTTCGTTGACGGGTTGGAGGAGCCAGTTGCCACTGGCATAGTCTACAACTTAGGCTCTGTGGTTCACCATTAGACATTACCTGATGGTATGTCCAGGGTCTCTGTTATGCTCATCCTCGAGGAGGATGCTGCTGTGCCAGTGGCAACTCCAGAGGTGAAGACCGTCGGTCAGGCGGTGGGCCACTTTCTGATGTGGCCCAACAGACTTCTGCAGGTTGCCCCTGGACAGGTAAAAACCTTAAAAACTAACTAATTTTGTTATATTGTCAATTATGGTACAAAATGTGATGGTTGTCAATTGTTCAATAGGAATAGGCATTGAAGAGGCCAGACCCGGCCGACGATCCCATCCGGTTGCTATGGTGCATCGGGTATGAGCAAGGAGATGAGACTGTTCAGGTCCCATGGGAGCCACTGGTGTTCGGCCATCCAAGTGCAGTACCACTTTACATTACACATTTTGACATGTATGAGATTATTTCGGGGACGTCGATGCTGAACATCTCCATCATTCAGCTGTGGGAGCTGTAAGTATATCATTTATTGTCTAATTTTTTCATTATACAAGTTATTTGTCGCTAACCATGTCTCAACTTGTTTAGGTTTCTGACAAAACTTTGTGTGGACTTGGGTTTCCAAGGAACTTATGGTTTCTTAGAGCCCTCTCTCATACAGAAGTAAGCAAACACCACGCAGGACACCCAGGCATACATCCAGAATTGGATGTTTGAGTCTGGGAAGACTATATTCATGGGCCCCTATCATAAAGGGTAATATTCTATTCCATAATTATTGTCATTAATTTTTGCATTTTGAAGTCTCACTTATCACTGGTAACTGTAGCGCTCACTGGACGCTTGTGGTGATCTGTCCCCGGGCTTATCTTGCTCTGTACTTTGATACTACGCATCGGACAGTTCCACAAGATCTGAAAACTATAGTAGACGGGTAAGTTAATCCCTAAACAATAAGTACAAATTTGATTACATCATTTTTGGACCTATACGATTCTAACTTATCTTATGTTTTATTTGATGTAGGGCGGTGGTTGGATACAATCGACTGGTTGGAGTTAAGTCTAGTAGAAGAAAAGTTGTGTGGGTGCACCCAAAGGTAAGTCTATCATATTCATTCAAATCTTTAATATATATTTTTTAAGTTGTGAATTCACTTATTCTATATTTTATGTCCATTGTAGTCTTACAGGCAGGAGGGTTCCTTTGAGTGTGGCTATTTCATCATGCACACTATGCTGACCATTGTCCAACAACATTTAGTAGAGGGATGGACAGATGTAAGTCTCATCATTTGGACTACTTTTCTAACAATTTCATTAATTTCATGTAATAAATATAGCTTTTGTTCTAATTGTTTTGTGCATTGTTTGCAGTACTTCCAGGACTGGTCATACTTCTCAAAGACACTTGTAGATAATGTTAGAAAGCAATACGCCTCATACTTCATTGAAATCAGCAAAAGAACTTAGCTAGATATAGGATCTTTATTCTCTTAAATATGTATCTAGTGTAGGATTTAGGGTTTACATTTTATTAGGTTATATTCATCTGAATTGTATATAGTTTCATTTTTTAGGTTGTTATGAATTCATATCAAATTAATTGTTATATATATACCATTCTTTTTATATATTGTTTGTTGCTGGATATACTGGGATACTGTATATTGTGTTGGTTGTCTGAATGCAGGTTTGGGAAACAATAAAACAGAAACCATATTAAAAAAAAAATCTCAGTGTTTATTCACGGTTATGGTAACAACCATAATTATAGATACTATTTATCCACGGTTACTACTTTCACCGTGATTATAGACACTATTTATCCACGGTTACTACTATAACCGTCATTATACATACTCTGTAAGTGAATTTTTTTTATTACTTATATTCACGGTTATGCTAAATAACCGTGAATATAGAGGTTCTTTATCCACGGTTCCTACCATAACCGTGAATATACATGGTCTGTAAGTGAATTTTTTTTCTACTTATATTCACGGTTATGCTTAACAACGGTGAATATAGCTGCTCTTTATCCACGGTTTTTACTATAACCGTGAATATACATTGTCTGTTATATTCACGGTTATGATCGACAACCATGGTTAGATCTGATTTATTACCACGGTTGTTAACCGTGGTTAAAGACCCTTATCTACTACCACGGTTGCAACAACCACGGTTGCAACAACCACGGTTCTTTAACCGTGAATAAAGGTCATTTTTAACTATGATTATATCCATTTTTTCCACTAGTGGTGACTGCTAGTTTTTCCATAAACTTCTATTTCTTGACTAAAAATGAGGAAGTTTTAGTTTAGGAGATACATGTATTGGATTGTTTGGCAAAGTTTGACCCATTCATTAATTTTTTGTTTAGAAATTAAATCAGTATTGAACTTGACCCACCATTATACTTTAATTGTCCTAGTTAAGGAGTAAAGTTTTAGAGTTTCATGAGTAAGATTAGTAAAATAATCTCATGTCACTATCCAAATAATTCCTTGGTTAGCAACAAAGGAGATTAATCTATAACCTTGTACAAAGGTAGTGAACTGGTCTGAACCAGGGTCTAGGATCCGGTGTGGGACCAGCCACAAGAGTTCAGGTGTTCTAGGGTTTGCACACCGGTACAGTGGGTATCCGATGTGGTAGTCCGACCTCTCAGTGGGAGAAACCGGTCTTGTCGTCCTGGAGATCCTTCACACCAGCGATTCGCGTTGAGAGAGGGCGAAAGGTGGTGCCACCTGCGAAGATTCTCCGACGCTCAAGTCAGAAGAGTGTATGAACTCAGTGAATGCTCAAGCAATACAATAATAATGAGTGAGTTAGGACAACGTAACCTTGCATGTGTTTTTTGATTGAGCTATTTATAGTTGAACATAGGAAATAAATCGTTCGATGCAAGTGGGCCCATTGGCTCTGATAGCATGTGAAGTGTGTCAATCAAAGTGGCTCAGTACTCAGAGTGTGTCAGGGGAGTAGGTCAATTATCAGAGTACGATCCTGTGATAAGGATGGGGGATAATCACCTTTTCCGCATATTTCGCTGACACATGTACTTACTCTCTGAGATAATTGACATTGACACATTCCGCTATACAGGGTATCTTCGCTGATAAGTTATAAGGAACTCTTATCTCAGAGTGATTCTGAGGCAAACGACTATATAGATGTTCAGTGAGAACGAGTGAAGTATCCGTTGTAGAGAGAATAAGTAGAACGTCTGATGAGATAAGAGCGGATGGAGGGATACCGGATATCCGGTGTGGCGCTGCCCGAACTGTGACACCGGTTTCCCTCTCATGAAGTCATTCTGACGTCATAACTTTGGGGACCGGTATCCAGACCGGTATCCAGACCGCTATCAAGAACATATTTTGGAAAGATTTGAGAAATTGGTCTCTTTTTGAAGAACCACTTTATGAACCATTTTGCAAATTTTGAAGAGATGCCTTCCTTAAACCAAATTTTAAAGATTAATCTAGCTTTTTAAACAAGGATGTCAAAAACCTTGTTTATATTTTTGCTAGATGATCCTTACTCTCTTGCTTTAAATTTGATATAAAACATAAAAGGAGAGAAAAAATGTCTTCCTAATTACTTAAATTAAAAGTTTTTACAGGGATCAAAATGAGTGATAAAGGAAAGTCAATATCAAAGGATTAATATGATATACCCAAAAAAGTGTTACCCTTATTATTTTCATGATCATTAGTAACTGTATCACCTCAAACTCCTCAAATGTCTGCCTCTCAAATAGTTCAAACCCCTTCTTTGAAAAGTCTGCATTCTCTTCTTTAATATGTGAATACTTTAGTAAAGCCTTCTGACCTTTCTAAATCAGCACCATATATTGCTCAAGATGGTTATTTAGAAAAACCTTTAAAATTACCCATCATAACTTTAGAAAAAGAATGGATGCATCAAAATCCTAGAGAATTAACAAAAAAAATTTACTATCTCTTTTTCAATATGTGTTAGACGATGTTAGAAAAAATAGACTTTTCTATGAAATCATAATGGTAGATACAAACTAAATACATTTAAAAGCATCATTATCAAAAAGACAATATTGATACAGTAGCCTTTTCAAAAATCAAAATTTGTAAAATTCTATCTGTTGAGGATTGCAATGGATCTTTAATCATTTCTAAAGAATTTTCTAGATAGTTTACTCCCCTAACCTAAAATTATTTTGAGTATATAAATGCCTGGTACTATGAGCACCGAATGCTCCATTAAATAAAAAACCCAAGGAAATTTTTTTTTGATTAATTCTGAACCCTATTGGGCCACTCGAAAGTCCCAAACATTAGATGTTTTAACCCTAAAGGGTTTAGGAAGGAATTAGGTGGAGCATACGTTTCATCAATTTAAGGAGGTCATAAGTTTTTGTGTAATTGATTACACTAACCCTATAATTGATTACCAACACTAAAAGATATATCCACGTGTCAGGGTGTGTCTGTTAATCAATTATCAGAATGGTGTAATCAATTACTAGGGGCCATGTAATTGATTACCTGTGAGCTCCTGCATAATTTTACAAGGTTTGATCTCTAGTAATCGATTACACCAACCCCTGTAATTAATTACTAGATAGGAAAAATGCATAATTATGTAGAAAATTGGCCTTCGAGCTAAGTTCTACACACCCTAACTTCCTCAAATGACTTCCAAACACCATTAAACTTTGGCACCACCTAAAACATGTCATTTATGACCTGTGGCAACAAGCCACGCTCTAAAATTCCCAAAAACAAGCAAGTTATGCATAAAAATGCATTTAGGCCATTTTTAAGCAACCCAGCCATTTATTTTTCATTCCATGAAGACCAACCTATGCTGCCATACACATTCTAAATATCACATATAAACTATCAAGCCTATTCGGAGGTTCCAAAACCTCCCAGATCTCATTTTGACTTGTTCAGTTCCTATTTATACATGAATCCACTATGAAACAACATAACATCCAAGCTGGATTTTCAATGACATTACATATACTTAATTTCACAAGCACCATCACAATATTATATCATTTATGTTATACAACAACACTTGCCCATAATGCAATCATGCTATATAACAATTCCTGGGCATAATTCAACATCATTTCATTCACCATGGATCCATCCACGTCCATTCCAAGTCTAAACTATCATGATGTATATCAACATCATTAAAACTCATAAGTGAATATCAAAATCAATTCTAAACCTCCAATAAGGTTGTCAGCTACCTAGTCCACTATACAAAGTGTATATGTACATATTAGGAGCCGATCAAGACATAAAATATCAAATTATACAAATATCTATGAATATATACATATATCCACTAATGTTTCCCATGACCACAATGGCTTCCATATGCCTAATCATCATTCCTGCCACGATCCAAATCCACTAAAAAACAACAACACTTAGGGGTGAGCATATATATGTTAAATGATAGGTATTACACTAGATTTCACTATTACACAGAATAATACCTATCCAATTCTACAATCATCATATCCATGCATAATTCATCCTATTTCATATTTCTATTTAACATACTCGCACAATCATAAATTGCATTCAATCATAATAATGCAAATCATAAGCTACCCAATAGTGTAATATCCCGACCTTTTCCATAAAGGCCTAAAGGGCATTTTATTGTGTGATAGTGTTATATAAGAGTCATTGTTTGTGTTTGCGGCTACGACCAGTGATGAGGTGCTTGGTGTTGATTTTGTAGGCTTCGACCAATTTAAATGTAATGTTTGTGAGGGTAGTAAGGCTCGATTATGTGTTATGGTATGATGATTTGATGAATGTTTGATGATTAAGTAAATTGAGAGGAATGAAATATGATGGGAGATGGTTAAATGATAATTATTTGGATAACTCATTAAGAGGGATAAAAGTTATAAAATAATGACTTGATATGATGTCAATTAGTGACATAATATGATAATATAATTTTTATAATAATAATAATAATAATAATAATAATAATAATAATAATAATAATAATAATAATAATAATAATAATAATAATAATAATAATTGATCCGGTCTAGATACCGACCCTAAAGATATCCAGTCTGGACACCGGTCTTGAGGATAAGAGGCCATCTCAGCTGTCCTAGAGGTCAACCGGTATCTCAGGATAATGACTTAGTCGACAAATATATTGATCCGGTCTGGTTACCGATCCCTAAAGTTGGACGTCGGCATGACCCTTTTTGGATGTTCATCGTTACACTGGTGATCCGTCCTCACCTCATTGAATAATCATCCGTCCTCATCGAATGTATATCGGATACTTCATCCGCTCTCATTCGCCCGTCACCTCTGACTGCCTCCGTGTCATAACGAGGAAGGTACTCTACACAGCGAAATATGTCCCTTTCATTCGCCAACAGGAGTAGGTACAATCACCAGCGTAATTTATGGAAAAGGTGATTTCCCACTATCCCTGTGTCAGAATCGTACACTGATAATTCACCTACTCTCCTGACACACTTTGAATACTGGGCCACTCGGATTGTCCCTTTATACACGGCATCAGAACCTATGGGCCCACTGGCACCCAACGATTCATCTTCCACGCTCAACTATAAATAACATGTTTCAATACACATGCAAGGTGATGTTGTCCTTACTCTAAAACTCTCTATATACTGCATAAGTATTCATTGAGTTCATACACTTTTCTGACTTGAGCGTCAGAGAATCATCGCAGGTGACACCACCTGTCTCCCACACCAACACGAGAGGTCGATGTGAAGGATCTCTAGGATAACAAGACTGACCTCCACACACTGAGAGGCCGGATACATAGACCGGATACACACATAACCGGTCTCCAACATCATTTAATCTTTAACATTTGTGGCTGTCCCGACACCGGATCTCTTGGACCCCGGTCGGGGATAGATCATTGGCACGCCCGGTGGGACTTGGTAGAGTTATTCCCACTTTCTACAGAAGTTAATAGTCAACCATGGAAGGAGATGGACGTGATTGTGTGGATCGTCATGTGGAAGATATGACCCATCAACAAGCGGGTAGGAGATTCATTTTTGAATCACCAACGACCCACTCAAGGAGGATGGTACCCGTGGCAACCCCTGACCCTCGAGATGAAGTTATTAGGCAGCTCATGGAGGAATTGATGGAGTTGCGAAGGGAGAAGGGATCAGCTGGGGACAGAGTAATGTCTCAGGTGGAAGATACTCACCATGCATCTGCGAGAGAAAAGTCCACGACTCTCCAGTATTATAAGATCCCCACTTATAAGAAGAGAGAACAAACTCAAGATTCTGGGGACAGAATCAGTGCAAGGAGGAAAAAGCAGGTAGTGATGACTTCTGGGCATACCGACTCAATGTCCCTTTCTCAAGGAGGCTCATAAGTATACACATACCCAAACACCTGCAAACAACCCAACCACTTTCGACCGGAAAGTATAATGGGGAAACTGATCCCTCTAAACATCTTGATGCTTACACGTATGAGGCCATGTACCTGGGAGCCGATGAAGATATGATGTGCAGGATGTTTACACAAACCCTGACGGAGGAGGCTCTTGGTTGGTTCACAAGTTTACCCTCGGGGTCAGTAGACTCTTGGGAAGAAATGACGACTTCATTTGAGAACCATTTCATTATCTCTAGAGATGTGCCAAAGACATCTCATACTCTGGCTCAGATAAAGCAGGGAGAAAGTGAAACTCTTAGGGAGTTTCTGAAGAGGTTTTACAAGGAGGATGCTTTGGTAGCTAACCTCACGGAGGCCATGCAGCTTCATATTATTGTTGAAGCCTTACAGCCTGGATCCGCCTTTGCTTTGTCTTTGGCAAAGAACCCTCCGACGACATTGGAGGAGTTTCAAAGAAAAGCTTCGAAATATGTGAGCATAGAAATGCACTTGGAAGCAACAGCGGCAAAAAGGAAATCCCTAACGCCACATCAATAATGGAGACATAAAGACAGACCCCGATCGGAACGCATGGAGAGACCGTTCTATGGCAACGTCTTCGATAATCCTGTATTTCCGAGTTAGGAAGAGCGGGTAGATGCATTTAGCAATTATGCTCTGTTGAATTCTAAACGGTCTCAGATTCTGAGAGAGATCAGATGGCCAACGCTTACTGCATACGGGGTCAGGACGCCGCCCTAGCTTCATAAACATGGAGACCCTCGAAAATACTACGAATTCTATAAGCAAGAGGGCCACTCAACTGATGAATGTCAGGCTTTGAAGAATACTATCGAGACGCTGATCTGAGAGCGTAAGCTCAAGAAGTATCTTTTCAAAGAAGCTACTTCTGAAAAGCAAAAGGGAGTTTTGGTTGGTAAGCCTGCACAGCAAAATGTTATGCCCCAACAGTAACATCAGGGTCGTCGAGAGGTCATTGATTAAGGATCGGGCCATCAAAATTAAGAACGCCTTCAGCTGTTATAGCTAGTCGGTAAGATGGTGTGCACTCTTTTTCCTTACTTAGGTTTTTTCGATCTGATTTTACCAAGAAGGTTTAACGAGGCATAACCCTGACTCGGCTCTCTATCTCTCTTTTGTATTGTAATTCATAATTAATAAAATATTCTCTAATTCACCTATTCTCTTTGTGATATAATTCGATGCACAACACCGTTGTGACAAGATACTTTCAGGACGGACGATCATAACAACGTATCCGTTGTTAATGATGAACCTCTTCAAAGGTACAATCGGGTGAACCCCATTTGAAGGCCCAGATTGTAGGAATTAAACCGAACTCTGGGTACGGTTAGTAAGTTTGGCTGAACACCATTTGAAGATTTAGGTTGTAGGATTAAACTGAACCTCAAGAAATGGGTTGTAGGATTGCACCGAACCCCATTCGAAGGCCCAGACTATAGGATTAAACCGAACTTTGGGTACGGTTAGTAAGTTTGGCTGAACACCGGTGAAGGCTCAGATTGTAGGATTAAACTGAACTTCGAGTACGACTAGTAGGTTTGTCCGAACATCGGTGAAGAATAGTGAATGGGTAAAATCCAACACTGATTGAAGGCTCAGATTGTAGGATTGAACCGAACTCCGAGTACGACTAGTAAGTTTTGCCGACCGATGTGGAAGTATCAATCGTCACTAAATTCACTCGGAAATATTTTCCCTTGGAGTTCCTTACTTGGAAATACTTCAAATTCAAAGTCACGCTCGTGAATTCTTTAGTTGGCAATATCTCATTGAAGCCCGACTCATGAATTCCTTAAGTTGAGGATATCTCATTTCGAAGTTTCAACCAGGAATTATTTACTTGGGAATGTCTCTACCCGAAACATACTCATTTGAGGTCAGAGATGTCTCACTCGGAACTATCTAACTTATGAATGCTTCACTCAGTATTATCCGATTTGTTCATGTCTCACTCAGATTATAAGACTAAACCGAACCCTAAGAACAGACGAAGACTCATTCCCCCAGGATGGATGATCTTAATCACCTATTCTATGATTTGATGATGTAACTCCTGGCGCAGACAATTCCCATCATCTTCTTTATGATGGAAGTCTTTAAAGCCTCAAATCTGTACTCTTATGATTGAGAAGAATTCCCCCAGGATGGATGATCTCAATCACCTATTCTATGATTCAATGATGTAACTCCTGGCGCAGACAATTCCCATCATCTTCTTTATGATGGAAGTCTTTGAAGCCTCAATCCGTACTCCTACGATTGAAACACTTCTTTCAGAACGGACAATCTCGATCACCTACTCTGTGAATCGACGATTGGGATCAATACAAATTATTGCTAGTCATCCGTCTTGAGCACCGTTGTCGTGAACAACGGATCGACTCTTTCTCTCCGCAAAAGAATTAAGGGTAATGCCCCCTGAGAGGTATCAATCCTTTAACATACTTATACTTAGGGACAGTATTCATTTATATATTTCTCCGTTCTAAAGCTTATTTATCTTAACTAATTTGATTAATTTTCTGAGGTAATTATTTCAATCCGACCTCAAGATTAATCACACTGAACGGTTTATTGAATACTGAAATGATATATACATCTAAGTTGTACTACTCTTCATGGCATCATAATATTGCACAATACATGTGGATAAACATTTTCTGCATAAGCATACTAGCATCCAGACCTCTCGCAGGTTATATAGCTCATATGAGCAACTTCATAAGTCCCTCATACAAGCTAAGGGACAAATGATCCAGTCTGGATACCGACCCTAAAGATATCCGGTCTGGACACCGGTCTTGAGGATAAAAGGCCATCTCAGCCATCCTAGAGGTCAACCGATATCTCAGGATAACGACCTAGTCAACAAATATATTGATCTGGTCTGGTTACCGATCCCTAAAGTTGGACGTCGGCATGACCCTTTTTGGATGTTCATCGTTACACCGGTGATCCGTCCTCACCTCATTGAATAATCATCCGTCCTCATCGAATGTATATCAGATACTTCGTCCGCTCTTATTCGTCCGTCACCTCTAACCAACTGCCTCCATGTTATAACGAGGAAGGTACTCTACACAGCGGAATATGTCCCTTTCATTCGCCAACAGGAGTAGGTACAATCACCAGCATAATTTACAGAAAAGGTGATTTCCCACTATCCCTGTGTCTGAATCATACACTGATAATTCACCTACTCTCCTGATACACTCTGAATACTGGGCCACTCAAATTGTCTCTTTATACATGGCATCAGAACCTATGGGCCTACTGGCACCCAACGATTCATCTTCCATGCTCAACTATAAATAACATGTTTCAATACACATGCAAGGTGATGTTGTCCTTACTCTAAAACTCTCTATATACTGCATAAGTATTCATTGAGTTCATACACTTTTTTGGCTTGAGCGTCGAAGAATCATCGCAGGTGACACCACCTATCGCCCACACCAATGTGAGAGGTCGGTGTGAAGGATCTCCAGGACAACAAGACCGACCTCCACACACTGAGAGGCCAAATACAGAGACCGGATACACACATAACCGGTCTCCAACATCATTCAATCTTTAACATTTGTGGCTGTCCCAACACCGGATCTCTTGGACCCTGGTCGGGGATAGATCAATAATAATAATAATAATGATAATAACCTTAGTAAATGCCCCGGAGGACATGCTCATAAGAGAATTACGTCGGGAACTGGATCGAGCAACAGAAAATACCTGAAGCCTTGAGGTGAGATGGATGCTTTGGGTCTTTGATGTTTGATCAAATATACCTTTGATGAGTATTTTTGGAATTTTCTAAAAGTCAAATCGGACCCCAACTCTTTTATCTTGCCTTTAATCTCTATTTGAAAATTGTGCCTTTACGCCTGTTAAACTGATTTTGACGTAACTTCTTCATCCAATGTCGAAAAGCCTTGATTCTTATTTCTATATTTTTGTATTGAAACCTTATACAATACTTATGTTGAGCCCAAAACCCAATTTCTTGTGCATTTGGCCCAATTTACAAATTAAGCCTGCACCTAATTATTTCCTTGAGTTATTTGTGCACCTGTTGGTATTTTGGTTAGAGTTACTTTGCCCATAATCAAAATCGATTTATTCTTTTTCTGTAATTTTCTTTATTAAGATATTTACAAATTTGATGAAGACCTCAAAATTTAATTTCTTGTCAATTTTTCCCAGTTTTATTTTTAAGATATTGCCTTGTTATTTTGTTCAACTCTGGACAACCTTTAGTGTTCAGGATATATCTTCCTCTCTCGATATCAAAAAAATTTATGCTTAAGCTCATTTTGAAGAGGGGTAAAAGATCTAAAAATTTTATGTTGATTATTTTTGCAAATTCCTATCCTAGAATTAATTGTATAATTCATAATATTCCCCTTAAATCTTGACAGTTTTGCAATTAAATGTTTATTTGACCTTGTAACCTTTTGATGTAAAAGCTGGACCAAATATCTTAAAATTTATTTTCATATCTTTTAAAAATCCTTTATTTTTTATCTCTTAAAATTAAATTCCCCATGCAACTAAAATGTTTCTATTGGTTGCGTGTCCTTTATTTAAATTGTTTTATTCCTAAGATTTAACCATGCAAGATTTTAATTATTGTGTGCCTATTTTTCCTTCCCTCTTTCATGGCACACACGCCATAACTCTCACCCCTTTTTCTTTCTATATCTTCCCCTTAGTTTCATACTTGTTCCCTTCTCCTTTGCCCTCAAAGTTCCACTTCTTCTAGACCATTCCCTTCTCTCTCTTTTCCATTTTCTCGTCAGCCTACCACCGAACAACACCTCTAGCCACCACCACCACCTCTCATTTTCTTCTTTTTTTCTCATGATCAGCACCACAACTCCCTTCCTCTCCATCGTGGCTAAGTCTTTTCCTCTCAAAGATCATCTCAAAACCCTAACCTTTCTCTTTTTGTGCAAAATTAAGACCTCTTTTTTATGCATATATGATTTTTAGCCCCCAAATCACCTCAAACCCTTCATGCATGTCTCTTTCACCATGATCCGACATCATTGCAAGAGTTAGAAGCTTTCCTCATCTTTAACCCCTTGAAACCGCAAGCTCCGCAATGGCAAAGGTGGGATCTTTGCCTTCTTCCTTACTATGGCAGCGACACCAAAAATCATGGAGGTTGGATCATGTCTTGGAAAGCTTGGAAGCAAAGTAAAAGAGCATCACCTTCCTTCTACTCTAAACCTAGACCAAACCCTAGGTAAAGAGGGATACATTGCCCATTAAATCTTGATCCATGATCATACATACGATTTTCATGATGAATCCTACATGATTTTAGTCTTGCATGTCGATTTGTGAAGCTAAAACCCTTGATCTTTGAGTATGTATGCTTAGTGAAGATGATGGAAAATATGGATGATGATTGACTTAGGATTTTAAATGTGTGTATATGTTATGTTTGGATGTCCTTGAAATTTTATGACTTTGCATGTGGGTGATGTGTTATGGCCAAGAGGCCCTAAATGGACGCCTGGTTTTTTGTTGTTTAAAATTGCATGAAAAATGATTTAGATGATGTCCTCGTTGAAGCTAAATTTTTATACAAGATATTTGTGTTGTAATCGTGAGTATCATGATGTTTTAGTGAAAGTTTTATTCTTTGAAAAACGATAATAAATGTTTGAGTATATGGTGTTTAAAAAGGGGTTTTGAGAAGATAAAATAAGAATAAAAGTATGGTGGTGTTGAAAGCTGAATCTAGTTGGTGTAAAACAGGAAACAACAGGCGTTAAAAGTTTAAAATCAGTAGGTGTTTAAGTTAAAACAATAAGTGTTAAAAACTAGAGCAAAAGGTGTCAAAACAAAAAATAGTAGCTGTCAAAAGTCTTAAACAGATGGTGTTAAAAGTTGTGATTTTAAAGAATTAAAATTTGAGGTTAACAGGTATAAAAAGTTAAAATTTTCATGGTGTCAAAAACAGAATTTTTAAGAGGTGTTAAAAAATTGAATCTTTTAGAAATTAGAAACTAATTTTTCAAGTGTCAAATTAGATGTTGAACCTTTTAATAAATGATTTTCTTATGGTAATTGGGACTCAAGAAGAGTTCTATAAATTAGGCATGAACTAACTAAGTTAAATTAATTTTATTGAAGAATGTTATAAGAATATTTTTTGTTACTAAGTGAAGTAAAAACTTAAGTTTTTAAGAAATAAATAAGAAATGATTCTAGACTGGATTATTAGAATTTAATCAATGTTAGTGGAAATTTTGTAATAACTAAGTGTTTAAGTTAAAGTGATTCTTGATCTTAAGATTTTATAATAAGCAAACAAATACAGAGAAAGGAGTGTGGGTAAATTATTGGAAAACTAAGCTATTAAAAATGATTAAGATGTGTGTGTTAAGTTCTTTGGTGTACAGAGTGTTAGTATGGGGGATTGAGATTTATGCGTAAGGTGAGTAAGAGACTTAAGGTAGTGATAATTACCTAAACAAATTATGCTTGATTCTGGGTAATTGTTATTTAAGTTAATATACTATTTTTGATTAATGAGAAATGTGTGGTTGGTTCATTAATTTTATGAGTGAGATGTTGTTTGACTTGAAACTATTGTGTTGAAATGATGATGAAGTTTGATTGATGTATAGTGTTTAATGAGAATATACTGGTAGTAATAATAGATTATGTTGAGGAATTGTCTGATGATGGCAACAGATTCTTGATTATCTTGATTTTGTGATTGCACACATGTGGTGCTAACTTGTGATTAAGAACTGATGGTAAATTGTATGAGGCTAAATTAATGAGTAAAATTGATGAAAATGAAAGATGAATAAATTTTCGGTAGTGTCTAAGAAAAGGATTTAAACAAATAAGATTGTGAATTATGATGAGCAGGCATGATGCCTCTACCCCTGATGGTTTTGATGATTGAGAAGTTGTGATGATGGGTTGATAATGCCCTAAGAGTGAAAATGAAAATGAATTGTGAATACATTATGGTTATCATTGTCCTTAATAGCAGGATGAAATGTTTTGGCTTGAGGAAAAGTGGGTGTTAATGGCTTTAAAATATTCTCTCCTTTGGGTAGTTTTTAATGTTTTTCTTATTTTTCTATAAGTCTAGAATTTTAAGAGTTAAGTGGCTTTGACTTGGAAGATTCCCAGGTCTAGAGTTTTCTAGCAAAAAAGTGTTTTATGAAAATCCTTATTTTAAAGTTTCCATTTTTAGGACCCTTTCAATGTTTTAAGTGCCTTAAAGTGAAATGTTGCTTTTAAGGAAGAAATATTAATGAGATAGTGATGGGTTACGCTTTTAAAGACAATGAACCATTAATGTAATGTGTAACATCCTGTGTATTTTTTTATTTAGAAGGAATAAATAAATGTATAAATGAATTTACACTATGATAATTGGAGAATATATAATATTACATGATTTTAGAATGGATTAAAAGGAGAAATTATGGTTTTTACCTGATGCAAAGCGTTAGGGTAAAAATTTAAAGTTGATGCGTAGCGTCAGCCTTGCGATTTAAAATTTAAAGTTCAGAAACAGCAATGCAAAACAAAGTAAAAAGAGAGTTTTGAACTCTTCTCTCTTTTATTTCATCTCTTAAGGCTCAAGATCCTAAGTCAAGCTAATTGGGAGTAAGATTTAAAATTTATTATGGATTAGAAATGAAAATTTCAAGGTAAACATGTGAAACTTTCCAATTTTAGTTTTTATGAAAGTTTCCTTTATATTACTAAGTTTCTTTGGACTGCAAGGAAACTTTGAAATTTAAGATTTTGAACTGATTAAAGGGTTCTTTAAGGCTCTTATGTGGAACAATAAGTTATGGAAATAAGTTCTGCTTTGCGTAGAACGGAGTATCAAAAGCTTAGCGGGAGTCGGGGTTCCTCGAGATAATCGTTAGCTTTGGTTACAGTAAGCCTATAAAGTTTAGGAGTTGGCTTACTAGTATTTTCTTGAATTAGATTAAGAATTTGGTGGTTAAATCTCTAAATCCACTTTGCAATTCTTATGATTTTAGTGGTTAGGTGCGTTGGTTCTCACGGATAAGAGAAACAATAACGAAAGTGAGGTAAAAGGAGTGTTTTAGTATGTAAATAATTTAATTTCAAGGCTTTCATATTATGAGTTTAAAATTTTATCTATTTATATGTATAAGTGTTTTACTTGAATATATATATATATATATATATGTAGTTTGAAGTATGTGATGATAGGAAAAATTAGGATTAGTAAATTAAGCTTATTTAGTTGTTGATTATGACTGAGAAAGTGATGAGTTATGATGAAATGAGGTTATGAGATTAGATAATGAAACTTATGAAATGTTATGAGAATAATTGATTTGGAATATAATTATAATCATATATTAATTTGAATGAATAATATTGGTAGAATAAAGTTGATGGTAATAGAAAAAATGAAAAAGTATAATGAGAAAGTGTTGGATTATAACAAAACTAAGGGTTATGAGATTCAAGCGATTTTATAATATGAAAATATGATGGGTAATGATCATGTAGAACTGTTACTATGAAAGTTATGTTTTATGATGAATTAGATGATGATATTCAAAAGTGATAAAGGTTATGTTAAAAATTATACATTGATTGACATGATGGATAAATATATATTGTATGCATGATATGTGTGAATAATAGCCATTCAGTATATATACCTCCTCGTTCTGATTCTGGTGGTCCATGTAGAGACCCAGTTAAGCTACCCAGTGGTCCAGGTAGAGACCCAGTGGTTAAGGTGGGGAAACCGGTGTGTGGGCTTGGTGTATCCTTTCAGGTGGAGCCGATACGTGTGGCTCGGGGGATCGAAGGATTCACAGGATGTCAGATTATGACTTCCAACTGATGGCTGTTTCTCTAATATTCAAATATTAGGTGTTGTTTTATAAAATTAAATTAGGAGAATTGATAATGATAAAATTATGACATTGAGCTTAGTTTACGATGGTGAATATGTTAATAAATGATGTAATTATGATGTTTAGAAGTAACTAAGAATTATTATTATGATATAAGGATTTGATGGGTTATTATATGAAGGAGATGTGTGAGATCCTTCAGGTGATGTTATTCCTTCCTTATCATTTATATTGTTATTTATTGCAAGATGCTAACCCTTACAACTATCTTGCAGTGAATGAGCAATGGAAGGTTGCAGACGCAATAGAGACAAGTACATAGTGAGCACAGAAGCGATGCCAGGATAGTTTGTAAAATGTGATGTATATATATATATATATGTATATATATATATATGTTTTGATATAGTAGATGAACAGTGAGAGATATGTGTAATTATATATGTATGTGTGGTTGGTTATAACTATAGTTGTTATGTGTGTGATGATGATTTTGTATGGGATAGTGATTAGTGGCATTGAGCCATTAGAATATTTACATGTATGATATATTTAGGTTTATGAGAAATAAACGTGTGATATGGCATTGAGCCATTAGATTTTATTTATGCATAATAACCAGGAACTGTTTATGTATATATGTTTATGGCATGGAGCCAGTTAGTACTGAAATCATGCATTATGGGTAGGAATTGTATTGTTTGATAATATGGAATTCTGTAGAAAGTTATATATAAATAATTTAAGCACTTGAGTATTAGGAGTTGAATTGGGTGAGATAGGCCCCTAGGAAGTTGTCCAAATAGCCTAAAATACCATGATAGCAACATTGTTGCTACTGTCATGCTGACGCGTAGCGTCAGAGCCATGAGGACACTCATGCCAGGGCCTTGTTTTCCCTAAACTGGTTTCCTTGGCTTTTAAATAAAACTTATACTTTGTAAACATCTAGATGAAGCTGTTTAATATATTTTAGGGTTTAGAAAATATTTAATGATAGAAGAATTAATGAGTTAAATATTTTTATGAATTTTTTTAATTGAGATTTCTATTTAAATGCTTAAAACCTATGATTAAAAGTATGAGATCTTACATTTGGTATAAGAGCAGTTCTATTTAGGATTGTAGTTCCTGTGGAGGAAATAGTGTAATGAATAGTGAATTTATAATTAGAAACTATTTATTATGTTGATATATATATATATATATATATATATATGAATATGTATATGTGTAAAAAATTTAATGGTGTAGGAATTCTGGCATTGTGCTCACTGATTCTTCGTTGGCTTCAACTCCCTATATTGAGGTATTCTTTGGATTTTATTGAATCTGTTTAAGTATTAACGTTGGATTATATCATTGTAGAATGGATAGCAGTTCTAATTCTGCTCCAGAGGTGGATCTATTTGAAAAGTTTTCTCGTATAAAGGGAAATGTTGAATCTGGCCTGACCCTAGATAAATTTCTGAAGCGTAACCCACCTATGTATAAGGGTGGACATGATCATAATGGAACTTATATCTGGCTTAGAGAAATGGAGCAAATGTTTGATTACTTTGAGTGTTCAGAAGAGCAAAAAGTGGTGTTCTCTACTTATCAATTACGTGATGAAGCTAGAATTCGGTGGACTCACCCCAAAACTCAGATGATAGGTTCTGGTGAAGCATTATAGTGGGTTAATTTTAAAAAAAAGGTTCTTGGCAAAATATTTCCTTGAAAATTATAAATTAGAAGGGAGATAAAATTCTTAAATCTTCAACAAGGAAGAATGTTTGTAGCTGACTATACAGCTAAATTCAATGAGCTATGTGATCTGTATTATTCATTCTCTTTAGAAGGTACCGAAGGTAATAAGTGTGCTAAATATAAATCTGGCCTGAGAATTGAACTTCATAGCGTGATTATGAGTTGGTGTTGTACCGTGACTAGTTGCATTATAGTGTAAGGGGTACATTGGAGAATGTGCATGTTTTAGGTTCATAATGAACCTTGGGAGTACTCCAAGTTCAGGAATCCAGATGGCTTGGTCTTGCACCCGATGCTAGACAATCCGTGGCTAGCTAGAAATACTTTAATGTGAATTAACATTTCTAGAGTCATGTAGCGCGAGTTCTGGTTTATGTTGCTATGCCTGAGGTGTGAGGTTAGGATCCATGATGATGGTGATGAGTTGTGGTCCATATTCCCCTAGCTAAGAACTCAAAAGGACTCTAGTCGCATTGGTATTCCATGAAGATCATTCCTCCCTAGTAGACATACTAGTGAGATGATGTTGATGATAGTGATGATGATGATGAGATGATGGACCCCATTTGCATCATGAGATTTTAATGAAAAGAAAAGAGACATATTGAACCTAACACATGCAAGACATCTTGGTTGACTAATCACATTGATTGTGTGATGATTTGTGAAATTATTCGATGGTTGGTAACTGCAAATAAGTTTATTGGTTTTATGATGAAATGTATGGTATTTGTGTGGTAACTCATGCTTATAAGATGTGTGATTGCTTATGATTATAAGTTGTTATTAAAGGTGATAGTGGCCTGTATATGGTATGGTGTATGTGTTATGCATATTGATATGTCTGATGAATATAGATCATCTAGTACCATATCAATGATTCATACAATGATTGTGATGCACATGTATATTCCATTTATGGTTTTATGATGAGCAGGGCAGGATCAGATGAGATGTGATAATATAAAATAAAACTAGAGTAAAATTTTAAAATGGATATGCATGTCTGGTAATTGTTGATGTGGATTAGTATATGTGATAGGTGGTAAAGTATAGTTTTATAATGAACATGATATAAGTTTCTTGGTGATGTTATGAATTCTATGATGTTGGATATGGGGGAAATATATCCCCATTTATGAGTGATATTTGTGTGATGTATATGATGACATGGTAAGGGGAAACATCAGTGATGACGAATTTCTGTTGAGAGGTGGACAAGTAGGGTTAACATCTCATCTTTACATTTTTGGTTCAACATGGTTAGCAGGCTATTGAAGAGACGTCATACGCAAGGTAGATTACCTTTGATCACCGAAGATCTCCCAATCAAGCTGGACGCACAAGTTATGAAGTCAACCCTTCCTGACATGGATGTGACAGTGATCGAGGATACCATTTAGAGGAATGAAAAGCTACCTCATCTCTGCCTCCTTTACAATCTCCTTCACCGGAGTGTGCACCCCTGCCCAAGGCTACCTAGAGAGCTTGGGATTGTTTTGGGTGATAAATTGTCTGAGGTGAACGACAGTAATGGGATCCATCCTCCAGGTGGACCTTGACTAGGTTTAGGTTCTAAGGTTGTCATTAGGACAGTTAGGTTGTCTTTTGTATTAGGTGGTTGAGTTATACCTTATTTTGTTATGGGAGCCTGTGTGCCCCTGATTTCATTTGAGTATGTAAAACAATGTTGAATTGGGTGTGAGCTGATATGATTAATGAGATGATGATCCATAATATTTTATGTTGATTATATATAAAAGAAAATTTCCATATTTTTATAATTTTACGTGACACTCTTAGTCATCTAAGGCAACTATGTGTAAAGATTGTCTTAGTTGACCAGGGATGTGACAAACAACTCGCAATCTTAATATCTATATGCTAATGCATATGTATGTGGATCTGGTTCTATTGATGGGATTTACACTACAGTGTCTAAATTTTCTCAACATATAATCAATTCTTTTTACAGTACCTAACTATTCACCCATAATGTAACACCAGTCACTCTTAGTGATAACGGTAACTCAACAAATATGTTATGGCCCAACTTTGATCCTAATCCAAGGCGGCTCTGGAATCCAGAGGAAACCATATAGGGTCTTTGCCTATCCAAAGGTTGCCTTCCCATCTGGGCCGACATCACAAGCCCCTACAGTCCTATATATGTATTTTAATGCAAATGTTATACCGCAACCAATCACAATTATCATGAACCACCTGATTACCATCACCAGGGGCCACCACTTGGTTACTATCACCAAAGGTTCTTATTTCAATATATCAATTAAGAATAGAAAGCCACAAACTCATTCCATCTCAATTATTCACATTTTCAATGTTACATAGTTAATAATCATTATCATCATAACATGTTTATCAAGGCAACCTCATGCCATAACCATAAACAACATCAATCATCATATACATCAATTGCAATATTATGCACTCAACAATCATAATTATCATAAACATATATGAACAACATCCAACATATTTCATAATTAATAATTAAATCAATGACATACCAAAAAAGGGGTATATAGCCAATAAAAATCAAACATCACCATCTAGGATTTTATCAAAATATTAACCAGCTATCAATACAACATGCATACACACACACAAGTACACACTCTGATCCATTCATAATCTATACATTTAAAATATAATGCTCCCGCTTCTTGAAATTGACAATTCCAAAGCTCAACTATGCTTTTCGATCGCTCCAATTTTGTTCCTGATCACTAGTTCCCCAATTTGAAAAATTCCTAAAATTAACAAAAATTATTTTTAATGACCCTTACATTACTAGTTATACATTTCGAAGCTAAGTTCATCAATTCCTTATGGTTTCGTCAATTATCAACTTATCGAATAACGTTGGCACGATTCCGACACTAAACTCCCGAAGCTCCAAAGCTACTCGTGTTAGTAATGGTTCTAAAATGATCCATAGCCATGCGAATAACACGACTAAAGTTTAAACTTGCAAGAAGGAACCAAATAGGACTATGAGTGTTCACATAGCTTACTTGAAATTGAAAAATTAGAAAACCCCAAATGACTTAAGCTGTCCACTCGAGGAAATTGATTCCAAAGCGTCCTAAATTTGTGGAATTGGGGGAATTAGAGAGTAGGAGAAGAAGAAGCATGCCAAAACCAAAATGGTCCATGAAATCATACCTTTGAGATTAAAGAAATTGAAGGCTCCCTTGCCTTGGCATGGTTGTCCGTGACGGAGAAGGAGGAAAATGAAGTTGAATTCTTGCCTTGTATTGATGATTTTGAAGAAAATAGAGGAGGGATTTGGTGGTGTTGTTCGCGGGTGGTGAAGAAGAGTGAAATCTCTTTGCCTTTGTTTCTTTTCCTTCTTTAGCATGCAAACTGTGAGTAAAAAAAAATGAGGGGGGGGGGGGGGTGAATTTACAATTAGAATTAAAGGGCAATATTGTCCTTTTACGTATTAAGTTAATTTTTGGAACCAATCGGGTAGCTTTAGTACCTGAAACTTACCCCGATAAATTCCAGAAATTAACTTACCTGGTGTTAATTTATTTAACCTTCCCAATTCAATTATTTGATTAATAAAATTAACCAATAACTAAAATCAGGATGTTAAATGTACAATATGATATATTTATGCCGATATACCACTCCTGGTTCATTTGTTTTGGGTGACACATCTCTTTAAGATTTCCAAAATGGTTTATAAAGTGGTTCTTTGAAATGGGACCAATTTCTTAAATCTTTCCAAAATATATTCTTGATAGCTTCCAATATATTAAAGAAAATACCACCTTTGAACAAGGTTATAGATTAATCTCTTTTGTTGTTAGCCAAGGAATTAATTGGATAATGACATGAGATTATTCTATTAATCTTACTCATGAAACTCTAAAGTGCTACTCCCTAACTATGACAATTAGAGTATAATGGTGGGTCAAGTTCAATATTGATTTAGTTTCCAAATAAAAAATTAATGAATGGCTTAAACTCTACCAAATAAATGATCCAATATACACATCTTCATCAATAACAGCCCAAACTAAAACTTTCTTATTTTTAGCCAAAAAACATAAGTTTATGGAAGAACTAGCAACTACCTCCTCAGTAGAGGAATGACAGAAAAAGTTAGACAAATTAAATATTTTCATCAAAATCTTCCTCTTCACCTAAACATTTAGATGAGGAGGATGGGTTTTCTTAAGATTTTGCTCAAGAAAATGAAGATATGTGTTTTGGTAAGTTTGATTAAAGAATTACCATACCATGTAACGATAAGAATCTTCAATAATCAAGTGTTGCCAAGAAAAAGACAAAAAGGAAATAAAGCATGTGTCAACAAGAATCTTCAGTAAGTGTCGACAAGAAAATGTCAAAAACAATAAAGCATGTATTGACAAGAATCTCTCAACAACAAGATAACTTATCTTTAATAGTAAAAGACAATGTAATCTTATTTTCAATAGTGATGTAATCTTGTGTATAAATAAAGAGCTTAGATTGTGAAATTACTAAGTCTGCTTCTGAAAAGAACTTTCTTTCTACTTGTGGTTCTCTCTTCAGTTTTCTTTCTTGTAAATTCTCTTTTCTAAATCATTAAAGTTTTATACTCTTTAATTTTGTTGTTCCATTTTATGAATCCTGATGGTTTTAGACCATATTTCTTTATTTATCAAAATAATCGAGTTTTAAAAATTTCACAATAACGATAAATTTTAAGATTTTTATTTTAATAATTTTTATTATAAATGTGAAAAATTTTAAATTTTAATAATATATGTTGAAAAATAATTTCAAATTTGTTATTCTTTTGTACTTTATTTTATTATCTACTATTACTTTCATAATATTTTTTTTAGTCCTTCTCCATTATTAGTTTAACTTGAAACATTCTTTGAATTCTTCATTCTTTTATTATTATTGAATTATTTTAATCATTTCAAGAATTTAATTCCCAATTAGAGATGAAATAGAAATGTTTTGTTTTTTAAATCTCCATAATAATAATAGAAGCAAGGCAATTTTTAAAAGTTGAATATATATATATATATATATAATTAGTGTTTTTTAGATAGGTAATGAGTTAATGAATAACTAGTTCATATATAATATCATATGTATGTTTTAGATTCAATTTAATTTTAATGGAGCTCATGTGAACTATATATCAGCCAAGGCCAAAAAGGACACCGCACATGATGACTTTCCCTCTTTGTTTGATTTGTGACGTTGGGCCTCCACTAGAAAATTTCAATTGCATCATGATTTACTCTACAGAAAGGGATTGATAGCTAGCTACCATTATTTGCGTCTCCATCAGCATTTTATTAGAGAGATTCTATAGATATATACCTCACTCAAATAATATATATATAATTAAAATTAGTAACATTAATTATTTTAGTCTATAAAATTAATCGTCCTTAATTAATTACAGTTGTATTAAAGATATAATTATTTTTTAATAACAAAATTTTTGAAAAGGGACTGGGCTCACACATAATTCAAGAATGATCTACCGGGACCTGTCCTTATGGTAACAAGTTAAAATAAACAAGCTCATTTTACAACTGCAGATTGGAATCTCTTGGTTTCACTAAGCTATGATAATGTTCTTGCTTAGTATTGGGACAGTGCAAAGATCAAATAACTCACTCACTCCTTATCAACCCAATTCATGGAGGAAGGGTAAATATATAATTGATTAATAACCATCAACAAGTGATCTCTTAAATGATAATTTTCAAAAATCAAGACAAAAAGGACGTACTCCCAGTCTCATATTATTGCTTTACATATTTTCATATAAATTAATAAATCATTGAATATGTAATTATTTAAATAAATGTGAACTCCCAATTTAATTATATTATTTTGTTAGTAATAAATAATATTTTTAGTTTTTAAATTTTATTTATTGGTAATAAGAATATAAATTACAAGATAATATAATTGAAAAATAAATTAATTGCACTTTAAATTTTTAAAATAATAATAATTTTGATAAATAAAAATAAATTTAAAATTAATAATAGATATAAAATGGAAGGAGTATACAAGCAACATAAGATTTACTAAAAGTTATATATTTATCCTATTATTATTCCTCCTAGTCTATGTTGTTATCTTGGACTGATAGCGCATATCTTTTTGTCACATAAAAAACGTCAATAGCGGAGAGTTTGAATGCATGGGACTTGATTTAATTTGATGTTTTGTGTTAAAAGGTTTTGGGTGGAAAAGAGGACAAGAAAGTTAACCCTACAAGTGGACAAGATAGCAATGGGATGTGATTATGGTCTCACATTGTACCCCGTTAATATGTTCATCTATCATTTTTGGACCCATCACTCCGAGAAACTATGGTTCATGCTAACCATAACATATGTGATGTATGATGAACTTGTATGCCTTGTGGAATTTTAAGTAGTCTACTGCAACATCTTACTATGTGAACTTCAGGATTTTCTCATTGTTTAAATTAAAATTTTGACAAAGGGTAAGTAATTGATTCTTCTATTAAATATTCACTTTTGTTTCGTGTCTGTAATATAAGTTTTAATCAAGGAAGCAAGAAATATAGAAAAATTGTCATATTCCATTTTGAAAATGTTCTCAAAACGGGAAAGGTGATGAAAACAAGAAATGTTTCTCTCAATTTGATCCTTTTAGGTTTGTTTCGAAGACATCCCGAAAATGACTCATACTAAAAGGCTCATGTTTCTAGATCATTTCTCATGTAAAAAAGCAAAAAAAGGTCCAAAGCTCAAAAACTCTATCTCTCCCTATTTTCAGTTCTCTTTCCCTCTCTCCATTTTTGTTGGTCCTCCTTTCTCCCTCTATTAGTCTCCTTTCTCTCCTGTTTGTCTAAATCATCTTTGGCGACCTTTTATAACACCTAAATTCAATTATTAGGCCAAAAGAAAATCACTAAAATTTAGGATGCATTTTTTTTTCATTTTTGTGTACAAGATTTGGTACACGTTGGAGTGTTTTACGCATAATTGCAGTTGTAAAACTCCTATCAAGGTGAAACCAATTGGTACCTCTTCATAACTTAGATACTTATAACTTTTATGAAGGAAAGAAAGGCTAATTCAGCCTAGATAAATCCCGGTGTAACATTATTCAAAGCTGTCATGTGAAAAATTTTCAACAAGGACATGTTGGAGTATTTTACGCATAAATTGAGTTACAAAACTCTTATTGATGTGAATCCAATTGATACATCTCTGTAGCTCAGATACCTACAACTTTTATGAAGGGGAGAAATGCTAATTCATCCTAGATTATTTCCAGTGCATCTTTATGCAAAACTACCATACAGAAAATTTTCAATAAGGACATGCTAGAGTATTTTACACATAACTTGAGCTACAAAACTCCAATTGAGGTGAATCCAATTGGTACATCTCTATAGCTCAAAAACCTATAATGTGTATAAGGGAAAGAAAGGATAATTCAGCCTAGATAATTCTTGGTTCAACATTATGTAGAACTGCCATGTAGAAAATTTCCAGTGGGGACATGGTGGAGTATTTTATGCATAACTTAAGCTACAAAACTTTGATCGAGATGAATCTAACTGGTACATCTTTGTAGCTTAGATTCCTACAATTTTTATGAAGGAAGGAAAGACTAATTTGACATATAAAATTCTCAATGTAACAAAATGTAGAACTGATACACCTACGTTGTCAGCAGCTGTCAAAAATACACATTTTCTTTAAAAGGTTCAATTTACACATATGCTCAAGTTAACCAAACCTCATTCAAATGAGACTAAAATTTACCATAAGCTAGTAAATAACATTTCTAAACTAATGGTTCAGGTCCCGTGCCAAAATATCTTCCAATGAATTTCTTGCGCATCAAAAGAATTGATCCAAAAATGCCTATTTTACCAACATATGAAATTCAATTTGAATAGTTTTTGACACTAATGCACTATACCAATACTTCAATACACTTATTTAGGACTGGTACACAATCTCCTTTAGCATATTCAACATTGTCTACCCTAATTCATGCAAATCCACATAATACATATATTTTAGCATGCTAGATTCGCCATCCTAGGCATTACCATGCATATCAACATCCTACCTCATCAATTCAATGTATAAACCATTTCCTGGACATGTGATCATCATAAACTCAAACATACTAGATAATTTCTACCCATATAATTCATACATGCATCAATTCAATGTCTTATTTCACATAGATTACTTCCATGGCTCAACTAGCCATAACACAACAATATACACCATTAATTAATTATACAAAACCTCTTGCGAGGCATCTAACAGATACCTATTTAAGCTATCAATTCTAATTTAACAAAAAATTATATACATTATGTACAACACCAAGGTGCCACTAGTACCATGGCATCCATAATGTTTCACCACTCTTCGCCATCTGTGAAGTTCACTCAAATCAATACAAAAATAGTAGAAGAGTGAGTAATGCATATTAAATGCAAAATACTAAATCAGATTTTTGCCCACTCATCATTAATATCTAGTCCATCACACACAACATAACAAACATATTCATCATCAATTTAATCATGTATTTGGTATTCAATATCAATATCATAATCATCATATTCACATTCATATAGCATCCTCAACTACATTATAGCTCACGTAGCTCAATGCTATTATTCTAATGCATATACATGCAAATCTGACTCTATTGATAAGATGTGTTGTAGTATTTAGGGATTCAACACATACCATCACCAAGGTTTCACATCAATTCTCAATAACAAAATAGCATGCACGTAATACTAAATTGTGACTTCCTGTATTCTCTAGCTTGCTACTTTTAGTGCTTGTTAAATTTATGATTGCTATTTTGTTAATTTCTAACTTACTAATGTTTGTAGTTTTTGTAAATAATTACAATGTTCACTATTTAGTTTCTTAAGTATAAATTTAGTAATTAATGTGAATTAATTTTTAAATTTAGGTTGTTAATTAATTAGCCTAGTCAGGTGGATTTATATGATTTTGATCATGGTAGTTGGACTAAGAGTATTGGTTTTTCTGCCAGTTTTGACAATACACCTTTGTGAAAGTATGTTACCAAGCTTGGTAAAAGTGTTGATACCAGAGGTACTTGGAGATTAAGTGTAATTTTTAAAATGAAGTAAAACAAGATTCTTGTTTTAGAGTAATAGCTCACTTGTTAATTTTTGTCGTTTTTATGTATATAGACCTAAATTAATTTTTGTTATTATGGATAAAATTTTAATCATTTTTACAATGTTTCTAAGCTATATTCATATCTTAATTATTAGAGATTAATGTTTCCCGTCCCATTTCCATACCGGTGAATAGGTTTTAACTGAGTCATTTTAGAATAAAATTTTGCTAAAGTGAGCTATTTCTAGAGTCTAAAGTGAGCCGCAAAGCTATGTAAAAGTTCCACATTTTATAAATAGAAGTGCAATGTATCATCCAATTAGATTAATCCTAAATATAATTTTTAAGTAATTTTTATAAAATTAAAAGTTAGCAATTCTTATATATACTTACATGACAATAATTACTTTTAGATTTCATTATAAAATATCTCTATATAGTGTGTCAATTATATATTCTGATTAAATTTTTATAAATATGTTACACCTATTAAAACTCAAATTTTTATTATAAAATACTTGATGAAAACTATTAGTCGCATAAATATTCACAAATATAGCGTAATGTATATAAAACCCTAGAGAATTACTCTAAGTGATTAGTATTATTATTACTCTAAATGTGTCACTTTTATACATTTGGGAAAACATGTAAAGATTAAAAGAAAGGTAGTGGGCTCAGATTCATGCCCATGATGACATAGAGGGTAGAGGGGAGTAACTGTATCAGAGTGAGATTTGAAACATCCTGAATCCTTGTCTAAAATGAGGGAGAATGGGAATGCTATGGGACCCCCTCTAGATCCGGGGGAAACAAGAGTCCCTAGTCACAAGCTCTAAGCGTAGAGTTGAGCCGGGTGACTAGGTGCCGAGCTGAATGACCTTTTCTGAGTCATAGGGTGTCCCGAGTCCTGATTGGGATGACAACTTTGAGTGGGATGTCGACTCTAATTGAGATGACAACTCTGAGTGACTATATACCAAGCAGTTAGTATGCCATATGACTTTTGCTCTTGAACTTTGTTGTTCCTTCGATCGGGATTGACATAATTTGATAAGTTGAGTATACTTGTCTTAAGTCTGGTGAGCCTTGTTAAAACCTCTTAGGGGAAAACCCAATGGGAAAAAACCTCTCAAGTAGGAAAAAAGTGCCCTTATTACATTTAACTGTAATTCATCTTTACAATTCTGGTGGGCATCGTTAAAACCTCTCAGGGAAAAACCTAGTGGGAAAAAACCCCCCGAGTAGGAAAAAAATGCCCTGTTACATTAGATTGTAATACATATTTAAATGGTATGCTTCTTATTGTTAACTCTTCGAGTTGGTATACTCCTTTGCTGATGACTTCTCTCACCCAGTATGGGCCTTCCTAGTTGGTTGTTAACTTTTCGTCCTTCTCTAATTCTTCTGTTATCGTCAGCTACTCTTATAGTCACTATGCTTATTTTTTGATGACTTCTCCCACCCGGTGTGAGCCTTTCTTTGATTCTTCTGTTGTCTTCAACTACTCTTAGAGTCAGTATGCTCCTTTGCTGATGACTTCTCTTACACGGTGTTGGCCTTCCTAGTTTTTCATAGGAATTATTATATCTACTTCGTAGGTGGGGCATAATGGTGCTTCGTGGTTGGCACTTGGAAATTTGTTGCTTTAGGACTTGACACAATTGGGATTTTATTGTTACTACTGAATTTGTTGAGTGACGAGTTTCCTTAATGTAGTGCTAAGTCTGCTAGGTGATGAGTTATCATTACCTAGAGCGAGCGCTCAGGTTTTTAGAACTTAACATGCTATTGAGAAGATAATTTTCGTTTCCCCCGAGTGAGCGTATCTCACTCGGGTTTTCATAACTTGAAGTAAGCTTGAGAAGATAATTTTCGTTTACCCTGAGCCATTTACTTGAAGTTTTAGGACTTTGTTTGTTGTTACCCTCGAACCATTTACTCAGAGTTTTAGGACTTTGTTTGCCATTACCCCCGAGTCATTTACTCCAGCTTTTAGGACTTTATTTGTCATTACCCTCGAGCTGTTTACTCAGAGTTTTAGGACTTTGTTTGTCATTACCTCTGAGTCATTTACTTGAAGTTATAAGACTTTTTTACTGTTACCCCCAAGCTGTTTACTCGAGGTTTTAGGACTTTATTTGCCATTACCCTTGAGCCATTTACTAGGATTTTTAGGACTTTGTTTATCGTTACCCCAAAGTTGTTTACTCAGAATTTTAGGACTTTGTTGCAATCGTAATTTGAAGAACATTGTTGAACCATATAATTCTGTAGAGAATTGTTGAGTCATATAGGTTGTATAGAGAACATTGTTGAATCATATAATTTGTTTAGTTGTTAAGTCATATAAGTTGTAGAGAGAACATAGTTGAGCTGAATCATTCTCGTATTGTTGAACCAGACCGTTTTACCTCCATGAATGATTACATGGTGTTACTTGGTGATTTCACTCTTGCCTTGTTGTCTTTGAAACTTCTGACCCGATCAGCTTCATGCTCCTCCAGATTCACATAATGTGCCGTCTTCTTCCTGAAATCATCCATATTAGTCGGGGGGTTTTTTTAGCCAAAGATTTAGAAAACTTACCCGGACACAATCCTGTTTGTATTGCATGAAGGGTCACCTTCGAGCTTAGGTCTCGGATCCATATGGCTTACTCGTTGAAGCGTGTCATAAACTGCGTGTCTCCTTTCATCCTTGCTTGAGGTTGACCAAGTTATGGGAAGTCTACTGAACCTTTCAGCTAGGGGAAAATTAGCTAAGGAACTTCTCCGTGAGCTCTGTAAAACATGATACGCTTCTCGGGGGAATGTGTAAGAACCAGAGTAGAGCAAATTTGGTGAGGGTGGTAGGTAAGGTTCTGTATAGGAAGGCGTCTGATGCTCCCGAGGTGAGAAGGTTGGTTGTGAACATGGTGAGGTGTTCTTCTGGGTCGCATCTTCCAGCATACTTTTCCATTGTGAGCAGTTCGTAATGTAATAGTATGAGGGATGTCATATGGCTTCTATGCATGGGTGTGCCGAATGGGGGACTGAAGGTTTTGGTCTGTCTTTCGTTGGTTTGTAACTCGCATATTCTGATAACTTGATGTTCCTTTCTCCTTCAATCAGTGATTTCTTAGGTCCTCATTTTCTTTTCTCAACTCTTCCACGGTATGCTGCAGTGTTTCCACAATGCTCGTAAGCTTTTGTATTTGATCATTTTGTCTAGTGGTGGTGGTTGAGCATTTCCCTGTTCGCGGCGGCTCTGGTTGTTACGGGTAGTTACCATTGTTGCCTTTCTAGGGTTTAGTATTTATGAGTGGGAACTATTTCACCGGGCCCTACGGTGGGCGTCAAAATATTCATAAATAGAGCGTAATGCACATAAAACCCTTGAGAACTACTCTAGGTGATTAGGGTTATTATTACTCTAAATGTGTCACTTTCTTACCGAGGGAGGCTCCTAGGCCCTTTTATACATTTGGGAAAGCATGTAAAGATTAAAAGAAAGGTGGTGGGCTCAGATTCAGACCCATGATGACGTGGGGGGTAGAGGGGAGTAACCAAATCAGAGTGAGATTTGAAATATATTGAATCGTTGCCTAAAATGAGGGAGAATGAGGATGCTGTGGGACCCCCTCTGGATATGGGGGAACAAATAACCATATGGTTTATACGTTTTCTTTACATTGTCTTGCTTATTATTTAATTTTATATTATTTTAAAAATTATCATAAATTAATTTTTACTATAATATATAGAGATATTTAATTGTAATGTATCGTGTAATGTTTAACAAATAGACAGGTAATTAAGGTTTTTGTTAATTTTTTACACGGTCAATATAAAGAAGCTACCACCTTATCTCTTAATTATGCATGTAAGAGTTTAATTTCTGCTAGTGAAAATAGAGTGGCATTTCATAACTATTTGATAACGACTTTTTGTTAGCTCAATTTCAAGGAGAAATAGATCGTTATTTTTAAAGATAAATATCCAAATAAATAAATAAAATAAAATAAAATAAAATTGTGGATTTTATCATGCATGTACTTATAAAATAAGAAGAAATTTACGTAGGCTATACTAAATAGAAAAAAAGTTATTGAAGAAAAGCAAAACAGAAAGAAAGTTTAACTAATTAATCTACCATAGAGACTAATTAATGATAAAAGAAGTAAGTTTTAAAATAGAAAATTCTGTCGAAGTTTACATCACTGTTGGATGATTTCTATTTGGCGATGAAGCATCGCTGCGTAATCTATGATGTTACCGAGTTTGGATCTTCCCTTCCAACATGATATTCTGTCAATGATATGCTAATTATTCATACGCGCTAAATTTAACATTATTTCTAGTGAGCATCATACTGATAAAGGTCGCTTGGAAAAATCTAGAGAAATCATTAGAGATTTAAACTTTAGTCACTTCAGGCGTGGCTGTGCTGATTAGCTGTGGTTCTTGTGAATAACAATTCAAGCAAAGAGTTTATATCACAATACGCGTTTTCCTTTTTTTTTTCCTCTTCAAAGGGAGTTCGAGTTTTAGTAGTTAAGACTCTTCATTCTTTAGTAAATATATTTAACTGGAATCGAATTTATTTCACAATCTTAATTTATATAGTCAACAAGTTACAGCTGATTGGTCATTCACGTTTTCCCTTATTATGAGTAATTCATTATGAAACCATGAAGTATGATCAAAATCTAAATAAATCGGCACCAAATTCAAATGCTGTTCTTTAAACATTTTTTACAGCTTGTTTTTTCAGTTTAATATAATATCTTATCACAAAATTGACATTTAACATTGATTGTGATATAGTTAGTAAATATAAAGGTATCAATGGTATAAAAGATCCTACATCATATTAAAAACTTTTAAGATTCTTAAAGAATTTATCTCATTTATTATAAAACTCTCAAAAGATAAGGGATGCACAAGATTCATGACTTATTGTGTTAGAAAAAATATTAAAAAAAAAACTGATTTACAAGGTTAAATTAATACTTATTTTGGTCCTCAGCTTTCATGATAGTTTCAACCAAAACCACTGTTTTAGTCAATTAGATCCTTATATTTATAAAATGTTTCAGTTAAATTTCTTTCATCCATTTTTTACTAGCTTTGTTATTAAAGATTTGATGTGTCAAAGACCCCGATGATGTGACTACTCCACGCATATGGCAAAATGGGTTGGTCAACCTCACCTCGCCAGACCCGTCAAAGAACAGGTTAGGTTGCCCACCCTCCAAATTACAAGTTGGAAAATATGGTCGACCCAGCCCTGTCACAGATTAGTGGGCAGCGGGCTAGCTTGCCAACAACAAAATCTTACAAAATATTAAAAAAATAGGATAAATGTATTTTATATTGTTGGTTGGGCGGGTCGACCCGCCTAACTTACAAAAAATCAACTAAAAAGTCAACCTAACCCCAACACGCCTCTAGGCCAAGTTGGCCGACGAGTTGGGCCTTGGTGAATGACGAGTTAGAATTTCTTGTTCGCCTTACCATTTTTCATAGGCTTGGTGGGCCAACTCGATAGCCATAACCTGTTTTGTCATCCTTATCCAAGTGTCAAATGTTTGATGTATCAATTACCCTGTTGGCATGGTGACTATATGTGTCAAATGTTCATTAGTTTATGGTTAAAATTAAAATTTAAAGATACATTAAATAAAGATTGAACTCATGACCTATTACATAAAGAACAACTTGTTCAACCACTAAACCACAACTTCATCAAAAGTTATAAGTGCCAGTTATATAGATATAGATGATGTATCATATGAAAAAGACTTTCTCATGAAAAAGACTTTCTTAGGTGAGAGTGAGAGGAATAAATCTGAAACTTTAGATCTTATCATGGATGGTTGAGATTAAAATATATTGACCATAAAAAAGTCATGTGACTTTTTAAGTTCTTGTAACTTTGAAAAACTTTTAATCATGACCATCCACAAATATTCTTGACACCTTTTATAGGTTGACCACAGGTGTGCCCTTAGTAGATCTGTCAGATTCTCCATAACTTTGGTCTTAAGGGACTCCAATCAAAGGATCAAGAAAATACTAGGTTTGGCCGATGTCCTGAGGTGCTTTTCGTAGAGCTTCTTTATGTAATAGGGACAACATTTCAGTGGCGTGTTGTCAGAGCTAGTGTGAGGCCCAAATCATTTTCCCCTTAGCTTGTTGAAGTGATTTAGGAGTTGTTTCAATGGGCTACTTGCCATGCCGAGGTAGCGTAGCAAATATTGTTGATAGTCTTGATTTGTGTTGTTTACTAGTGTTCCCTTTTAGAACTGGAGCTACATGTCTTTTGGTAGGCATGGTTTTAACAGAACGCGTGGCGTAGACTGTCGAAGGTATGCAAAACATCATCATCATTGTGCTATAACCGTCTTCACACCCCTTTAGTCCTCTAGTCTTGCCTATTAAAAAGGGAAGGACTTCACGTCACTTGTTAAGCCGAACCTTTATCCCTCCAGTGTTAACATCTTTTTCCTGGTGTGATCTAATATACCCTATGGCTTGCATGAAGAAAATTGAAAGCGTCATTTTCTCTAAAGGCACCTCTTAGATTATCTCCAGTTACATACTCAGACAATTTTTTCTTGTTATTCAACATAGAGAGGTATGAGAGGCAGTGTTACGAGTGATGAATTAATGAGGATTTTATCTAGGTCGCCGTCAGTGTCACTCTAGCACAACTCACGAGTGAGGTGGGAATGATATCAACAAATTCTCTAAATTGGGATCAAGTCACCTTTATAGTGACGTTGCATTGGAAAACAAACCCTTGGATTTGACGTCTATCAAGGATGTTGATTTGTGAAGAGATGGAGAAGTATATGGAGGAAATGAATACCTCATCTGCTTCATCTTCAAGGCCCCCCACTTGTCTTCTAACCTTCTAGTTTCTGCTAGTGCTCTCGACATTAGTGTTAAATATTTTCTAATCGCCAATATGACTTTTTACATCTGCATTCCATTCCTTACACATACAATAGTTACAATGACATCCGAAGTTCATTCTGGAAGATATTCTCCCCGAGTTATAGCAATTAATCTGATACAGATAAATATAATGGCATATTATATCAATTGGACAACAGAGAAAGTGAAGGGTCTCTACTTCTAGGTTCATAACGAGCCTCTGAGTATAGTTTCCAAGTATGCTAATAAGGAAGACAACATCGAGTTACCAAATTTGGTAGTTCACTCCCATGAAGAATACAAGAACTACTTTTTTGTTGTCTCACCACTTATAACCTAGTGGATTTGCTACTAACCGGGGTCGTAGTATCTTTTCATGTACAAAATTATTATCACCAAGATCAGCATCTAGTTTCCCTCATGGAGTTTGAGATAAGAGTGCTTGGGTACTTAGACTACTCCCTAAGCTAACAGCTTCCCAGTGGTTAAGGTTTAATAAAAGTATTAGAGGTACATGGTGAGTACTTCCACTTCATCCTCACAATGGCTATGTTTTTTTTTTGCTACTATGGTGTGATAACTGAGGTAGCAGGAGCAATGACCTTAGCTACATCAACCTCTAAATGTAATGCTAATATTGTAAACTTCAGATCTTATATAGAGTCCACCAAAATAGACTGTGTCAGTTTTAAGAACAATTTTGTTAAGGTGAAGGTAAAGAAAGGTAAGCCATTATTCTGAGAGAAGTCAGATTTCTCCTAGAAATTTCACATAGGGTGGACTTACGAGCACTTCCTACTCACTAGTAACGCCTACTCCGTCTATAAAGATGAGCTCTCATCAGAGTCAACGGAAGTAGTGGAAGCCCCTAGGGTTTTTTTGTAAGTTCAACAAGATCTCTTGTAAGGCTCTCCTATGGGAAGCTTCTCGTTGAGATCTCTACTTGTGTAATGTTCTAACTATTTTTTGTTGAACATTAAATAGTTCAATTACAGAGGAGATGGCTCAGATTAACATGTTGGTGAAACTTTGTCAATAAGTAGAAGCTCAAAATGTTGGCTCTACCGATATGGAGAATAATATCTCATCAAATGAGGTATGGGCCAACTTTGTGGCCAAGGAAGTAAGCATCCCAGCCAATAAGGTTAGGGCCCTTCAGTTGAATTTAGAGGTAGCCAGAACCTTGAAGAAAAAGAAGAAGTGGAGACGTCTCAAAAAGGAGTCAACTCACTGAGAGCTAATGAAGGCCAAAAACCACCAGTTGAATCTGACTGACATCAAAGTTATAAAGGTGGAGCAAGGGGAGGCTACCCCATTGCAAGAGATACCAAACTTTGCCTAGGCTGAGAAGGAAAAGGAACTGATAATAAGTTCTGCTATTTTGGTGTTTTTGGATCTGGTTGGACAATTACTAGTATAATTTTAAGTACCTTACTGACTTTAGAAGGATTTAGCTTCTGAATAAATCTGGGGTATTACTACTAAGGTGGCTGGAGTTTTGCAGTCTCTAGGCCAGTCTTACACATCTATTATCGAGGATAAGTTATGCTTTAATTAAAGAAAGAAGGTTAAGGCATTACGAGAAGGCTCAGACGATCTTAAAAAGAGAAATAAAGAAAAATAAAAAGTTAGAGGATGGCTTTGAATCTGCTTCAAAGAAGGCCAAGGATGTCAAGTTGAGGTAAAAGATTGCCTAAGATGCTATTAAGGATCTGTAAAGAAAACATAAGCAACTTTTTTTGGAAAAGTCTGATGTTGAAAAGAAGGTTGAGGGTCTTAAGAATGATGTTAAGGCCTTGAAGGAGAATCATGCGAAGGAAAATAAGGATTGGCAATAGAAGATGGTGGGACTAAAGGCCATCCTAATCTATCCTTCAATAGTGTAGTCTAATAAATCATGCATTGAAGCCTTGATGTTAAATTGGACACTCATGGTATAAGTGTCTATCATGAGTTCCATGGTAGGCACCTAGTCGCTATGAGCCAAGGCCAGCCATTGTAGCCACTAGATGGGCATTACCGGTTATTGCTTCTGTCTAAGGATCAATCTATGGAACTTAAGATGGTATTCTTGGAAGACAAAGATTCTAAAGAAAAAGTAGAAGTGGGCACTCCTAATGATTTGACAATTCTCTAAAAAACTCTAGCTCCTTATTTGGCTTGATCCTTTTTACCTGTAATATTTTACTGCCTTGTTTTCTGGGATGAGTTTCAGTTTCGATTAATATTTTTCTTTAGTATTTTTTGTATCTTGTCATTTTATTGAATTTCAGAGATCGACTTGCCCATTCTTTGTATCTTGGGATACACCGCTAGCTTATGGCAACATAAATTAGGAACTATATCATGCATGTCAGTGGTGGTCCAAGTAAATAGTTTTTTATACTCTTGGAGAAGTTTTACCAACCTCTTCTCCATTCAAGCATTAAACTTGTCATTGATGTGTGTCAACTTATCAACACTATCTCTAAGCATAATGAGTTTAGAACCTTATTTCGATGTGGGCTTTGAAAGGTTAAGAGGATTAAGCTTCAACTCCTCTCTAGGATCTATGTCAATGAGGCTGACATATCTGCCTGTTGTGTAACATCCCGATGTTAAATAAAGGGAAAATAAATAGAAATATGTTTTGGGTGTAAAATAATAATAAATAAAGGAAAGAAGTAGAAAATAGAATTTCAAGGAAAATAGAATCAGGGGCCCTGACGCATAGCGTGGCTGTGGCATGTAGCGTCAGATGTGAATTAATGAACTAACGTGTAGCACCAGTAGGACGCATAGCGTCAATATCACGATAAGCTTTTATAACTGGATATGCAAACAGAACTCGCGAGTTATCTTTTTCTCTCATCTTTCTCTCCTTCATGCGATTTGGGTCTAATCTTAATGGAAGCCTTGGTTTTGGTAGTTTGGAACTTGGGTTAGCAAGGTAAGGCACTTGGGATTTCCAAACTTTAATTTTCTTATTCTCCTTCTCTCCTATTTCTCAAATCAAGCCTTGCATACGATGGAAAGGATGTTGGTTTTGAGTTTGAATGAGTCTGGATGCTCAGATGATAATACGAAGGAAAACTAATGGGTTTTTGGTATTTTAATAATTGTAGGGTTTGAGGCAAGGATTGGAAGGTTGTTCGGTACCGGGGAACTTGGAAACGAAGGTCGGAAATAGAAATGGTAAGCTTCGATAACCTAAAGTTAAGACACAAATTGTTTTAAGGTTATGGATTATGGTTTAGTAATTATAATAATTTATTGAAATTTTGTTAAATTTAATTTTAGAGTTTTGATGACCCTTGATGGAACCCGACAATGGATTGGAAGCCTTGGAAACGAGGTAAAGATGGTGTGTTGGATTAAGGTTAATATAGAAATATAGTCATAAAAATGATGTATAGGAAAAAGATATGAGATAGCCACCTTAACATATTATGAATTAAATTGAATAGTTGTTGCTAGCGAATACGAAAAAGAATTTAAGATAATTTGTAGTAAACTATAATTGGGATGAAATGATGATTGAAAGATATGCTAGAGTACAACATTAGGAGATAATTAACTATTTACCATAATAAGCAAAAGTCTGATATGAAACAGGAATAAGGAATAGCGGAGTAGGAGAAAATGGTAGTTTTATAAGGTATAAAGCGTAATGATGAGTATGAGCTAATGAAAATGGTAGCTTAGAAATAAATGAGTATGTGATCAAAGAATAACGGTATTACATAAATTATAATTAGGGAAATAATGCTTTGAAATAAATAGATTGTTTCAATTGGTTGATGGCATAAGACATGAATTTATGAAAGTACGGTATGGACTAATAAATAAATATATATGTATGTATATATATATAGGTGTAGCGTATTTAGGTAAAGGGATGTCATCAGTATTACTATGATTGATAATCATTCTTATATATATATATATATATATATATATTGTTGAGTTAAAGCATGATAATGATTTTGGCGTAGTGAGCTGAGGACGAACTAATAAGGTAATATGTCGGTAATTTGAAGATAATAGTGGTTTATATTGATGATTAATGGCGAATTGATGATATATATATATATATATATATATATATATATATGATGATTTCATATGATTAGAATCAGGTAAAGTTTATTGGAAATGAACAATGTGATTAGCTATGTTAAATTAATGATTTCAATTGTATGTATGTTGATCATGTGATATGTGTTTGTATGATGTGGTATGTTCAATAATTGAGATTGATGATATTTAGCCATATTGAGATAATGGAATATTGAATTGTATGTATGATGAGATGATTTATGATTATGAATTATGATGAATACTAACTCTGTGTAGTATGTGTGTATTATTTTGGTGATGCATAACTTGATAAGAATAATGAAATGATGATTATGAAAAAGTATAACATGGCTTGTGTTGATGGGCTTGGCAAGTAGGCCGCTCGAGTGATGATTACATATCAGTTTCTGATATTTGTGTATGCAATTGATGATGTTTTAATTATATTAACTTACATATTATGGATGAGATACCTTGGATACTGTTGGGGGTAGGGAGTGATCACCAGTGTGTTGCACGGTCAACGAGCGGCTCTTAACAGGCTTCCAGTAGAGGGATTATATGACCATGTTCATAATGATTATGTGATTATGTGATTATATGGTAGAGGACGATGGACGATATATGTTACCCTCGTTTCTAGCTCCTGTGGTTTTTGTGCCTAGTTGAGCTACCCAGTGGTCAAGTAGGACCCAGTGGTTGAGGGGGAGTCAAGTAGGACTTGGTGAACTAAGCAGGGTTCATGAGGTGTCAAGTAGGACCCCCAGCTGAAGGTCGATCCTTTTAGTATCTGGATACTAAGAGTCTGATATATATATATATATATGTATATATATAAGAGTCAGTTGTATTTTACACTTATTGACTGAGATGTATGTTGCTGACGATGTTTATGGTATGCGATGTATATTAATGATTGATCGTGATATGATGATGGTGTTAGTTTGAGATAATTAACATAATTGTGCAAGTATATCAATGGGAATGGTAAAATAAGAAAGGGTGTGAAAGGTAATAACTAATACTGGATAATTATGCCTTAGAGTGTAGCTATGTCATACCTTTCCTAATTTTGATATTTTTTCTTTATTAATTCTTAATTCCAATCACTCACCCCTGTATTATGGTTTAGTGACTATTGGCAGGTATGGATGCACACCACGAAGACGAGAACCAAATGAGGTCGGGGCGATATGGAAGTGAGAAGGAGAGATATTTATAATTATGTATTATTGTTGAATTCTGTTAGTCTACTGGCATGAATGTGTATTCATGTAGTATTGTGGCATTTTACTATGTTGTGTGTTATGAGGCATAGAGCCACTGGATAATTGCATGGTATAGAAAGGTCTTAAGATATGTGCATGCTTAAATGATATATGAAGTGTGAGTGCATATTGAATAGTTAATGATAATGACTGTTGATGATAATAATGGTTGATAACTATGTTAATGTGTGGAATGGATGGATCCTGGCACGGAGCCAATATAGTATGATCTAGTATGATGGGCAGGTTCTGTTAGATGTATGAATATTGTGTATGATGTGGTTGATGATAGATTAATGAACTTGATTGATTTAAGAAGTTATGCATATAGTGATAATTGTGAATTTAAGAAACAGAATAGGTGAATTTGATATCCGGTGGGTGTTAGGACCCCTAGAAGGTGCCAATAGGTCCTCTACGACATTTAGGAACTGTGTGTATTGGCCTTGGGCCATTTGGAACCTATTTAGGGTGTTTGGTGTAGGGTTTTGCACAAAAGGGGTTAAACTATATTTTGCGCATAACTTGCACATATGTTAGAATTATGGCGAACGGACGACGCCAACAGTTTCAGAATGGAAAAACATGTGGGCCGCAAAGTTTGTGGCAATCGGACCTAAATCGGGTCAATGGGATAGGTCAAAAGTTGGCCGATTGACCTAAAATATGCAGCAGTAGCAGATGCTGCTACTGATATCCTGGCACACATAGTCAGCCTGGCGCGCAGCGGCAGGGCTGCGTAGGGGGCTCACGCGTAGCGTCAGACCCCTGTTTCAGTTTTCATGTTTCTTTTCAACTTAAATAATTTTAAGGTTCTTAAATTGATTATATATTTTACACTTTAAGACATTTTGATGAAAATAGATATTCTCAAATTATGGGTTAAATTAATTATTTAATTTGCAAAAAATTTATTATGAAAATCAATAAAACAGGAAGAAAATAATGTAAAATGACGAGGGACGTCACATGATGTTTCTCCATCATTCAACTTTATTTTCTTGAAGATCACCTCATTCTTCACTATGTTCAGGCTTATAAAAATACTGAGCCATCTCTTAATCACCTCGGATAGAGGAAACCTAGTTGTTCTTATTAATAAATTTTATGAGGCGTTGAGGGGTAGATATTATAGCTTCCATAACATTCAACGTAAGTCTGCTAATAATGTCGTTATAAAGATTCTTGTCTTCATGATTGAAGCATCTAGCTCATGATCAAAAGTGATCCTAATATCTAAGTACGGTCTCTTAGGAGAACCGATCCTCACCAGTCATTAGAGCTAAGAAGCCAATCATCGGTATAGGTGATTATGGTATAATTCTTAGGGCTTTGTTAACTATGATTATATTTAATAGTTAATTAGGCCACTCCTAAGGCATTGGTTTCTACTTGCATCGCTTATTGGGGTCTAATACAATTTTGTAAGAAAATTGATCCTCGCCACTTATTAGGGCTAAGTCGCTAATCACCATTACTGGTAATTATGGTGCAACTCGTTGGGGTCCAGTATGGAATCTCATAAGAGATAATTGATCTTCACCACTCACTGGGACTATTTTCCTTGCATGGACGTCAACGGTGTATGATGATGTCATCTTGAAAACTTTAGAAATAAATTCTTAGAATAAACATAGAATAAATACAAATTTTATTAAAGATATGATCTTACAACAAATGCATACCAGAGCATGCCATATTAAAACCTACTTAGGGAAAACTCATTGAAAAAAACCTTAATTTAAGAAAAAAAGAGTACATGTCACTAGTGGAAAAAATGGATATAACAACGGGATATTATTCACGGGTAGAAGAGGATCAGTGATAAAAACATGCGCGGTGACATTTTTGAAATTATAAGGTGAACGTTTTAATCAGAGAAAACTATATATCCATGGTTAACATCATAACCGTGAACGTACCCATCAATATATATTCACGGTTGAGGAGTCAACCGTGGATATATAGTACCTGAAATATATATCGACGGTTGTGATCACAACCTTGAATATATATTGATGGGTACGTTCACGGTTATGATGTGAACCGTGGATATATATAGATGTCAATATTCACGGTTGTATTTCCAACCGTGGATATATAGTTCAGGTTTTAGGGTTTAATCACTGGGTACTCTATGTCCACGGTTGTTTCTATAACTGTGAATATAGATTTAATATTTATCCACGGTTGGTATCATAACCGTGGATATATAGTTAACATTTATCCACGGTTGTTTGTTAAACCGTTAATATATGTTTAATATATTCACGGTTGTGAGGGGGAACCGTGAATATATATCCTTTCTGAAACTTCAAAAGCCGCGCCTTTCACTCTTTTTTCAGTTTCTCCTTACTTTCGCTGGTTATCGTCTTCTTCCTCGTCCTGCTCTTTGTTGGTCGTAGGCTTCTGGGTTCACTTCCTTCTTCTTCGCGTGCCTTTCTTCTTCTTCGTTCACCATTGTCAGGTAAGTGCTTCGTTCCCTTCTTCTTTCGTTCATTTTTTAACCTCTGCTTCGTTGTTATGCTGTATAATCGTAATGGGTTTGCTTCGTTGTCTCTAAGTTTGTGTGTTTATTGTTGAAGCTGAACTTTGTCTCTGCTATTTTGACATTGCCTGTGACATTTTCATTATTGTGAAGACGAGAAATGGCTGACGAGAATTGATATCTTTTTCATTGTTGCTATTTTGACATTGTTGCTATTTTGACATTGCCTCTGAACTCTGTCTCTGTCTCTGCTGAAATGGTTGACGAGAATTTTATTGTTTGTGCACCAAAAAAACGAAAGAATTAATATCCTTCAGAACAAAATATGTATTGAAATCAATTACCAAAAAAAAAGTACTGAAATAAAAACAGTAGCTGTAATGATCATACTGTTTTTGAGGTTGCAATATCTACAAAATTAGAATCATTTTAAGAAAAAATATTTTAAAGGGAAATTACTTAGATATACATCATAGCTGGTGTTTAAGAAATTAAATTGAGAAAACATGGAATTTGTTATAAGAGTTTTCTATCACATATAGCATATACCCATACATACATAAAAAAATTATAGAAAGTTTGTATTAGGAGAAGTATGTACTTATCCTACTTACGGTAGGTAGGAATTTTAAATTAATCTCGTAATAGCAACTTTAGTGGTAATTGTTTGATCTAAAAAGAGAGTTGTTTATAGAATCTTTATGGATATTAAATTAAGGAAATATTTCATTATGTCTGCCAATTGGTCTTCCGTGTTACAATAATTTAGCTCAATAACACCATCGTTGCATAAATCCCACAAAAAATAAAATCTTACATCAATGTGTTTACTCCTTCCATGTAGAACTAGATTTTTAGACAATGTAATGGTAGAAGCATTATCACAAAATATAATAGTTACTCCTTCATGGAAGTAGTTTAGATGCTCTAAAATTCTTCTTAACTAAAAGTGACCCAAAAAAAAGTGACCCAAAAATAAAATGAATCAATATGGATTTTTGACCAACCCAACCCGGGCCACCATGTTTAAAAAATAAAAATCCAATACCAAACAAAACTTGAAAAATGTCATAATCCAACACCATATCCATAATTCATAAAATAAAAGTTCAACCCTCATGTCTCAAATTCCATAATCCATCATCCAACACCATAGTTCTACTTGAAAATACCACAATTATATAATGTTATTTCTGTTGCTATTTTTTCTCTCATATAATGTTATTTGTTTACGTTTGTATGTATATGGTTGTCAATGTTGCGAACTCGTAGGCTCATACTAGCTAGCTGGTATGAGGATGTGCATGAGTGAACCGTAGTTCCCCGTTTGAGATTCGACACAAATGGTCATTAAATTAATTAATGTCATCGTTTGTGTTGAATCTTGAATTGTCCGTTTGGACAGTTTGGGATGAATAATTATTTTTTATACGCCACTGTTAGTATGTACAAGTTAGGAGTTATTTTAAAATTTGATAAACTTTCGGTAACTTGTATTTTGTGTTGTTCTCTGGGTGCATATTTGGTTGTGGTTGAATTTGATTTGACCACTCTCATTTTGTGTACTTAGAGACCAATGCGAAATGCTGCCGAAATTTCATCAAATTTTAAAATAAGTCCTAACCTGTATATATGAATGACGTATAAAAACAATTGTCATGCTGAATGGGTATAGGACCACCACCTTTGTATAAAAAGTGAGGTTGATCATAGCACCTTGTAAACAGTTGGTATGGATCGGAGTTGGATAACTGCATCACGCCTAAGTCTGGAGTACGAGGGGGGAGTTGAATCATTTATAGAATTCGTAGCGAGGAATGCAGTGGGGGTGAATGGAAAGTATTTTTGCCCTTGTGTTAAATGCTTCAACCTGCGTCGGGTAGACTTGGAAGAGGTGCGAGAACATCTACTGTGTGACGGTTTTCTACGTAGTTATACGCGTTGGACGCTTCTGGTGATCTGTCCGAAGGACTATATTGCTCTGTACTTTGATAGTTTGCATCGGACAGCTCCACAAGACCTGAAAGATATAGTAGACCGGTAAGTTCATCCCTAAAAAATAACCACAAATTCGATTACATCATTTTTAGAACTATACAATTCTAACTTATATTGTGTTTTGTTTGACGTAGGGCGGTGGTTGGATACAATCTATTGATTGGAAACAAGCCCAAAGGAAAAACAGTTGTATGGGTGTACCCAAAAGTAAGTCAATCGTATTCATTCAAATCTTCAGTACATATTTTTTAAGTTGCGAATTCACTTATTCTATACTATATGTCCATTGTAGTCTTACAGGCAGAAGGGTACCTAGAGTGTGGCTATTTCGTCATGCACACTATGCTGACCATTGTCCAACATCATTTAGTAGATGGATGGACAGATGTAAGTCTCATCATTTGGACTACTTTTCTACCAATTTCATCAATTTTATGTAATAAATAAAGCTTTTGTTCTAATTGTTTTGTGCATTGTTTGCAGTACTTTAATGACCGGTCATTTTTCCCAAAGGAACTTGTAGATGATGTTAGAAGGCAATGGGCCTCACACTTCATTGAAGTTAGGCAAAGCTAGATATAGGATCTTTATTCTTTTATATATGTATCTAGTAGGATTTAGGGTTTACTTTTATTAGATTACATTCAACTTAATTGTATATACTTTCATTTTTTAGGTTGTTATGAATTGATATAGAAAATAAATTGTTATATATATACATACCATTCTTTTGATATACTGTTGCTATGGCATACTGTATACTGTACTGGTTGTCTGAATGCAGGGTTGGGAAACGATAAAACAGAATCCATATTAAAAAAAAACCTCAGTATTTATTCACGGTTATGACAACAACCGTGAATATAGACTATATTTATCCACGGTTACTATCATAACCGTGGATATAGATATATTTTATCCACGGTTGTCCATCATAACCGTGAATATAAGTATTAAAAGGTTTCAGTACAAACTACTTATATTCACGGTTATGATGGACAACCATGGATATAGATACATTTTATTCACGGTTGTTCTTCATAACCGTGAATATAGGTAGTTTGTAACTGAAACCTTTTAACACTTATATTCACGGTTATGATGAACAACCGTGAATATAGGTGGATATAACTGACACCTTTCAGTTCTTATATTCACAGTTATCGAGCATAACCATGAATATAAATAGTAAGTTATATTCACAGTTGTTCTTAACCGTGGTTAGATGTGATTTATTACCACGGTTGTTAGCCGTGGTTAAAGACCATCATCTACTACCACGGATGCAACAACCACGGTTCTTTAACCGTGAATAAAGACCTTTTTTAACCGTGATTATATCCATTTTTTCCACTAATGTGTTGAACACTAGTTACCTGTAATAAATTCTAAGGTTCTGGATGTTCCATCTATTTTTTATGGTAGTGCCTTCTAGAGTCTCCAGCCTGTATGTGCCTTTATGGGTGACCTTTGTGGCTTGATATGGGTCTTCCTATCTTGGTGCGAGCTTTCCTTGATAAGAAAACTTGTTCCCGATGTTGGCATGTCTTAAAACTTAATCATTGGCGTTGAAGTGTCAATGCTGGACATTCTTGTTGTACCATGATCTTAGATGAAGACAGTCTAGTGTAATTCATAGATACAATCCAACTCGTTTCATATATTTCCTTCATTCTCGGTTGTTAGAGAAATTTTAAGTTTTGCAAGAAGGCTTATCAATTTCCACTAGTATGACAACCTCTACCTAGTATGTAAGCCAAAAAAAGTGGTTTATTTATGGATGAAAGAGGGGGAAATAGGGTTAGGTATACCCACAAGATATGACAGGGCTAGTTCATCCAGCTCCCATTAGATTCACCAAGTTTCTTCTTCAATCCCTTAAATATTTCTTTGTTTGTTACCTCAGTCAGGTCATTTGTTTGGGGTCCCACCAATGAAAATACTTGGAAAATCTTGAGACCTTCTAGTAATTCAGTAAGCTTCCTGTCCGTAAATTGAGTGTCGTTATCCGTGACAATCAGTCCTGGGACACTGAACCTTGTAATTACACATTCATAAACAAATAGTCTGTGCATACCAATGCAATTTGCACAACAACTTCAATCTCAATCCATTTTGTAAAGTAGTCTACCCCCATGATCAGATACTTAACACCGCCTGTTGTAGTTGAGAAGGGCCCTAGGATGTCAAGACCCCACTGATGGAAAGGCTAAAGGATAACCAACGTGAATAACTCTTTTGTCGGTGTGTGATATAGATTAGAGATATTCTAGCAAGAATCATACTTTTCACGTATTCCATCATGTCCCTTTTCATGGTGGGCCACCAATAGCCAGCCTATAGGATTTTCTCATCAAACTTTGACCTCTGGTATGATGGCCGTATTGGCCATCGTGGACTTCTTTTATTACATCTATAGTCTTATTCTCATTTAAACACTTGAGGTACACAACTAAAAAAACCGTAAACAGCTACCACAAATTAGCGACCACCATTTACCGTCGCTAAATAGCCACCGCGTTAGCGACCGCTCCATACCAAAAAGGGACCCAGAAGTTGTTAGCGACTAAATTAGCGACCGGTACCTTACGCGATCGCTAATCCTTGTCAACACCGTCGCTAGAATGGTCACTATATTTTAACTCCACCATTTTATGTTTCCCGCCTGGGTTTTCAGTTGGCGGCAAATAGTTGTGACGGTGTATTACCGTCGCTAATGTTCCCTCCAACTCAAGCGACGGTCAAACCGCGTCGCTATTTTAGAAATAATCAGTGACAGAGATATGCTACTGTCGCTATTAATCAAGAGAGTAGTGACGGAAGTGGCCTGCCGTCGCTACGATTTTCACCATATATTTTTTCTTATGGAAGTTAGTGACGGGTAGAATAACCGTCGCTATGTTAGTGACGGAATTCTCTTACCGTCGCTATTTGTGTAGAGGTTAGTGACGGTGATACTCTACCGTCGCTATGTTTTTCGTCTTCCCTCCACACTATTCCTTTAAATAATGGAGGGTAGTGAGGGTGTGGGTGACATCGTCGCTAATATTGAGGAGATTAGTGACGGATTGGTTCGCCCGTCGCTATGAATTTCGCTTCCCTTCACTTTTTTCGTTTAATAATTGAAGTTAGTGACGGTGGGTTGACACCGTCGCTACGGTTCAGAAGATTAGGGACGGAGTTGTGGTACCGTCGCTAAGTGTTTAATTGTAGTAACGTCGTTAGCGACAGGGTTTGAGCCGTCGCTAAGGTTTTAATGTAACTCGAAAACAACCCCTTTCCCTCTCAGTCGCCCTAACTTTCCCCCTCCTTCTTAGAGCCGCCGTTCACCTCTCCCTTCGTCTCCTCACGTCTGACTGCCCCCTCCCTCCCTCCGTTCACCTCTCCCTCCCTCTCCTCACCTCCGTCTTCCCCCTCCCTCCCTCCGTTCACCTCTCCCTCCCTCTCCTCACCTCCGACTTCCCCCTCCCTCCGTTCACCTCTCCTCACCTCTCCTCACCTCTCCTCCCTCTCCTCACCTCTCTTCCCTTCGTCCGGCTTCCCCCTCCCTCTCTCCGTTCACCTCTCCCTCCCTCTCCTCACGTCCGACTGCCCCCTCCCTCCCTCTGTTCACCTCTCCCTCCCTCTCCTCACCTCTCCTCCCTCCGACTCCGACAAGAGTACCCTTTGGAAGGTGAGGGACAAGGGTGAGCGCCCTCGTTGGATCCCGGAGGACCATTGGGACGGGATGGTCTAAAAGTGGGGCGGGGTCCCGTTCCAGTAGGCGAGTGCTCGGAACAGGGCCAACAGAGCCGCCGATGTTGCAGCCTCGGTTTACACTGGGGGTAGCATTTCAACCCTCGAGCACAAGAAAAGATTTGTAAGTATATTTATGTTAAACATTTCTATTATGATTCGTCTGACATGTTTACAAATAATAATCTCAATGTTTTTTGTCCACCACAGGAGCTGAGGGAGCACCGGGAGCCTTCTTTGTTTGAGGTCATGCAAATGACCAAGAAGAACAAAGCCGGTGCATGGGTAAACCAGAAGACTATGGATCTAGCGGTATTTACTTTTAACTGACACATGCTTATAATTTACAAATCAGCTTACTAATCCTATCATTGTTTTTGAATTTACAGGAGGCGTATCAGGCCAGGAGGGCCGAGAAGGAGGCGGACCTGGTGGCTTCCACTCCTGAAGGGGAGGTTCCTCCCACCCTATCTTGTTCTGACGACAACGCCATCTATATGGAGGTTGTTGGCGGTGTGAACAAGAAAAAGAGGGTATTTGGATTGGGTGGCGTCGACACGCAGCTGGCGAAAAAGGGGAAGACCCCTTCCTCTTCGTCTTCCTCTGGTCTTCCGACTGAGGTCGTTCAGGTAATTCAAAACCTGAACGATGAGCTACAGGAGGAGCGACGTCAGAGGCAGTTGTTGTTGGAGCGGGCCGAGGCGGACCGACAGCAAGCCGAGGCGGACCGACAGCGGGCCGAGGAGCAGCACGCCGAGACTCGTCGGCAACTTGCTCAGCAGCAGGAGCTACTGATGCAGTTGATGGCGAGGCTACCCCCCCACTTCCCAGGCGCCCCCACCACCACCCCAGGATCCCCCACCACCATGATTGTATTTTTATTATTTATACACATTGTATATTTCATTTTTAGTTTTTATGTTATATTTCATTCAGTATTTATTTTGTCATTCTTCATTTATTATGTCAATATTTATTGGTAATTAAATTCAAATCAAAAAGCCTTATTGTACCTATCATTAATAATTCAACCTATTTGATAAAAAAATTTCATCTATTATTTTGTTTTTAATAATAATTTAATAATTTAAAAAAATTATTTAAATTTAATTATAAAATTTTATCAGCTAATACAAAATACAAAATATTTAACAAAACCTATATAAATATTAAACCCAATTTTTTTTAAAAAAATTTCAATTAGCGACGGCAACAGATGGTCGCTATATTATAAAAAATAGCGACGAACTATACTGGTCGCTGCTGGGCCAGAAACAGCGACGGACCATTGTAGTCGCTGTATGGCTTCCCACAGCGACGGAGGTATACGGTCGCTGGTAGACAAGCATTAGCGACGGCGGAGCTTGGTCGCTGGAAGGCCACACTTGGCGACGGACGCGTCGGTCGCTATCTGTTTAACCATAGCGACGGCGTATGGTGGTCGCCACGTAGCTGCTAATAGTGACGGCGTTGTGAGGTTGCTGTATGGCAACACTTAGCGACGGCTGGTGTCATTGGGGCAGAGACGATTTTAGCGATGGTATTACGCCGTCAATATAGTAGCGACGGCGGGCCTGTGGTCGCTGATGTGTTTTCGACGAAGGTTTTAGCGACGTAGTCTTTCCCGTCTGAGATGCCGTCGCTAATGTTTGTAGCGACGGCGTTGGCATGGATTAACGACCACTTATTTCTGTCGCTAACAGGTGTTTTTTTAGTAGTGGTAGGGCACCAAGATGCCTTTACAGAATAGAACCCTGTTTACTATAGTAAAATATGGTAGCTCTTTCTTCAACTTCTTCTTTTCTAGGGGATTTGTGGGTAATTGGCCATTTATGATATGCTGGACTAAGTGAGCCACCCATGAATCTCCATCAAATACTCAAGCGTGGATAGCATAAATCTGAGGTAATGCTACAACACTGGGCTCTGTGAAAGTACCCTGAATCATGGTTATAGTTGAATTGGCCTTTTTTGTACTGGCTAATCTAAACAAGACATTAGCGTAAACATTGTCCTCACGTAACCCATGCTTGAACGCAATTTGCATAAATTTTGGCTTCAACTTATTTACCCTTGCCAAGTGCTGCTATAACAATGGTTCTTTAGCTTGGTACTATCTAGAAATTTAGGGAATAACCAATTGAGAGTCACTACAAATGGTGACTACCTTCACTTTGACATCTATTGTTGCACATAGTCTGACCAAGCATCCTTCATACTTAGCCTGGTTGTTGGAAGTTTTGAAATCAAATCTCAGAGATTTTGATATGAACTCCATCATCGCTTTCAACTACCACACAGACACCATAACCTTTGCTATTTAAGGACCTTTCTATGAACACCAATTTCACTAGTTAGTTTAGCAATGAAATCTGCTAGAACCTAGGTTTAATAGCACTCAAGGTTCATATATGATATCGAACTCAGATAATTTGATGGCCCTTTTGATCATCCTTCTTGCCAAGTTAAGCTTAAATAACATCATTCATAATGGTAGATCAGTCTGAACTACAATCAGGTGAACATGGAAATACTGTCTCATCCTCTGGAATACCCAGATTACCACTAGTATTGCCTTCTCAATTTTCTAACACTAGAGTTCGACACCCTTGAGGGCCTTTCCAGTGAAATAAATAGGACACTACATTCTAGAATGTCTTTTATTAGGATTGCTCCTAGAGCCTCAGAGCCTTAACTAAAATAGATAAAATTTTACTAGAATTGGAGTTTGTGCTAAGACATCCTTTAGACTTTAGAATGTCATTTCTTGCTCATTTTGCTATTCATGTTTCTTATTTTTCTTCAGAATCTTGCATTAAAGAAAGGACTAGTGTGCCATTCTTGACATGAATCTAGATAAAACAACTATCTTTCCATTTAGAGATTGAACATCTTTGTGGCTTTTGGGGCTTTACAGCTTCTGATCACTTTAGACTTGTTCATATTAGCCTCTATTCCTCTCTAGGTTAGCCTAAAGCCAAAAGAATCTTTCTCCTGGTACAACAAAGGTACACTTGAGGGTGTTAAGATGCATGTCGTATATTTTTAACTGTTCGAATATCTTTCTAAGGTCAATTATCTCATATTTTCCCACCAAAGCCTTAGTGATAATACCGTTTACATCTCCACCATCTTGGTATGCATTCCTTTAAAGACCTTGTTGATCATTTATTGTTAGGTGACTCTGATGTTCTTTAAACTGAAAGGCATGACTATGTAACAGAAGATACCCTTATCATTGATGAAAGCGAGCATTTCTTAGTTTCCCTCCCATATCAGAATTTGATTGTAACCAGAATAAGCATCCATGAAGGATAAGAACTAATAGCCTAAGGAATGATCCATCATGTGATTGATATTGAGAATGAGGTAGGGTTCTTCAGGCAACACCGGTTTAGATTGACATAGTTCATGCATATCTGCGATTTACCATTAGACTTTTGAACCATGAAGACATTGGAAAAGCCAAGATGAATACCAGATCTCTCTAATAAGACCGACTTTAAGAAGTTCTTCAGTCTGGTTAGGTGTAGCCTTCTGCTTCTTCGACCTTGGACATTTTTTATTTTGTGAGAATGGTTCCATTTTAAGATACACCACTAGCTTATGGCAATAGAAATTAGGATCTGTATCAGGCATGTCAATTGTTGTCCAAGCAAATAAATATGTACTCTTTTGGAGAAGCTTTGCCAACCTCTTCTCCATTCTAGCATTAACCTTATCACTGATATGTATCACCTTATCAGCACCATCTCTAAGCACAACGGTTTAGAACCTCATTCTGATGTGGACTTCGAAGGGTTAAGAGGATCAAGCTTCAACTCCTCTCAAGGATCTAGGTCAATATGGATGACAGATCTGCCTGATGTTCTTCCATTTTTTAACTTTCTTTTCTTAAAGATCACCTCTTTCTTCACTATGTTCAAGCTTATAACAATACTGAGCTATCTCTTGATCACCTCGGATAAGGGAAACTTGGTTGTCCTTATTAATAAGTTTTATAAGGAGTTGAGGGGTAGATATTATGGCTTCCATAACATTTAACATAGGTCTACCAATAATGTCATGATAAGGATTCTTGCCTTCACCATTCTAGCATCTAGCTCTTAAACAAAAGTGATCCTAGTATCCAAGCACCCCTTTCAGGCTTATTTTACGTCACTAAACGTTATTAAGTCCTGCATGTAAAGTTGTAGGTCCTTGATGGTTAGGGCCATCTTTTTAAAGTAATCATGAAGATTACATTGTAAGAGCTTTGTTGGTCCACTACGATTCGCTTAACATCCATGTTAGCAATAACGACCATTATTATCATGACATCGTCCCCTTCTAGAAATATGTTGGTTTGAAGTTGTCATCAGAAAATGAAATGGGAGGTGTGTTAACACCATCCTAAAGGGTAGTTCTTGCTTTGGATGGACATGATCATCTAAAGATGATTCTTCCTAGCAGTGTTAGATACTCTATCCCCAATGAAGCCTTCATCTATAATCTCAATCACCTTATTTATGCCTTTGGGGGTTACAGGTAGGACATTGTCCTCGTCTTAATGGCTTCTACCACTTAGGTCTTTTGCTTTTTTGCAGCTGTAAAGCTCTTCGGGCCTCGTCCATTATCACCATTAAGGGAATAATCCATTCTCTTCTTGAATCGGCCTAACTCATCTTGGGACTTATTTTTTAGGAGGTATTGCTTCAATTTCCCCTCACTGATAAGGACTTTAACTACGTCCTTGAGCTGCCAACATTCCTTGGTGCTATGATCGGTTTTCTCATGAAAATCACAATTTTTCCTTGAGTTTTTGGGCCTATTAATAAGCGTTAGTTTTTGATGTCATAGATGATGAAAGATGGCCAACCAATCTCATGTAGAATTTGGGCCGTCTTGTTACTAAAAAGAGCATCATGATCAAAGTTGAACACTTTCTACTCCTATTATTGGGATTGGTTTTCTCTGCCCCTGTCCTTCTAGGGTGTCTTCTCAAACCTTGGTTTTTCCTTATCTTTCTCCTGTGCAGTCGAGGTCAATGTAGGTGAAGACTTGGTTGTCGTGGCCTCCAGGTACATTTCAATACCCACATACTTGGTGGTTTTTTTTTCAAAATTCTTCAAAAGTCTGAGACAATCCCTTTGCTAAAGAACATGAAAATGCAGACTTCAGTTGGAGGGCCTCAATGGCAATATGAAGTTAGATGGCTTTGTCATATTGGGCACCATGGCAACTTTCTTATAAAATCGCTTTAATAAATCCTTTAAGAACTCCTTTTCACTGATTGAGTTTAATGGCAATTGAATTTTACAGGGAATGTTGAAACCTCCACCGACATTCCTGACACCTTTTACAATTTAGCCACTAGTGTGCTCCTAATAGATCTGTTAGATTCTCCCTGACTCCAGTTCTAAGGGACTCTGGTCAAGGAATCAGGATAATGCTGGGTTTGGTTGGTATCCGAGGTGCTTTACGTGGAGTGTCTCTATGTCATGGGGATATTATTCTGGTGTCATGTTGTCTAAACCAGTGTGAGACTTATATCATTAAATATATTATTATTTAACAAATATATTACTATTTTTTATCAAATATATTCCTATTTAATAAATATATTTTTAAAATATATTATTATTAAATACATTTATTATTTGATATATTTCATATTGATAAAAATATATTTTTATCAAATATATTTTAAATAATATATTTTAAATATTTATTAAGATATAACTATTAAAAATATTTTTAATAATACTTCTAATTAAATACATTACTGTTTAATAAAGATATAATAAGAAATATATAATAAAATATATTTAAATATATTATGATTATTATATTTAAATTATATTTATTAAAGAGTCCTCTGGTCCTTTTTATTATATGTTATTTTTGAGTTTTTTTGGTCCTTTCTATAAGGTCCTTCGCACTTTACAATGTGTATTTATTATTTGTTTTCCAACACATACCCTTTTTGATTATATATTCCTCTCTTGATATCAATAAAATTTGAAAATTTTATTTCTATCTCCTAATTAATATGAAGGGTACATTGGAAGTTTAACAATAATAATTGAAAATTTTCATACATTTATCTATAGTAACTAAATTTTTTAATATGCCTAAAATGATGTAATAGTTTCTTATAAAAAGGATCCAAGGGAGTATATAATAAGAAATCATACACACTCACCTCATCTAATGGATTTTTTCAATCTTTAATTTTACTCACTAACTAATAATCATTTAATAAGTGGAGTTGTCACATCAACATGGCTAATGAAAGGAACATTTGATATGTGAAGTAGTCATGACATCATATCTCCATTAATGAACATTACTAGAAAAAGCAAAAACGGTCACCGAATTTAGCCATTAGCCACTGAATTTAGCCACCACTTATTTTTAGCGACCAAATATTTTTTTGTGCATGCTTAGCCACCAATTTAGCCACGGAATATCATTTCCGTGGCTAAAATTTTCATTTTTGACATTAGCCACTGAAATTAGCCACGGATATTAATAGAAAAATTAGCCACCGAATGTAGCCACGGAACTTGGGGAAAACTTAGCCACGGAATTAAAAATCAGTGGCTAAATAAAGAAAAATCTATGAATTTGTTTAATTAGCCACAGAAATGAAATTCGGTGGCTAATTTTAAAATTTATTGTTTATTTAAATTAGCCACAGAATTAAAAATCAGTGGCTAAATGAAAATATTCTGATTTTGTTTAATTAGCCATAGAAATAAAATTCGGTGTCTAATTTTAAAATTTATTGTCTATTTAAATTAGCCACGGAACTCAAAAATTGGTGGCTAAATGAAAAAAAATCTGATTTTGTTTAATTAGCCACAGAAATAGAATTCGGTGGCTAATCCTGAATCCTAAAAACCATTTTTTTGCATTAAGATGTTTATTTGAGATAATAAATAGATTTCTATTAATAATTTAATATTAATTTTAAAATTTAAATATTGGTAAATAATTACAAAATATATATATTTTATAAGTAAAATTAAATTTGATGAATATATTATATTATATATGTACTAATTCAAATAAGTAGTTATATATTTTTTAAATATATTTTTAACTTAAAATATTTAAATAAGTTATATTTAAATAAATTAAAAAAATTAAATATATATTTATATATAATGATGATATAATTATAATATAATTTTTAATAAGATAATAATACTATTATAATTATAATATATTTTTAAGTTATTTTATAATTTATTTATAAATAAAATCAAATAGAAAATGCCTAAAACTATAAAATAATCAAATACAATATGATAATAATAATGTTAATAACATAATTTTTTAATGGAACAATATTGCTATTATAATTATAATATATATGTTTTAAAGTTGTTTTATAATTTATAACTTAAGCCAAATTAAATAAAATAGAAAAAGTCTAAAAATAAAACCCTAGCCACCACTTTCACCTCACTCTATGCTCTCATTCTGCGCTGCTTTCTTCTTCTTCTCGAGAGTTCGTGAGTTTGAGTCTTTGAGGGCTCTTCAATGTTTGTTTTGTTACTTTTTGATGGTGAGCCCTAGTAGTTTAGGGTAGTGCGATGGAACAAGTGAAACATGTGGATCGGAGGTTACATAAAGATACTGTGCAAAGGAGAGGTACTCACGGTGGCTTTGCTCGAGGGAGGAAAAGGGGAACGATGACGCACATGACCATGGTGGAATGAATTTGGGCAAAGAATATCAAAATTTACACTAGGTGCTTTGCAGGGGAAGGTTGTTATTAACCCGCACCATGCGATTGTTCTATGAAAAATATAGAAGGTGTGGGATGATATGCAGAAGGTTCCAGATATGGAAGGCAACACTGAAGGTCATATAGTCAGCTGCAGTATATGCCTTGAGGAGTTTTCTGAAAGGGGTCCTTCAATGGTAATATTTTTCAATTGTTGTTTAGCAAATATATTGATAAGCAAATATAATATTATAGTTTATTTGAGGAACATTCACTTCTTTTAATTTTTTAGGTCACAAACTGCAAGCACGAGTTTCATCTGTAGTGCATTCTTGAATGGTACATCTTAATTTCCACTAGTTCTTCATGCATGTCTCTCTTAAAATTCAGAGTTTTATTTGTGTATACTTTTTCTCTTTTTATTCCCATAGGCTAATATTTGTTATGTTTGTTGACTTGGTCACTATGGATTTTGCTCAGTATCAATTTAGCATGTGCCCAATGAAAACAAATGATTAAAATGGTTTTAGGATTTTGCTCAGTATCAATTCATCCCCTTTGAAAGAAACAATGCATAATGTTACATCACTGGCATAATGTGTTTAGTAAGTTTTTTCCCTCTTTAATCTCATTTTACTTGATGAACCATGTCATTATAATGACTTAGTGCTTTACTTAGTTATTTAAATTTGATTAATACATGTTCTTAGTTATTTAAATTTGATTAATACATGTTCTAATTAGAATACCTAAATTTCTTACTGAAGCATGTGTAGTGCACTGTAAAGATACCATCATCAACATGGTTAATGAGTTTAATTGATTTAACATAGAGAGTTTATTTGAAATTTTTTGTTTAAATAAAATTTAAACATATGTTTATAATAATTCACATATATTACTTATTCAATTACTAAACTTACAGTGTAATTGAAATTAAGTGTGTGATTTATCAAAATCTTAAATAAATTTGTATTTATGTTTAAAGATAATTTTATTTTGTAATTCATATAAGTAGACATATCTAATACAAAATGAAAAGTGAGAAAAATAAATTATATTTGTACAATCCATAAAGATTCACCTAAAAAAAAGCACATTCATAAAGCTTATTTTAGTTATAATAATTTATTTGGGTTCTACAATTTTACTTTATGCCCCCACCGTTTTTTTGTTATTTAATGTATCCCTTTCTTTATTCTTGACAAAATTTTGATATGATAACAGAGCACAGACATGTTGGGTCCACAAACTTCAAAATTTTGGTAATTACCTTAACCTTTGTTTTTGTTGAACTTTATTTACTTTGTACATATGATCTCTATTATTTGACATGGGTAATGATTTCATGTTAATGTTTTTGTCTTTCATTTCATTACATTGTTTCAATATCTTACTTATAATTTAGTCTACCTAATGGATACAATTTACTCATGAGATTCATAAGAGATTGCTTCAAATTTTTGTTTTAAGTTGAAAAAAAGATCACCTCAATGTAAATATAAATTTTAGTATAAATTTTAGTATAAATTTTTCAATAGTCATTATCTTTAATGTATGAGATAATTTTTGGTGCTAATTAAACTTTTATTTTCAGTTAAAACAATGTTAAACTTTCTGAAAATACATGTACATGCCAAAAAATTGATGCTTCACTTACAAATTTGCACTTGTTATTATTATTAAGAATAGTTGGACAATGGCAGAATTTTGAAACAAATAAGCGTGGGTATGGCACACATAAATTCATTAAGCTCAGAAGATGGTTAGTTCCTATCATAAATCTTTATTGACTAGGTTGCTGGCAAAGATTAGAAATTATGCTATCTTATTCATTTTATTAAGGCTTAAATATAGTTTTGGTTATCCAAAAAGTGTCTTTTTTATGTTATTGAAATCAGTCTCTATTGAAATTTTATTTGTCTTTTAGTACTTAAACATTATATTGATCATGCATTTATAGAACTTGGTAAGGGAATATAGATTTATTCTCGTTGTTAAATATATGAACTGAAAATAAATAGAATTGAAATAGAGATGAATAATATTTCTAGGGACCAAAAACATTTTATAGCCTTTGATTAATTTAATTTTTTCAGTGTTCCAAAAATATTGATTCTAGCAACACTCTCAAATGTTAGAACCTGTGTTATCAAATGTTAATTTAAAATACTTTTTATTCATCTATGCCTTTTATTGAAGCACTTAGCCAACTTTCATACTGTGTAGGTTTATGCTTGTCATGCTTGAGACCTCAGCTTATTGAAGTATTTCAATTACCTATTCCTGTTGTGTGTTATTCACTGAAGGGGGGAGCTCTACATCTTGGTTCAAGGAGAACTTATTTCCTAGTTTCAGACTGCAAATCGACCAAGTTCTATGATGTTGTTAGGTGCTATTGTTTTTCCACATAGCTTAAGGCTTTCATTGATGAACTAATTTTGGTACTGGTTCTATTTTTTTTACATAGCTTATAACTGTTACTGCTGAAAATGTATATTGAATTGATGCATTAAGTGTAATTGTTGTCAACATATAATATGAATATATTTTTTAATTTTCTTATTATTGTTTGCGGTGTAAGATTAAAAGTGCAGACATTATATCATTGTCAGCGGTTCCTTTACCCGACCGCTGACAAAGCCTTTTTGTAGTAGTGTTAGCCACCGAAATAAATCTCAATATTTTCCACTGAATTAGTCACTGAAATAAAATCTCGATTAGTTACCGAATTAGCTAGTAAAATAAATCGTTTAATTAGCTACCGAATTAGCCACTGAAATAAAATATTATTATTAGCCACTGAAATGAATATCATGATTAGCCACTGAATTAGTCACCGAAATAAATATCATGATTAGCCACTGAATTAGCTACGAAAATTTTTGGTTGCATAATAAAAATAATGAGTTGCAAATGACCGATTTTAACCACGGATGATTTTATTTTTGTGATGAATTTTTGTCGGTGGCTAATTAGACACAAAAATCCTAAATCTGTGGCTAATGAATTTAGCCACTAGGGTTTTTGTCTCGACTTGTGTTTGGTGGCTAATTCGGTGGCTAATCTTATTAGCTACGGATTTTTTAGTTTTAGCCACCGAATTTTTCAGTGGCTAAATCAGTTTTTTCTAGTAGTTAGTCATAAATAGATCAAAAGGGCCTAACTAAAATATTTTAAAAATATAAAGAACTTAATTGACAAAAAAAAATTAATGGACTAAAATAATGATTTAATTTATTTACAATAATAAGGCTTACAAGTATTTTTAGGAAGGGTAAACAACCTTGACAGAGAAGTAATAACCTCATTGTAGTTACATACTAACTAATTTGTGATTACATTTATTTCATAACATAACACCTGACTAATGATAACAACTCCTAAACTAAATCCTAACTAGAGTTTTAACTTTTTAACTAGGGCTCTAATACCCCCCACAAGGTAGAGATGATTATCAACATTCTAGCCTGGATGAATCTCGATGAAGCAACCAAGAAGAAAGAGTATGGCTTGCCATTACAAATTTTTATAAACGGAGTAATATTCTATCAAAAATATCATTAAACATCGTGCACTTTCATGCAATACCAATTGAATTATAGATGCAAATAAAATTGCCACATGCATTAATGCGTATCCATTATGGGAAACATGAATAATTCCAAAATGATACTCAACAATTTCTAGTCACTACCAACATGAGCAACATCATTCTTTATTCAAACCCAGTAAAAGAAACAAGCAATTTCACAATAAATTTTACCACAGATTCAATTGTAGCAATCCTTGTGCTAGCCATCACATTCCTATATCTTCTAGTTTCAATATTGAAATGAGCCATAAATCAACACTTTCCCAATTTGTGCAATCAAAATCAACGAAATTGTTATGTTTTACCGTCTAAAAAATTCTAGCAATTCCACTAGAAAGAATGAGTTCAACGCAGGGTTTGCCGCTTTTTAGAGCAAGGTTAGAGTGAGTGTCACCGTTGTTCTAGCTATCATGGTGCAAGAATCTCGAGAAGAAGCAAAATGGAACCACACAAAATGGTGTGATCTGAAAGTGAATTAGAGAGGAAGAGAAAAGGGAAGTGGAACTTCTGTCACAATAACGATTTCTCTCCCGTTGTCGAAGATTCAGAGCACAAGATCCTCCATTGTCGTCTTGTGGTCAACGTCACCATCCTTGCCGCAAGCTACTATTGGTGTCAAATGGATGATGATAGAACCATAGAGGAACACATTTTCTGAAATCGAATCAAAGAAGGCAGAAGGAGGTGATAGTGGAGTCACCGGTGTAACAATCTCGAAGGTGTCCAAATTTACGAACATGATCTTCTCTAATTCTTCTTCCTCTGGATCCTCAATCTCCGCATTACCAGTAGTGGAATCATCAGCAGCATTGAAGGCATCGTCAATCTCATCGTCAGCAACATCAAAAGAATAGATTTTGAGTTGTTCATCAACATCAATAGAATCACCGTTGATCTCCACTTCAGCAGCAGTAGAAGAATTGACGTCGATCTTGTTGTCAGCATCAATAGAAGTCGAATCATCGCTCTTTTTATGGAAGAGGTCTGATACCATCTTTAAGATTCTAGCGGAATTTCCCTTATTTACAGTGATAGAGATTAAGTATTTATAAGGAGAAAGAAGCTTAGAAGGGAAGCTAATGATCTAACTAACTCAACTAATTATGGTTACACACTAACTAATTTCTATTCACATTTATTTTATAACATAATAACTAACTAATGCTAACAACTCCTAATTAAATTCTAACTAGAGTTCTAACTTTCTAACCAGAGTTCTAATAGATATATGTTTAGTGGAGATCTGATATGTTTCTTGTTTGTTTAGTGGGGATAAAAGAATTTTGATGCTCGAGTACACTCTAATCCGGTATGTTCTTGTTGGATTGAGAATGAACACCATCTGAAAGGATTACTAAAACTTAACATACTATTGAATGAGATATTTTTTAATACATATAACATGATTTTTTAAAATAATTACTACAATGAAATACGTATATATTTGAAGTTTTTGACAAATTTTAATTAAATTGTAAGAAAATACAGTATGTGAAAATTGTCAGAGTTTATAATTTCTCACTGTTTCCGAATGGTTCATTTTTGGACGATTTCATAACTCAATTTTGAACATTTTTTTTGTTGGGAAAAAAATTAGGTGAGCTAATTAAGTTAAAGTAGGCATAAAAAAAATTAAGTTGTGGTGAAACTTTAAGCGTCTCTTTGGTTTCTCTTCGCGTCTCCGTTGCGTTGGCGTGAACGGCAAAAACCTCCATCCTGGTAACGGCGTGCTGTTTGGATTCCATTTCTGCTCCGTTCTGTTGTGGCAACCTCCGTTCAACCTCCGTTCGCGTATAGGTGACCCTCTCCTACCTTCACTTAATGTCGTTTGGCCAAAAGACCACCGTACCTGATAGACTATCTATTCCAACAATAAAACTAGCTACTGGAAAAAAAGAAGAACAACAGTCACTTAATGATTCTATTTCATTCAACCATGAAAAGATACATATATATTCATTCTTGCTAACTTTACCCTAATAACCCAAAGCTTCTAGAAACTGAATGTAAAATTAAATAAAGTCATTTAGCCATTTTGGCCTTCTGGACTCCCGAATGGGCCTTGTTGGGAGTGGCCCAGTATGTGGTGCATCAATGCTGCCCGGATGGAGATGGGCCATGTCCTCAGGGCCCAAATTAACCGAACCATCTGGAGTAGTGGAGAAGCCATCTGAAGTGGTCACATGGTGGGGTAGAGCTGTCGGTGGATCAAAGGGTGCAGGCGAAACTTGTTGGGACTTGTGAGGATCAAACGATGGAGAGTGAGGCAGAGAAAAAGTAGGGAGCGGGTCTAGCTGGATAGCAGCTGAAGTTGTCACGTGGTGGGGCATAGCTGTTGGGGAATCCAACGGTTCCAAAAAAACACTTTGGGGCTTGTGTTGATTGGACGATGGAGAGTGATGCAAAGGAAAAGTGGAATCGGGAAGTGGAGAGTTAGGTGGCTTCAAAGATTTTGAAGCTTGTGAACTTGAGTCAGAAGAAGAATCTCGAGGGGGAAACTGAGAGGGTGAAGGATCTCTGAAATGGGAAGGGGGGTTTCACCGTGGAAAGCTCTCAACATTGAGACATGGAAGACTGGATGAAGCTTCGAGTGGGCTGGCAGGGCGAGTTCATAAGCTACCGACCCCACACGACGCACGATCTGAAAAGGGCCAAAGAATCTCCGAGCAAGCTTTTGTGAAGATCGACGAACAAGAGAACCTTGGCGATAAGGCTGGAGTCGGAGCCACACATACTCACCGATCTTGAAAGAAACATCTCGTCTATGAGCGTTTGCTTGAGTGACCATCCGCTGACGAGTTCGAAGTAGAGATTCACGGGCACATTTAAGAATCAGGCGTCGTTCCAGGAGGGCTTCTGCCAAGGAGGGTACAGTGACCATATCCGGAATGAAATCTGGGATTGAGGGAGGGTGGCGACCATAAAGGGCTCTAAAAGGGGACATGCCAATCGCCGAGTGGTGAGCAGTATTATACCAGAACTCGGCTAGGTGAAGGAAGCGGAACCAAGTGTTGGGCTGAGTCCCACAGAAACAACGTAAGTACCCTTCTAAAGTTCGGTTTAAAACCTCAGTTTGTCCATTAGTTTCTGGGTGATAAGCTGTGCTAAACTTTAATTTTGTACCCTGTGACTTGAACAGTTGTCTCCAAAAAGTACTGAGGAAAAAGGGATCGCGATCAGAAACGATGGAAGACGGAATGCCATGCAGACAGCAAATATCCACAGCGAATCGGTAGCCTAGATTAGAGGCTGTGAAATGCGTTGGAAGAGCCAGAAAGTAAGCAGATTTAGTGAATCGATCGCATATTACCCAGATGACGGTGTGCCCCATGGAAGTAGGGAGATGAGTCACGAAGTCCATAGACAGATCCTTCCAAACCTTTGAAGGTAAGGGTAATGGTTGTAGAAGGCCCTTCTTTTTAGTTGGTTCATATTTGGCCGATTGGCAAACTTGACAATTCTTGATGAAGTTTTTGACGTCCCTCTGCATACCAGGCCAAGAGAAAGAGGTGGCTAGGCGAGCCAAAGTGGGTTTCTGACCAGAGTGCCCCCCAGTAGGAGTGGAATGAAATTCTTGCAGCAAGGTGGATCTCAGATTAAGGCATTGAGGTATAAAATTTTTTTTCTTGACAGTAAGAAGCCTATTCTGACTTTGAAATTGTGAGTTGTCTTCTTGGGTCTGCTGGAATAATTTCTTTCCATCTGGGTCTACTGAGTAATATTCTTGCAGGGTGCGGAGGAGGTCTGGAACAATTGAAGAAATGGAGAGGAGCAAGGGGGGGTCGTCAGAATCAATCCTGGATAGTGCATCAGCTACCTGATTGCAAGGTCCAGGTCGGTATTCAATATCGAAACTATACCCTTGAAGTTTGTTAGTCCATTTCTGTTGTTCTGGGGTCTGTATGCTCTGAGTTAAGAAATATTTCAAACTTTGTTGGTCTGTGATGATTTTGAAATGGTTTCCCAACAGGTATTGTCGCCATTTTTTGACAGCCTCGGTGATAGCATACATCTCACGGACATAAGCCGAGGCACTGGACATGCGTGGGCAGAGGCGCTTGCTGAAGAAGGCAAGAGGATGACCCTCTTGGTGAAGGACTGCACCAATGGAAATTGCTGAAGCATCTGTCTCAATCACAAATGGCTTTGTGAAGAGGGGAAGGGCCAACACAGGAGCAGTAGTGATATGTATTTTTAATTTTTGAAATGCCTCTGTAGCTCTTGTATTCCATGTAAACTGTGAACCACGTAACAAGTCAGTGAGAGGAGCGGCGAGTGCGGCGTACTGTCTAATAAATCTTCGATAAAAACCGGTGAGACCGAGAAACCCGCGCAGAGCCGAGAGAGAACGAGGCAAAGGCCATTCCAGAATAGCTTTTACTTTATCTGGGTCTAGTGTCACTCCATCAGAGGAGATAGTGTGGCCTAAATAATGCACCATAGGAGTAGCAAAAGTACATTTGGATAATTTAACATAGTAACTATGAGTAACTAACAGGGATAAAACAGAATTTAAATGAAGAGCATGATCTGTTAGGGAAGAACTGTAAATTAAAATGTCATCAAAGAAAACTAAAACAAACCGCCTGAGGAAGGGTTTAAGGAGATCATTCATAGCGGCCTGAAAAGTAGCTGGGGCATTAGCTAAACCAAATGGCATAACCAAAAATTCATAATGACCTTCCCATGTGCGAAAAGCTATTTTGTGAGTGTCTGAGGGGTGAACTCTGAGTTGGTGATAGCCAGAGCGAAGATCGATTTTAGAGAAAATTGTGGCAGTTCCTAGTTCATCCAGTAGTTCATCAATTGTAGGAATAGGGAATCTATCCTTGATGGTGATAGCATTAAGAGCTCGATAATCGACACAAAAACGCCATGAGCCATCTTTTTTTTTTCACTAATAGGACAGGGGAAGAGAAGGGACTTCTGCTAGGTGTGATGATGCCATCTTGTAGCATGTCATTAATTGGTCATAGCAGTTTTCTGAAAATGAGGGTATCTGTAGGGTTTTGCATTTACTGGAGCAGTGTTTGGGAGAAGAGGAATGTGATGGTCATGGGATCTAGGTGGGGGAAGACCTTGAGGTTTAGCAAAGATAGAGGAGTGGGATATTTTGTTTGGTGTTTGGATCACGTGTGGGTGGGTCTATTTTAGGGCTTGGTTTTCCGATGTGGCTGTGTAGGGGGCGGTGGTGGAGGGGATGTGGTGGTGGGGTGCTATGGTGGTGAAACCGTGGGTGAAAGGGGCTGTGCAGAGGATGGTTGTGCTGTGTAGTGGATGATGAACCATGGGTGGATTTTTTTGTTTTGGGTGTATAGTAAAAACTTAATTTTTTGGAATTTTTTTAAAATTTCAGAATCTAATTTTAATTTAGTTATGAGTTTTTGAATTTTATTATAATGTAAAAATTTATGATAATAGTGACTATGTGTACCTTTGGCTAATTAAAAAAATACATGATTATTAAAATAAATCTATTAGCAAAAACAAAATAAATTGAATACGCTATATAACTTTCAATATTGAGAAAGTTATGAAAAATTACCATCAATGATAATTGATAAAGAATAATTTTTAGATTAATTGATTGATTGAGTGAGTTAATTAAAACCTGATAAATTAATTGATTGAGTTAAAATGTTTTAGTAAAATTAGATACTAAATATAAAGATACATTCTAATTATATATGATGTCATCTAATTAAAAAATACATTCTAATTATATATAATATCATCTAATTTGTTAAAATATATTTAAATTTATTAAAAAATACATTTTAATTATACATGATATTATCTAATTTGTTAAAAAATAGAACAATATATATAAATATATATTGTGTTATTTATGAAAATATATATATATATACAAATTTTGATATAATATATAATATATATACATATTCAATATTTTTTCACTAACACCCTTTTTGGTAATTTTCTATCAAACCACTATTTACCCAACCTAACTTTTTCTCTAACCAAACATAATTACTACTTCTCAACCCACTTTTAAAAAATTAACATCCAAACACAACTCCGTTTATAAAACCCCAGTTATCTCAACCAGGTTATCCCAACGAATAACCAAACAAACCTTAGGTCTTAAATTAAAGCGGGTTTCAAAGTTCAACGAGTATTTGTATAAATATTTTTGGGTTACTCTTTAATAGGATTATCACATTGGTAAAATTGAAATCTACATGCTTAAATACACAAGTTATTCATTGTTTAATTAATTTAACTGATCTTTATTGGTGTGATTTTGTACAATAAACATCAAGATAGATATAAGTAGTTAAGCATTGAATTTATGTTTTTAAGATTAAATGTTCAAATTTCACCGATGTAAATAACTTCTTAGTATTAATTTTAATGAGCTTCCAAACTTGCGTTATTAAATTTTTCTTAATAAAAAATGTTGTAAAATAAGTCATACTATTTATGTAAATTAGTTTTTCATCATCATACATTTGAAGCAGTTTTAAAAAATTTTAAATTAGTACAATAAATTATCCTATTTTAGTAAATTATTTTTTCTTAATACTTTTACAGTTTATTTATAAAGTTACATTTTTTGGTCAACACAGAGAGTAATAAGGATTCATTAAGAATCAATAGACATTAGTGATGATGTTAGAACTCAAAAGGGTGATTTTAAGAATTTAAAGTGTTTTATGCAATCTAGATATTTTTGGACTATCAAATAAAATTTTTGTTATAGTTACTAAGTAATAAAGGGTTAAACAAGAAATTAAGTCTATATCAAAAATAATGATATTGGTAGTAACAAAAATATTCCAAGGAATTAAATATGCCTATATTGAACTAGTAAGAATTGTTTAGTATTTTCTGGTATCTAAAGATGATTAGTAGGTAGAAAGAAATATATATACATATAATTTGCTAAGAGTAAGTATTTGAATTTACTATAAGAATATTTTACTACGAGACTTAATTCAAAATAACTACAACTATACCGTTCGTATAAACTAGATAGACTATTGTGTGTTTGACAAATATGATGTTTGGATGATTATGCATGGTTGATTGTTTATGTGTGATTGACTAAATATGAGTCTACTTGTTAGTAGTCATGTGATGATTAGACTATATGTTTCTATGTGTATAATCCCGATGATTCTTGTAATGAAAATGAATGGATTATGTATGAATGTAAATTATTGATTGAATGATATGAAATGATGAGTAGGGTATGTACGAGTATATGTAATAAGAAAGAATGTATTATGTTGTGATGCATTGATAAATCATTATATAAAGAATAAAAACAATAATAAGTCTCGGTAAGGATCCTGATATGATATGGCAATGGAATGAATGATGATAAAATAGATCTGATGGGATGATGATGCGCTGAGACGCAAGTTCCTACCTAGAGAAATGATAAAGATGCATACTCAACTCCTCTTTCATTCTTAATTATCGAAGGGAATATATTATTATAATTATTAAAAGAATAATAATAATAATAATTAATCAGACAGCCAATCAACAACCAGTAGAAGCTAAGTATACACCTACAGAGCTAGAATAACCCATACCCTTAGAATAGTCCTATCCAATATTGACAAAATTATATCACAAATGACTTAGGGTAAATCCCTGGCTAGACCCATTTTCTCTAAAGGATAATTGAAAGAGGTTCAAAAGGCAATATAAAATAAACCCGATGTTAAGAATGAAAGCGGCTGTTAGGGAGACCCAACCGATGATGAGTGTGATGAAAATTAAAAAGAAATATATGTGAAACATACATCATTTGCATAAGCTTTTTATGGAAAACTAGAGCATACATCGGGGTACGCTGGAGAACATTCGCGTTCGATCCCCAAATAGGATCTTAGGAGTACAATTGGGTCAGGCATCCAATGGCTTGGATTCGTGCCCGATGCCGGACGTTCCATGGAAAGCCTAATGTACTTTGACTAAAGACGAAGCGTAGCTGGGATGGTGTAGAGCCAAGTCCCATTATAATGTAATGAGATGAGATGGATCCATATTTATGTAGAACCTGTGAGTCCTTGGTACCCAGTGATGTGATGTGTGGGGGATTCGGTGGGCTCCGATCACTCTAGTACAGAAATGTTGTGTCCAAGGATACTTGGGTAGGATAAGTTCTGATATGATATGATGATGAGATTTAGGCCCATATGCATCATGATGGCTAAGAAAAGATTAACTGAATGGAATGGAACCTATGCATTACACTACATTCCCTAATTGAGTTTGTGTTTGATTGTGATTATTGATTGTTATATTATTGATAATATTTTCGTTGAGGAACTAGTGTTAAAACTTTATGAAATACTTAGTGGTGATGGGAAGAGCAGGAAGTTGTATATTCAGGGATGATAGAGAGGTTGAGTGGTGATAGATAACTTAGAATGGATTAATTAGGGACCCTTGTTATGAATGTTAGAAACATAAATTTTATAGGCTTGTACTGCGTAGGAGGGATGTCAAGAATGACACCCTCTAATTGTTGTGGAAGAAGAGACTCACCCTTATAATGTTTTTCCTAATCTTCCATCGGACCACGCTCTCGTGCTTGTAGGGACCAGAGTATATACTACGCGTTGAGGATTAGCCAGACTCTCCTTGACCGATGATGATTAGGATAAATGTCTTCTTTCATGTTTTGAATGGGAGCCTGTGTGCCCCTGATTTTTAGTATGTATAGTTTACTGTTTACGACCATGTATTGTATATAACAGTGTTATGTATAATGTATTTGTTCCACCAAATTTTTCTTATAAAAAAAGACTTCCATATTTTTTTAAAACTCATAACCTCTTAGTTAAATATGATGATCTAATGGAAGGGATTGTCCTAGTTAACCAAGGGTGTTATAACTACACTCATTAACGTAAGCTTACACTGGTTGTATGGTTAGAATCAGGCCCATTCTAGAGGCTGGGCATACGCTCAAGCTACGCAAGACATGTTCCAAGTCTAGAGACCTAGCGTGCACACGCCCATGCCACCATCTACTTATGCCCACACACCAGCCTTTAATCAGTGCCTCAACATGCCCATGCTTGCATCCAATGTACACGCTTAGGTTCTGGACCAGAACTCACTAAGCCAATATAACTATATGCCCTCCAACATGAGCACACATACATATGCAAGGGAACAATTGAATTTATGTGTTGTAGCTTTTTTACCTTGTAACTTTAGTAATTTAAGTTAGGTTATTTATTTGTATAGTCTTTATGGACCTATTAACAATAGTTAGTTATCAATTTTAGTAGTTTTTCAATTACTATATAAGTGTTTAACACTTTATAATTAGACACAAGATTTAGTTTCAGATTCTCATTTTTCAAAATTCACTCTTTTTTTATAATTTCTCTCTCTCTTAATTCTCTCATTTCTCTGAACATGCAATTCTTTGTAATTCATCTCTCTCACTCCATGAGTGGCTAATTGTCTCAGATTGGGATTGGTAGAGGCTATTATTGTGACATCACTCCTTAAATAAGGTCTATTTTATTCAATTTATTGATTTTCATAATAAATTTTTTACGTTTCTGATAATTAAATTACATCACAATAATAATAAAAATATATCTTATAAAAATTACCCAAATTATAATTTAGAATAAATAATTTATAGTCCTAAAAATCATTTAAGTTGAAGAAAACCCAAAACCTGAAACAGGGGTCTGACGCTACGCGCCAGTCCCACGCTGGGCGTGAGAGTGCATTCGTAGCCCTGACGCTGAGCGCCAGAATGATGCTACGCGTGGGCTTATCAGTGACAGCACCTAATGCTGTCACACATTTTAGGCCTTTTGACTAATTACTAACTTATCCAATTAGCTCATTTCAGGTCCAATTGCCACAAAACTTAATGGTCCATATGTTTTCCCCATTCTGAAACTATTGGCGATGTTCGTTCGCCAAAATTCCAACATATGCTCAAATTATGCATGAAATACAACTTAACCACTTTATGTGCAACACTCTTGCACCAAATACCCTGAATGATTCTTAAATGATCCAAAGCCAATATCACTAATGGAAAAAATGGATATAACAACGGGATATTATTCACGGGTAAAAGAGGATCAGTGATAAAAACATGCACGGTGGCATTTTTGAAATTATAAGGTGAACGTTTTAATCAGAGAAAACTATATATCCACGGTTAACATCATAACCGTGAACGTACCCATCAATATATATTCACGGTTGAGGAGTCAACCGTGGATATATAGTACCTGAAATATATATCAATGGTTGTGATCACAACCGTGAATATATATTGATGGGTACGTTCACGGTTATGATGTGAACCGTGGATATATGTAGATGTCAATATTCACGGTTGTATTTCCAACCGTGGATATATAGTTCAGGTTTTAGGGTTTAATCACTGGGTACTCTATGTCCACGGTTGTTTCTATAACTGTGAATATAGATTTAATATTTATCCACGGTTACGATACCAACCGTGGATATATAGTTAACATTTATCCACGGTTGTTTGTTAAACCGTTAATATATGTTTAATATATTCACGGTTGTGAGGGGGAACCGTGAATATATATCCTTTCTGAAACTTCAAAAGCCGCGCCTTTCATTCTTTTTTCAATTTCTCCTTACTTTCGCTGGTTATCGTCTTCTTCCTCGTCCTGCTCTTTGTTGGTCGTAGGCTTCTGGGTTCACTTCCTTCTTCTTTCGCGTGCCCTTCTTCTTCTTCGTTCAGCATTGTCAGGTAAGTGCTTCGTTGCCCTTCTTCTTTCGTTCACTTTTTAACCTCTGCTTCGTTGTTATGCTGTATAATCGTAATGGGTTTGCTTTGTTCTCTCTGTTTGTGTGTTTATTGTTGAAGCTGAACTCTGTCTCTGCTATTTTGACATTGCCTGTGACATTTTCATTGTTGTGGAGACGAGAAATGGCTGACGAGAATTGATATCTTTTTCATTGTTGTTATTTTAACATTGTTGCTATTTTTACATTGCCTCTGAACTCTGTCTCTGTCTCTGCTGAAATGGGTGATGAGAATTTTATTGTTTGTGCACCAAAAAAATGAAAGAATTGATATCCTTCAGAACAAAATATGTATTGAAATCAATTACCAAAAAAAAAGTACTGAAATAAAAACATTAGCTGTAATGATCATACTGTTTTTGAGGTTGCAATATCTACAAAATTAGAATCATTTTAAGAAAAAAATATTTTAAAGGGAAATTACTTAGATATACATCATAGCTGGTGTTTTAAGAAATTAAATTGAGGAAACATGGAATTTGTTATAAGAGTTTTCTATCACATATAGCATATACCCATACATACATAAAAAAATTATAGAAAGTTTGTATTAGGAGAAGTATGTACTTATCCTACTTACGGTAGGTAGGAATTGGTCTTCCGTGTTACAATAATTTAGCGTAATAACACCATCGTTGCATAAATCCCACAAAAAATAAAATCTTACATCAATGTGTTTACTCCTTCCATGTAGAACTAGATTTTTAGACAATGTAATGGTAGAAGCATTATCACAAAATATAATAGTTACTCCTTCATGGAAGTAGTTTAGATGCTCTAAAATTCTTCTTGACTAAAAGTGACCCAAAAAAAAGTGACCCAAAAATAAAATGAATCAATATGGATTTTTGACCAACCCAACCCGGGCCACCATGTTTAAAAAATAAAAATCCAATACCAAACAAAACTTGAAAAATGTCATAATCCAACACCATATCCATAATTCATAAAATAAAAGTTCAACCCTCATGTATCAAATTCCATAATCCATCATCCAACACCATAGTTCTACTTGAAAATACCACAATTATATAATGTTATTTCTGTTGCTATTTTTTCTCTCATAATGTTATTTGTTTATGTTTGTATGTATATGGTTGTCAATGTTGTGAACTCGTAGGCTCATACTAGCTAACTGGTATGAGGATGTGCATGAGTGAACCGTAGTTCCCCGTTTGAGATTCGACACAAATGGTCATTAAATTAATTAATGTCATCATTTGTTTTGAATCTTGAATTGTCCGTTTGGACAGTTTTGGATGAACAATTATTTTTTATACGCCACTGTTAGTATGTACAAGTTAGGAGTTATTTTAAAATTTGATAAACTTTCGGTAACTTGTATTTTGTGTTGTTCTCTGGGTGCATATTTGGTTGTGGTTGAATTTGATTTGACCACTCTCATTTTGTGTACTCAGAGACCAATGCGAAATGCTGTCGAAATTTCATCAAATTTTAAAATAAGTCCTAACCTATATATATGAATGACGTATAAAAACAATTGTCATGCTGAATGGGTATAGGACCACCACCTTTGTATAAAAAGTGAGGTTGATCATAGCACCTTGTAAACAGTTGGTATGGATCGGAGTTGGATAACTGCATCACGCCTAAGTCTGGAGTACGAGGGGGGAGTTGAATCATTTATAGAATTCGTAGCGAGGAATGCAGTGGGGGTGAATGGAAAGTATTTTTGCCCTTGTGTTAAATGCTTCAACCTGCGTCGGGTAGACTTGGAAGAGGTGCGAGAACATCTACTGTGTGACGATTTTCTACGTAGTTATACGCGTTGGATATGGCATGGTGAAGATGTGGTGGTGGCAAGTAACAGCTCTCAGACTAAAAATCGAAGCTCGATGCATGACAACGATGTCGACATGGATGACCGACTCGAGGATATGATCCGTGATGTAGGGGTAGAAGGTTTTAAGAAAGCTCATGTATATACAACTCTGTGTGAGGACTCTGATCAGCCGTTGTATCCAAACTGCCTCAATTTCACGAGGTTATCAGCAGTTTTGCGATTGTTTAATTTGAAGGCCATAAACGGGTGGACGGATAAAAGTTTCACTGACTTACTGAAGTTGTTGAAAGAAATGCTCCCAGCTGGAAACACCTTGCCGAAAAGTAACTATGAGGCCAAAAAGGTGTTGTGTCCTATGGGTTTGGAGTATGAGAAAATACATGCATGCCCAAATGATTGTGTATTATTCCGGGGTGAGTTAGAAATGCTGCATCGATATCCTAGATGTGGGGTGTCACGGTATAAGAAGAAAGAGGCGGATTCTGATGAGGTATGCACTAAAGGGTCTCCTGCAAAGGTGTTGTGGTATCTACCTATAGTTCCAAGACTAAAGCGTCTGTTTGCCAATGCAGATGATGCAAAACTTATGAGATGGCATGCTGATGAGAGGGTTGTTGATGGACTACTTAGGCATCTGGCCGATGGGTCGCAATGGAAGAAAATGGATAGGATTTTTCCAGAATTTGCCAATGAACCAAGAAATGTTAGGCTTGCACTAGCCACAGACGGCATGAACCCGTTTAGGAACCTGAGCACAAACCATAGTTCGTGGCCTGTTTTGTTGTTTGTTTACAACTTGCCGCCATGGTTGTGCATGAAGCGAAAATATGTGATGTTATCAATGATGATTTCTGGTCCACGACAACCGGGGAACGACATTGATGTATATTTAACTCCATTGGTTGAAGACCTCAAAAGGTTGTGGGAAGACGGGGTTGAAGTGTTTGATGGGTTTACCAGGCGATCATTCAAATTGCGTGCCATGTTATTTTGCACAATCAATGACTTTCCAGCGTATGGTAACTAATCTGGGTACAGTGTGAAGGGTCATAAAGCTTGTCCAGTATGTGAGGAGGGGACTAGTTCTGTGCGATTACATCATGGCAGGAAAAATGTTTATCTTCGACATCGAAGGTTTCTTAAAGAGAATCATCTGTTTCGAAGGTTGAAGAAGTCGTTTAACGGTGCCCAAGATTTTGAAATGGCTCCTCCACCACTATCTGGTCGCCAGGCATATGAAAAGGTGAAGGACGTCAACGTGCAATTTGGTAAGTGTGAAAAACAGCACCCGACACAAAACAACTGGAAGAAAAGGTCAGTGTTTTTTGACCTGCCATATTGGAGGGAGCTTGATGTAAGACACTGCATTGATGTAATGCATGTGGAGAAGAATGTGTACGACAGTTTAGTTGGTACACTCTTAAACATACCCGGGAAGACTAAGGATGGCCTAAACTCGCGTATGGACTTAGAGTTGATGGGGATACGTCAGGATTTGCATCCACAATCAAAGGGCAAAAGAACATATTTGCCTCCAGCATGTCATACGTTATCCAGAAAAGAAAAGCAAAGTCTGTGTGAATCGTTACGAAGTGTGAAAGTTCCGTCTGGTTATGGCTCCAACATCAACTCTTGTGTTTCCATGAAAGATTTGAAGTTAGTTGGGTTGAAGTCTCACGATTGTCACATGTTGATGCAGCAGTTTCTGCCTATCGCCATTCGTGACATTCTTCCTAAAAATGTGAGAAATGTCATAACAAGGTTGTGTATGTTTTTCAATTCCATATGTTGCAAGGTAATCGTGCCCGGCGAATTGGATGTGTTGGAACAGAAAGCATCACTTATATTATGTCAGCTTGAAATGTATTTCCCGCCCTCTTTTTTTGACATAATGGTCCACTTAATCATCTATTTGGTGAGAGAGGTCCGTTGGTGTGGTCCAGTGTTCTTACGGTGGATGTATCCCGTTGAGCGATATATGAAGATATTGAAAGGGTATATGAAGAACCAACGTCGTCCTGAAGCTTCAATTATGGAAAGATATATTGCAGAGGAAGCAATTGAGTTTTGCACTGAATACATGTCACATGCTACAAGCATTGGTATTCCAACGACTCGTCATGAAGGGAGATTGGATGGGAAAGGAACGATTGGAAAAAAAGTGAAGAGCATGCCACGTGCTGATGTCCTTCAGGCACACTTGTATATTTTAAACAACACGGACGACGTGCAACCGTATCTAGCCACACACAAGGAGCTAGTCAAGAAAACCAACCCTAAAATGACTGAAAAATGGTTGTTGAATGAACACAACAAGAGTTTCATGCAGTGGTTCAAAAAGACCGTTCTGAAAGATGCATCTGCATCCTCGACATTACATCGACTGGCACAGGGCCCGAACTTTGATGTCCTCACCTTTTGTGGGTATGACATAAACAACTATTCGTTTTATACAAGGACACAGGATGAAAAGAGTACAAATCAAAACAGTGGAGTGATGGTTGTGGCTCAGTCAATGCATTTCTCAACTGCAAAGGACAACAACCCTGTAATGGCCGAGTCATGCTACTTTGGTGTGATTGAAGATATATGGGAAGTTGATTACGGTCCCTTCACCGTTCCTGTGTTTAAATGCAAATGGGTTGACAATAAGAACGGTGTCACAACTGATGATTTAGGAGTTACGTTGGTGGACCTCAACAAGATAGGGCATAAGGACGAACCATTCATAATGGCAACGCAGGTGAAGCAAGGTTTTTATGTGGCTGACCCAGCTAACAAACGGTGGTCAATTGTTATCCAAGGTAGACACATTGGAGACCCCAATGTTGATATTGTGGACATTCCATCAACTACAACACGTATTCCAACATCTGTCGTGGAACATGACATAGATGATGTAGTTGCCAGTCGTCATGACCACCATGAGGGCTTGTGGGAAAATATTTCATCTTAATAGGGTATTAATCTTGTTGGTGAGACATTGAATTACATGTTATATTAGTTATTCGTTGTTTTAAATGTTATATTAAATATTTGACAGTTTTTTCCTTGTTTGGACAGATACTCATGGCTGACCAGGATGGACGATCCAGGTCCGACTCACAGGCCAGTGGTTCCTCTGCTTGGAAGAGTAGAGGTGTTACCCGGATGCCAGATGTCGCATGTAGGCGTCACTGGGGAGAGAGGCTAGTTGTTGAGATGGATGTCAACACCGGTAGATTTAGTGGACAGCATGCCACGAAGTTGAGCAGTTATCTGGGGGTTGTGGTACGGTCGAAGGTGTCCATCATTATCCCCGACTGGGATAGTGTCGAGGAGGTGGTGAAGAACCAGCTATGGAGTGATGTTCTGGTAACTTAGATATTATTTAAGTTTTATTTTAGTGTATTATTTCATGTAACTCTTAATAAGTACTCCTTTATGGACTAACTCCTTTCATGTAGGATTCTTTTGACATACCATCTTCCGACATAGCAAGGAGGAAGGTCCTCGGTATCATGGCTGAGCGATGGAGGTCGTTCAAATCCATACTCACCACGAGGTATATTAAACTTTAAATTCTTAATCAACGCTTCACCAAATTGTACCAATCCTTAGTTTTAATGTACCTTTCATTGTAGGTATGTATTCGGGGATGACCAAGGAAAGTTCCCTGGAGAGAAATATCCATTCATCGATCAGGAGACCTGGGATGCTTTTGTTGCATCTAGACATTCTGCCGAGTTTCAGGTACATTGGTTTTTAGATGATTAAATTATGTATAATTTATACGGCTAACTGTGAATATTTTTTTTCTTGTTGTAGGAGACCAGAAAGAAAGCCAAGGAGACTAGGAAGCTAAATGACTGCCCACACACACTGTCACGTGGGGGTTACCATAGGTTGGAGGAGCGGCTGGCACAGGAGAGGCTGAGTCAGTGTCAGACTGACACTGGTATTGTGGATCCCCCTTCCCCACCTGCACGCCACGACAAATGGAAGCGGGCTAGGATCAAGAAGAGTGGGGAATACACTTCCTCACAGGCTCAGGAGGTTGCCTCACGGATAGTAAGTATTCCCCTTTATATCAGTGTCTGTTTTTCAGTTTACGTGAAGGAAGTGAATACTAACTTGTTTGGTTTCAGGATTCCTTGGTTGAGCAATCAACCCAAGGGTCTTTCGTAGCCCATGGACGGGAGGATATTTTGACTACCGCCATTGGCAGGCCAGAGCACCTAGGAAGAGTGCGTGCTATTGGTCGAGGTGTAGGTAAGTGCTAACTAACTCTATGCCTTCATTTTGTTATCTGTTAAACAATTATGGGCTAATCATTCATATTTCACAGGCCTCCGTGCCTATTACGGTGCTCCCGACCCTACCCCATCCCTTGAGCAAATGGTGGAGAAAAAGGTGGCTGTTGTGAAGGTTGAGTACCAGGAGGAGATATCTAGGCTCCACCAGGAGATGGCCCGATTCAGGGAGGAGATGAAGGCCTCACTCAGCCACCACCAGGAGACTACTGCACCAGCCAGCGACCCACAGGTTAGATTCTTTATTTAATTTCCTCAATTTTATTGTTTGTAATCACTTTATTTCATTGTTGAATAACTTCTGCTTGATGTGTAAATATGTAGGTACGGAAGGTTAGCACTAAGGGGTCGTGCGCTGCGGCTGACCCTGACGATGACGGGGTCGAGCCACCAGACACCCGTCAATGTGACCTGTTCATTGACGGGTCAGAGGAGCCAGTTGCCACTGGTATGGTGTACAACTTATTCCCTGTGGTTCACCATCAGACATTACCTGATGGTATGTCCAGGGTCTCGGTTGTGCTCGTCCTCAAGGAGGATGCTGCTGTGCCAGTGGCAACTCAGGAGGTGAAGACCGTCGGTCAGGCGGTGGGCCATTTTCTGATGTGGCCCAACAGACTTCTGGTGATTGCCCCTGGATAGGTAAAAACCCTAAACACTAACTAGCTTTATTTCCTTGTCAATTATGGTACAAAATGTGATGGTTGTCAATTGTTCAACAGGAACAGACATTGAAGAAGCCAGACCCGGCCAAGGATCCCATCCGGATGCTATGGCGCATCGGGTATGAGCAAGCAGACGACACTGTTCAGGTCCCATGGCAGCCACTAGTGTTCAGCCATCCCAGTGATTTTCCAGTTTACGTTACAAATTCTGACATTTGTGACATTATTACGGGGACGTCGATGCTGAACGGCTCCATCTTTCAGTTATGGGAGCTGTAAGTATATCCTTGTTTTGTCCAATTTTTTCATTATACAAGTTATTTGTCGCTAACCATGTCTTAACTTGTTTAGGTTTTTGGCAAAACTCTGTGTGGACTTGGGTTTCCAAGGAACTTACGGTTTCTTAGAGCCTTCTCTCATACAGAGGCAAGGAAACACCTCGCAGAACACCCAGACATACATCCAGAATTGGATGTTTGAGTCTGGGAAGTCTATATACATGGGCCCCTATCATAAAGGGTAATATTCTATTCCATAATTATTGTCATGATATTTTGCATTTTGAAGTCTCACTTATCACTCGTAACTGCAGGGCTCACTGGACGCTTCTGGTGATCTGTTCGAAGGACTATCTTGCTCTGTACTTTGATAGTTTGCATCGGACAGCTCCACAAGACCTGAAAGATATAGTAGACCGGTAAGTTCATCCCTAAAAAATAACCACAAATTCGATTACATCATTTTTAGAACTATACAATTCTAACTTATCTTGTGTTTTGTTTGACGTAGGGCGGTGGTTGGATACAATCTACTGATTGGAAACAAGCCCAAAGGAAAAACAGTTGTATGGGTGTACCCAAAAGTAAGTCAATCGTATTCATTCAAATCTTCAGTACATATTTTTTAAGTTTCGAATTCACTTATTCTATACTATATGTCCATTGTAGTCTTACAGGCAGAAGGGTACCTTTGAGTGTGGCTATTTCGTCATGCACACTATGCTGACCATTGTCCAACATCATTTAGTAGATGGATGGACAGAGGTAAGTCTCATCATTTGGACTACTTTTCTCCAATTTCATCAATTTCATGTAATAAATAAAGCTTTTGTTCTAATTGTTTTGTGCATTGTTTGCAGTACTTTAATGACCGGTCATTTTTCCCAAAGGAACTTGTAGATGATGTTAGAAGGCAATGGGCCTTACACTTCATTGAACTTAGGCAAAGCTAAATATAGGATCTTTATTCTTTTATATATGTATCTAGTAGGATTTAGGGTTTACTTTTATTAGATTACATTCAACTTAATTGTATATACTTTCATTTTTTAGGTTGTTATGAATTGATATAGAAAATAAATTGTTATATATATACATACCATTCTTTTGACATAGTGTTGCTGTGGCATACTGTATACTGTACTGGTTTGTCTAAATGCAGGGTTGGGAAACGATAAAACAGAATCCATATTAAAAAAAAAACCTCAGTATTTATTCACGGTTATGGCAACAACCGTGAATATAGACTATATTTATCCACGGTTACTACCATAACCGTGGATATAGATACATTTTATCCACGGTTGTCCATCACAACCGTGAATATAAGTATGGATTGGTTTCAGTTACATCCACTTATATTCACAGTTATGATGGATAACCGTGGATATAGATACATTTTATCCACGGTTGTCCATAATAACATTGAATATAAGTAGTTTGTAACTAAAACCATTCCATATTCACGGTTGTGATGGACAACCGTGGATAAAATGTATCTATATCCACGGTTGTCCATCATAACTGTGAATATAAGTGGATGTAACTGACACCTTTCAGTTCTTATATTCACGGTTATGCTCGATAACCGTGAATATAAATAGTAAGTTATATTCACAGTTGTTCTTAACCGTGGTTAGATGTCATTTATTACCACAGTTGTTAACCGTGGTTAAAGACCATCATCTACTACCACGGCTGCAACAACCACGGTTCTTTAACCGTGAATAAAGGCCTTTTTTAACCGTGATTATATCCATTTTTTCCACTAGTGTATATACCACTTTTAAGTATTCTTATGAACCTATTAATACCTTGCAAAGATATTGAAACTCACCGAAACTCAAATTCACCTATCCAGTTTCTTAAAATTATAAGGATGGCTGCTAGTTCAAATCTCTAAATCTATTTGCTTTATCAATACAACATTCAATCATTTCAAGCAGCCATTTTAGCACTCATACATTCACAGAACATGCCTATAATGCATGATTTACTATAGTATGGCTCTATGCCATAACCATAATCATTCAACAGTACCTGGTCATCACACATGATGATATTTAATGGCTCAATGCCATTATATAATCACATCACCCAAACCACACACATATTATACTATGCATAAGTTCACACTCCCACAGATTTACACACATATCCACATATATCTACTGATGATGCATGATTTATCTTTAATTCTCCATTTTAAATGTGTATAATTTGCCATCACTTAGTGTGTAACATATTGCATTTTAACATATTTTTATCATTTGATCTTTATGTAATATTTGATTTTTAATATGTGCCAAAAGAAAATAGATCAAAGAACTCAAGAATTCCAATCCAAAATGAAGATCAAAGTGCCTAAGGATCAAAGGAATCAAGGTATATGCAAAAAGATCTCAAAAAGGGTGAAAAAGTATGCAAATTATGGAGAATCAGGGGGATGAATTCATCCCCCTCCTGAATCGATTCACACGGATTTAATGCACCTAGGAAGTGAAATTTTGAAATATGAATCGATTCACAAGCCTATTGAATCGATTCACACGAGTATTTTTTTGCCCAGAATTGCATTTTGGAACGCATGAATCGATTCATTTCACTATTGAATCGATTCATGAGTGAATTATTGGCTTATAAACACGTTTTCAAGCTTCTGGATAGTGGGCAAGGCACTGAAGATGTTGGGCAAGGCACTCAAGCTGATCATGGAGCACTTAAATTGATAATGGAGCACCATGGAATTGTAAATTCAAGAGTGCATCTCCCATTATGAATTAATTATGGCATTAGTTTTGCTTTCTGATTCCTATAAATAGGCACAAGAGGAAGGCTTGTAATACACCATTCTTCATTGAAGGAAGTCATTCGTTCTCTGTTCCTCTTCTTCTCTGTTGGAATTTTTCCAGCAAGTTCTTCATTTCCGGGTTAGTTTTGTTGTTTGTAGTTGTAATTATGGAGGGCTAAAACCCTTAGATTGATTTTCTTGGAGAATGTTGTAATGTAATTTTGAGGTCACTAATTTTAATATAGTATGCTTTTATTATTGTTATTTCTTCATAATCATTCTCTACTTATTTAATTCCATTTTGTTTAATTGAATTTGTATGCTTAATCAGTTTAATTATTCAAATGGAGTAAAATAAGATTTCAAATTAGAATGGATTAAGGAAATATGCATGCTTAATGAATATTTTCATAATCACTTTTAATAATTATGGTTTGCTTAATTCCATAATTTGAGAATAGATTATGTATATAGGCGATGTTCTTATGTATGCTCAATAATTCCTAGATTTTAAGATCTTGACTCCTTTTGCTTAATTAGGATGCTTGATTAAAATATTCATTTTTAAATGAAAGTAAAGGAATTGTGAATTGAAAAAGACGCTTAGTTGATCAATTCAAATTGAGCTAAGAAATTAACATTAATAAGTATACAAATTATTTTTAGTGAACCAAGGATAAATTTATTTACAATACTCCAAGAAAATCAATCGCTTGTTATTTATTGTTTTAAATCCTTTATTTACCTTGTTTTAATTTTAATTGTGACAACAAAAATCAATCAAACCCCCCCCCCCCAATTGTATGTTAGTGAACTTATGTTTGTAAAAATTTTTAGTTGTTTAGTTTTGATTTTTAATTGTTAAAAATTAGTTTAAGACTTGATTTTTCCTAAATTTTTGTGTTGATCCTTGAGAGAACGACCTAGGTTGACACCCTAGTACTACGTTAATTAATTTTAATGTACTAATTTGACGGAATCACGACTGTAAAAATATACACGTCATCTACCGATGGCTCAGTGCCTTAGGCATCACAAACAAGTAACAACAACATATACTTCTGCAAGTTTACAAGATAATATATTCACATATGAATATATACAAGATGTACATTCTATACTCCTCTGGCATTATTCCTTGCTCACTTTGTACTGGTTTCCGCAGCATCCGCAACATCCTTGGGTTTATTCACCGTGAACATAAAGTAAGGGTGAGTATATATCGTAAGAATGATACAACTACATATCAGAGTTGATATCACCTGGAGAATCTCATTCTCCTGCCTGGGTTATTGATCCACTAAACTCTCCTCATATGAACCCAACATATCATAATCCATCATAATCATCATAAATTCATTATGTTCACATCATAACAAATATCTCGCAATATTGAGATAAATTAATTATAAGCACCCATACTTAATCAATTCATTCACAATTCATTATTTCAATCATATCATTATCATATCAATGCAATAATCTGCATATCAGTCAAGGAGTATAATTCACAACTGACACTCATATACATCAGATACTTAGTATCTGGATACTAACGAATCAGCCACCAGCTAGGAGTCCACCGACATCCCGTGAACACATCCTGGTTCACCGAGCCCAGTATCATAAACTGTCTCCCCACCTCAACCACTGGATCTCTTCCTGGATCACTGGGTAGCTCAAATGGGCCTCTACATGAACCACGAGAGCCAAAAGTGAGGGGTAATCTATACCGAATGGCTGTCCACAACACATATCATGCACATACAGTATATAACAATTTATCTCATCATATACACATTATTCATTTTAAGTCATGAATATACCTTATACAATCATTAAATGATTTTGGCATACAAGCCAACTCACAACATAAGAATCACATCTCAGCATAAAAGCCACATCTCGGCATAAACACCACATCGCTCAGCATAAAAGCCACATCTCGGCATAAAAGCCACATCTCTCGGCATAAAAGCCACAACCTTTAAATATCATAATCATACTTAACATTCATAATATTCACATAATCAAACATAACTTTATATATTCTATATCACGATAATTCAATATTTCATCACTCTCCATTATGCACATTCTAGACATACTTTATATATTATTTCCCATCTTATTCACAATTCACATCTTATTTATTACCATTTTATTTTTCATAATTGTCAAATACAACATATGACCACATACCTAAGCTAATCATATATTCTCCCATATATATATATTTATATATATATATATATATATATCAATCTCATACTTTCACAGATTTATTTTCCAACATAATTATCACAAATCTGTAATCAAATATATACTATAATACTCCCCTTACCTCACTGTCGACGCTCTAAACTCAATTACCAAGATCAATGCGCCGCAACCACTAAAAGATAGAATTACAAAAAGGTTTAAGGTTTTAACCGTTCAAACCTTAATCCAACTCAAGAATATGCTTAGAAATTACTTTCTAAAGCTTTAGAAGCTTACCACAACTAAAACCACAAGTTCTCCGAGAAACCCCTTTTTTCGTTAATCTTTCAACCGCCTTTTCGCAACCTATATAAAGCGGAATTCAAATTCGTCACTCAATCCTTCTTTTGAACACCATAAGGAAACTTTTAACCGGTTTAGAATCTTAAAATTCAAAGTTCCCTTGTTTTCCCCAAAAATGGATAAAGATAGAAAATCTCCATGGAATTCAAAATTGAAAGATCCCATGCGTTAATCTTAAGTTTCTTACCTCTAATCCGCAATTAATTTCAGATTCCAACCTCTTGTTGGCCTTTAATTGTCACAGGGAAAAGAGAGAAGAAGAAGAACCCCAAAACTTATGTTTTTAACTTCTGCTCTGCAGGCTGTCATCTTGGGTCTTTATTCTGCCCGCGACACTGACGCTACGCGTCCCCCTGACGCTACGCGTCAAGTCTAAATTTTTATATGGACGCTACGCGTCCACCAACGCTACTCGTCAAGTTTTACCCTGACGCTACGCGTCAGGTCCCAAATCAAATTTTTTTTTTAATTTTACATCTTATAATAAACTTACTTTATTAAATATCCAATCTTATGAATAGAAAACATAGGGATGTTACAATTATGGATCTTGAATTCAAGTAATTGTAGCAAAGGATTCAATTAGGGCAAGTTCTGGACATAGCAATTGTTGGTTTCATCTATTTGGATTGGGAAATCTAAGACTTATTCTGAGGTATTCATTAGAGATGAATCATGGTGAATGCTTCAAGTTTGACATTGCTAACCTAGTAACTTCATGCCTAAGGAATTAGGTGAATAACTAGGGTTCCTTTAATTTTCGTACTTAAATTCAATAGAAATCGATACCTAAGGAATAAGATTAATTTATGTTGAATTAGCAATAATTACCTAAGGGATTAGAGGTTATTCATTTGTGGAAATATGAACATTGCTTTGATTGAGTCTAATGTAACATTTATGCAAATTTAGGTGAAATTGTATGCTGATGCTAATTCCAATCTATTTAAAATTGCACAAATACAACTTAATTCAAAAAATCTAAAAACTGAATGTGTTACTTGCATTGTAAGGTTTAGATAGTGTCTTCCCTAGGTTGTGATACTTAACACAATCCTTGTAGGAACGGTACAAATTACAACTTTTTAAACAATTGGTGCACTTGCCAAAAGATTTCATCAAATAAATTCACATCAAGTTTATGGTGCCGTTACTAGGGATTGTTGATTAATATCAACAATCCTTGAAGAGCCATTAGACTGAACCATTTTTTTCTTGTAGTTAATTTTGTTCTTTTTTAGTTTAGTAATTTTGTTTAGTACTTCTAGTTAGTGTTTGTGCATTTTCTTATATTTTTTCGTTCTTAATTTTGCAGTATTAACACTAGGTGTAGTAGTTGTTTCATTGTTTCTTTGTGTTGTTTAGTTGTTTATGCAGGTAAGGGACAAGGAGGATAAACTTCTCTTTGACCCGAATATTGATCGGTTAGAAAGACGGTTAAGAAGAGAAAGAAGAATACAAGAAGAACACCACAATTAAAATTTTTAACAATCACCCTGAATCTATATAAAGACCTATCTTATATATGATGATATGAAACGGTATATTATTTAAGTAAATGCCTACTCAGGACAATCACTCACATAACTACGAATCATATATTTATAGAATGTTTAAAATTAGCCCAAAGACAAGTTTGAATTTTTTAAGAATAGGTTCCAAAAGGGTGACATTAGTAACACTTATTTTCCTAAATTTACATGACACTTCGAAGATTCTAAATTACATGATCATGTCTCATCACATTCATAAATATACCTTTAGGTTTAACACTACCATATTATGTTAAATGTATAATCCTAAGTCATGCTAGTATGTCGCTCGGTCCATTATCAATATCCTTATGTTTTAATTACACAATCTCATGTGAATATTTACATGAACCTAACTTCAAATGTAGTAATCTCATTGCATATATAATTTGATAACATCATTCTAATACGTATATATAGAACAATTTCACATATTCATGTAATTAATCTCTATCAATTAATTCCCATCATCAAGGTATTACTATATGCCACTAGCCAAGATTAATAATCCTTCTACAACCCATTGTTCACAACATTCATCAATTTGTAATAAAAATGCATCATATAACATTAATAATCCCAACCACAAAGATCATTGGCAAGGTTCCAATTTCATGCCATATACTATCAATTACTACTTTGTGATACAAAAAGATTACAAGTCTATCCTAATGATCTTAATATATCAACAATGTTTCAAGTATGTCAAACCATCATCACAATCAGAGGACACTAAATAATAGTATAATTATACAAAATAAATGTCATTTACAAGTGATTCCTAAAAATAAATGTCATAGTCAATAAAATTCAAAACATGTCAGTCAAGGCATCTCCTTCTTCACACTATATCTCATCTCTTCAAAAAAAACACCAATTCCATAACCTTGCCCTACATTGTTGTTCAAGTGGCCTCAATACTCAAGAGGGGGTGAATTAAGTGTTAAAAACTTTTCTTTAGAATGCCTCTGAAATTGATTCCCTTTTCACAAAATATGCTTGTATGCAAGATATAGCAAGTGCAGTGCAAGAATCAATGTGAAACAATGTGCAAATGTCACTTAGGCAATATGTCAAACACTTGGTGTGCAATACTTTAACTTAGCCTAGTTACTCAAGTTCAATCAATGGAATCATAATCAAATCAATATACCAAGCAAATATAACAAGTAAATGCAAGAGAGTAGGGAAGAAAAGCTTACAAACCAATTTAACGAGTTCCACCAACCCAGTGTACGTCTCGCCTTCAAGCAACCCACTTGAAGGATTTCTACTATTCAAGTTTAGAGATACAAGCTATGAGCAATTGCAGCTTCCTAGTGTCCTGCACTCAAGAACTCAATCCTCACTAGTACAAGGGTAACCCACCCAATCTCTCAAACTCTCAATACCCAAAGGTTGAACCACAACCTTTGTGACCACTCAACCTAGAGTGAAAAACCTTGGTGTTTTGGTGTTTGGATTTACAATCAATTGACTCTCTTATTAGAGTAGATAAGTAAATGAAAAGCTCTAACAAGGATAACTCTCAACAAGAGAGGATTTACAAATTTAAGCTCTAAGTTTCAGGAATTGAAACTACACAAAGAAATAGAACTCACAAGGCACAAATGTAAGCTATGAATGATTTCCCTTTGATGTTTTGCATAGCTTGAATGAGTCTTGCATTTATAGGCCTTGGAGAGATGCCCTAAAGTCTTCATAGCCATTGCACAGCATGGGCATCTAATTGAAAATGCAGAAGTGAGCTGGTTTCCCACTTAAAAACGCTTTTCCCTAAGATCTGGCACTATAGTAATTGATTACGCCTCGATCTATAATCAATTACACTTCAAATTCTTCAGTGTGATTGGATTGGTAATTGATTAGCCTTTCATATGTAATCAATTAGCTAAGAAACAGAACCTTGCTAATCGATTGTTCATTGCCTTGTAATCGATTGTGAGTGGCACCTGATGCATTTAATTGTGTTATGCAGTATGGTAGTCGATTATGACTCATGTGCAATCGATTATGGTACAAACAGAAACTCTGTAATCCATTAGTTCATGTCTTATAATCGATTAGTAATATTACAGAACATTGGTAATCGATTGTGGCAGCCTTGTAATCGATTAACAGATGCACCTGATGCTTTTTATTCATTTTCTCAGCTTGGTAATCAATTATATTGTTTGGTGCAATCAATTAGGTGACAAAACAGAAACTCCATAATCAATTAGTATTGATGAGGTAATCGATTAGGTGTTGGACAGAAGCTCTGTAATCGATTAGATAAGGTCCTATAATCGATTAGGCTACGTGTTTTTACAGGTCTGATGTTGTCTTCTTTGTTTTTATCCTTGCATGTGTTCTTTTATGAACACTTGAACTCTTTGCCATGATTCTTCAATTACTTTTGTCATTATTAAAATTATACATCCTAAAACACATATTCAAACACATACATCACAAAAGCTAAAAAGTAGACAACATGGAGAGTGAACATACTTTCTCAATGATGAACAATTAAAAAAATGTGATAATATAATTATGTATGTGCAATAAAACATATTCTCCCATCAAGGATTCAATTCAATAATTAGACATAATCCATAACGCTTATCACCAAGTCCAACCATAAGCAATTTCAATAACCATATCACATTATGGAATCCATCCATCAATTTAAATTCTCATACCTCACACCACATTCTATACCAATATATATACACACACACATATACATATATATATATATATATATATAGAGAGAGAGAGAGAGAGAGAGAATGGCAGAGAGAGTGCAAGGTAACACTAACAACAACAGCAACAACAACACAATTGGTTAGTGTATTTCAATTTCATTTCTCAATTTTCATCATCAATAAATTTTAATCATTTTTAGGTACCTCAAGGTCATATGCCATGTCTCTATGGCTAATGCATATGCTATGTCATCAAAATAATGCATATGTAATGAATATGATTTTTAAAAAATTATTCATCAGACATGTGTACACAACTCATCAAGTGATCACAACCACGCATAGTCATTTGAATATTTGTCCCTTGCACAAGGGTCCTTTTTTACAAGATCCCACAAGACCTTAATTATTTCAACATGTCAAGTGATTGCAACCACGCATAGTCATTTAAATATTTGTCCCCTGCGCAAGGGTCCTTTTCACAAGATCCCAATACATTATAATATGATATGTCATGTATGCCATGAAATGCATGAATGCATATGCTAGCTTCAACTTCATAAAAATCTCACATTCTCCTACTTAAGGATTCCAATACATTTTAAGATTTATAGTCAATGCATGCAACTAATTATACTATCCTCTAAGGTATACAATTTATCACAAAACTTCTCTAAGGCAACATTTCACATCATTCACAACATAATAACCAAGGAGTCATATCAAACAAATACATTCTAAATGCATATCATCATCAAATGTGCCAATTCAACATCCAACCATCAACATGAATCAATCTCATTTAATATCACACATAAGAGGTAGTATATTCATTCAAGGCAAACATGCAAGTGTTCACCAACATATATATTATCAACAACATTTATACATGCATTTAGAAAATATACTTCTTTCCTACCTCAAGAGAAGTATTCTATAGAGTTAGATGGTCCCGCCTCACTAGAGTTGTCAAACCTACATTAAATAAATGTATGACCACATCAATCACCAAACTAAAATTATTTTGATATTAACAATTTTACCCATCATATACATAACATCATACTAGCTTATAAATACTTTTATCTTTGAGATTTTAGAAGTTTTGTTGACTCTTTCAATGTTTTCTAATACTTTAAAGATTTAGAACATTGTCTATAATTTGTCAAGTGTTCAATAATTATCCTTTAAGTTTTATCAAGCTTCTAAGAAACTTTTCTCATCACTATAATCATTTATAACATTTTATTTTATAAGGCAACAAGTCCTTCACCACTAACAATTTAATTAACTTTGTTCTTCATCCATTAAAATACATAACTCATTTGATAATAGTTTTAAATGCTAAATTAAATCATTATAAATCTTAGAAACATTTATTATTCACCCAACACATGATTCATATGAAATACCCCTTAAAATAACAAGTCTTTTCCTCCTAAATAATTACTTAATCCTTACTAACACACTAATTAAATTCCAAAAATGTGGTTTCACTAATAGCAATGATTTCCACACTTATTCTAGCTCTTCCATAACTTCCAACATCATGTTTCTTTCACTTATTAAATACTAGCTTCCCATTCATTCATAGTTATTTCCAACCACAAATAATTGTTATACCACTTCCAATAACTCATTTTTAATCACTGACATCATGCCTAAGGTGAAGGGTACCTTTAGCTTTAAAATCTTAGCTTAGGTTCCTTGACAAATTAACATGCTAAAGTTATTAACCACTTCCAATAACATTTTCTAAACTTAATAATTATCCCATTAGGTTCTAATATGCTCCAACAAGGTTTTCTAAACTAGTAACACATTTATTTCTTATAAATTCTTCATGTCCTTCATTGAATTCACTATAAATACTATACTCTTTCAACCAATAATTATCCAACAACCATCATAATTAATAATCCACATCCAACAATATTTTCCAAGTACACTAACAAAGCCAATGTATTTATGGAACCATTTATGACATGTTGCCATCATTTTCCTACTTCAAGAATCAATTAAAGCTTATTAACAACTCTATTTTTCATGTCAACAACACCAAATCAATTCAAAACACTAATCTAAGCCTCATAATTATTTTAAAGTCATTAGTGAACCATTCAAAGTCTTAAATGAAAATTTCCCCTTAACATAAAGTAAACTTCCAATTTCAATTTTGCAATTAATGCATTTCCAACATCAATCAACCATATTTAACAACATTTAATTCATTTCTAACTGCCAATTTCAATTAAATTCAAATTCCTAACAATATTCTAACAACAACCAATAAATCACAATCGTCTCCTAACCTAGGTTTTCATCATCATGCCAAATTCCTAAAGTTTCAACACTAATACTATCATTTCCAATAACTGTAAGTCATTAATTTAAGGATTAGCAAGTGTTTAATAACTTACCCTAAATTACTTTAAACCTTAACTCAAGAGTGTAAGAAAATTGGAGAAGAAAGAATTCCAAACTTTTAATGCCTCCAAAAGCTTCCAAATGCATAACAATGTCCATATTTGCCTAAGAAATTTCAAAATTTCAAGGGAGTTTTAGAGAGAGAGATTTTTAGTTATGAAGGTAGAGTATGGATGATGAAGAAAATGAATAAGAGAAGTTGATAGTGAAAAAGAAGAGAAAGAGAAGGAGTCTAACCTTAAAATTGCCAAATAATACCACTTTCTTCCATAAACTTTAAGATTTTTGCATGGGTTTTGGTGGGTTATGATTTTGGACATAGAGAGGAGAAGGAGAGCTGAAATTTTTGTGCTTGCTATGTAGGGGGGGAAAAGGAAGTCAAATTTGTAATTCAACATATTTACAACATTGCCACTACTTAAAATGTTTAGTCCAAACTCTTTTTTTTGCACAATCAGATTTGGGCTTATAAAATGGGCATGGAATCAGCCCCAAAATGTTACACATCGGGCCCAAGGAAAATGGGGGAAATCGTTGCCCGCTTGGCTAAAAAAACGAAGCGTTTTGGCTACCTAAGGCCCCTTTTCGCATAATTAATTGTCTAAAATTTTTCTGGATTTATTTTTGTGTGTAACATAGTTATTTGATTGTTTTCTAATTCTTGACATTTATTTTGGAGTCAACCCATTTAAAGTCCATTTCCAGACTAGACGTTTTCCGATGCTAAAAAGACGTCGATAAATTCTGAATAATTTGTGATAAATCCAACAAATGCTTAAATTAATTTGGCTTAATTTTTGGGGCATAAATAATCATCTCTAATATTTATCTAATGTATCTCTACACAATTAGCTCGTCTCCATACTCTATCTGTATGTTCTTCATCGATCAAACAACGATAGTAATTACCAAATAAATCATATTAATTCAAGGGGTGCCCAAATAATTTTCTCTACATGTTTGGGACTTCAAATAATTATTTCTTATATTTATCCTATTTATTTCCTTTATTTAATTAATTAGACATAAAATTTGGGATGTTACACAAGAGCAAGCTCAAATAAAGAACAATAGGCGAGTTCACTTGGTGATTGCTCAAGGCCTATAGATGAAAGGATGCATTCATGCATCTTCAGACCACTGATTGCAGCAAATAATTATGAACTTAAACTAGCTCTATTGCAATTGGTACGTAATGATGAATTTGGAGAAAGTGAGAGTGAAGATCTGAATCTATATTTGGTAAATTTCCTTCAAATATGTGATACCATTCAAATGAATGGTGTTCTGGATAAAGCAATACGACTCAGACTATTTCCTTTTTCTCTCTAGGACAAAGCTAAATGTTTGTTGCAAAGCCAATTTAGAGGCAGCATCTCTACTTGGAATGACCTAACTTGAAAGTTTGTAATCAAGTATTTTCCTCATTCCAAGTATGTGAGATTAAGGAACGAAATCATATGCTTTCAGCAAAGAACATGAGAATCATTATTGGAAGCTTGGGATAAATACAAGGAAAACTTAAGAAAATGTCCACACCATAGAATCCCTAAAATGCAGCAAGTAAATATATTCTATAATGGTATGAGACAGTTACTCGTATGCTTTTAGATGCCTCAGTTAGAGGATCTCTTACAACTAAAATAGTGGAGGAAGCTATAGAATTTGTTAATGTTATAACTTCAAGTTAATGTTTGATTAGAGAACGAAGCGTACAAAAAAGGGGTGTGATGGAGCTTGATGTGCAAGACGCGTTCTTGGCATAAAGTAAATTGATGACACAAGCCCTAGAGAAGCTGAGTATTCAGATTTTAGAACTTCAAAAACTAGCTCAAGTTTACATGCTAAACTATGACTTTTGTGGAGGTGACCATGAAAATGGGATGTGTGAGTCAAGTTCTCAACCTAAGTAATAAATTACATGAAAATGGGATGTATAATTCCAACTCTTTCAATCCTAATTACAGGAATCATCCTAACTTTTCATGGCAAAGAGGACCGTATCTCAATCAGAATTTGACTCAAACTTAGTCATAACAAAATATATGTCCTTAACCTTCTGTGTAAAAAGAGAAACTTGATTTGGAGAGTGTGCTTCCTTAATTTATTTCGGCCACTCGGGCCAATTTAAGAATCAAGAAGCCTCCATCAGAAATTTAGAGAATCAAGTGGGACAGCTCTCAAAGTAACTCATAAAGAGGTAAACTGGGATTTTTTTGGCAAACACTGAGGTTAACCCAAAGGAGCAACGACCAACATAAGGTGTCAACCGTCAAGCTAGTGACGTTAAAGAAGTGCTACTGGGAGGCCACCTTGATTTATTTTTTTAGCAAGCATGAATATGTGAAAAAATACAGAAAAATACATATAAAAGAAAAAAAGAAAAGAGAAAAAAGAATAAGAAAAAAATATATAGAAAATTTTTTGTGATGATGAAAGAAAAAGAAAAGGTTTGAAAAAATATTAAAAAAATGAAAAGAAAAAAAATAGTGAAGCAAATTATTGGAAAACAAGTGTTGTACCAAGTTGGCAGGGACCTAGCATGCATACGTTGTGCATAAGCGTGGCTACACTTAGGGACTGGCTGGGAGAAGGTATGGGAGCATACCTACGTGAGGCCATCTACGCTAGGAACTTGGTCAATATGCATCAAGCTTTGGGCATGCGTGTGGCTACACCAGGCAGCGTGTGCGTACGCTTGTGTCATGCTAAGGAATGGAATCAAGGAATCAGAATGTGCTGGTTATGCCTAGTAACATAAGTTTACGGTGGGCAGTTAGGTCTGAAGTTAGAGATCACACATACCTACGCTAGGTGCAACCTTCCCACACCAATGTAATCAAAGGGGTCTAGATGCATTACCTGCATCACGTGTACTCACGCTAGCCAATGTGAGTGTATGCTAGAAATTCATAAAGCACAAAGAGTTAGGACGCGAGGTCTGGTGTACCTACGCCATGGGTAGCCTACTTACGCTGCTATTCTAGAACACTTATGTGAGTCAAGGCAGCATGTGAATGTACTAATGCCCAATGCTAGCTTCTTTATGCTGAGGTTTTGGAATGCTTGAGGATACCAAGGCAGAGAGTGGACATACCTACGTTAAGGAAGAGCATGCCTACGCTGGCCATCTGGACAAGAAAATATATGGAAACAGTGTGCGGGCATACTTACGCCCATCTTTGGCATGCCTACGCTAGGGATCTTATTGCCTATAAATAACTAACCCCGTATAGAAAACTTTAACTCATCACTCATACGCCCATCTCATATCCCTCTGAAGCCCAAAAGCTATACCTCTCTAATTCCTTCCATTTATAACATCCTAAAGCATTCAAATTCATTTCTGGCCATTCATTCTCATCATTGATCATTCCAAAACTGACCATCATAACCCTTCATCTCATCCTTTCATTCACTTACCCACTTTATAAAATCCACTCACATTCTGCATAATAACCACAAGACCTTCTAGAAACATAGTCAGGACTAAGAAACTCAAAGCCATGGAAGAAGATAAAGTCACTGATCCGGTCTGGATATCGGCCCTAAGACTAAGAGATCATTATCTTAGCCGGCCTAGAGTTCAATCGGTATCACAGGACAATGACCTAGTCAGCAAAAATATTAGTCGGCCTAGAGTTCAATCGGTATCATAGAATACCGACCCAGTCTGTAACTATATGATGTAAGTCTTTCCTACACCGGTCATCCGAAGTAGTGTCCAAGACATCGGATAACTCATTCGTTCTCATTTCACCCATCATTTATAACTGATTGCCTCAGTCATTTTGAGAGGCTGATCCGGACCGATCAACCGGTTTCCATTATATCATATGCAACCAGTGTCATCGGTATACATCCTGACTGTAATTCCGAGTCAAGCATTCTCCCTGCACCGGTTAGTCCAAGATAACACCATGTACACCGGATAACATACATGTCACCCGACAGAAGACGGGGGGCATTGCTACAGGGACCGATCAATAATTTCATTCCCCACACTACGAGCCATAATCTGCTCCTGGGAATGATCAACTTGTCCCCTAAGTCTAACCCCATTCTCCCTACGTGCTGGTGAGTACGCATTAAATAATAATATACTTGCATAATGAAGGTTAGTGGTTCCCCACTAGCGAGTCCTTATAAATCAAGCCAATTAGGTATAAGAACTTACTTCAGTTTACTGGAGAGGGGTTCCTGGTTTTCCATCCCTTACATTCCATACTTGGAATATATTACTGACTTGAGCGTCGAAGAATCTTCGCAGGTGACACCACCTTTCGCCCACACCAACGCGTGAGGTCGGTGAGAAGGACCTTCAGGATGCCAAGACCGGTCTCTTCATACAGACATACCAGATACACATACCGGATATTCACAGAACCGGCCTTCAGACATAGACTTTTCTCACTACTTGTGACTGGCCCGACACCGGATCTCTTGGACCCCGGTGCTGGACAGAACATTGGCACGCCCGGTGGGACATGCTAAAGTTATTCCCACCTCTCGTTTACAAAGCCTTGTCTTGCATCATGGAAAGCGATGGGAGAAACCAACCAGATGGGTACGTGGAAGATATCACTGCCCAGGAACAACCGATGAACAGGCGTTTAGTCCTTGAGTCGCCTGTGGAAAGGTCAAGAACGATGGTGCAGGTGTCTGCACCAGATCCAAGGGATGAGGTGATACGAAAGTTAATGGAGGAACTGATGGAATTTAAGCGTGAAAAAAAGAGCGTGGAGGAGAGAGTCATGTCTCAGACCAAGGGGACACATCACACAATCGAGGGAGAAAAATCCTAAATCCCCCAGTATTCAAACATCCCCATGTTTGAAGGGAAGGAACAGATCCATGATTCTGATAGAGAGTTGCTAAAGGGAAGAGGAAGCTGATAACAGCCTCTCCGGTAACTTATAAGCTCACAGTCCCTTTTTCCAGGAGACTTATGAGTGTACACATCCCTAAGCACCTACAGACTACTCAACCTTTCTCTATCGAAAAATATAGTGGTGAAACTGATCCTACTAAGCATCTTGATGCTTATGCATTTGAAGCCATGTACCTGGGGGCAGATGAAGATGTCATTTGTAGGATGTTCCCTCGAACTCTTGTTAATGATGCCCTTAGGTGGTTCAAGGGGCTACCATCAGGTTCCATCGACTCATAGGAAGAAATGGCAACAGCGTTTGTGGACCACTTCGTCATTTCCAGTGATATTCCCAGAACATCTCATACTTTGGCCCAGATTATACAGGGGGAACATGAAACTCTCAAGGACTTCTTGAAGAGGTTTTACAAGGAAGTAGCTGTTGTTCCAAACTTGGCAGAGGCACTACAGTTGTATATTGTGATAGAAGCTTTGCAACCGAACTCTGCTTTCGCCCTGTCGTTGGCAAAAAGTCCTCCGGCGAGTTTTGAAGAATTCAGGAGGAAATGATCCAAGTATGTGGGCATTGAAATGCACTTGGAAGCAATAACGGCGAGAGGGAAATCCCCAACGCCACAACAACGGAGAGATAAGGACAGGCCCCGATCGGAACGCATGGAGAGACCGTTCCGGGGCAACATCTTCGATAATTCTGTACCTTCGAGTCAGGAAGAACGGGTAAATGCATTTAGTAATTATGCTCCGTTAAATTCTAAGTGGTCACAGATTCTTAGAGAGATCGAATGGCCAACGCTTACTACATATGGGGTCAAGAAGCCGCCCCAGCTTCACAAACATGGTGACTCTCGGAAATACTGTGAATTACATGAGCAAAAGGGCCACTCGGCAAATGAATATCAAGCCCTGAAGAATACTATTGAGAGGGTAAGCTCAAACAGTACCTTTTCAAAGAAAGGTCTTTTGATGAACTGGACCGGATTGAGAAAAGGGGAAGGGACTACAAGAATGGCGATAATGATCATCCCACTCCGATCAGAAGATTTACTGCTTCTGAAAAGCAAAAGGGAGTTATGATGGTGAGCCTGTACAGCAAAATGTTATGCCCCAACAACAACATCAGGGCCGATGAGAGGTCATTGATTAGGGAATAGGCCATCAAAGTCAAAAAATGCCTTCCGCTATTACAGCTAGTCGATAAGACGGTGTGCACTCTTTCCTTACTTGAGTTTTTCCGATCGGGTTTTACCAAGAAGGTTTAACGAGGCATAACCCCGACTCGGATCTCTTTCTCTTGTAATTTATAATTAATGAAATATTCTATATGTTCACCCATTGTCTTTATGATTTTATTCGATGCACAACACTGTTGTGATAAGATACTTTCAGGACGGACGATCCTAACAACGTATCTGTTGTTAGTGATGAACCTCTTCAAAGGTACAAAGGGGTGAACCATAATTCGAAAACTTGGGCGCAGTAAGCTGGTCCCTCTTCCAGGCCACACTGAACCCCGAGTACGGTGAATGGGTAAAATCCAACACCGATTGAAGAAGAACGGCAAATGGGTAAAATCCAACACCGATTGAGAAGGCCAGTGAATGGGTAAAATCCAACACCGAGTATGAAGAATGGTGAATGGGTAAAATCCAACACCGATTGAGAAGGCCGGTGAATGGGTAAAATCCAACACCGAGTATGAAGAACGGTGAATGGGTAAAATCCAACACCGATTGAGAAGGTCGGTGAATAGGTAAAATCCAACACCGAGTATGAAGAAAAAGGGTGAATGGGTAAAATCCAAAACCGATTGAAGGCTTGGGCGCAGTAAGCTTGACCTTCTTCAAGGCCACGCTGAACCCCGAGTAACGGGCGCAGTAGGTTCAGGATTAGCCCTGATCTGAACCCCGTGTCAAAGGCTCGGATTGTAGGATTAAACCGAACTTCGAGTACGACTAGTAGGTTTGGCCGAACGTCAGTGAAGGCTTGGGCGTAGTAAGCTGGTCCCTTTGTTAGGCCACACTGAACCCTGAGTAGGTTAAAGACGACCGGTGAATGGGTAAAATCCAACACCGAGTGAAGAAAAATGGTGAATGGGTAAAATCCAACACCGATTGAATGCTTGGGCGCAGTAAGCTGGACCTTCTTCAAGGCCACGTTGAACCCCGAGTAACAGGCGCAGTAGGTTCAGAATTAGCCCTGATCTGAACCCCGTGTCGAAGGCTCGGATTACAGGATTAAACCGAACTCTGAGTATGACTAGTAGGTTTGGCCGAACATCGGTGAAGGCTTGGGCGCAGTAAGCTGGGTGAAGCTTTTTCTTCAAGACCACGCTGAACCACGAGTAGGTTAAAGACGACTGGTGAATGGGTAAAATCCAACACCGAGTGAAGAAAAACGATGAATAGGTAAATCCAACACCGAGTAAAGAAGAACGGTTAGTAGGTTTAAACCGATCGCCATTGAAGACGGGTTGTAGGATCAAACCGAACCCCAGTCGAAGGCTTGGATTGTAGGATTAAACCTAACTCCAAGCATGACTTTGAATTCGCTCAGAAGTATTTCCCCAGAAAATCTTCACTCGGAAACACTTCAAATTCAAAGTCAGACTCGAATTATTCACTCGGGAATATATCTAACTGAAATGTACTCATTCAAAGTTAGTCTTTCTCTGTCCAGAAGTACTCTCCCTGGAAAAGATTCACTCGGTATGTCCTAATCGGTACCATACCACTCGGAAGTCAGGAATATCTCGACGTTATTCCGTTTGGAAATGTCTCACTAGGTGCCTTCTTACTCGGAAGTGTCACACTTAGAGACACCCCACTCGGGAAAGTTTCATTTCAACTGGGAAATTCATCACTCGGAAATTCACTACTCAAAAATACCTAAACTCGAGAAGTACTTATTCGAAATCGAAGCTTTTCTTCGCTCGAAAGTACTTCTCTCGGAAACGACCCATTCAGAAACGTTTCACTCGGAGATGTTTCACTCAAAAGTGTCTTATTCAGACACAAAGCTTTTCCTCACTCGGAAATAATTCTTTATTATGTTTCACTCAAAAGCATCTTAACTCCCCTTTACTCGGAAGTATCGAACTTGGGAACGTATTTGCCCGAATGGTGTTCATTCGAAGTCAAAGCTCCCTCCTTTTCGCTCGGAATCAATCCACTTGGGATTATTCCCTTCCGACAGAAGCATTCGTCCGAAGTGAGACTCAGAATTATATTATTCTTCCTTTACTCAGAATCACATCCATTTTCACTCAGAAAGCCTTATTTCAGACATAATTCACTCAGAATTTCACTCGAAAATTCTTCACTGATCCTTATTGAAATTGTTTTCTAAATTTCTAAATGTTAGGATGTTACAAAATCGAACTCCGAGTACGGTTAAGAGTATTAAACCGAACGCCGTCGAATCACTCGGAAGTATCCCCCGAGGGATTAGTCGAAAATCCTCCTCTCGGAAGGATCATTCAGAGATCTTCCACCCGGAAGTGTCACTCAGAATTTTCAAGACAAAATACGAGTCCTCGACATAAAAAATAAAAGACTGGGATAAAACGTACATACATTTACCAGGCAGCACGAGGAGGTTACAGGTAATGGAACTTCCCAGGTGACACGGCCAGAACCAACCTCACTCAGAGTCATTTACTCAGAGTCCAATATTCGCTCGGAATCACTCACTCAGAGTCAAATGTTCATTCAGAACCGATCACTCAATAACGCTCGGGGACAATATTCAATGGTTAACGGGTACTGCAAAGATATTTTTATAGGTTACACCAGCATCCAGACCTCTCGCAGGTTGTATAGCTTATATGAGCAACTTCATAAGTCCCTCATATAAGCTAGGGGACATATGATCCGTTCTGGATACCGGCCCTAAGACTAAGAGATCATTATCTTAGCCGGCCTAGAGTTTAATCGGTATCATAGGACAATGACCTAGCTGGTAAAAATATTAGTTGGCCTAGAGTTCAATCGGTACCACAGAATACTGATCCAGTCTGCAACTATATGATGTAAGTCTTTCCTACACCGGTCATCCGAAGTAGTGTCCAAGACATCAGATAACTCATCCGTTCTCATGTCACCCATCATTTATAACCGATTGCCTCAGTCATTTTGAGAGGCTGATCCGGACTGATCAACCGGTTTCCATTATATCATATGCAACTGGTGTCATCGGTATACATCCTGACTGTAATTCTGAGTCAAGCATTCTCCCTGCACCGGTTAGTCCAGGATAACACCATGCACACCAGATAACATACGTGTCACCCGACAGAAGACGAGGGACATTGCTACAGGGACCGATCAATAATTCCATTCCCCACACTACGAGCCATAATCTGCTCCTGGGAATGATCAACTTGTCCCCTAAGTCTAGCCCCATTCTTCCTACGCTCAATATAAAATAGCCACTTGCCTCAATCATGCTGGTGAGTGGGCATTAAATAATAATATACTTGCATAATAAAGGTTAGTGGTTCTCCACTAACGAGTCCTCGTAAATCAAGCCAATCAGGTATAAGAACTCACTTCAGTTTACTGGAGAGGGGTTCCTGGTTTTCCATCCCTTACATTCCACACTTGGAATATATTACTAACTTGAGTGTCGGAGAATCTTCACAGGTGACACCACCTTTCGCCCACACCAACGTGTGAGGTCGGTGAGAAAGAGCTCCAGGACGCCAAGACCGGTCTCTTCATACAGACACACCGGATACACATACCGGATATTCACAGAACCGGCCTTCAGACATAGACTTTTCTCATTACTTGTGACTGGCCCGACACCGGATCTTTTGGACCCCGGTGCTGGACAGAACAGTCACTAGAGAGACAAAGGAAATGAGGGGCACTTCAAGCACACCCACTTCTCATTATGCAACGTGTTAATTAATTAATTAATATAACCATTAATAATATTAAAAGAGAAATTAATTTTAAAATGAGTAATTAAACATATGGGGTCGATAATATGAAGCTACATAGAGAATGAACATGGGTCCCGCTACTTGGTTAAAGGGCAGGGGTCAAGAGGGGTCGCTCCTTGTGTGGTGCGGGGCAACGCCTTGACCCAGAATATTAGTACTGTAGTTAGGTTGGTTTCTAGGAAAGAGAGGTGGGTTCGGTGTGACTACTCCCCACTAACCATTAATAACTCTAAGATTTCAACTAGGGTTTCAACCACTTTGAAAACCCTAATTCCTTATTGTGAACGCTTCATAACATAGTCATTAAGGCACATTAAGGCAGCACCGTCTAAGGTTTCAAAACCTAGAATTCAAATTATGCCTATGCCAATATGCAATGCCTTTCTCATGATGACCGCTTAGGTTTCAACATTTGAATCCTAGATTTAGGAACGACCGAGGTTAAACATTTAAACCTTATCACTTGGTGCCCTATAACATGAACCATTCATGCTCGGAGATCAACACATGATCAGAAAACATAGTTTGTATGATGACCACAATTTAAGTAAAATCACAACTTGTATTACATATGAAAATTATGAAAAGTCAAACATCATACAAGATTAAATGGTAACAGAAACACATATTAAATTAAGAAGAACTATAGCAGTATCTCATTCAATTTATAAAAAAAAACCCAAAAGCATACAAATCAGCAACAAAGATCGTAACACATACTTGATTAAGCAATATGATAATCTGCATTACATGCGATAAACCTAAAATAGCATATGAAACATAATATGATCTCATACATAATCATGCTTGATCTTTTTTGAAAACTAGTTTCACAAACCAATTTCGCAAAATAGAACGCAAAGCTTATAACAAGAAACAGTTCCGTAAATCAAATTTTCTAAAAGCTTTTGTAGAACAAAAAAACATGCCATCATGAAATAGAAACAAATGCCCTGTCAGATTCATTTTGCAATTCATTTGGCAATTCTATATGGGAATCTGACAGGGTCAGGCAACAAAAACACATAGATTCCTATATAGCATTGCAAAATGAATATTTCAAAGCATCACAAAACAACAAAATTAAACTACATTTAGAGTTACCTCTAGTAGATGTGAGATTAGTTCCTCTATCGAAGCAATTTTAGCTTCGTTCTTTAGGATTCCACACTAGCACTCCCACCAGAATCTGAATCTTCGAATGCTAGTTCGATATTTCAACAAGTAATCCTTTTCTATTGAGCAGCTGCCTATGAGCATCTCATGCTCTGTGTATAGGCTTAGGTCTGACTTGATGAGCTCTCCATAAAGATTGGGCTCCTGACTCAGTCTGAATGAGTTAAGCCTAATAGCTTTATTTTAGTCTAACTAAAATAAAATTATTCTCTAGTGGGCTTACTTTATGCGTATGACCCTATAGGTAAAATATCTGGTCATATTAATAATAAACTATTTTTTTTATTAATATAAAATAAGAGAAACATCTAGCAATGTATCATTATGTCTGAATATTATTTTCCAATGACATAACCTATAAGTGATAATTATTTTACACATTTATTCCTTTTCGTCATACTTGTATGGCCCAATTCATTTTACTTGATATCAGAGTAGACTTTACTGAATAAAAATCCAATATTTTTTATTCCTAGTATGGCCATGTGTTTCTTTAACCTCACCTCATCAAGTGGCCTATAGATATCACTCCTATCACATAAGAGAGACAAATCTCATCTACATCACTTACATCCCTCTGTATAATTTGTTCATTGTTTAACCATAACCTTTATGGTCATCCTATTTCAGATGATGTTTGATTGTATTAAAATAACAAACTCCTTATGTAGGAATCATAGTCACTTTAGGTCGAAGGACTACATATACCATTATCACATTGAGAACTGTTTATGACACTCATGTAATGGCCCATGCAACGTTCTCATGGTGGGCCTATCTATTATAAATGTTACTCTTAACATGCACCCATGTGAAGACTTGATGTCTTTTATATCTATGATATGTGAGATCATATCATTAATACATTCACACACTAGTCTTAATGTATTTACATACCCCTATGTAAATACTTGACTAGGGAAATTTTAGGAATAGTTCTCATATGACCTACTATTCCAAGGATGAACAAATTGAAAACAATTTTAACATTAAAAAAGACTTATTTTATTGATAAGTTCAACATGATACATTATAATAATAGCTCATGGTGTATAAACCAACAATATTATCCTCCCCTTCCCTTATTAAATAGGCTCAACGAGTCTTAAAAAATTGAAAAGCTCGCACAATGTTGCGTCAAATACGAGATTGGTTAGGTTTAATTTTGGTCTCAAATAAAGACACATTTTAGAGGTATTTGTGTGACAACATATTCACCTAATTTTTTGGAGCATGGGTAATTATTTGACTAGCCAATTTTCCTAAAAGAATAATATTATTATCACAGGAACTCATCAATCCTAAACCTCTTATCTCCCTTGGTCTAGTTAGCACTTCCCAATTTAGCATATGCATACCTTTGTCACCTTTAGAATTAGCCTAAACAAAAATTCTAACCATTTTATCCATCTCTTAACATACACTTGTAGGCATCCACAAAATTTACATAGGATAAAAGGCATTGAAGATAAAACAGATTTTGCTAGGCACGATCTCCCTGCCTTATTAAGGAGCCTAACCTTCCAAGAAGCAACCTTCGAAGTCGTTCATTCCACTAAAAGTTTAAACAAAGCCTTAGACATTCTGCCCTTAACAATTGAAAAACAAGATAGGATCCCAAATCATTAACAACTTTAATGAAAGTAGCTCCTACTAGTAAATTCTTACATTGAGCATTCAAACCCCTAGAACACATCGCTCTTGACTTATCACGATTTACCTTTAAACCCGAAGCTTTTGCAAACTTGTCCAAAACATTCATCCAAATACTCACTTGAGATTATGACGCGTGACTAAATAACATTATGTCATCAAAAAAATAAGTGGGACAAAGGTGGACCTCTTTTAATTAAATAAATAGGTTTTAATGTACCTTTGTTAATTTTTGCCTAAATGAGTAAAGTCAATCTCTCCATGCAAAGAACAAAGATAATGGGACAAAGGATCACCTTACCGTAGGCCACCTCTAGGATCAATCCATCCAACCGTCTGTCATTCCAAATCATAGAAAGATGAGATAATGTGACACCACATAATAAGAGCTACAGTTCTTCCTAGAAACCTAAAAAAGAAAAGAATTTCCTCCAAAAACTTCCAAGTCACACAAATATAAGCCTTCTCCAGATCAATTTTGAATGCCATAAACCCTTTCTTACTCTTAGATTTATGAATAAAATGAATAGTTTCTTATACCAAAATAACATTATCAGAGGTACCCCTTTTAAGGATAAAGCTAATTTGATGAGTACCAACAATCTCCTCCAAAAAAGGTCTCAACCTATTACATATAGGCTTAAAATTCCTTAAGTTTTTAGGATGATCAACTTTAGGAATCAGGATTAATTGAGTATCCATAGCCTTGTCAGAATGACTCCAGATAAAAGCATCGACTACTAACCTCCACAAATCATCACCTACAATATGCCAATATTTCTTCTAGAAATAAGGTTGGAAACCATCTGGCCAGGAGTTTTAAAGTACTTCATTGTCATAACCGCTTGCCTCACTTCTTTTTTAGCAACAAGACTTTAGAGAGTAGCACAAGCTTTAATAGAAAGAAGGGACCTGAATAATGAAGAGTACGTGATAAAACTTGATTCTCTTAGAAAAGGTTCATATAAAACTTCTTTGCTTCCTCTTTAAGAATGTTCTAATCAGTTCACCAAATTCATTAATGTAAAGCCCATGAATTTTATTAGTTTCCTTCTTATAATCGTTTAGATATGGAAAAAAAAATTAATGTTCCTATCCCCAAACTTGACAAGTTTTCCCTTGGATTTCTGGTAGCAGAAAAGTTCTTCTTACATCAGTATTTCATTATACTCCTTCTAAAGAGACAACTCTAATTTCTCCAAAGTTTAAGGATCTATCTTCCAAACACTTCTGGACCCCTCTTATCCTACCCTCCACATGTTGCTTGCGTGAGAAGATATTTCCAAAAATATTTTTATTAAACTTCTAAAATTCTTCTTTAACCCTCCATAGCTTTTTGGTGACATCACGTTCTATCTTCCAAGACTGTTTAACGACCCCCCCATAAGCACAATGACGCATTCAAGCAACTTGGAAACAAAAGGGTCAATTAGATTTCTAACTTACAGGTCCATCACAACGTAATAAGAGGATGATGGGTCGAATGAGTATGTTTGAGCACTTCCACATGAGTCTCTGGAAACATATGTAACCATCCTAAATTATCAAGTTGAAAACATTGTGTGATTTAAAGGACTATTTTAAAAATCAATTTAATGGATTCGGCCTATATTGAAAATGTTGCAATTTAAAACACCAAATTGACAAAAAAAAAAAGAAACATAAAAAACTCAAACAGAAAAAATTAAAAATTTAAAAGGTCACATGTTTATTTTTGCGTAATATTTGAAAACCATTTCTAGTAGCTTACGGTGATATGGTATATTTATCTTATCATACATTTATTATCTTATATTTATCTTATCAAGTTTTCATTCTTCCAATTTATTATCTCCTTTCATATTTTATACCTCAAAAGAACCCTGATGATGTTGAAATTATATTTCCCCAAGACTCCGAGTAGAGAAATGTATGTTCTTAACGTTAACATACTTATATCCTTTAATTCATTCGTAGAGATCTCCAAATTGGTAGGGCACATGATAAATTGGAGGAATTGGAATAAGTATAACCCATACAATTAGTGTGAAATGATATGTTAAGGCTAAATACTCTGAGGATATTGATTGCCTCCAAAATTCATTTCATATCATTTATTTCACCAATAAATATACGCTGTCGTCGAACTTTTCCACCGGTTTAAGTTTCTTTTCTAGATTTGGTTTAAATATTCCAATGTGCTAATGACCATATTTGCTAAATTGTTAATTTAAAATTGTAGAAAATGATTTTTCAATTAAAAGGTATTATAGAATAATATATTTTAATTTTAAAATAATAGATGAAATGTTAAACATGATATAACACTTAATCTTCTTTTACTTGTGACATTCAAATCCTTGTCTCTGTGCCCATAAAGCTTGTATCAAGATCTAACAACGAGTCAATAGAAAAATCAAAAGCAGATAACATAAAGACATAGGTAGAGATTTTAGACACAACAATGTTGCTTAAGGATCAAGTTAAGCAACGGAAAAGGAAGACAAAAATATAGTAAAAAATAAAGGATCGCTGCTTGGTGGTGTTCACTGTTAACCCCATCTTAATCCCTTGTTAGAAGAGGTAAAAGAAATGTCATAAAATATTAATATAGTACAATTTATAGCGATGTAAGACATGATCATTCCACCTTAAATATATATAATTTATTATGTGGCTAGCATTTATTAAATGGTCATCAGCGTTTTGTTTTCTTCTATATAAACTTAGTCAACATTCTTTGTCATAGTTAAGTATATCACCGGACCATACTTGTCAACCACTTACAATTTATATAGATGGTACGTGCAAGTGATATCATCTTGATTCCAACCATGTGCTTTGCTAAATTTTCTCGGATTCCGGCCGCATAATAAATAATATACTTGATCATTCCAGTTATGCAATGAAATTTCTTCTTTCATTTTTTTTCATTTGTTTTTTACTAATATCGTTCTAATTAAGAATCTAAGAAATATTAAGTATTATATATACACACACGTACTCATCTTAGTTTGATTATATTCTGATACCAATAAATACATACATCTATATCAAAATTAATAATACCCTAATAGACAAATTAATTTCCATGCTAAATTCCCTATATTGTCTCTACCAAAAAGTCCACAAAATATCTCTCAAACCTGCAACTTCCAAAAAAAAAATATAACACAGATAGCAACAAACACGTAAGTTAGCAAATTATACCTATATTGAAAGCAGGACTCCCATATGTGTCCGACAAAAAAGGCAATTCACAACCAACACTCTCGACATGGCATTGTCCTGCTTCCATCATGATATCAGAAATAAATGCTCTTCGTGAGGTAGCATTAAAAACTTCCATATTTTCTTTTACTTGTTCTCCTTCCCGGATAAAAACACTACAAGAATCAAGCCCCATGTGTAGAGTTAACCAATAGTTGACGCTATGTTTTAAAAATTTGACACAATAAGATATTTCACGTCAATCCAAGGTAGACGCTAACTCTTGCAAACATTGTGTTGGTTTAGTAGCAGACGCTACATAGTGTATGTCGCTGAAGCTGCTCTTACACACCACAGTTTTTGTTGTTGTTACAATTAAAATAAAGTTAAGACTATAAATAATAACAAAAAAGTAAACAAATGTTAATCTATATGTACAATAATGTAAAACAATAAAAACATAAGTTAATGTTTATGGTGGTGGCTACGTAGAGGTCATCTATATCCTCGGCCATGTGATGAAGCTCCTGCTCCTAAATGAGAACATCCATGTCGAGGTCAGGCGAGCTAAGGGAGGCAATTTCCTCCTCCTCTATATACTATTGGTGTGGGTATCATTTGGATCTCTAGCTCCATCTATAGTTAGATTGTCAATCTCTTAGTGATAACAACTAGACATTTGAGTCCCCCGGGCAACTCATCGGGTTTGAGAACTCCTCCGGCTACCCTATTGAGTAGGGGTGTTTGCACATTCAATTATTTTAGTTTTGGAGTAAGAAAATCATTCCTATCAGTCAAAAAATTGTTGGGGTTTGTATTGGACAAATTGTAATAATTTTTTAAATCTAATCCAATTTAACTAAAAGTAGTTTGGATTGAATTGGATTGAATTGTTTGGTTTTTAATTTTTATTTGTTAATAAGTAAATTTTATTATTTCATTAGTAAACTTTAGTTACAAATTACTAATAAACCATCATTGTGTCACTTTATGCAAATGCATTGGTTCAATGTAGAACTAAGCTAACAACTTGTAATTATTTCAAGAAGTGAGGCATCGATAGTTTGAGCCAAAATATCCATAAAAAATAACAAAAATAAGCATGGAGGCCCAAGAAAATGGAGAGTGAAGGATCACGCCATTTAGCACGACATGCGCTAAGATGTGCTACAAGTCAGGATTTAACACAACTCATACTTTAGTAAGTAAGGTCATTTGCATTAGAAAAAAAAGACGTTTTTACTTATGAAGACGGTCCGTGTTCACTCGAACATGATCATGCTTATACGTGATGGAAAATTAAACATATTTAGGCATAGGATTTTAATTAACTTTTGTGAGCCCTATGTAAAGGGGAGAGAGATGGAGTTAGAGAAAACATAGAATGACAATGAGAGAGATGGAGAGATGGCGTCACGAGAGAAAGAGGAAACAAGGTCCCTCCTTCCACCATCCTTCTCCATCTTCATTATTATTACAATGTTATGACATCCCAAGTGGTTGGCTATTTTGTCTTCAATTAACATTTATGATTTGCTTCAGATATTTGATGCATTTGGTTTTTTCATTTATGTTCAATTAACACTCTTACAGTGGGGTTGAGATGAATGTTATTATGTATTCCTTTTAACCCCATTAAGGTTTTCTATTTAGTTTATAATTTTGTTTTTTGATTGATTATTTAAATCCTTGAATGAATTCTAGATGAGGATTTCATCAACCCTATTCTACCATTAATTAATGAATAACATGCATGTTACTATACCCGTGTTTGTTAATAAAACTAGAAATTAAAGTGGGTGATAAAGGGGGTATCCATAAGCACTTAGCACTATTTTTTACACTTTCGGTTAGAGATTGAGTTCATAAGCCTGGTTTGATCTTTAAATAGGCATTATAGGACACATTGTAGTTCTAATCTCTAGGGTAGAGTGGTGGTTATGAATGACTAAATAAGGTTAGTAGTATTAACATGGTTAGCAGGTAATCACCTCAATATAACTGAATCGGGAACCTTAAAGGGAATAATTAAGAGAAATCATAGTAGGATCCAAAACCCTCAGCTTGTAAATCATAAGCCTCCCTTTATTTACAATTCTACATTCTTTTCATAATTTGTTTTTTTTTATTTTGTATTTTTATTTGTGTCATTTCTATGAAGCACTTTTGATCCATTTAACATTCGAATAGTTTTAATAGTGAGCAATTGCAATTATACTCCACATGGGTTTAACACGGGGTCTAAAAGACTCATTGTACTACACAGGCGGGTGCGCTTGCCTATGGATGTGAAGACTTTTCTTGGTTCAAATCTATTATCTTAATTTAATATTTTCACACTAGCAAAACCACAACAAGTTTTCTATAGTCATTGTTAGGGAATATATCTTTTCAAAATTTATGGACCAGTAATTATTAAGTCCTAAAACAACATTTGAGGTTCTTAGGACCCATCAAAAGTTTTGATTATAATAAAAACATTATATTATTTATTGGACCAAAGTTTCATTATCTAAGGTTAATATGCAATAAATATAAGTCAAAAGCTAAGAAAATAAGAGGTTTTGAGCAACTTTCTGAAGATTCACAAAATTCAAATATCCTAGAGACTTAACTTAGACACCCTATATGTAGTAAATACAAGTCACAAGCTAAAGTTCATGCTTGAATGTTGATTATAACCATTTTGACTTGAAGCATATTCATCCAATCAAAGCATCAAAAAGACTACTTAAGCAAAAGAAGTGTTCTACTTATGTATTAAAAAGGAAAGTTAGACAACTAAAGTATCTCAAATTGACAAAGGACAAAAATGCTTTACAAGACATCTCAAAAGGCTTTACCAAATGTCATGTTTCCCTTGAATAAAGGCTTTTTTTTCTCAACGTCTCTTTCCAAGAAGGTTATATAAGAAGCTCATTTGAAGAGTGTAAAATGCCCAACTTTTTACATCTCTTCTCTTTTTTGCATTCTATAAGTTGTGTAAATTCTCTAATTCTCTCTCATAAATTACTTAAAGCAAAGCTTTTAATTATTATATATCTTGAATAATCAATTCAGTTTTTGTAAGCTCAGACATCCTAAGTGTTAGGGAATCCTATTAGGGTCAGGCAGCAGAAACACAAAGGATTCTCAAAAAAGAATTGCAAACACGTATGTCTCAAAGCATTATGCTAAATTAAAATTTTAATTAGGGTTTACCTCTTGTAGACGCAGAATAAGATCCTCGATCGAAGCAATTGTAGCTTCGCCCTTATGAGTCCACACGAGCACTCCCACCAGAAAACTAACGATCCGAATGCTAGTACGGAATTTTAGCGTAATCTAATTTCTCAGCAGCAGCCTATGAGCATCTCATGCTCTATATATAGGCTTAGGTCTTGACCTGAGCTCTCATTAAACATTGGGCTCCTGACTCATTCTAAATGAGTTAGGCCCAAATGGTTTTATTTTTAGTCTAACTAAAATAAAACTATCCTCTGGTGGGCTTACTCTATGTGTGTGACCCTATAGGTAAAATATTCGGTTATATTAATAATAAACTATTTTATTATTAATATAAAATAAGAGCGGTATCTAGCAATACATCATTATGTCCGAATATTATTTATCATCGACATGACCTATAAGTGATAATTATTTTATATATCTATTCCTTTTGTCACGATATCTAATTGGGCCCAAGGCATGGTCGTCGTCATCCTTGTATGGCCCAATTCATTTTACTTGATACCAGAGTAGACTTTATAGAATAAATATCTAATATTTATTCGTCCTAGCATGGCCATGCATTTCATTAGTCTCACTCCATCAAGTGGCCCATAGATATCACTCCTGTCACATAGGAGAGACAAATTCCATCTACATCACTCACATCCCTCTGCATAATTTATCTATTGCCTAATCACAATCTTTATGGTCATCTTATTACAGATAACGTTTGATTATATTAAAACAATAAACTCCTTATGTAGGAATCGTAGTGACTTCAAGTCGAAGGACTACATACCATTATCACATTGAGAACCGTTTATGACACTCATGTAACGATCCATGCAACATTCTCATGGTGGGTCTGTCCAGTACAACATTACTCTTAATGTGTACCCGTGTAAAGACTTGATATCATATATCCATGATTTGTGAGATCAAATCATCAGTACATTCACACACTAATCTTAATGTATTTACATGTCCCCATGTAAATACTTGATTAGGGACGTTTTAGGAATAATTCTCATATGACCTATTATTCCAGGATAAATAGCATTTGTCTAAAACTGAAAATACTAATTTTATTAATAAGTTAAAATTGATACATTAATAGCTCGTAGTGCATACACCAACACTAAGGTCTTTGTAAAGACTTAGACATAGGAAATTCTTATATTCTTTTTAAAGTTAGTTGAGTCTGAAAAGACTTGTTTAAGAAATAATATTTGGGTAATTAGCATGGAGAGGCTAACTTAAGAAATAATACTTGGATTTTAGCCAAGAGAGACTAAGTTGTGAAAGAATACATGGGATCATTGTAAGTATGTGTGAGTTACACTTTGCTTTTTGATCAATTAATATAAAATCCTATTGGGCTTGAACAAGGACTAGACAGCCTTAGTTGGGAGGTGAACAAGTATAAAAATTGCATGTGTATTGTTTCCTTTACTCTCCTTAAAGTTTCTTTTGTGCTTGTCTCTATCTTCAAGTTTTGTAAAAACTTAGACAAGTGTTTGAATTCTTGGTTTCTTGTTTTCTTGTTTTAATTAAGTCTTTGATAAAAACTCAGACAAATGTCTAAATATCTATTTTATGAAAAGAACTTGCCTAATATTTTTAATCATGCAACTCCCCTTCTTGTGTTAACCTGTGTAGCCGTCAGTAATTCAGACAAATAAGCAACCCCAAAATTTTTGTTTTTCTTTTTATCCTATTATCTACCCTGATCTTTTCTTTTCTTTTTACGTTATTTTGCAAGCATAGGTTTCATATGATGGAGGACGAAGTACAAAGTATATGATCCCAACAAGACAACCAATTAGAGACTCTCTTAAAGCTCCTCTTATCATGACTAGTGAATCATTCATTTTGAACCCATTTCTCATCACTTTGGTCCAAAACAACTTGAGATATAAAGGATCACAACATGAGGACCCTCATGGTCACATTAAGATATTTGTGAGGTCATTAGAGATTGCACACTATAAAGGAGTCTCCTCAAACACCATCAAAATCATGGTATATCCATTTTCACTATTTGAGCAAATGCGGACATGGTTGATAAATTCAATACCTAATGAATCCATAGACACTTGGGTAAAGTCAAGGAGAAATTACTTGGACCATTTTTCTAACCTACTGTGATAATTGACTTAATGGTGCAGATAAGTACTTTTGAACAATATTATGATGATCCTTTGCATAGAGAAAGGAATAGGTTCAAAGAATTAGTTGTCAAATGTCCACTTGATGGTTATTTTGAACATCAACTCCTCCATTTTTCCTACAAAGGCTATCTAATGTAGATAGGACCATCATTGATATAACTTGTGATGGTAATACAATGAATAAGCCCCATTTAGAGATTCAAAACTTCCTTAATCGTTTGGCTATGAGTAAACATTTATGGTGGGAGATGTAAGACATCATTCTACTGAAGCATTCCCAAAAGTTTTAGGGCTTTATTCCTTATGATTTATTTTATTTTTATTTGATTTATTTATTTATTTTATTCCCAAAAGTTTTTTATTTAAGATTATCATTATTGTGGAAGCTTAATCATTTTTAAATCAACTTTAGGAATTTAATTTTTTCTTTATATTAGCTTTGAGCTCTTATTCTTAATGTTTTGATTAAAGACAATTAATTTTCTTTGTTTTTAAAATTCTTGTGATAGTTGATTATTTAAGTGTATAACTGATTGGTATGTAATCAAATAATCTATAATCTAAAATGATTTTGGTTGGTTAATAGATAATTCTGATCCAGTGTGAATATCGGCCCCATAAAACTAGCTATACCAGACGTTATTAAAATGTCAAAAAAACACAAAGTACTCACAAAAAACAAGGACAGAACTAGACTAAAATTCATGAATGCTAGTATCCAGATCCTTCAGTACAGAATAAATAATAACGACCCTAATCAAAAGTTGCAAGTGGGCAACTTGGATTTGCCAAAAAGCTACAGACTCTGCCCCCTGACACAAGTTAAATCACCACTTGCAATTAAGGGAAAGACTATATAAAGAACTCATTCATTAAGTCCTAAACACATTGAGAAAACAATAGAACTACTCATACTTTCATCTTAAGACTCTCTGTAATACTATTTTCTCTGTTATAACCGTACTGACTTAAGCATTAGAGTCCCTTTTGCAGGTACACCTCCGGTGTGGTCATTGAGACAGTGGCTAGAATTGACCTATTTTCTATCTTAGCGCGAAGGGCTTGGAGTTCCCACTGAACCCAGGTTTATAATATCGTACTCCTATTGAGACGATGTAAAAAATTAAGTGAGAGAAAGAGATAGATATTCGACATTGGTTCGGAAGGTACTAATCTAGACCTCGTACACCGGTCAGATCATTGGCATGCCCAGTAGAACTTGTAAATTGAGTCCTGCATCATAAAGTAGAAGTCATGGAAGGAAGTAGAGGGAATGGTACCCCTGAACATTACCCAGATGGTCGAACCCTGGATCTTGGAGTACGGTGCTGGAATCGTGGAAACACCTGGAACAGAGTAAAATCAGGGGATGCAAGCCATAACGCAGCCAAATCCTTTGAACGAACTCATCAGACAACTCTGGATGGAAATCCAAGAGCTGAAGCAAAGCAAGGGGTTAAGAGAAGACGTAGCAGGAGAACGGAGACAAAGCAAACATTCCCATACTCATGAGTATTCGTAAGCACAAACATATGATGAGCAGGAATCAACATACCAGACCATGCAATTAAACAATCAAAGGAGAGGCCCACAGCAAGGATGAACTGGAGAATACCGGTTCAGCGTACCATTCATCAGAAGGTTGATGAGCATACCCATTCCAAGGCATCTATAAACCCCACAACCATTGTCTATAAGAAAGTACACTAGGGAGTCAGACCCAAGGTGACATTTAGATGCTTACGCTAATGAGTCATTATTTGTTGGAGCTGAAGAGGATGTAATGTGCAGGATGTTCCCCAGGATGCTATCTGTTGAAGCCTTAGGATAGTTTAAAAGCTTGCCACCAGGGTTAATTGATTGTTGGGAGGACGTGACTCATGCCTTCTTGCAGCATTTCATCGTATCAAGGGATGTCCCCATAATATCCCATACCTTAACAAAGATAAAGTAAGGACCGGAGGAAAGTCTTAAAGACTTCTTGAAGAGATTTTATAAAGAAGTCGTGCTAGTGCCTGGGTTAACTGAGCAGATCTAGTTGCACATAACGGTTGAAGCTCTACAACTATAGTCCTCTTTCGCTTTATCCCTGGCAAAAGGAGCCCCCCAAACTTTCAAAGAGTTCAGATGAAAATTGGCCAAGTACATTGGGAGAGAAATGCACCTCGCTGCCGCAAAAGGGAAGACCCTGATTGTAGAAGACAGGGCACAGGTTCATGAACGAAAGGGCCCAAAGTTTGAGAGGAATAGAGAGCGGGATGCCCCTCAGAGGCAGCAGGAGCGAAGGAGTGTAAATCTTACCTAGTTCACACCTTTGATAATACGATCTGACCAAATTCTGAGAGAAGTTGGGTTAAGAGGTTTTATGGTAAATAGGATTAGAAAGCCAATGCCAATGAAAAGACCAGGCAACGTAAATAAGCATTGTGAATTCCATGAGCAGACTGGTCATAATATAGATGAATGCAAGCAGCTAAAAAAGGCTATTGAAGCCTTAATAAGGGAAGAAAAGTCGAAGCAATACCTATTTCGACAAAGGGGGTATAGAGAACAGGTAAAGGAGCCTCCTAGAATAAGAGACACCGGCCCTACCGAGGAAGAAGAATGGGAATAATATTTGTTTCGGAGAATAAGAGGCTTTTGATAAAACGTCAAGATGGTGGAGGGATTTAGGAAGTGTTTTAAATAAATCAAATAAGGTTGACTAGTTTAGGGAGAATTTGAGAAGGGTTGTTGAAAGTGAATCACATACTAGGTTTTAATTGGATTATTAAGTGGGGAGCATGTTTTAAAATCTAGATTTTATAGACGATTTTCAATATCAAAACAATAAACTACACCTTTGAGAAGATAAGTACATGGGTTTGGGATTTAAAATGATGCAAAGAGTTATTTTCTAAGAAGATGAGTAATTGTCAGCTTTATATCAGACTCTTTAAGGCTTTGTTGGTGAGCGTGAGGATGTTCAAGACTCTTAGCTTTGGTTGGGTGATCCTTTAAGTTGTTAGTGAAATCAGTGTATGGTATTGTGCATCAAGCTATTATTTTGTGTGATAATTCGTTTGTGTATTTTTTGGACTCATATTGTCCCCCTCAAAGTGGTGGGATTTGGATGAAGGTTATTATTTGATTGAATCCAGCCAAGCAAAACTTGTCTCGTCAGGGAATTGTATTTGACAACTCAAATATGCTATGTGTCTTGTGTGGAATTGCATAGAGACTAGCTCTCATCTTTTATCTCTTGCAATGTCTCTTATTCTCTATGGTAGCTATGTTATGCTTGGTTGGGCTTTTGTCCAGTCATACAGAATGAGTGTAAGAGTCATTTTGAAATTAATTTGGGATTGAGTTTTGATGAGGATTAAACACGATTTTGTTATCTTGTGGTTTGCTACTATTTGGACGATTTAAGTGTGCCAAAATAATGTTATCTTTAGGGGTGAAAGTGTTGGTTTAGAAAAAATGTTTGAATTGGTTCAAGATAGGTGTTGGGTTTGGTTAAAGTCTAGAATGAAAGACTTCTCTAGAAGTTTTGTTAAGTGATTTAGAGATCCTTTGCTATGTGTGTCAGCTCTGTAATCTATTTATTTGTATATGGGTTAAGGTACCATATATATTCTATTTAATATTATTGTTCTTTGCCGATGAAAAAAATTTGTACCTCTTTAAGACCTTAACACACAAAGGCTTAATGAGCTTCAGATACTTTTACAATAACTCCTTTAAAAGCCACTCTGTTTTTAATTATTTCTCCTGCCTCATGCTTCAAACCTTACTCCTAAAGCTTCTTGTATTGTTGCCTCTGCTAAGCGAAGGTGAACATGGAAAATCATCAGCATTAAGTTTAGATGAGAAAGGAAAGAGGTTTGGTTTCATTTGTTGTCTTTTCTCATGGGTCATTATCGGTTTTGCTGGTGACATTGTTGTTTTCTTTATTGTTGAAATTGCGAAGGGTGTACTACCTTGTTAACAATGGTTGCTAGGGTTTACTACCCTTGTTAACAATTATTGAATGCAAAAAATGGTAAAATAAAGGTTCAAAGTTGTAAATATAATTAAAATTAAACTCATCCGCTTAGTAAATCAAGGTTGCTTTACTACCTATATAACTATCAATATGGCATCAATCGTATCAAAAAAAGTGTTAACTAAACAAAAGTTAACGGAAGTTAATTTGAAGAAATTAATGATAAAAACCTATTACAATGACAAAAAAAGGTTATGGCATGAGTTAAGTCAAGTAAAATTGGCTCATGTGGTGTGCTCAGAGTGGTGTGTGTTTGGTGATTTTAATGTTGTACGATGTAGGGAGGAAAGGTGGGGGTTGAGTATGGATAAAGGTGTAGGTAGTTCTGAGATGAATTTGTTTAATGTGTTTGTTTCGGATTTGGGGGTGGTTGATCTTTCGTTACATGGGAGGAGTTATACGTGGTATAGATCTAATGGAAGTTCCAAAAGTAGGCTGGATAGATTTATGAGTTCTCAGGATTGGCTGGTAGCATTCCCAAATTGTGTTCAGATGGCATTAAATAGAACTCTGTCTGATCATTGTCCAATGTGTTTAAAAGTGGTGGATGTGGACTAGGGACCTAAACCATTTCGGGTTCTTGATTGTTGGATGCATGAGCCTAGGCTTAAATCATTTGTGGATGAGTCATGGATATCTTTTCATTTTAAGGGATGGGGGGTTATCGTTCTTAAAAAGAAGTTGAAAGGGTTAAAGCAATTATTAAAGGTATGGAATAAGGAAAATTTTGGGTTAGTACAGAGGAAATTGAAGGGGTTAAAGGATGAAATTAAAAAGCTAGACTTGGAGGAGGAGGGGGTGGGTTGAGTGAAGAGGGTGTTCTGTCTCGTAAGAATTTGGTGGCAGAAATGTGGAACCTGTCCAGTTTAAAGGAGTTTATATTGTCCCAAAAGTCTAGATTGAGGTGGTTACAGGAGATTCTAATACGAAGTTTTTCCATGCTGCTATTAACAAGAGGCGAAGGGGTAATGAAATTCATGGCCTATGGATTAACGGTTCTTGGGTAGAAGACCCGGATCAGATTAAGCAGGGTGTGAAAGTTTTTTTTTAGAAGAAGTTTTAGGATGATTATTGGGGTATACCAGTGTTGGATGGTGTTGAGTTTTCCATGTTGAGTGAGGAGGATTATGTGAAAATTAATGAGAAATTTTCGGAGGAGGAAATCTGTTTGGCTGTTTGGGATTGTGATGGGTCGAAAAGTTCGGGTCCTGATGGATTCAATTTTAATTTTATTAAATCTTTTTGGAGCATTTTGAAGGCGGATGTATGTAAAATGATGGATGATTTTTATATGTCTGGGGTGTTACCGAGAGGAACAAATGCTTCTTTTTTAGCATTAATTACAAAAGAGAGTACTCAAACTGGGTTAGGTGACTTTAGACCTATTTCCTTAATTGGGTGTCTTTATAAAATTATTACTAAAATTTTGGCTAGGCGATTGAAGGGTGTAATTGGTGGTTTAATTTGTGAGAATCAGTCAGCTTCCATGGGTGGCAGGAATATGCTTGATGGGATGGTAGTTGCAAATAAGCTTATTGATGATGTCAGGAAGAGATGTAAATCCTGTTTGGATTTTAAGGTTGACTTTGAGAAGGCATATGACTCAGTATGTTGGGAGTTTTTATTTTATATGATGCGAAGAATGGGTTTTCAGGTAGGTGGGAGAGGTGGATAAGAGGTTGTCTAGTGTCTTCTTCAGTGTCAGTTCTTGTCAATGGGAGCCCAACATCAGAGTCTATAGCAAGGGGATCCAATGGTGCCTTTTTTGTTCTTAATTGTGGCTAAGGGGGGTTAGTGGCCCAATGAGGGAGGCTGTGAAACAGAAGTTGTTCACAGGAGTTTGTGTTAAGGAGCGTAAAGTTTGTGTCTCTCACCTGCAATTTGCAGATGACACTCTGTTTTTTGATGAAGGTACTTTAAATAATATTCTTTCCTTGAAAAGTATTTTGAGATGTTATGAGTTGGTTTCTGGGTTGAAGGTGAATTTTTATAAAAGTAAATTGGTGAGGTTGGGATGAAGGAGGAGGAGTTGGTGCGGTATGCTGCTTTGCTAAATTGTAAAATTTCAAGGCTTCCTTTTGTTTATTTGGGAATTCCGTTGGGTGCGAATCTAGGAAATATTAGTACTTGGGATCCTGTGGTTGTTATATTTCGGAAGAAGTTATCCTCCTGGAATAAACGTCATATTTCCTTTGGTGGTCGCCTTTGTCTCTTGAGATCGGTATTATCTTCTTTGCCCTTTTTTCTTTTCTTTTTTTAAAGCTCCTATTTCTGTTATTCACATGCTAACATCCTTACAAAGATCGTTTTTATGGGGTGGTGGTGAGGGGAAAAGGAAAATTTGTTGGGTTAAATGGGATCAGGTTTGTTGTTTAAAAGAAGCGGGTAGCCTGGGGGTGAAGGACTTGGGAAAATTTAATTTTGCTTTATTTGGGAAGTGGGTGTGAAGATTATTAGTTGAGAGGGATAGTTTATGGGGAAAAGTCATTATGTCAAAATATGGGACTAGTGTGTATTCTGGTGATAGGGAGGTGTTCAAAAAAGGATCTCGATGGTGGAGAGACTTGGGAAGTGTATTGAAACAATCTGATGAGAAGGAGTGGTTTTGGGACAATGTGAGGAGGGTTGTGGGTAATGGTGCTCAAACTCGATTTTGGTTGGATTGTTGGGTAGGGGAGCACAATTTGAAGTCATGTTTTCCAAGGCTGTTTTTAATTTCTTCTCAAAAGGATGCTTTGGTGGCTGAGATGGGTAGGTGGGAGAGGAGTGAGTGGGTATGGGATTTAAAGTGGCATGGAGAGCTATTTGTTTGGGAGCAGGAGTTGTTGGCCAATCTTCATCAGCTGATACTTGGATTTGGTGGTGTTCGCACTAATGATCATGATTCTTGGTCTTGGTTGGGGGATCCTACAGGTGGTTATTCTGTTCAGTCAGCTTATGTTCTTGTTCGTCACAATTCAGCTTTGTGGGAGTCTTCTTTTGTGCGTTTGTTTTGGACTACTAAGGTTCCTCTCAAAGTAGTTGGGTTTGGATGGAGACTTTTATTTGATCGAATCCCTTCCAAACAGAATTGATCTTCCCGCTGTTGTGTTTTGGACAGTTCATCTCTACTTTGTGTTTTTGTGGTGAAGATGTGGAGTCAACTTCTCATTTGTTTTTCTTGTGCACTGTTTCCTATTCCTTATGACAAAAATGTTATAATTGGTTGGGTTTCTCCTCGGTTGTGCAAAATGAATGTAAATAATTTTGAAGAATTTTTAGGTCTGGGTACGGGATCTGGTTATAATCATGTGGTCTTGCTGCTATCTAGTTTGCTACTATCGGGACGATTTGAGGTGGTCGTAATAATGTTATTTTTAAGAATGACGTTGTTTGTCCATTCAAACTGTTTGAGTTGGTACAATTTAGAAATTGGGTCTGACTTAAATCTCAATTGAAAGATTTTTCTAGAGGGTTTTTAGAATGGTATCGGGAGTCTATCTTATGTTTTTCTAGTTTGTAATTTTAATGTTTTTGTATATGAGTTAACGTACCCTTTATATTTTTTTAATATATTTGTTGCTGATAAAAAAATAATAAAAAAAGTAAAAGATGAAGGACCACACATAAATTTTTAATATTTAAAAATTTTAAGATTTAAATTTTTGTGTACGAGGGACTTTTTCTCAACTCACCCACGACATTTTCCTATTTACCCCCACCCCACACAAAGTAAAATGTCTAACATAAAATTAATGTAAATATTAATCTTTTGTTTCTTATTAAAAAAGAGTTGATATGCATGGAGTATTAATTAAATCATTTGTTTTCTTTTCGAATATAATTGTGGTCACTGTACTCTTTAATTTCTTTGGTGGCAAGTTCTTTAGAATCCGTACAAACTGATCCGTTCTGTTCTCTTCTTGTAAAGCTCCCAGAAACAAATTGAAGAAAGGGAAAATTCTTGTGTCCCTTTTGGATCAAAATTAGAGAAAAAGCACACAACACACATGGCCAATGAAAAACGCTAACCAATGTACTTAATAATTATGTAGTGAACAAACTATAGTCCAATTATCACTCCAATGTCTATTAGTTATTGCCTTAAAACGCTAACCAATCTCAATTCAACGAAGAACTTTCAAATTGTGTGAAGCCATAAAAGCTTACGAGAGCAAGCATAGAAAAAAAGAATAAAATAAAATAGTGAGACAAAAAATAAAATGCAATGTGGGGCAAAAGATCTTATCAACATGGATGATTTTGTCTAGCACAATCTATAAAGCCTCTTCTTTTGTGGGACCCTCAAAGATTTGCTGTCACACAAGGTCTCTCTATATAACACCATCCTCATTTCCCCTCCTTAGTTAAGTCCACCTTCCCTCTCTCAATAACCTCTCTTTTTTTCCCTCTTAATTTCTTGATTTCAAGTCCCTTAATTTGGTCCCTATTTAACAATAATGGATAATATACCTCCTGCAACTTTTCTTCTCTTTTTGTGTTTCCAGGTTTAAGGTAGCTCAAAGGTCTTAATTAGCCCATTGACTTGTTCTTCCAATTTTGATGAATATGAAGGAGGGTGGTAGAAAACAAGGTGCAATGTCACCATGTGCAGCATGCAAACTTCTTAGAAGGAGATGCTCAAGGGATTGCGTCTTTGCACCTTATTTTCCAGCAGATGAACCTCATAAGTTTGGTAGTGTTCACAAGGTTTTTGGGGCGAGCAATGTGAACAAAATGTTACAGGTATAGTCCTTGGTCTATCCCTATCATCACATGATTCCACGCATGAAATTTCTGTCATTTTCCTCAAAATACGGTAGTAGAATACTTTTGCATGACCAATTCAACTTTTGCTAGGTACATTGAATGCTAAGGAGAATTATATATATTAATTAGCTGTGGATTTGACAAATATATCCTTCATTTTGCATTAGAGTTCCAACTATTGTTGCGGCTACTTGAATTTTGAATTTGTTTATATATAGTTTTGTTTAATATATTACTAATGGTAACATATATTGTCACAGCAAGTCAACCACCACTGTAGTTTAAAATCATGAATATATGGGAGAATCATAACAATTTAATTAGAGAGTGTTGGAAAAATAAAACTTCAAAGTCGCTGCTGTCTCTTTTTCCCCTCCTACTTATATGTGTTTCGCAGATAACTATATACATACTCAAATGAAACAACAACAATAATAGCATGCATCCACACATTTAATGATGATGAGGTAATACATCCATACACATGTTACATTAACAATCATGATGAGTTAACATGTGACATGTTATATATGAGTATTTAACATGTTATTAATATAAGTGTAATTTTATATAATCCCTTTTAGAATTAATAAAAATCAAAATTAACAAATTATTTAAAATTAAAATCAATTATATATATATATGCACCATCTAAAAAATTAACCCTAGTTTTTATTTAAGGGTGTATTGTGAAATATTAAAAAACCAGGTATATCTAACTAAAAGTTTTAGTCACTGAATACACTCTAAAAAATTGAGCTTAACAAACAAAGATTCATCGTTCCTGAATTTCATACATATATATCACTAATTTGTCCAACGATAAAATTTGTCACGAAATAGTGTTTGTCGCTAACTTGTTTAGCGATGACACACGCAATTCCATAACAAATTACATGTGGTAGAATTGCAAACCTTTGGTGATTAGTGTCTTCATCTTGACGTTGTTTTTTCAAAAAATGATGTGTTTGGTGACTGATAAATTTGTATCAAAATCTTTAATCATTTTTTAAAAATAGTTTAGTGTCAGTGTTCGTTTCTAAACTTTAACAAACACTTATTTGCTAGATCAATGATCACTAAGGTAGTAAATTCCAAAAATATGTACCCAAATTAACTATGAATGTAGCTATTAGCAATGAATGTTTGTCGGTAGTTAAAACAAAGTTTCCGATAATGAAATAATGTATTTTGTTTTCACATAACTTAAACAGAATGATTTCTTTTGAGATTAAAGGTGTAAGTTGAATATATGAGTTGTTATAAACCTCTTCATTTTAATTTCTACCAAAATAAAAAAAATGATTTCTTTTGAGAAAATGTTCTAAAATAAAACTAATTCGATCTATCAATAATAAAAATATCATAAGTCGATATACTTATTTTTACATTAATCATTAATATATACTTATTTTTTCATTGGTAAGTGTTATATTAACGATGAAAAATATTAGAATATCTGTCTCTAATATAATAGTGACATGGAATTAGTGATGGTAATTAAAAAACAATTTTTTCATAAAAACAGTTTTCTAATAATAATATATAATTTCAAAGTTAATCAGTTTTTTAAATTTACTTTTTCCGTACCCTCTTTCTTTTATATCATTCATCATCCAATTGAAAATAAGCATGTTTTTAATTTCAAGAAATTAAAACATAGTTCAGTTAAAACTAGCTTAATACGCTGATAAAAAAAAAACTAGCTTAATACAATCAATTTTAACAAAAATTGTTGGTTAAAGTTACCATAAAAATTCGGCTAATTAAAAATTAATCTAAAAAACTGATTTTACATGACTAGTTTATCTGGAACAATTTTAAAACCATCTTAATTAGAAGGGTGAAAGAAACAAATTAAGATCAAACTTCAAAGACAGGGCCAATTAATTATATGGAAAAGTGTAGTTATTAGGTGAAGAAAAATGAGTGATTTTATGACCAACCACTTTATACAATGTCTCTTAGAGAGCTGAAACTTTCTCTATGGCCTGAGAAATCTTATTTTAACCGTATCCTAAAACAACTTATAATTTCCTTAATTGCAGACGTCGATCGTAACAAACACCTAATTATTTTGCAAATTCTTGGTCTTAATTAGTTCCTTATTAGCATATTAATTTATCACGAGCTATTTCTATTTTTTAAAATTAAAGTAGTTGTTGTCCTAAAGAAAAGTGTAAAGGATATCTTTCTTTTGTTTCTCCCATATTTACTTCCGTTATAGTGGTTAATTACAGTTGAGGCAGGTCCTACGTAATGTCCGCACTTTTGAATAACTCTGCATATAATTCTTATCTACTTTGTTAAAGTTTAAAGATAAATGAACTACTAAATAATTAATGAATGGTTAATTTAAATGATGCATATTTAATTTATTTTAGGTTTGATCAACTTGCACTTTAAAAAAAGAAAAAAAAAAAAGGTAAGCATGCACTAGTAATACACAAGTCGATATAAAGAGGACAAAGAGATGAGAAGTGAATAAATTAGCTTTACTAGATGAAGCCACAGGCAATGTGAAGAGGATAAAGTAAAAAAGATGTGGTAAGCACATCATTGCTGGTGGTTATATGTGAATCCCAATTTGTTCAACGTCTCTTTTTATGACCACCGCTTGGCCTTTAAATTAGCCTTGGGCACCTTTGGCCATGATAATTTTCATGAAAAAGGAAAGTTTTAGTATTGCTCAACTTTTCCTTTTGTCTTTAAAATCAGGGTTACATTGATAGAGACGCCATAGTAATATGTCCAAAAGTGATGTTGATTCCCTAGATAAAGATGTTTCATCTAGTGAATAAATTAATGAATTATCTTGTAAGCATGATCCCTTGCTGACATATCACATATATTGCACCTTCTTAGGTTTTTCCTGCTGCTAAGACATGTATTAGAATATTTAATACATGATTTATAATTGTCTTGTGGGTATGATGATGTAAATTTATTAAGCATGTCAAGAAGCATGGGTCATTAAATCACCTTGAATATTATGGACCTTGATCATATATAACATCAACCGTTTTTTTAAAGTCATGAAAATATAGGATTACCCTCTACTTAATTATTGTCCAGCATTCAACTGTCAAGAAAAGCAATTGCACGGTTGCCATATAAAATAACCAAGATTTCAATGGTTTATTGAGGATAAAATATTACATAATCATTAATTATAAAATGACATACATCAATAAATATAATATTATACTTTTTATTTTTATTGAACTTTTATTAATTTTTATATTTATTAAACCGCAATGAATAAAATACAATAACCATTGACCATGTAATATTTTCTGTTTATTAATACATGTATATTATTATTATTTTATACTACTTTAGACAAATAATCTCTAGTCAACTATATAATATTTTTGTTTTCCCTCCAAAATAACCACCTTCAACATGCATTATCATTCATCGATTCCTTTTTTTGACTAAGCATAGGATCAGTTATATCCTAACAACCATTCTGATTTTCATCTTAGCCCTCACTTAAAATTCAAAAAAAGCTAGCATCTTGGTAAAAAATTCACAAGCGTGTGGCATGCCTTTGAAGATCAGTTTCACTTTCTTCCTAATGATCAGTTTGGATGCTGATCTTTTTTTCTCTCCATGTTTTTTTAAGATTCCCCATCCTTCTATTGGATAATATATACTCCTTCTATTTCATATTATAAGTTCTTAAAATAAAAAAAATTGTGTGTTTTATTTTATAAGTTACTAAAAAAATTAAGAGTATTTATTACTTTTTTAATTTTACCCTTAAATATCAAATATTTTTACATTTGTGTAATTAATATATGACAATAGAGTTTGATTTTATATGAGAAGAAATTTGGAAAGATAAACTTGTTTTTAACGAGATCAAGACAGTAATTACTCTCTTAAAATTATGCATTCTTATAAATAGGAACTTATAATATGAAAGAAAGTAAATAACTTTGAGTGCTCAACTAACCAAACCTAACCTATAACCGATAGAATCGAGTGAAAACAAATGAAATTGATTTGATTAAATTAGTATCGGTTAAAATAGGTTATTTTAAGTGGTTAAAACAATTTATAATGGTCGGATTTGGTTTTGAAAATTTCTCACCCATATAACCCTAGCCCGACCAATCTATATTACACATGCAAAAAGTCAGCCCATAAAATCCAACACCCAATTAATTAACCCTGCCAAATAAACATATTCCTTTCATTTCCTAAATAGTTTCCCTGCCTTTCTCTACTACACCCTTCTCCATTCTCTTTCTCACATCTCAAAAATCTCTCTTTCTCATATCTATGCTTTAAATCCTAACCTCCATCTTGATTTAACTATAACCTGTCTCTGATCACCTGATTCAACTGTAACCCACATCACCCGAGACCCGTAAAACCTAGTGATTTAGTTAGGGTTGGTTGAGAAATAAGTGAGTGATTTTGTTTTGTTTTGAATTTTTAGACCCAAAATTGATCAAGCCTGACCTATATATGAGCAATCCTATAACATGCATTGACATGTAATTGAGTAATTAAGCTACCAAGATAACTTTTAATTTTTTTTCTTTCATTAATGGTCGAGTCTCATTCACCATGAGTAAGAAATCATTAATTATCCCAAAAGTCACTTATTAGACACTAACTGTGAGATGACACAATGTGATCAAGACTATCAGAGTTGTGAATTTCACTTTATAGTATAGTAAATGCGATGAAAGTCTAACTCTTCAAATTAATCATTTATATTAAAATGATTTTAATTTATATTTAATGATCTAGATTATATGGTCAATTCAAAGCAGAGGATTCTTTTCCCCCACAAAATGTGATATAATTTGGCTTAGATTGTTCATATGGAGGTCATACATACATGTTTTTAATTAAATATATTTTATTTCACAATAAACAGGAATTACCAGAGCACCAAAGAAGTGATGCAGTAAGTTCAATGGTATATGAAGCAAATGCAAGGGTGAGGGACCCTGTGTATGGTTGTGTGGGAGCCATATCCTCTCTTCAGCAACAAGTTGATGTGCTTCAAACCCAATTGGCATTGGCACAAGCTGAGGTTGTGCACATGAGAATGCACCAATTTCTAACACCATCATTGCCTCATGAAGCCTCCACCAATTCATCACCAGAGAACATGTTCCAATCAAATAGATCACTCTTATCATCTTCACAAACCAAGTCCCTTTTTGAAATGGACATGGTCATTGATCAAGCCAACAATATAGGCAAATCCTTGTGGTCATATTAGCTTAAGTATATAATTATGGAGTGCATAAATATTATTAATTGGCATGCCTGTAGTACTTTATTTATTATCTTATGATTATGAATTACTAGTTATCATAGGCTTGCTTTATTATCTACCTAATTGGTACCCTTAGTGCTTTGTATCCCTCATCATCACTTTATTTACTACCTTCTTAGCTTGTTCTCATGGCTAAAAGGACATCTATCTCTCTGAATTACAAAAGAGATGATGATGGTTAGTTAGCCTTATTGTAAATGTCTACACTTGTAATTATGAGTAATCATATATATCATTTCTATTAAGTTGATTATACTTTTTACCCACTTTTCATCATTTTTTATTATATCACTTATATCTGACAATTAAAATACCAGTTTGGTAATATTATATGGGCACGTTTGGTTCTTGATCTCTTATTAAGGTTAGTCACAAGCTATATTTTTTAGTTTATTGATCAAATAGACCTTCAATAACATATAGATCAATATTAATTAAATGGTTCTTGATGTAGGATTTTCTTCATGAATGGATCTAGATCGTGAAGCTTCCTTTGATCTTCTCAATCTTGCAAACATGAAATCATTTTTTCCTTCTTAAAATATGGCTTGGATGAAATTATAATGTGGAAGGTGGAAAATTATACAAAAACTCATTAAAAATAAAAAAAGAAGTGAAATTATGGAAAGACTTAGGAGATGAAGGGTGAAATGTGTCATTCTCTTAAAGAGAGATAGACCTAAGGTTGACAATCATCACCTTGGAAGGATCCAAGGATAATATTTTAAGGAGAGAGTTCTAAGCACTTTTAGGCTTCTAGAGAGGCAAGAGATTCTCATAATCTCTAAAACTCATTCAAATGACTCCAAGTGAGAGAAAATATAAAGGAGATAGGTTTATATAGGCCTTTTCTCAAAGAGTAATTTTCAGATTTGACCTTGTTGGGCTTGTTAAAGCTTCACCCAAGACCCAAAACTAAAAGATACATGGCCTAAAAGTGGCTCTAAGCATATATATGACCATACAAGGCTAAAAACTGGCCCAAAATAAAAAAATGACAATGCAAGACCCAAAGATAACTACTAATGAGCTTCTGACAATAATGAGATACAATAAATTTAAAAGCCCATTAAGCTAAGCCTAAGAATGTACAAATGAAAAAGGCTCAAAGATACAAAATCTAATCTCATCCATGAACCTTATCATGCTTCCCTCCTTAAGAGGATTTGCCCTCAAATCTAAGCTCACTTAAAGCAGCTCACCAGGTAACAATAATCCTACAAGATGAAGAGGGAAAAAAATTAAGTCCATAGTATGAAAAAGCTTAAAGAAAAAATGATCAAACACAAGGTGAAAGATGGAAGGAATGGAAATGTCCACGAGGGTCAAAGATTAACATTTTCACCTTTGAAGTGATAAAATGTCATAAAAAAATTAATGAGAAGGTCCCATAGAAATGCACATGTAAAACTATATAGACCCTTATGTATCCTAAAACTGGTACTATATATGTGATGTATAATGAGTATGATATGAAAGGTAGATATATAAACATGTGATATATGACTAAACATGGTCATGTAATGAGGAAGCATAGGATGGGATGCCCTAAGGGGATCATAATAAGTAATGGCATTTGAACTAGGAACTAGAGTGCGAATGACATGCAAAGATGCTATTAGCTCCTTTTATAACCCCTCATGAAAAAGAATGATATCAACATGGTCATATGTACTATGTAGTCTTATATGCAATGAAATGGACAAAAGGTTAAACCTATAAAAGTCCTAGCCTCAAGAAATAACAGAAAGGACATGACTCTCAAGAAAGTCAACTTAAATGAGTAAAGACACATCCCTACCTTATAAGAACCTATGGTAATTATGTACATCCTATAAGTAATCCTAAGAAAACTATAAACATTTGGTGACCAATTCTTTTCACAATGGATGAAAAAGTTGAGGAAATTCTTCCATCACCTTCTGGTCTTCTTAAGGATAAGAACTAATGATAGAGGTAGAAAAACTATTAGTAAGGTGACATTCTCTTCAAGCACTATGGTTGTCTAAAAGTAAGCCACTTTTATGCACCTCACTCTCTTTGTTTTCTATATTCCCATTATCTTTCCTTTTTATCTCTTGTTTCTTTTTCACATATTTGTCATGTTCTCCACAAAATGTTGCATTTTTTCTTCCACATCTTTATTATGTTTTCTTCTCAATTTTTCCCTTTTTTTACACTCCTTAATTTTCTTATTTCCTTTATCATCAACCTCTAAAATATTTTTCCATAATTGTTTCACTTTGCTATGGATTTTCTCAAGGAACCTTTTTGTTATTTTCTTTCTTTCATGACTCTTATTTATTACGCTCTCACCCCTTGACTCATAGGAATCCATTCTAACATGTAGAGCACCTAATTAGGGTCTCCAATTAGGGAATAATAGAGTTCTCATTATGCTTACCACCACTTGCCATTTTTTATTTCTTTTGTTTGTTCAATTTTATATGTAAAGCAATAAAATAAACTACTTGTTTAGGATAAAAAAACCTATGAAAAGACATTATAAAATACTATAAAAAAGAATGGAAGGAGGCAAGGTTAAGGGTACTTGATCCAGAACTCAAACTTCTAGCTTATAACTAGCAAAGAAAGTAAGCAATATACTAGTCGTGAGCAAGAAAATATACTAGGTCTAAACGCACTACCCTAACGTAATTTCTAAAAGCACACAAGAAAAATATTCAAAGTCCAAAGAAAGGGTCCTAAAATACAAGGACCAAAATGAGAAGGTATTACAAAAGAAAACCCAAGAGGTCTCCCAAAATACGAAGAGACAAAAGAAGATACAAATCATAAGCCTCAAACTAAAATGTACTATAAAACTTTGTTTTCCAAGTATAAGTCTTCAAAGGAGAAACTTCACCATGTAGCACAACATAAACTTTCAACAAAGGAAATTGTTAGCAAAATAAGCAATAAAGAGAGGGTCTCACCACTCTTCTAAGTGTATACACTCAAAGTGTTTAGGCACTCATGTATAGTACTCAAAGAAGGCTTTTAACATGATAAACATTCTTGCCTTTTTCCACTCAAATTCTCTCTATCTCCTTCAAGCACATAAAAAAATCTCCAAAGTCTTAGTCCTTCACCCAATGTGCTACCAAAGCAATGATAAACCCAAGAGCAATCTCAAAGACTCCAAAAGAGGGTATAAACTTAAAGAAATAAAACTAAGAGGCCAATCAAGACAAATAATAAAAGCGCAAATAAGGAAGTACAACCAAAATAAAGTGAATAAGACAAACTTAAAAAAAATAAGACAAGCAATAAAGGAACAAAGAAAGTGTAACATCTTAAAAAAATAAATTTAATATCAAATGGGTATTAAATAAATTATGGGATGAGGTTAATTAATTTATAACAAAGTAAAATAAAATAGAAAGCCAAATTTGCTAATAAAATATGAACCAAGGGTTACCCGGGTTAGTTTAGGGGTTGACCAAGATAACTCAACCCAATGAACCTAAATTAATTTAAAAAATTCAAAATTCTAATTTTCTTTCCTCCTTCTCTCTGTAACCATCTTTTTTCTTTCCTTCATTTTCCATTTCACCATATTTTTCACTCATCTCTTTCTCTACCACTTCATCATCATCTCATGTCATCTTCATCCTTCTCTCTTTCTTCCTTCATCATCCCTACACCATGGCACTACCTTTTCTTCTTTATTCTTCTTTTCATTGCTCCAATTAAAGGCAAAGCCCTCTCCTATACCTTCTCATTGCAAAACCATGAGCAACCCATCACCACCTCACATCCTAATTTCATTTCCACCTTTAAGGGAGCGAAAAGGCACAAGCTCTTCTTCTTCTTCTTCTCTTCCTCCCAACGTCAATTAAGGTATGCCAACCTAACCTTAACCACCATTAATGGGATTTTAAAGCTTTAACACTAACTAGCTTCCAATTTTGTGTAGTAGGTGATGTTCAGCGTTGTGGGCATCGTTGAAAGCTTTGATCCACTATGACACCTCTGTTCGACTTTGTGTTAGGTACATTGAAAACTATGAATCCTAACCTCGTTTGTGAATTTAACTGATTCTAAGTTTAATTAGATTAGTTCATTGCTAGAATTAGAATTAGGTAATTTAGAGTTCGTAAATTGAAATATATGGTTTATCGGAATTGAAACCAGATATGTTTAGATGTAGGTTCAACGTCAGTTATGGTAACGGAACCCCCCACAACATCAGAATACTTGTCATAAGGTACAAGGAGGAGTATTTATGCTTCGGTTACATAGATAATAGATAGCCAACCTTAAATTGTATGAAAATGTGTTTGAATGAAAGTTGTTGTATGTTATGCATGAATTGAAGAATATATGGTTATTGAGGAATATGTGAAGAAGCATGATAATTGCAATAAATTGTGTGGACAATGATGAATATGTGATTATTGTATGGATGATAAGCTTGATAATATTATTGATAATGTGTTGAATGAATAAAAATTATGGTTGGGTGATTTTGATGATGATATTAAAAGTGTGAATATAGAATTGACAATGAAATATGTTGATGATTATGAATAGTGATGTTGTCATATTATTTGTGATTGTTGTTGATCCAGGATGCTAACCGAATTCCATAACACATGGTCGGGGTTTTATTGAATGGTGCTACGTCATCAGAGTTACCAGAAGAATCTGGTTAAACTGTCGCAACTGAAATCTAAAACCAAAACGACTACAAACCTATGGTCAAGACTCTGATCACTCTCTGACAGTCCGACAATAAATCAAAATCAGTATGAGCAATATGTCCTTGTAAACGTTGTTGCTATAGTAAGTTAGGAGAAGGGTCAAATCACTTCTCCTACTCAGGTATTCCCTATAAATACAAATCATTTATTATCTAAACTAATCTGAGAGTTACCTCCGTAATATTCTTATTTCTTGTAATACCCATACTAACTTAGACATCGAAGAATCTTTTTCAGGTACACCTCTGGTGTGTTCTCTTGACTTTTGTATGAACTTGAACATCAAATTCACCCTATACTTGAAGAACTTAGGATCCTCACTGGACCTAGGTGTAAAATACCGTACTCTACTGAGATGGTGTAAAACCAAGAGCTTATGAGGTAACTACGGTCACCGATCAAGACAGTCAACTCTTGACTCCGGTTCTAGGACAGAACAATTGTGATGATAATGAAACCATGATATTGACGGTGGTAATATGAGATTGATGGTGTTACTAAAGATTTTATGAAATTATGAGTGAATGTGATTTGATGATGAAATTGAGAATATGATAATGATGATAATGATAATGATAATGATAATGAAATGATAAATGCATATGGTTATTGTACATTTCTGTATCGTGTGTATTGTGACATCCAAGAGGATGCAGAGTACTCTTATGGCTGGTCCTGGTAGGGGTAGATTTCGATGTAAAGCAAGGACTTTTTGGGCTAATGAGAACCTGAACGCTCTAGGCTAATGTATCCTAGAGCTTACCCATAACCCCATTGATTATTAATAATGGGAATCCGTAGTCACCAAGGGTGGCATGGGGTTACATGATGGGTGACGGTACGATGCACCGATAAATAGAATTACTAGATGTGAATATGTTGTTGGTACTGCAGTACAATACCCACTAGAGATATGGATCTATCATGCATTGCATTTGATAATGTTGAAGAATTACATATAACATATAGATGTAAGTTTATATAGATTGTAAACTAGATATAAGATAGTCATTATTGAATTATATGTGAATCTTAGTAGTGATTGTGTATGGAAGATTGTTATGATTCTATGAATTTTGATTGAATTGTTGATGTGTATATCAATTTGTATTATCTATTAATTTGAGGCATTTACTCATTCTCTAAGTTGCTCTTTTATTGTGGATTTTTAGGACAATGAGGATTGGTGATGGATGGCCAATGTGGAAGGGAGATGTAACATCGAATCTACCCAAATACAATTGTGATGTGAATAGATGTTTAGGATTAGGTACATAATGTGAATATGTATGCATGATGATGTTGGTATTATGAGTGAACCATGTAGTGATGATATACATGGCTGTGTTTAATGCTAAATGAGGTTCATTTTGGAATGTTGTATCCAAGAATTATGTTGGTTTGGTTTGAGTACCATGATATGTGACGTCCTAGGTCAATTTACATTTATTTTTATTCATTCTAGTAAATTTTACAATAATTTTTTTCACATTTAACAATAATTAATTAAGCCTTAAATCAAAATAGCATTCATTTCTCCCTAACATGTTCAAAGGACATTATCTCTTTTACTCAAATAGCGTAATCGTATATCCCTTTGATTAATCAAGGCTTGGACGGACTGAAAATAGTTAATTACAATGTCCTAATCGATTACCAAGCAACGAGTAATCGATTACCAGCTTCCTAGAATGGTTCATAGGATCAGGGACAGTATTTAATCGATTACCTCAGCATCCTAATCGATTACCATGGTTCTGTTGAGTTCACAATCGATTACAGAACCTTGGCTAATCGATTACAAGGTTTCTGTTTGACACGTAATCGATTACCCACTGAGGTATAATCGATTATGTTGCAGACAGAGACCTTGTAATCGATTACACCTTAGAGGCTAATCGATTACACCTTGTCATTATGCAGAAATTATGCAGATTTTACATCCCAAGTGAACTTTTTAACTACCAAAGATTATGTAAACGATGTCGGAATGCCACCAAATTTTAACACAAGTCAAAACACATTAATTGTGACGTGTGACAGCTGACCGCACTCAAAAATTCCTAAAAATGAGAGATTTATGCGCCTAAATGCGTTTATCCCATTTTAAGGCATTTTAGGGTGGTCAATGAGTCCATTTTTGGCAAAATGGGTCCATTCCATTCTTCACAAACCACAATTAACATATCTAAGCCATTGCATCCCTTCCACTACATCAAAACCACATATATCATCATTTGACCATGCTAGTTCCTAGCTCATGCATAAAACAACTATCCAAAAGCTTAAACACACCACCTAAGGAGCTATAATTCACACTCCCAACATTTATTCTCCATCAACAAGCAAGACCTGCCCATAAACATTTATGTCTAATTTATGAAGCTTATAATGAATTCTCTTTTCATCACCAACATACAATCTCTATCTAATACTTATTACAAACCTTCATAACTACATTAATCACACTTAAATTAGTTTAACACACATGGAAGGCATATATCAACATAACACATATAAAGCACAACACACACACATCCTTCAATTCATAATTCTCTGCACTTCTTGGCATCAACTCTCCGCTTGGCGCGTCTCTGGAGCTTCAACCTCTTCCCTGTCATTAGTTACTAAAATTAAAGAAACAACAGCAAGGGTGAGTGTTTGGTATCATAATTAATATAGAATGGCAATTCAATAACAAGATACATATTTACTAGTTGTAGTTTCTGCTATTTATCTTACCTCTTGTCCTCAATTTCCACTTACCAATCAATTTGATTCCAATCTCTTGATCCACAATTTGCCAATCACAATCAACAATTATCATGAAACACATTCATATCATTCTACAATGCTAACAATGCATCAAATAACACAACTGACTCTCATATTAAATCGACGCCTAGTATCTGGATACTAAAAGGATCGGCCTTCAGCTAGGGGTCCTACTTGACACCCCGTGAACCCTGCTTGGTCCACTGAGTCCTGCTTGACTCTCCACCTCAACCACTGGGTCCTACTTGACCACTGGGTAGCTCAACTGGGTATAAACACCACGGGAGCCAGAAACGAGGGGCTGTACATACCGTCGGCCGTCCCACACCACATAATCATACATGTACAATCATATTCCTCATATCATATCGCAAGTGGCCAGCAACAAAACATATACTCATCAATTGGGCGACCTACTTGTCAAGCCCGTCATCACACGCCACTATGCTCATCGAATCATCACCATTCAATTCACATTGTGCTCATAATCATCACAAATCACACATAATTTACATTCATACACATACAATTATCATTCCTTATCTATTCTTATTACTTCCACATTCAATTCGATGATTCAATTCAATTACACTTACGTATTCTAATTAATTATAACCCAAACACCCCCTTACCTCGATTCCGAGTTTTGACGGTTCGTTCTTGGTGTTGATGACGCCCTCTAGACGCTGCGTTCAAGGTTCCACCTCCGAATCCAATATTCGTTTCACCGTTCGATCCTCCGACGTCCGTTCCGCTACCTACGGAGGTTGAAACGCATAACCCAACAATGTTTAACCACCCTCGTTACTCTAAAGACCATTTTCGAGCTCCCACACACTAGAGGAGTAGGAAATCGAAGCTCCCACCTCCATGCATGGCCATTGTCTAGAGAGAGAAAATAAAAAGGGGAAGATAACTCAATTTTAATGGGTCCATTGAACTCACCTCGAAGCCACGATCTCAAAAACGTAGTTATCTCGGAGTTTCGGCGAGAAACGGTCTCCCTCTTGGAGCATGCAGCCACGACAAGCTTGAGGAGAAGAAGGAGAAGAGGTATTCGCGTGGAGGTGAGGAAGAAGGAAGAAAAGAATTTAAAATTTAAGGCACAAGGGCAATTGGGTCATTTCCTATTTCAATTACATTTTCTTTTAAAAGTTTTAATTAAAACTTTTACCTTTCACCCTTCACCTTTTACCCCATTGTAACTTCAAATTTATCTTCTTGTATTTACTTTCATTTAATCTTTTATAATTAATTAATCAAATAAATTTATTTATTCCCACAACATTTAATTATTTCTAATTGCATTTTTAATACTAATAATTCCCAAAATTTCAATAAATCCGGTTGGGCAATTATTAATGTTTTTCGTCAATTAAAACTTTTCTAAAATATTAGGGATGTTACATCCACCCCCCTAAAAAGGGATTTCGTCCCCAAAATCAACGTACCTCATTGAAAAGATCGGGGTACACTCGTCTCATGTCTGATTCCAACTCCCATGTGTAAGTCACTCCATTTATATTCTGCCACTTCACTTTCACCAATGGTACCTCTTTGTTTCTCAATCGTTTAGCTTGATATCCTTCGATACAAATAGGTGCCACCTCTACAGTCAAATCTTCCTTTAGCTCAATAGAATCTTCTGGTACAATCATGGAGTCACAAGGAATGTATGCTCGAAGTTGTGACACATGAAACACATTGTGAATATTAGTTAACGATTGGGGAAGATCCAATCGGTAAGCAACATCACCAACTTTATCCAGAATTTGATACGGCCCAATATACCGTGGGTTGAGCTTATGGCTCTTTAGTATCCGACCTACACCTTTGGTAGGTGAAACCTTCAGGAACACCCAGTCTCCTACCTGAAACTCAAGTGGCCTATGACGATTGTTATAGTAACTCTTCTGACGGTCTTGTGCAATCTTCATCTTTTCATGAATCATTATCACCTGATCATTCATTTCTTGAATTAACTCTGGTCCTAAATGGATTGCATCTTTATCTTCATTCCAGCATAAAGGCGTGCGACACCATCGTCCGTATAAAGCTTCATAAGGAGCCATTCCAATGCTACTATGGTAACTGTTATTATAAGCAAATTCCACTAATGGTAGGTATCTTTCCCATGAGCCACCTTGCTCCAGCACACAAGCCCTGAGCATATCTTCCAAAGTTTGTATAGTCCGCTCAGACTGGCCATCAGTCTGAGGATGATAAGCTGAACTCATCCTTAACTCGGTACCTAACTCCTACTGCAGACTTCCCCAAAATCTGGAAGTAAACCGAGGATCACGATCTGAAATAATACTCACAGGTACACCATGTAATCTTACAATTTCTGCAATGTATAATCTAGCCAACCGGTCCAATGACCATTTCATATTCATAGCTAAGAAGTGAGCACTCTTTGTCAGTCTATCCACAATTACCCATATTGCATTACAACCAGAACGGGTACGGGGTAACCCGGATACAAAATCCATAGTAATGCATTCCCATTTCCACATTGGAATTTCCAGAGGTTGAAGTAGACCTGGGGGTCTCTGGTGTTCGACCTTACACTTCTGACATACCACACAAGATCTTACATACTCTATGATTGCTTGTTTCATGCCTGGCCACCAGAACTCTCTCTTCAAATCATGGTACATTTTTGTAACACCAGGATGAATGCTAAAAGAACTTTTATGGGCTTCAGCTAACACGGCCTGCCTAAAGTCACCTTTTGTAGGCACTACAACCCGGTTTCTGAATCTCCAAATTCCATCAGTACCTTTGATTAGCTCCATATTCTTTCCTCTTGCTTGGGTATCGATCAATTCTAGTAACTCTTCATCTTTCTCCTGAGCCACAGCTAAAGATTCTAAGAATTCATTAGAGATCTTCAGCATCCCAATCATCATTTGATTCGGAGCTTGCACAGCAACCCCAAGGTTCATATCGCGAAAGTCTTCTAACAATTCTTGCTCTTTGCCCATCAAGAAGGCTGCATGTAATACTTTCCTACTTTAAGGCATCAGTCATAATATTTTCTTTCCCAAGATGGTACTTCAAATCAAAATCATACTCTTTTAGATATTCCATTCATCTCCTCTGTCTCATGTTTAACTCTTTCTAATCGAATAAGTATTTCAACTCTTAGGGTTACTAAATACCACAAAACAAGAACCCTATAAATAATGACGTCAGATTTTTAATGTAAATACCACTACTCCAAGCTCCAATTCATGAGTGGGGTGATTCTGTTCATGTGGTCTCAATTGTCTTAAAGCATAGGCAATCTATCTGTCATCCAGCATTAGCACACATCCTAAAACAAACTTAGATGCTTCACAATATACTATAAACTCCTTCATCATATTAAGTAGTGTAAGTACCAGTGCAGAAGTCAAGCATTGCTTCACAGTTTGGAAACCTAATTCGCATTTTCTCGGCCACACAACCGGACTCTCCTTTGGTTTATCTTATTTCCTTAATTCCTATCGATACTTCATCAATTCCTCACTAAGTGTACCTTAGGAGGGACTCGAGCTATCCAATTTCCTTTTAAGGTCCTCTTTTCTTTAAAAGAAATCTAGCCATAATTCATAATAATTACCATGCCACAATATTTACTTTTCTATACTCATTATTTGTCAGTTACCAAACCTCATCTCTATTTGTTCCTCATTTCTAATCATTTACCAATTTCAGAAATATGAACCATACATTTCTCTTTTCTAAATCTGATCACCCAAGATTGGCTACAATATGTCTGTCTCCTCGACTCCACACGATCTCGACTACCAGTGCAACTACCTGAGGTGATCAGTCTCAGGAGTTTAACACTCTGTAGTTAAGTCATGTGAAAGTCGGGTATATAATCCAACTATTCACATCATCGATTGATATGCAAACTGTTCACATCATAATGCATTTCCCTATATCTATTGGTAACTCTATATTGAATTAGTGTTAAAAGAAACCCACGGTGGCCAGCCGCTATGATTCCCATGTAACACTAATATCAATGTAAAGCCCAAACGACTAGGTAAAACTTCTCTTCATTCTCATTATCTATCTGCTTAATTACCTTTTAATCACATCCTTTTAGTGTCATCCAATCACTACTTCTCTTATCATGTACGTAACAGTCCGGTGTACATATACTTCACTTGATCATCATTCATATAATACATCCTTCTAGTCCTTTCCCTGAGTAAAATGTCACCTCGCCAATTATATCACTGAAAATTATTACTGGTCACTCTTCTTCTATTACCTTCAACTTGTACAGGCATTCTTATACCGTCATTCATCAATTACTCATAATCTCTCTTAATATCCATTAATCAATCATCTAACAATATGAATATGACATACCGATAGCACTTAATTAAATCTGCTTCATAAAATAAAAAAACAATATAGGAGGTTCACCCCCCTAAAAAGTTAATCTTACCACAACGTTGCTAATTCCCATTACTTATCATTCATCCATTCAATCTTTTATCTTCCAGCTTCATAAAATCAACATTCTTTAATCACATCTTAATAATCTCTTAAACTATGTCCAACCATCATCTCTCGATTTATTCATAAGCCCCTTCTATTTACTCATACCACCAACACTTTTACATCTTTTGTTGCTTACTCAACGTTATTAACATACCACCAATACACTTATTATTCTCATTTCACTACAAGATTTAACCTTTTTGCGTTATACCATTTATAGATGTCCACTTCAAGATGCGCACATACATATATATATATACTCACTTTAAATATCATTTCCATTTCAATCTGCCACTCGTGTGTTTCATCTCTGTCCCACCTTGTCTAATATTTATAGTGTGGACTAAATTCAGTCCTACTCACTATTTGAGAAAATTTTGAGAAGAGGTCATCTTCTCCACCAGTCATAAAATGATTCTATGATAACCAAACACATCACCAGTATTAACCAATGATCTACCAGGGAATAGGATATTTACCTCATACACATATAAAACACAACGCCGCCAGAGTGCCAAGGGAATGATGCCAAGTTAACCTCTTACAACTCAATTTACACACAAACAATTGCATTACAATGTAAAAATAGTCTGACATGGGACTTAAACTATCTTCTAACACTGCCCATTCACCCGGCTCTAGAAAGAACCGCTCTGATACCACCTGTGACGTCCTAGGTCAATTTACATTTATTTTTATTCATTCTAGTAAATTTTACAATAATTTTTTTCACATTTAACAATAATTAATTAAGCCTTAAATCAAAATAGAATTCATTTCTCCCTAACATGTTCAAAGGACATTATCTCTTTTACTCAAATAGCGTAATCGTATATCCCTTTGATTAATCAAGGCTTGGACGGACTGAAAATAGTTAATTACAATGTCCTAATCGATTACCAAGCAACGAGTAATCGATTACCAGCTTCCTGGAATGGTTCATAGGATCAGGGACAGTATTTAATCGATTACCTCAGCATCCTAATCGATTACCATGGTTCTGTTGAGTTCACAATCGATTACAGAACCTTGGCTAATCGATTACAAGGTTTCTGTTTGACACGTAATCGATTACCCACTGAGGTATAATCGATTATGTTGCAGACAGAGACCTTGTAATCGATTACACCTTAGAGGCTAATCGATTACACCTTGTCATTATGCAGAAATTATGCAGATTTTACATCCCAAGTGAACTTTTTAACTACCAAAGATTATGTAAACGATGTCGGAATGCCACCAAATTTTAACACAAGTCAAAACACATTAATTGTGACGTGTGACAGCTGACCGCACTCAAAAATTCCTAAAAATGAGAGATTTATGCGCCTAAATGCGTTTATCCCATTTTAAGGCATTTTAGGGTGGTCAATGAGTCCATTTTTGGCAAAATGGGTCCATTCCATTCTTCACAAACCACAATTAACATATCTAAGCCATTGCATCCCTTCCACTACATCAAAACCACATATATCATCATTTGACCATGCTAGTTCCTAGCTCATGCATAAAACAACTATCCAAAAGCTTAAACACACCACCTAAGGAGCTATAATTCACACTCCCAACATTTATTCTCCATCAACAAGCAAGACCTGCCCATAAACATTTATGTCTAATTTATGAAGCTTATAATGAATTCTCTTTTCATCACCAACATACAATCTCTATCTAATACTTATTACAAACCTTCATAACTACATTAATCACACTTAAATTAGTTTAACACACATGGAAGGCATATATCAACATAACACATATAAAGCACAACACACACACATCCTTCAATTCATAATTCTCTGCACTCCTTGGCATCAACTCTCCGCTTGGCGCATCTCTGGAGCTTCAACCTCTTCCCTGTCATTGGTTACTAAAATTAAAGAAACAACAGCAAGGGTGAGTGTTTGGTATCATAATTAATATAGAATGGCAATTCAATAACAAGATACATATTTACTAGTTGTAGTTTCTGCTATTTATCTTACCTCTTGTCCTCAATTTCCACTTACCAATCAATTTGATTCCAATCTCTTGATCCACAATTTGCCAATCACAATCAACAATTATCATGAAACACATTCATATCATTCTACAATGCTAACAATGCATCAAATAACATAACTAACTCTCATATTAAATCGACGCCTAGTATCCGGATACTAAAAGGATCGGCCTTCAGCTGGGGGTCCTACTTGACACCCCGTGAACCCTGCTTGGTCCACTGAGTCCTGCTTGACTCTCCACCTCAACCACTGGGTCCTACTTGACCACTGGGTAGCTCAACTGGGCATAAACACCACGAGAGCCAGAAACGAGGGGCTGTACATACCGTCGGCCGTCCCACACCACATAATCATACATGTATAATCATATTCCTCATATCATATCGCAAGTGGCCAGCAACAAAACATATACTTATCAATTGGGCGACCTACTTGTCAAGCCCGTCATCACACGCCACTATGCTCATCGAATCATCACCAAATTCACATTGTGCTCATAATCATCACAAATCACACACAATTTACATTCATACACATACAATTATCATTCCTTATCTATTCTTATTACTTCCACATTCAATTCGATGATTCAATTCAATTACACTTACGTATTCTAATTAATTATAACCCAAACACCCCCCTTACCTCGATTCCGAGTTTTGACGGTTCGTTCTTGGTGTTGATGACGCCCTCTAGACGCTGCGTTCAAGGTTCCACCTCCGAATCCAATATTCGTTTCACCGTTCGATCCTCCGACGTCCGTTCCGCTACCTACAGAGGTTGAAACGCATAACCCAACAATGTTTAACCACCCTCGTTACTCTAAAGACCATTTTCGAGCTCCCACACACTAGAGGAGTAGGAAATCGAAGCTCCCACCTCCATGCATGGCCATTGTCTAGAGAGAGAAAATAAAAAGAGGAAGATAACTCAATTTTAATGGGTCCATTGAACTCACCTCGAAGCCACGATCTCAAAAACGTAGTTATCTCGGAGTTTCGGCGAGAAACGGTCTCCCTCTTGGAGCATGCAGCCACGGCAAGCTTGAGGAGAAGAAGGAGAAGAGGTATTCGCGTGGAGGTGAGGAAGAAGGAAGAAAAGAATTTAAAATTTAAGGCACAAGGGCAATTGGGTCATTTCCTATTTCAATTACATTTTCTTTTAAAAGTTTTAATTAAAACTTTTACCTTTCACCCTTCACCTTTTACCCCATTGTAACTTCAAATTTATCTTCTTGTATTTACTTTCATTTAATCTTTTATAATTAATTAATCAAATAAATTTATTTATTCCCACAACATTTAATTATTTCTAATTGCATTTTTAATACTAATAATTCCCAAAATTTCAATAAATCCGGTTGGGCAATTATTAATGTTTTTCGTCAATTAAAACTTTTCTAAAATATTAGGGATGTTACATGATATGCAAATGTAGTGAAATGTGTGATATGTGTGATGATACATGAACAATGAACTTAAAAATCCATGTTATAGGTTGCATAATGGGACAAGGAAAGTGAATTTGCAAATTGATGTGTGCTTTGTTGTGAGTAACCCATGATTGCATGAATAAACCCCATTTAGGTTAGGTGAATGGTACAGGAAGCCATTTGGTGTCAAGACTTAGGCAATTGAAATGTGGCATGCCATGTAAAATGGCCATTTTTAGTCCAAATATACGTATATGTGTGAAATTTGATTGGATAGGTATTTTGACATAGGACATGACCATTAGCTTAGAAATTGTATATATTAGCTTGTGATAAAATTTTGTCTCATTTAAAGGTGATTCGGTTAGTTTGAGCCTATGTGTAAATTGGATTTTTTTTAGGAAAATATGGATATTCTCCTACTGCTAAAAATCCCATTATTGCAACTTTTAACTTTGCAAAACTAGGAGCAATCTAGATTGAATTAGTCTTTTGTTCCATCATTGAAGTTGTAAATAATTAAGTTACAGACATTTATAAGTTTGATTCACCTTAAAAAAGAGGTCTTGTAGCTCATGTTATGTATAAAACACTTCAATAACTTTACAGAATTAGGAGCAATGTAGACTAAATTAGTCTTTTGTTCCTTATCAAAGTTGTAGATAATTGAGTTACAGACATTTACAAATTTGATTCACCTTAAAACGAGTTCTATAGCTCAAGTTATGCATAAAATACTCTAGTGCATTCCTGTTGGAATTTTTATGTATGAAAGATTTACATTTTACGAAATTGGAAATTATATGGGTAGAATTGGTCTTTCTTTCCTTTATAAAAGTTATAGAATCTGAGCTACAAAGATGTACCAATTGGATTCACCTCGATTAGAATTTCATAGCCCAAGATATACGTAAAATATCAAACCTTTTACACAAGCGAAAAAATGGACCTGAAGTTTTATAAATTTCCTTCTGGTCCATTATTGAATATTAATTATGGTGTGACAGAAAGGATGCTAAACTCAAATATAAAATTTAAATGTGACAAATAAGAATCAAATAACACAAGCAAAGAAAAGAACATACAAGAAAGCAAGCACACAAAAAGATGAACTAGAAACTCTAAAAATGCAAGTAATGCACTAAATGGATAAGTGCACTATGTAATAATATTTTTTTTATTTTTTGTCACTAAGAGACAATTAAAAACACATTAATGGGCCTACACAAAGTGAATTTTTGCTGCACACAAAAAATGGGGTTTTATGCACTCAAATTTCAAGTTTTGTCAAGAAAGAGCCTAAAATCAATCAATTGCTACTAGGTCCTTTGAAGCCTTTGCTTTTTCTTTATTTTTTGTACTTTTTTAGCGTTTTCCCCTTGTTTTTCTATTTTTACTGCACCAAACTACAACAAACAATTGCCTAAAGAATTACCTAAAAATAACACAAATCAACAAAACTACACTAGGTGATAACTTGCATTTTCTTCCAACATTTAAGAGGCATGGCATGGTAAATGAAATGTAAATGAAATCAAAGAATATGGACTTAAGGATGATAAAAATGCATAAACGTTGCTTGAAAATGTAAACAAACACTAAAAAATTCATTAAGAAAGATAACTAACAACTTATAAAAGAAGAGCAAAACACCACCAAAGAGTGTGGGGGTTTTAAGACAACTTTTGGAGCTTAAAAATACACTTAATCAAATGTGATTAAGTGTAATAATTTTCAATACATCTAAAAGATATGGAAAAATCACAATTAAAGCCTAGAAACATAAGATTCTAGCTCCAACACATAAAAATAGATAACTATAACTAAGAAATTTTATCAAACACATAGAGAGACATATAAATGTGACACCTAAAACATGTAGTTTAGATTTGGAATTTCAATGTTCCTAACATAAAAACTCAAATTAAAAACAAAAACAAGAATCAAACATAAAATAATAACACAAAAAGGAGATGAACACTTCAATTTGGCTTCAAACTTCAATTATGATCCAAATTTTTTTGTCTCATAATCAAACTAAACTTTTAGGTTATGGTTCGGTCCACATTAGCAACAATAGTTGTGAATAATTTTTTCAAAATTCAAAGTCAAAAGAAATAGATCTAGATTTTTAGGTTTTTGCACTTTTTGGAGGGAAAATAAAACTATTCATGGAATTGAGCATGTGATATAGCAAATGAAAGAGAAGATTGCAAGGATTTCAAATCTACAATTATAGTTCACAAACTCAAAAGATGAAGAGTAGATCTAAGAAATAAACCTTAAGATTAAGAGGCTCAATGATACCACTCAATGTAAGATTTTCTTCATGAATAAATCTAGATCTTGAAGCTTCCTTTGATCTTTTCAACCTTGCAAGCATGAAATCATTTTCTACTTCTTAAAATAAGGCTTGGACAAAATGGTAATGTTGAAGGTGGAAAATTACATAAAACTCATTAAAAATGAAAAAGAAAAGTGGAATTGTAAAAAGATTTAGGAGATAGAGGGTGAAAGGTGTCACTCTCTTAGAGAGAGATAAACCTAAGGTTGACAATTACCACCTTGGAAGAATCCAAGGATAAGATTCTAAGGAGAGAGTTCTATGCACTATTAGGCTTCTAGAGAGAAGCAATTCTCACAATCTCTAAAATTCATCCAAATGACTTCAAGTGAGGGAAAATACAAAGCAAATAAATTTATATAGACCTTTTCTCTAGTCTAGGAGTAATATTCAAATTTGACCTTGGTTGTTAAAAATCACCTAAGGCCCAAAACTAAAAGATACATAGCTCAAAAGTGACCCAAAGCATATATATGACCACACAATGCCCAAAATAAAAAATATGATCATGCAAGACCCAAACCTAACCACTAATGAGCTTCTAACAATAATGAGATACAATGAATTCAAATTCCCATTATGCTAAGACTAAGAATATACAAATGAAAGAGACCCAAAGATACAAAGTCTACTCTTATCCATGGACCTCATCAGTTTTGTTACCACAACTCTATTGTTTTTAGTTGTTTGTTAGATGGGAAACTATATATGTTGCCAATTGAGAGAAAGGAGAATTCATGAAAAAAATAGTTAATAAAGCTTGACCACTATGACAATAATTGATGTCTAATAAGATATCATTGGAAACTTAGCGTACACATTTTCGTCTCCTCCCACATATTGCATTCATAACCTACTGGGTTATATTCTTATATTTTCTTCTTATCTTTATGATATTGGTTAACATAATTTTCATGAATGTTAAATTTTAGATAAATTAAATATTTATAACTATATAACTTTATAGTCAAAATATATGTTTTATGCATAAATTTATTTATTCTAAAATTGGTTTAATTATATTTTAGTCCCTATAAAATTTTCACTATTTGAATTTGGTACCAAAAAAAATTGCATCAAGTTTAGATCCATATCTTTTTAACTGTTGAACTTGTAAATAAAGCCAATTCCATTTTTTCATGTTCATGTCCAACCATTATATGTCATGTTTGACCACCCTATCACCTCATTTTTCCCCCATTTCCTCTTTCTCTTTCTCTCTCTCTCTCTTCCCATCTCCCTTTCCCTCTTCATTCATTATCAACCAAACCATCAAACCCCTAGAAACACATATAAATAGGGTTTTTATAAGGTGATTAAACTTACTTTATTGGTTTGATGGTTGGGTTGATGACAAAGTAAAAGGAGAAAAGATAAAGAGTGAGAAAGAAGAAAGAGAGAGAGAGAGAGAGAGAGAGAGAGAGAGAGAGAGAAAGGAGAGAAAGAGAAGATAGGGAGAGAAATAAATGAGGGAGAGGAAAAAGATAAGGTGATCTGGTAGTCAAATGTGATATATAGTGGCAAATGCGACACATAACACTCCTATATCGGCTCTTTGTTAGTGGGTTCAATAGTTAACAAAATCATATTAATTAAACACATAAACCAAAACCAATAAATTTAAAACGATAAGGACCAAACCTTAATAAAAAAAATTATGGGACCAAATTCAAATGGTAAAAATTTAATAAGGACAAAAACTTAATCAAGCTTTTAAAACATAATTATTTGTTATGCAAAAGAAAAGTGAGCATTCGTCCAAGTTCCATATTAAGTGGTGAAGAGAAAAAAAAGGTAAAAACTACTATAAATATATAGAGTTAGTTTGAGTATTTTCATTACACCAACACTTAAATATATATATACCTCAGACTTGTGGTAGTTACGTGTTAGTAGATGGTCTGTAAGTTTTGTCAAGAAAACTTGTAATTATTATTAGGAGAGAGGGTTTTCAAGATTTGTTTATTATTATTATTATTATTATTATTATTATTATTATTATTATTATTATTATTATTATTATTATTATTATTAAGAGTTGAGAGTTTTTAAGTTTTTATAGAAAATTTGTCAAAAGGAATGTTTGAAAGAAATTCAATTTGCAATTATGGTAACATAAATATACAAGTAAAGCAATAAAGTTATTTTAAAAATTCATGACTCTAGGCAAAAGATACCAAACCACGTTAAATTCATGTGTTCTAAGATCAAAGAAATACAAAGAGCATCGTTGGGTATCCCTGTCCACTCTTACTGATACTACGTATTCATTTGTGGAACAAATAGCGTGAATTGGGCTTTAGAGATTCAGAGAGAGAAAGCAAGATCTGGTTAGGGATTTAGGGAGAGAAAGTGAGGGAAATGATGAGGAAGACGAAGACAACGAAAAAGCATAAATGATATGGAATTTTTAATTTAATTTTTTTAAAAATAACATATGTCAACTATGTGTCATTGATGAGGTGACACTATGTTAGTCACCTTATCAGTTAATACTCAAAACTAATATTTCCTTAATTTTGCAAACCTTAAAATTTTAAAAAGGTCAAAAATGAGTATTTTTAAAAGGGTTTTTTTCAAAACCCTAAACTTTATGAGGACTAAATTTATATTTTAACCTTGAATTTATGTGTTCTAAGATCGAGGAAATATAAGTCCTGCATAAGGATGACGAGAAGAAATTGGGATTTAAATAAAATTATTCCTCTAATAGATTCCAACAAAAAAACATAATGAGATTTGACACTCAAATTGACCAAAGTAAATTTTTAAAAACATAGAGTACCAAGCTATAACAAACTAACATTGGAGGATGAAAGTGGAACTAACATTAAAATTAAAGAATCAAAATATTATTTAATGATAAAATTTATTTTGTGCAATGTAACCATAACATAAATCTCCAGAAAAATCTAACGTTTACATGCAAATTAAGATAATGGAAATACAAAATTGATTGAGGCCCAACGTAAAAGGCAGAAGCGACATTTATATAAGCTCAAAAGCCCAAATCCAAAACTCGGGATCAGTTTTGGTCAATGCCTTTCACTTGGACCCAAAAATAAACATCACTATCTTTTTGGTAAACAAACATCATTATCTGTCATCACCAAATATGGCACCAAAGAGCAAAAACATACGGAGAAAAACACAGACATTGACCAAAAAAAAAATAAACACAGAGCTAAGTTCTAATGCAAAGCTCTTATTCTTATTCCAAACAAAAAAGAAGCTCTTATTCAATATTAGATTGAATGACATATCAATATTTCTATTGTCCATAAAAAAATATTTCTATTGGTAAGCCGTAAAAACAGAATAATTCAATAATTAATATTAATTTTTTATATAATTTAAGATTAATTAAACTTTATTTGATCATAGATTATAAAATTATTTTTGACCAACACCTATTAAAAAATTCCAACGGACCCTTAATTTGTGATCTACATCATATATGCTACTTTAAATTTATAATCATGGAAGACATAGAAACTTAAGTGTAATGCAGGACTCTTAAGCTAGAGTTTCCTATTCTAACAAACTCACTCCAGGAAGAGAAATTAAAAAGGGAATAGAAGACTTGTATATTAAAGTGAAAGAAAGAATAAAAATTCAATCTTATTAAACATCTATTTATACAAATGACTACAACTAACTTTCAGGATTAACTAAAATAACAACTTCAGTTATTTCAGTTACAAAATCAGAATTATTATTAACATCCCCCCATAATTTTGATTTCTATTCTGCATCAACCATTAGCATTCTTCTCAATTCTTCAAATCTATTTTTCTTGAGTGGCTTTGTCATCAAATCTGCAAGATTTCTTTCTGATCTGCAGTAACTTAGGTTGATATCCCCTTTGTTCACTTTGTCTCTAATGAAGTGATACTTGGTCTCAATATGCTTGCTGTTCCCATGATCAATTGGATGTTTAACAAGGTTTATTGAAAAATTATTGTCAACCAGTAGTGTCATTGGTTTCTCCTTTTGAATTTCCATTTCTTTCAGTAACTTTCTCAGCCATAAGCCTTGACATGATCCCATGGAAGCAGCTATGTATTCTGCTTTGCAAGTGGATAAAGCAACTGGATCTTCCTTCTTAGAACACCATGATATAGGTGCTTTTCCATACATGAAAACATATGCAGCAATACTTTTCCTATCATCATTATCTCTTCTGTAACCTGAATCTGTGTAGCCTACCAATTCAGCTTCAGTTTTGCCTTGGCCATAGGGAAGCAAAATTCCAAGATTAGTTATACCTCTTATGTACCTTAGAATCCTTTTGGCAGCCATCAAATGAGTTGTCTTAGGTGAATTCATGTATCTACTGATTATACCAACACTATAAGCAAGATCAGGTCTTGTGTTGCACAAGTATCTTAGTGAGCCCACCATCTATCTGAACACAGTAACATCAACAAGTTCTCCTTCATCTTTTAGACTTAATACCAAGCCTACTTCTGCTGGAGTAGTTGCTGCATTACAATCCTCCATCATGAACTTCTTCAAAATGTCTCCAGCATACTTTGATTGATGCATGATGACACCAACTTCTGTTTGTTTGAATTCTATGCCAAGAAAATATGATAGGAGTCCCAAGTCAGTCATTTCAAATTGCTTCAATAGTAACTTCTTTACACCTTCTATTTCTTTTCCATTGTTGCCAGTAATCAACAAGTCGTCCACATAGAGACATAAAATTGTCAGTTCAACTGCAGATTTGTACTTCACATAGACTCCATGTTTTGAGGGGCACGTGACAAAGCCAATTTCAGTCAATACACTATCAATCTTCTTGTTCCAGGCTTGAGGAGCTTGTTTTAGGCCATATAAAGCCTTTCTCAATCTGTATACCTTTGATTCTTGACCAGTGATCTTGAATTCTTGTGGTTGTTCAACATAGACCTCCTCTTCAAGTGGTCCATTCAAGAAGGCTGACTTCACATCTAATTGGTATATTGGCCAATTTTTTAAACATGCAATAGCTGCTACAAATCTCATAGTTTCTATCCTTGCTACAGGGGCAAAGATTTCTCCATAATCAACTCCTTCTTTCTGTAAAAATCCCTTTACAACTAATCTAGCCTTATGCTTGATTACTTCTCCATTTGGATTTCTTTTCAGCTTATATACCCACTTCACTGCTATAGGTTTTTTCTTCTTGGGTAATGTCACCAATTCCTAAGTCCCATTCTTCTCTATGGCACTTAATTCTTCTTTCATTGCAATAATCCATTTAGGATCTTGCAAGGCCTCATCATAATTTACAGGTTCAGTTCCTGTAAACAATGCTAGGTGTACAAGATCACCCACATCAGTAATTTACTGATCTGTGTAGACTTCAAAGTCCCTTAGAGCTTGTGGAGGCTGCCTAAGCCTCTGTGGTCTCCTTTGGTCAGATTCAGCTGTATATAGTTCCATAGGACTCTCATCATTATTGTTCAAGTTACTAGAATCACCAAGTTCGACTTGAATTCTGGCTGTCTCAATCACACAATTGTTATTCCATTCATAATCTTTTTGCTCATCAAACACGACATCCCTGCTAATCACTACTTGTTTATTTTTGGGATCAAACAATCTGTAGCCTCCTGTTGCATGATAACCAAGGAAAATCATTAACTCGTCTTTGTCATCAAGTTTTTGCCTAAGCTGGTCAGGTACATGTCTGTAGCATAATGATCCAAAGATTCTAAGGTGAGAAATATCAGGCTTGATGTTTGTCCAAGCTTCCTCAGGTGTGATACCTTTTAGTTTGCTAGTAGGGCATCTGTTGAGTACATAGACAGCTGTAGAGGCAGCTTCACTCCATAGAGAATGAGAAAGGTTCTTTGTCTTCAACATGCATCTGACCATATTCATTATGGTTCTGTTCCTCCTTTCTATAGCACCATTATGTTGTGGAGTGTATGGTGGTGTATGCTCATGAATTATTCCTACTGTATCACAAAACTCAAGAAATTCTTTTGAGGTGTATTCTCCACCTCCATCAGTTCTCAAGGTTTTGATAAAGCTTCCAGATTGTTTTTCAACAATAGCTTTAAATTTTTTAAATGTGCTAAACACTTCACTTTTTCTTTTGATCATATAAATCCATGTTTTTCTAGTTAAGTCATCAATGAAAGTTATGAAGTACCTGCTACCACCAAGTGATTCAACTTGTAATGGCCCACATACATCTGAGTAGATAATTTCAAGCTTCTGTTTTGACTTTACTGGAATAAAGGCTTTGAAGGGATTTCAAGTTTGCTTGCCCTCCAAACAATTTCTGCACCTGTCAGCTGTTGCTTTCAATTTGGGAATCCCTTTTTCCATCTCATGCATGTGACTTAGGTCTTTGAAATTCAAGTGACCAAGCCTATGGTGCCATAACCATTCATCCTTACTTGCAGTTATAAGTAGACAGTTGTGTTCCAGTACTTGTATGCCAACTTTAAAAGTTCTATTCTTGGACAAAGGGGCTTTCAATATCAATCTCTTCTGTTGATCATAAAATTTCATCATTTTTGTCTGCCATTAGCATTTCATAGCCTTTTTCCAAGAGTTGGCCTAGACTCAGCAGGTTACATTCCATTCCAGGAACATAGAGTACTTCTTCAATGCAAGATTCTTTGCCATCTTTCCTCTTGATTAGAAGTTTCCTAATACCACCAGTGACAAGTGTACTTCCATCTGCAAACCTGACCTTATTCTTTCTTTCTTCATTAAGATCAAGAAACCAATCTTTGTGACCTGTCATGTGTGTTGAGCAACCTGTATCCAAGTACCAATGATCATCATTATCGCCATTGGACTTGGTTGTAACCATCAACAGTACAGGTTCTGAATCTGTGTCTTCTTCAACAGCAAGCTGTGCCTCATCACTTTGTTCCTTGTCTTTGTATCAGCATTCATTGAAATAATGCCCTTTTTCTACAACAATAGCATTCAACATTTTTCTTGTCCCAATTTCTTTTTCCTCCTCTACCTCGTGTTCCTGTAAAACCTCCTCTTTTTTGCACGGAGCCACCAAACTTGTGTTCAGATTGTGATTTCCAGTTTTCTTTAAAATTATTTCCTCCTTTGCCTTTGGAATTCTTGGATTTTCCTCTACTTCTTTTGCCATAATTGTTTTTAGCAGAACCAACTTTGGGATTGTTCTGAACCTGGAGAGCTTGTTCAGAACCTTTATCTGTCATCCTTTCTTGAAGTCTTTGCTTATGTGCTTCAAGTGAGCTTTGTAAATCATTTACTATTAGAGACTTAAGATTCTTGGATTCCTCAATTGCAACCACAATGTAATCAAACTTTAGAGTCAAGGTCCTTAGTATTTTCTTAATTATCATCAAGTCTGAAACTTTTTCACCGCAACCCTTCATTGAATTCACAAGAGTCTGCATCTTGTTGAAATAGTCAGCTATACTTTCACTTTCTGCCATTTGAAGCAGTTCAAATTACCTTCTAAGAGTTTGGAGCCTGACCCTTTTAACCTTTTCATCACCAGAATATGCTTTATTCAGAATATCCCATGCTTTTTTTGCAGAAGCTGCTGCTACGATCTTCTCAAAGTGAAGATCATCTACACATTAATGCAAGATGACTAAGGCTTTGCAGTCCTTTTTCTTTAATTCTTTGGCACTCACTTTTTAAGTTTCTGAAGCTCCTTCCTTGAGGACTTCTACCCCATTCTCAACCACATCCATTAATTCTTAAAATCCAAGAAGTGCTTTCATCTGAACATGCCTTCTGCTGTAGTTTTTCCCGGTGAGGACAGGAAGATTCGTTGGAAGCCATGATCGAATAAGCAAGATCCCTTCTTGATCGAACCAATGCTCCTTGATACCACTGTTAAGCTAGAGTTTCCTATTCTAACAAACTCACTCCAAGAAGAGAAATTGAAAAGGAAATAAAAGACTTGTATAATAAAGTGAAAGAAAGAATAAGAATTCAATCTTATTAAACATATATTTATACAAATGACTACTGTTTTTCAAGTGGCCTCAATACTCAAGAGGAGGGTGAATTGAGTGTTAAAAACTTTTCTTTAGAATGCCTTTGAAATTGATTCCTCTTTCACAAAATATGCTGGTATGCAATAGATAGCAAGTATAGTGCAAGAATCAATGTAAAACAATGTGTAAATATCACTTAGGCAATATGTCAAACACTTGGTGTGCAACACTTTAACACAAGTTATTCAAGCAAATATAAGAGGGGCTTTCACAATCAACAATAAAAATCCAGCCAAAAGTAATATGTAAATGCAAGAGTAGGGAAGAGAAGCTTGCAAACCAATTTAACGAGTTCCACCACCCCGGTGTACGTCTCGCCTTCAAGTAACCCACTTGAAGGATTTCCACTATTGAAGTTTAGAGATACAAGCTATTAGCAATTGTAGCTTCCTAGTGTCCCACACTCAAGAACTCAATCCTCACTAGCACAAGGGCAACCCACCCAATCTCTCAAACTCTCAATACCCAAAGGTTGAACCCCAACCTTTGTGACCACTCAACCTAGAGAGAAAAACCTTGGTGTTTTAGTGTTTGGTTTTACAATCAATAAACTCTCTCAATTAGATTAGATAAGCAAATGAAAGCTCTCACAATTTCTAAACTCTCACAAGAGAGGATTTACAAATATAAGCTTTAAGTTTTAGAAATTGAAACTACACAAAGAAATAGAACTCACAAGACTCAAGATTTGATTTCACTTTGATGAAGTTTGATTGATTGAGTAGCTTGAATGAGTCTTCCATTTATAGGCCTTGGAGGGATGCCCTATTTAGAGTGAAAATAGAGAAGTGAGCTGGTTTCCCATTTAAAAAAGCTTTTCCTCAAATTCTGGCATTATCGTAATCAATTACGCCTCGAGCTGTAATCGATTACACTTCAAATTCTTCAGTGTAGTTGTATTGGTAATCGATTACTCTTTCTTGTGTAATCGATTAGCTAAGAGACAGAACCTTGCTAATCGATTGTATGTTGCCTTGTAATCGATTGTGAGTGGCACCTGATGCATTTAATTTTGTTACGCAGCATGGTGATCGATTGTGATTCATGTGCAATCGATTATGGGAAAAGCAGAAACTCTCTAATCAATTATTTCTTGTCATGTAATCGATAAGAAACATTACAGAACATTGGTAATCGATTGTGGCAGCCTTGTAGTCGATTAGCAGATGTACCTGATGCTTTTTATTCATTTTCTCAGCTTGGTAATCAATTGGCTTCCTTGGTGCAATCGATTAGGTGACAAATAGAAACTCTCTAATCGATTAGGAATGACCTTGTAATCGATTGTGTGACAGACAGAAGCTTAGTAGTCGATTAGCCATGGTCTTGTAATCGATTAGCTTGCGTGTTTTTGCAGGTCTGGTGCTATTTTCTCTGTTTTTTATCTTTGCATGTGTTCTTTTATGAACACTTGACTTCTTTGCCATGATTCTTCAATTGCTTTTTATCCACTTTGTCATTATCAAAATTATACAATCTAAAACGCATATTCAAACACATTCTACCCCTTTTTGATGATGACAAACAATGTTCATCTGATGAGGGTATTAGTCCAAATAAAGTTTTCTCCCCCTTTCTTAAGGAGTTTGTGCATACATTTCTTGTTGCTCTGATTTTAAAGCCAATTGAGAATCAATATATGTTAATTATTTGTTATTAATCCACTTGTTTATTGCCATTTGCTATTTATTATAAAAGGATGAACACTAATTATTCTCCCTCTTTGTAATCATCAAAAACACATAATAGACTATAACACAGAGAGATAAATAAAGGAAAAATTTATTCATTCATTAATAAGGGAAAGTACAGAAGCAAAGTGCGGAAATTGAAATTGCATATCAAAGAAAACAGACAAAACAAAACAAGAAGAATCTAATTATCGGGATTAAAGAATGTATTTCAGAAATTTTGTTTGAGAGCTCCTCATAACGTTGCTCCATGAGCTTAAAATGTTGTTGCTCAGTCATTTGGAACTGTTGAAGAGTTTTGTCAATTCTTTCAAAGTGATGATCGAGATAAGCATAGAGAGAGAGGTGAAGGGGTCAACAAGAGTAGATGATTCGCCTTGTGGTGCTTGAGGTGCAAAAGGAGGAGAGGCAGGATCATTAGCTGGAGCTTCAAAGGGAATGTTGGCATGAATGCCTTCTATCTTGGAGAGCCAAGCTCCATTGACATAGATTATACCCATCTTGGTGAGATGATGGGTGCCAATGCATGCCTTTGGAGGTATTTTCTCAGGAAGTTCTGCAGCAAGGTCAACACCAAAAGCTTTGAAAATTTTTGTGAGGAGGATGGCATATGGAAGCTTTTGCTGTCCCTTAGCGTTGAGCATATGCAATTTTAGGAGCTGAATCCAATTAATCTCTTTTTCATTTTGCATAGCCCATATCAAGAGCACATCATCTTCTTCAACCAACGTATAATTTCCACCATGAGGGACCAAGAGTTTAACCAAGAAAAAATGAAGGAGGCGGTTATTGATAGTAAGATGGCCTACCAATTTACGATTGCTTTGTGGACGGTCAACTTTCCAAAAGGATTGGCTAGCGGTGATGGCATTGAAATCCCATTCATCTTCCGGATGTCCGCCAGCAAACTCAGCATCACAGAGGGGAAGTTGTGTGATTTCAGCTAGTTGGGCATTGGTGATCCTTAGAGTCATATTCTTGACTCTAGCCTCAAGTAGCCCATCAACAAGCCTTAAATTGCAGAAAAAGACTCGCATAAGTTCCGGATAGTAGACTTCCTCTTTGAGAGTGAGGAAAGGAAGAAGATTGTAGTGGTGAAGGGAGTGAGTGAAGGTGAAACTGGGATGGTCAAAAATCTCAGCATTGATGTAGTGAGGGGAGATGATATCTTTTTCAGAGAATTTTTGGATGAAGTTTTGGAAGTCTCCAGGATTGGTGAAGAACCTTGAAAAATCAAGGGGGTTACTGGTTTGGGTAAGAGTGGACCTAGCTCTTTTCACATTTCTAGAGGAAGACATTGTGAGTGGAGAAGAAAAAATGAAGAAGGTTGAGAGGCCTTTGGGAATCTTGAGAGAGATTGAAGGAAGGAGAATTATTGGAGGTGTGAGGTAAAAAAGGTGAAAGAGGGGGTATTTATAGGGTTTAGAGGTGAGAAATAGGGTTTAGAGAGGTGAGTGTGGATTGGGCCAACGATTTGCACACGGATTCTGCATTTAAATTTGCACCTGATACATTAGTAATCAATTACGAGGTTACGCGTAATCGATTACAAGCCTTCAGAATTTGAATCGTCATGCTTTCTAATCGATTGGGCTAGGTCGGTAATCGATTACATTAAAAACAGAACCTTGGCAATCGATTAGGAGGGGTATGTAATCGATTGACTGGAAGATAGAGCGTCCCTAATCAATTTGGCATGTGTGCTAATCAATTACCTAGAACACAGAGAGTCGCTAATCGATTAGTTGAAGTTATATAATCGATTATGATAAGGACAAAATGATTCTAATCGATTGGAGGAAGCTATCTAATCGATTATTACAGCCCAGAAATGCTTAAAACACATGTTCTTCAATTGTAAGGCATCAAGGACTTAATTTTCATAGAATAGAACATGCTTATTTCATTAATCAACCAATTTTCACTTATCAAACACATTGTAGCTCAAATAATCATCAATATCAATCAATATTCAAACACAATTTAAAATGTCTAAAATTCCTAACTCTCTTCTTATGTGTATGAATTGCTCCTTTACAAGTGGTTTGGTGAAGATATCAGCTAATTGCTTAGAGGTTTCAACATATTCAAGCACACAATCACCCTTTAATACACGATCCCTAATGAAATGGTGTCTAATCTTAATATGTTTGGTTCTAGAATGCATTACAGGATTCTTTGAAATATTTATGGCACTTGTGTTATCATATTTGAGAGGCACATGGTCTAACATAACACCAAAATCTAGAAGTTGTTGTCTCATCCAAAGGATTTGAGCACAACAACTACCAGCTGCAACATATTCTGCCTTAGCTGTGGATAAAGCAACACTTACTTGTTTCTTGCTATGCCAAGATACAAGAGAACTACCAAGCAAGTGGCAAGTACCACTAGTACTTTTTCTATCAAGTTTACATCCTGCAAAATCAGAATCAGAATATCCAACAAGAGTGCATTCAGCCCCTTTAGGGTACCATAAACCAACATTTTGAGTTCCAACCAAGTATTTCATTATTCTTTTTACAGCAGTAAGGTGTGATTCTTTTGGGCATGCTTGGTATCTTGCACACATACAAACAGTAAACATGATATTCGGTCTACTAGCGGTTAAGTAAAGTAAGGATCCAATCATACCTCTATACTTTGTGAGTTCTACATCCTTACCTTTCTCATTCTTATCCAAATAACATAAAGTGCCCATAGGTGTGGCAATTTCATTTGCCTTGTCCATGTTGAATTTCTTAAGCAACTCCTTGCAATATTTGGATTGACTAATGAATGTACCTTCTTTGGTTTGCTTAATTTGCAGCCCAAGAAAGAATGTAAGTTCTCCCATCATGGACATTTCAAATTCATCCTGCATTAACTTAGCAAACTCCTTGCAAAGTGATTCATTAGTAGCACCAAAAATGATATCATCCACATATACTTGCACCAATAGTATGTCATTCTTTTATCAACCTTTCATCTTTCAAAATTATTTTCCAAAAGAAATTTGCTCAATCTTTCATACCAAGCTCTTGGAGCTTGTTTTAAACCATATAGCGCTTTTCTTAGTTTGAAAACATGATTTTGAAATTGATAGTTTTCAAAACCAGGAGGTTGATCAACATATACCTCTTCTTGAATGTATCCATTTAAGAAAGCACTCTTGACATCCATTTGGTACAATTTAAAACCTTTATAACATGCAAAGGCTAATAATAATCTAATGGCTTCCAAACTAGCTACGGGTGCATATGTTTCTTCATAACCTATGCCTTCTTCTTGATTGTATCCCTTAGCTACTAGTCTAGCCTTGTTTCTAGTGATTATATCATTTTCATCAAGTTTATTTCTAAAAACCCATTTAGTACCTATTATTTGGTGATCATTGGGTCTTGGCACTAATTCCCAAACTTTATTTCTTTCAAATTGATTTAGCTCCTCTTGCATGGACAACATCCAATGTTCATCAATAATAGCTTCATCAATGGTTTTAGGTTCAATTTGAGAGACAAACGCTAGATGATTGCAAGTATTGAAAGGGCGACGGGTACTTACACCTTTAGTGATATCACCTATAATGTTGTCCAATGGATGGTCTTTTGAGGTGATCCATTCTTTTTGTTGAGTTTCCACACTTTGTGTTATGTCTCCTTCTTTGTTGTCTTCTTCTTTGTCATCCAAGTTCAATTCTTGGAAAGTACCTACAAGATCATCAAAATCTTCCTTTCTCGGGAAGTTATGACTATTTTCATCAAATTTCACATGAATTGATTCTTCAATAGTATTTGTTTGCTTGTTAAATACTCGATAAGATTTACTTGATGATGAATATCCAAGAAAGATTGCCTCATCAACGTTAGCATCAAACTTTCCTAGATTATCCTTTCCATTGTTAAGTATAAAGCATTTGCATCCAAATATATGAAAATAAAAAATGTTTGGTTTTCTACCTTTGTAAAGTTCATAGGGGGTTTTCTTTAAAATAGGCCTAATCAAACATCTATTCATCATGTGACAAGCGGTATTTACCGCATCGGCCCAAAAATATTTCACAATGTTATTTTCATTTAACATGGTTCTTGCAAGCTCCACTAAAGATCTATTTTTCTTTTTAACCACTCCATTTTGTTGTGGAGTTCTAAGAGCTAAAAAATTATGTTCAATACCATATTTTTCACAAAAATTTTCAAATGATCGGTTTTCAAATCTCCCCCATGATCAGTTCTTATAGATACAATCTTTGAATTTTGTTCATTTTTGATAACCTTGGTAGTTTCTTAAATGCATGATATGCTTCATTTTTGTGAGCAAGAAACAAGGTCCATGTATATCTTGAATAGTCATCTACAATTACTAGACCATAGTAATTACCACCAAAGCTTTTGATTTTAGATGGTCCAAATAGATCCATGTGCAAAAGTTGTAAAGGCCTTTGAGTAGAAACAACGTTTTTAGCTTGAAAAGATGCCTTTACTTGTTTTCCCTTTTGACATGCATCACAAAATTTATTTTCAAATTTGAGCTTTGGTATACCAATTACTATTCTTTAGAAACAAGTTTGTTTAGATGGTCTATAAGTATATATGTTATTCTTCTATGCCATAACCATGATTCATCCTCTCTAGTCATGAAGCATTACACATCATTTAAAGACAAACTATCAATATCAATCATGTAAATATTATCAATTCTTTTACCAACAAACTTAACTTCCTTGTTTAGCTTATTTTCAATTATGCAACAATTAGACTCAAATAATACTCTATATCCTTTATCACATAATTGACTTATGCTAAGCAAGTTATGTTTGAGTCCTTCAACATATAATACATCACTAATTGAAGTAGAGGAATTTTTACCAATGTTTCCAATACCAAGTATTCTTCCTTTGGTATTGTCCCCATAAGTGACGCTTCCTTTTCTTTGGGAGTGAAAGTCATGAATTTGCTCATATCTCCCGTCATGTGCTTTGAACACCCACTATCCAAGTACCAATGGGTGTTGTTTGCTTTGAAGCATACCTACAAAACAAAATTAGTTTAGAGAACTTGGTACCCATTTTTTGTTGGGTCCTTTTTGGGTAGCTTGTGGTAATGTCCCTTTAGGAACCCACACCTTTCTTACCATTTTTGGTCCAAATTTTCTAATATGACAATTTGAAGCATTATGACCCTTAGTGCCACAATGATTACATTTAGTAAATAGTGATGAGGATTTTCTAGGTGGCACAAAGAAATTTTTGTAATGTTTTTCCTTTTTGGTGGAGTTATATCCTAATCCGGTTTTTTCAAACATGCATCTTTGATTTCCAAGTAATACATTCAAATTATCTCTACCATATGTGAATTTCTCAAGAGTTGTATTCAAGTCTAGGACTTTCTTTTCTAGATGATCATATTTTACAGCAAATTCACATGGTTTGATCTTAGAGCATGGTTGAGCATTAGCTACTTTCTCTTTCAAGCATTCATTTTCTCTACTAAGCTCCATGAGATGCATTTCTAGAGTATCAATGGTTTTCCTAGACAATTTATATTTATTTGAAATTTTAACAAATTTGTCATACAATTCCTCAAATGCATCAAGCAATTCATCTCTATCTAAGTCAAGAAAACTTACCTCATCATCTTCATCTTGATGATTTGCCATGAGGCATACGTTGGCTTCCTCGTTTTCAGATTCGTCCGAGCTACTTATCTCATTTTCATCCCAAGCAATGTAAGCTCTTCTTCTTCCTCTTTTCTCTTTGTTCTTCTTCTTGAGATTTGGACAATCCACCTTGAAGTGCCCTTCCTTGCCACACTCAAAGCAATTTGGTGAGGAAGAATTTTCATTTGAGATTGGTTTCTTACCTTGAGGTTTGAAGCTCTTTTGGAAGCGTTTGTTTCTCATAAATTTTCTGAAACGCTTCACAAACAGTCCAAACTCTTCTTCTTCATCAAGCTCACTACCGGATTCTTCTTCATTGATAGAAGTGGCCTTGAGAGCTAGACCTTTCTTCTTGGAAGACTTTTCTTCCTCTTCCGCCATCTTTAATTCTTTCAACTCTTGTTCCTGTTCTTGTAACTTACTGAATAGTGTAGCAAGAGACATTTCATTGATGCTTGGAGATTGTTTAATGGCGGTGACAAAAGGTTGCCATTCCCTGGTAAGACTTTTTAACACTTTATGAATAAGTTCTTTGTTAGTGTAAGTCTTGCCAAGAGTAATGAGATGATTTATAATAAGAGTGAACCTCTTTTGCATATCAATAATTGTTTCTCCAGAATTTAATCTAAAGCTTTCGTACTGACTAGTTAAGGTACTAATCTTAGAGTCTTTAACATCACTTGTACCTTCATGGGTTATTTGTAAGGTATCCCACATATCCTTGGTAGATTTACATGTAACTACTCTAAAGAATTCATCAGGGCCTAAAGCTAAGGTGATTAGATTTTTCACTTTATAGTTATAGTGGACTTTCTTTTCTTCTTCGCTAGTCCAATCATCCATCAATTTTTCTACTTGTTTACCATCTACAATATGCATGGGTATGAAAGGACCATTTTCAATTGCATTCCAAACTTTAAAGTCAATAGATTCTACAAAAATTTTCATCCTTTCTCTCCAAAAAGCATAGGCTTCTCCATTGAAAGCAGGAGGTCTATTTGTGGCACCACCCTCAGGAAAAAGATTTAGAGAATTAGAAGCCATTGTTCTCTTGAAGCTGTTAAGCTTGATCTACCAAGAGTCAAGCTCTGATACCACTTGTTATTCAAGTGGCCTCAATACTCAAGAAGGGGGGTGAATTGAGTGTTAAAAACTTTTCTTTAGAATTCCTTTGAAATTGATTCCTTTTTCACAAAATATGCTTGTATGCAATAGATAGCAAGTATAATGCAAGAATCAATGTAAAACAATGTGCAAATGTCACTTAGGCAATATGTCAAACACTTGGTGTACAACACTTTAACACAAGTTGTTCAAGCAAATATAAAAGGGGCTTTCACAATCAACAATAATAATCCAGCCAAAAGCAATATGTAAATGCAAGAGAGTAGGGAAGATAAGCTTGCAAACCAATTTAACGAGTTCCACCACCCTGGTGTACGTCTCGCCTTCAAGCAACCCACTTGAAGGATTTCCACTATTGAAGTTTAGAGATACAAGCTATAAGCAATTGCAGCTTCCTAGTGTCCCACACTCAAGAACTCAATCCTTTGTGACCACTCAACCTAGAGTGAAAAACCTTGGTGTTTTGGTGTTTTGGTGTTTGGTTTTACAATTAATAAACTCTCTCAATTAGAGTAGATAAGCAAATGAAAGCTTTCACAATTTTTAAACTCTCACAAGAGAGGATTTACAAATATAAGCTCTAAGTTTCAGAAATTGAAACTACACAAAGAAATAGAACTCACAAGACTCAAGATTTGATTTCACTTTGATGAAGTTTGATTGATTGAGTAGCTTGAATGAGTCTTCCATTTATAGGCCTTTGAGGGATGCTCTAGAGTCTTCAGAGCCGTTGAACAGTATGGGAATTAGAGTGAAAATGGAGAAGTGAGCTGGTTTCCCACTTAAAAACGTTTTTCCCTAAATTCTGGCACTATCGTAATCGATTACGCCTCGAGCTGCAATCGATTACACTTCGAATTCTTCAGTGTAGTTGTATTGGTAATCGATTACTCTTTCTTGTGTAATCGATTAGCTAAGAGACAGAACCTTGCTAATTGATTGTATGTTGCCTTGTAATCGATTATGAGTGGCACCCGATGTATTTAATTTTGTTACGCAGCATGGTAATCGATTGTGATTCATGTGCAATCAATTATGGGACAAACAGAAACTCTCTAATCAATTATTTCTTGTCTTGTAATCGATAAGAAACATTACAGAACATTGGTAATCGATTGTGGCAACCTTGTAGTTGATTAGCAGATGTACCTGATGCTTTTTATTCACTTTCTCATCTTGGTAATCGATTGGCTTCCTTGGTGCAATCGATTAGGTAACAAACAGAAACTCTCTAATCGATTAGGAATGACCTTGTAATCGATTGTGTGACAGACAGAAACTTAGTAGTCGATTAGCCATGGTCTTGTAATCGATTAGCTTGCATGTTTTTGCAGGTCTGATGCTATTTTCTCTGTTTTTATCTTTGTGTGTGTTCTTTTATAAACACTTGACTTCTTTGCCATGATTCTTCAATTGCTTTTTATCCACTTTGTCATTATCAAAATTATACAACCTGAAACACATATTCAAACACAACTACAACTAACTTACAGGATTAACTAAAATAACAACTTTAGTTATTTCAGTTACAAAATCAAAATTATTATTAATGATATGTCATATATTAGAATGAATAATATGTCATATAGTTTCCACCTAACAGACATTTATACAACTCAACTTACTAACCAATCCCCCCAATTACCCTACATGCCTACCTAACTCCCCAATTAACACAAATATTTTACAACCATAGCATAACATATAAGTTATTATTTTCTTAAACTATAAATGTTAATGGGTTAGTTTTTCGTAGAAGTGACAACAAGTCGAACTCACGTATTTTATTTTGCCCTTCACAAATTTTCAACCACTTAACATAAGATTAAAAGTTGTTTAATTCCCAATTATAATTTAGTCTAAAATCAATATTTATTATTGAGTAGTTCCGTTTATATAACATTATTTTCATACTTCAGTTACCACACAACAGACACTAAATTATTATGATCCAGATTAGTTTTACTTTTCCTTGTTGTTTGTAGAATCATTATGGTGTGTGTTAATAGCAATGTTTCCGAAACCATAAATTCGATACTGATTAAAATCCAGCGAAGACAGTAGGAGAAACTCCTTCGACAATAGAAGGAAATTAAAGAACAAATATAACGCAAAACTTGGTAACATATTTCTGGACAGGAAAACTTACATAAGAATCTTGGGATGCCAATTGTAGTCGTCTCAAACTTTACTAGCAAGTGATAGACTTTTGGTCCCATATAAATTCAAATTGCTATGATTATTGCAACATTGATAAGCCAGTACTATATAACCCATGAGTAGTGAACCATAAAGTTCAGTGCTCAAGGTGTAAACATATGGTCATAGAAAGAACTTTCCAAAATTGCTTGCAATAATGTCCTCATATTTTGGGACAAGAGTTGAATTTTTCTTTTCAAATTCATAAACAGTTCTGCTCTTGATTAATTCCACTTTATGATATAGCCTTCCCTTGGCTTGAACGGACAATGAATAATCGAGTGGAGCCTACTTGTATCTCATAGCCTCATGCTTTGTATTATTCTTTTTTTCTTTCTTTTTTGGTAAACGTATTATTGTTTTTTTATTTTCCACTAATAAGGTGTATTCTCAATGTAAATAGAGACAATCATGCTTCTCAAGACTTTTTATTCCTTTTAAAAAAACATGTTCAACCGTGATTGAAAGCATGAATCAAACTAATTTAAACTAAAAAAACATCAGTTATTCATTTAAATCAAGTTTTAAATTATGTGCCACTCAATGGGTTTCCAACACAATTTAGACAAGTTAAAAAAGACTCTGTTTTTCTTATTCGGCCAACAAAATTAATGCCGAAGTCCAGTGGAATCTCGTATTTCATATTTAAATTAACCAAATAGGCACAAATTAATCAAATAGGGACAAACAAGAATAAAAGACAATTGAAGTATACTAGAAATGGTATTGCAAAAATTAATTAATGAGTTATGGGTTATGAAGTATAGCTAATGTGAGATTTATTTCGATATATTAATAGTAGTGCCTAAATTAATTCAATATTAATTTAAGTTTAAAACTTTTTGGTAATTTACTTTTTTTTTGGTGAACAAATTGAAGTTTAAATTTTGAAACTCAAAACCCAGGTTTTAAAAGGCTCAAAGTATATGTATAAAAAAAGGCTCAATCGGATCAGCCCAATCATCTCAACCCATTTAGCCACTTCAACATACAAGTAAGGAACTTTGGACCAAAAAAAAAATACAATTAAGGAACTGACAAAAAAAAAATACAATTACGGCCATCATTATGCTGTGACTTGTACGTAAATAGTGATTAATGTGGTTTACAACCCAATTTCAAGCAAGCCCATCATTATTCTGCTAAAATTTTTACAATGGCTAGGTAGATCATTTCCTCTTGTCTTTAGTGTTTTTTTTTGGGATAATCTTGTCTTTAGTGTTTAAGGTTGTCATTTGAGAATTGTCAATGATTTCAATATGGTCTTGGTTTGTATAAAATGTTATTTAATTTTTTTAATAAATTTAAACTTTTTGGCTACTTCCTAATTGCTTTTTAACAACAAATTCCAACCTCAATACATGAATACAAAGCAAATCTTTACACATGTCAGTGAGATGGAAATCCATTATAAAGTATAATGCCAACGGGTCAACTTAAAAAGCAATGAGAATGTTTTAGTCACCACCATGTATTAGTGCTTTCTTACGATTATAAGAATGCATGCTTGTGATCCCCATTTGCTTTTTTTTAATATAAATTTGGTTTTGTATGTGTTCCTCCTTTGTTCAGACTCTATTTGAGTATGTCTTCTAAATTATTATTTTTTTTTTAAAATCTATTTGAGTAGGAGAAAATTTGAGATATCAAGCTACACTTGCATTCAATTCCCTCTGGTTATGTTCAAGTTATTGGGCTTTTATAAACAGTCATTTGACTTTAAGCACCAAGCGTTGACCATTTATCAATTTGCTTTCCCTTCCTGGTTTGACTTTATGCCAACACATCTCAAAGGAGCTAATTTCCACCCAACATTTGTTTTATTAATCACCGGAGTAACACATTTTAACACTTAAATAATATTTATGGGTTAATATTTATATGTTTCATTTGCATAGAATCTCAATTTATATTATCAATTAAGAACTTGTTTGTTTAAATACTCAATAAAATAGAAAAGATATAAGAATTTATCCGTTTGTTGAACTGAATCTTGAATAGTTTCAAACATTGTGTCTATAGTTAGATTTAAATGTGAATTTGTTGAATTCTCTTAGCATAGACAACTAAACAAACACTGAATCCCAATTCTTTGACTATAGATGACATATGAATTGTGCTAGATTTGTGAACAAACATGTTTGCATGTCACATGCATAAGGAGAATTCAAGACAAAATTACATATATAACAATACATAGTAAAAACGCATAGCTAAACAAAATAATGGTGCAAACATGGGTAAAGAAAAGTAGACCACTATGGACTAGCTAGGAGATATACACCAGAGAGCATCTAGATCTAGAAGGAACAAGGATACTTGTAGGTAGAATCTGAAAAGGACCATATTACATACCACTTTCAATCACATAAAGTGTGTTGCTATAGCTTTGTAATCAATCTATTTTGACTATGAGGCTTTTAGATGCAGTAGAGGGCACGCCCCCACCATGTTAAAATCAGAGAAATTGAGAGGATTTACTTTTAAATTTTGAGTGATCAATCATGGAATCAACCATAGGGTGTCAGAAAATTAAATTTTATCACCATTTACTATCATTATACATACCTCATATATTCACCTATTGAATTAACCATTGTTAGATGACATATATTTCTGAATTTGTTATAACTATAAGGAAAATGAAACTTAATTTACAGCTATATTACATGCATTTTCACTGCAAGGTCTCTGAGCTGAACAGATTAACATAGTGTGAATGAAGAATTTCTATGCTAAATATCCAACCAAGGTGTGAATATTTTTTGTATGTCTAAAAAGTCTTGATTGAACATGATGACAGTGAGTGAGCAAGATAACTATGAAAATGACACCACTAACAAGCATATGAAATTGATAGTTCACTGAAAAGCAATGTGGTGCCAAGAAAAGAACACCCATCTAGAGGGATTTTAAAGAACATGACATTTCAACAAAGTAGGGGCCAGTCCCCAATATATTTTGGAACAGTCAAGAGCTACATACTGTGACCTACTTGGTGACATAATTAGTATGCAGAATTATGATTTTGTACATTAGAAACTCAGGATAATGAACTAGTATTAAGTTGTTGGTTACAGTCCTAATCACGAAAGTGACAAAGGCTCATATGATTCCTTTTGTTTAATTAATTCTTAATTATCTAGTTACTACTATATACTTGCCGTGATACGGTGTAGAGTACAAGAAAAGAATATAAAAATACGGAGAAAATATCATGGAATTAATTCATTCGTGTTCTTGAATTTAAAACAAGGATGAGAACCATTGTTTAGATGCTTGCTTGGCTAGATAAGGATATGTGTTCTTGGCATGGCATGGCATGGTGCCCTTCAAGGAATGGGAATTGAATTCGGTAATCATTAGGCTTTGGAAGATAACCCATTTCTCATCCATAACGCCAGTGAAAGGAACTAAAATCTGGAATTTTTTTCATTGCAAATCAAACACATATTGAAAGCTTAAAACAACTCAGGCATCATGCTCGTAAAAACTCACATGCCATGTTCAACTAATACAATTAATCACCTAGACGCATAGGAATTTTCTTGATCCTATATATCCTTCCTCAGCAATGTGAACCATAAAATATAGCTTAACCCATATTAACTACGATTCTTTCTGGAAAAAAACCATGATTACTTAGTGTCTATATATAAAGTTGCACCGAGTTAGGAAATCTCTAAGCAAAGTTCATATAAATTCACAATCCAAATGAATTAGAAGCATAAACAGCTTAATTCCTCGTTTTATTATTTTATAATTGATAAAAGTCATTGTGCTTTCTTCGGTTTGGATTGGCATGGGGACAGAGGAATAAATTTATATGCAAATGAAAACGTTGGAAGTGTTACACTTTTTACTTTTGAGCTTTAATCATAAAAATGGACGAGAACATTTTTAGGTGCCTACCAAAAGGGACGTAATGCAAAAGAGTGTCGTGTTTCTAAAGATAAAGTTTAAAAATGCATATTTTTACTTCATCAAAATGTCGGTTGCTGTCTATTATTAGGATATATGCTTGTAAGTTGTAAGCGAAGAATTTATCACAATTCTATCACACAACCCATGTTTTTAATTATCAACTCAATTCAAATCCAGATATAGGTATAATTCAAGGTATTTACTTAATTATCAATTCAATTGAAATACATAATGACAACAACCACATTCAATTGTTGATTGTAAATTCATAATTTTTAATTTTTGTAGTAAGTATTTTTAAAGTTATGTCTAGAATAAGCTTCTTTAATTATACAAATGGTTAAACCGGTTGAAATGTATGCTAACTATAGATTCAATAATAACACATACTATATTAACTACAACCAAGTTATAAACAAAATATCTTGTATATTTATTTAATCTTTTATTTTATTTTTAAATAATTAATAACTATTTTTTTCTTCATCTTCTCCTCGGGAAGGTGGCAGGGGACAGCAATTAAGAATAGATTATCTGTTTTCCCTCCTTATATTGGTAGGTCCCTGTTGTTTAAAAATTTCTCACATTTTATTCCACAACCAAATGAAGAATAATTCCATTAACTTTCATCTTTGGTGGGGAGATCACCGGCGATAAAATGACGTGCTTGTATAGTAGTTATTTTGAAAATTTGATATAAATTAATGTACTATAGATCAGTGTCATAAAGGCCCGATGAAAATTTTTGAAATGATATTTTTTACTAAAAAACACTACGTCAAATGCATTAAAAATTATGGTCTCTTAATAATTTTTTACTTTTAGAGTTAATTTTAACATATTTTAATCTTATAAATTTTGATTTTATAGAAAATATCATATGTATTTATAAATTATATTATACTCTTTCTCTTCTTATTTATAAGACAATTTAGACCAAAACATACACATTCAGAAAAAAAATGTTAATACATTAATTTTTATACAATGACACTTTCTAATCTTACCTCTATTTAAATTCAAATTTTTACTTTAATGTTAATGGTAATATTTTTTAAAGCAATGGTAAGAAAAAAACATTAAATATTTTAGATAGATGATTTTTATCTTATAAATAAGATTACTAAAATCCTTTTTTCTTTGGCTTATAGATAGGAACGAAGGGAGTATCATTATTTGATTTATTTTATAAAATCATATAAGAGCTAAAAGTACCTAACCTACAAGTTAAAAATGTTTTTTCAAAATTTTAAACTTAATATATTTAATTAAATAGACCTTTTAAAAAGTTTTAGCTTGATTTTATTATTAGACAAGCTTGGCAAAACTGGACAGGTAGTATTGTTCACAATGAGTTTGTAACACAAAATCCCAGAGAATTACTCTAGGAAAATAGGGTTCTTTACTCAAAATGTCACTAGTATTACAGGGGCTCTGAGGCTGTATTTATACATCAAAGAAGGGTTTTGATATTGACCCGATATCTAATAGATAAGAATAATCTTCTAAGGTAGGGGATAAAGATGATCTCCTAGAATTAAAGAGATAAATATAATCTCCTAAAATTAAGGGATAAGGAGACTCTAGCTAATTCGGAGGGAACAAGAGTGCCCCAGTCATGAGCTCTAAGTGTAGAGTTGAGCCGAGTGACTAGGTACCAAGCTGAGGTGACCTTTTCTGAGTCATAGGGTGTCCTGAATCCTAATTGGGATGACAACTCCGAATGACTATATACCGAGCGGTTTTTATGCCATGTGACTTCTGGTCTTGAGCTTTGTTGTTCCTCCGATTGGGATTCTAGGATTTGACGTAATTTGATGAGTTGAGTTGTACTTGTCTTATTACAAGTTTGGTCGGCCTCGTTAAAACCTCTCAGAGGGAAGCCCAATGGGAAAAAAACCCTCGAGTAGGAAAAAGAGTGCCCTCGTTACAACCGTTACATTCAACTGTAATACATCTTTACTATTCTGGTGAACCTCGTGAAAACCTCTCGGGGAAGAACCTAGTGGGAAAAATTCCCTCGAGTAGGAAAAAGAGTGCCCCGTTACATTCGATTCTAATGCATATTTAAATGGTATACTTCTTCCTTTTAACTCTTCGAGTTGTTATGCTTCTTTGCTGATGACTTCTCTCACCTAATGTAGGCCTTCCTAGTTAGTTTTTAGCTTCTTGTCCTCTCTGATTCTTCTATCATTGTCAGTTACTCTTAGAGTTAGATCTCTTTTTCAAAAAGGTTATGGCTTGAGCAGTGTGTTCTATTTTTGGGCGGGTTTCTATTTGGAGGCTTGTATCTTGATGTAGGTTATGTCTCGTTCTTCTAGATTAAGGTTTAGGTCTTTTTATCTTCTTGTTTCTTCTTCTCCGTAAGATGTTATTCTAAGGAAGGGCTCTCCTAGTTTTTCATAGGAATTATTCATCTACTCTGTGGGTGGGGCGGGATGGTGCCTCATGGTTGGCACTTGGAAATTTGTTACCTGACATGATTGGGTTTTTGTCGTTCATCAATTGAATTTTGTTGTTATCCCCGAGCCGTTGCTCGGGTTTTTTAGGACTTAACGTAGTGCTGAGTTTGTCGAGTGATGAGTAGTCATTACCCCCGAGCAAGCGCTCGTGTTTTTAAGACTTAAGGTACTACTGAATTTTCCGCGTGATGAATTGTCGTTACCCCCGAGCGAGTGCTTGGGTTTTTAGGACTTTACGTACTGCTGAATTTGTCGGGTGATGAGTTGTCATTACCCCCAAGCGAGCACTTAGGTTTTTAGGACTTAACTACTGCTGAATTTGTCGAGTGATGAGTTGTCGTTACCCCTGAGCAGATGTTCAGGTTTTTAGGACTTAATGTACTGTTGAATTTGTCATTACCTTTGAGTCATTTATTTGGAGTTTTAGGACTTGTTTGTTGTTTACCCTTGAGCCGTTTACTTGGAGTTTGAGGACTTTATTTGTCGTTACCCCAAAGCCTTTTACTTGAAGTTTTAGGACTTGTTTGTCTTTACCCCCGAGCCGTTTACTCGGAGTTTTAGGACTTGTTTGTCGTTACCCCTGAGCTGTTTACTCAGAGTTTTAGGACTTTATTTGTCATTACCCCTGAACCGTTTACTTGAAGTTTTAAGATTTGTTTGTTGTTACCCCTAAGTCGTTTACTCGAAGTTTTAGGACTTTATTTGCCGTTACCCCCGAGACGATTACTTGGAATTGTAAGACTTTATTTGTCGTTACTTTTGAGTCGATTACTCAAAGTTTTAGGACTTGTTTACCGTTACTCCCGAGCCGTTTACTCGACGTTTTAGGACTTGTTTGTCGTTACCCTCAAGTCGTTTACTTAGAGGTTTAGGACTTGTTTGACATTACCTCCGAGCCACGTACTCAGAGTTTTAGGCCTTTATTTATCGTTACCTTCGAGTCGTTTACTTGGAATATTAGGACTTGTTTACAGTTACCCCCGAGCCGTTTACTCAGAGTTTTAGGACTTGTTTGCCGTTACCCCTGAGCCGTTTATTGAGAGTTTTAGGACGTTATTGCAATCATAATTTAAAGAACATTGTTGAACCATATAATCTGTAGAGAATTATTAAATCATATAAGTTGTAGAGAGAACATTGTTAATCATATAATTTGTAGAGAAATATTGAGCCGTATAAGTTCTGGAAAGAACATTGTTGAGCCGAATCATTCTCGTATTATTAATGTTTTATAGGGTCTCATTAAAACCTCTCAGGGTATACCTAGTGGAAAAAACCCTTCAAGTAAAAAAAAGAGTGCTTCCGTGAATGATTAGATGGTGTTACTTGGTGATTCTGCTCTTGCCTCGCTATCTTCGAAACTCCTGACCCGATCGGCTTCACACTCCTCCAAATTCACACAACGTGTTGCCCTCTTCCTGAGATCATCCATATTAGTTGGGGGGTTGCTACGTGTGGTCGCCATCTTCTCCTTCCTTGGAGCCAATCCTTTTCTGTGTGTTGTAGGAACCGTTTCACCGAGTGCCATAATGAGCGCTAAAATGTTCACAATGAGTTCGTAACACACAAAACCCTACAAAATTACTCTAGGAAAATAGGGTTCTTTACTCAAAATGTCACATGAATTATAAGGGGAGACTCTGAGGCTGTATTTATACATCAAAGAAGGACCTTGATCTTGGTCATGTATCTAGTAGATAAGAATAATCTTCTAAGATAAGGGATAGAGATAACCTTCTAGAATTGAGAATTAAGAAGATAAATATAATCTCCTAAAATTAAGGGATAAGGGGGTCCTAGCTAATATGGAGGGAACAAGTTAAACTAGAACTAAAATAAGCTAGGTTAGGGTCCTGGACGAATAGTCTAGCCTATTTTTATTCCTATTAAGTATTATGACAAACATTATTCACACATATTTTACGGCTCTTTGAGAAAAATTTCAAAGTCATTTTTTTTAATAAAACTATATAACAATTTCAAAAAATAAACCCCGTTTAATTATGGCCCAAACAAGAGTCGATCTCGCCCGGCTGTGTAAGTAACTATATTTGACAAGAATTGATTCATAAAGGAATTTAAAAGCTATATGTTACAGCCTTTATCAAAATTAAAATTATAAGAATCAATATTATTCGAATAATCATTAATCCACATGGAAACGATCGACTACATATTAAACTTACATTTAGATAAGCTTAGCTAACTTAGTACCCTTCCCCCATCTCTTTTATTTTTCTTTTTCGGGTACTATGCTTCGATAGTGAGATATCATTAAGATATGCAATAACCCATAACATTCAATTAAAAGAGGGAGAGACAGAGATTTCTTTTTTCTCTTTATTTATTCGTTTCAGTGTTATGTAGACTTGTAACGGAATAACAGAAACTTACTACTTGGGAAACAAATATATGGAGTATACATATACTTCATCCGGAGTTAAATATCACTCGCACATAACTAATTCAGGCTACTTAAAAAGATTACTTTATCTCAATTAATACTGTTAGATAATTCTTAAATTATTCCCAGAAGAGCATTAATTTTTATTTCTATTTTAAAAATTATTTATATTATCTTTCTTTATTAATTAAAAGGTATTATAAAAATTATTTTATTAAATAGGCTCTAATTAGTTAAATTTTACTTATTTTATTGTTTATATTTAAAATTAGAAAGTACATATATATATATATATATATATATTAAAGAAAATACAAAATGAGGTTAATTTAGACGCGACGTCTTGTTAATCTCATGTTTTTAATATTTTATTTAAAATAGTATATTCTTAAAAATGAGGTTAATTTAGACGAGACATCTTGTTAATCTTATATTTTTAATATTTTATTTAAAATACTATTTTCTTAAAAATGAGGTTAATTTAGATGAGACGTCTTGTTAACCTCATATTTTTTATAATAATATTTTTAATAAAGGGGATTAATTTAGACGAGACTTCTTGTTGATCCTCACGTGTCTTCAATGTATTCTGTTTCGCTTATAACAATGAGATTAATTTGGACGAGACGTCCTGTTAATTTTTAGTTTTGTTAATCAACATTATTCTACTCCATCTTATTTAATTTTATTTTAATATTTGAATTTTTATGTATAAATTAAGGTTAATTTGGATGAGACATCCTGTTAATCTTTACTTTTACTCTGTTTTCTTCTTTCTTACTGTTACTGTTTGGTCAAATTTCTTATTGTCAATGTTTAGTCTATTTTATCTGTTTGTGTCTGCTTTGTCGTTTTGTGTGTTTCTTTTCCTAAAAAAGTCAAAAATAATTTCCGGACTATTTTGAAGTGCGCGCTATCAACTTGAGGTAACCGTTTTATGACGGACAGTTATGAGGTGCTAATACCTTCCTTACCTGTAATTCGACTCTCGAACTTAGAATTTCATTTTTCTGACCAGTGTTTTGAAGTAGGTTTTCCCAGTATTTTACCTTTAAAAAATATTGGTGGCGACTCCCTGTTTTCTTTTCAAAAGGATTTCGAAACACTTTATTATTTTCAAGGGTCGGTCATCCCGCCGCGATCTCGGTCATGACACTAAGGTCATCGTTAATCTACAACCAATTTCACGACAGAGAAATGCCATAGCTGTCTAATTGCTGAGTGGCGTTGCTAAGGCGGTCGCAAATTGACAACCAAATTAGCAACAGGTAGAAGTCATAGCTGAGTTGTTGATTCTGCGTCGTTGATTTCGTCACTATTGTATAACCACATTAGTGATGACGGGTGTTCATAGCTAATTTATGGTTGTAATAAATGATAGTGTTTTTCCATCGCTAATGGTGAATTTGTTTAGGTTAAACTGTACTATTATTCATAATTTAAAATTAAATATTTTAGCATAAAATTTTAACTATATTTTATAAATCTAAATTATATATATATAGAAAATTATATATGATTTTTTATGGTTAACGTGATATGCTAGAGGGATCCTGTGGTGGTGGGGGCAGCTGGGAAGCAAATATAGGTGTAGGTTGAGTGTCGTCATTCGACGGAGCATATCCTACTGCACCGCCAGCTGCCTATAAGTCTCTCGCCACTCTACCTTAGCTCGCTTCTCTGCTAATATGAAATATTGGCGGTCCGCCTCTGCTCACTCCTCAAAAAGTTACCTCTTCCAATGCTTCTTTAGTAGCTTATTGTTCAGGTTTTGAATAACCTAAACAACATCTGCTGACAACCTAGAGGAAGAGGCAAAAACCTTCCCTGTTCTGGTGATATGTGTCCTGATCCTTCCAAGGCTAAAAACCATCCTTTTCTTGTTGACGCCGCCGGCAACCTCTAAATAGATGACATTATCGTTGGTTGAAGAAAGGGTGGGAGGTACCTCCCCATCAAGTGTTTGGGCCACCAACTTAGCCTCCTTCTGAGCTCTCATGGCTACATACGTCTACTGCACATGTAAAAGATAGATGAAACAAGTTAATAATTTGATTTGTAAATCTTTGAAGAAACTCTAAACGTTTGTAAGTTTAAATAAACTACCACCATATCGGTGGTCTTCTAGTTAACCCAATTACCAGCCTTGTTGTTCTGGGTGATTTGCATCACCTCAAACAACGAAGGCTCATTGAGCTCCCTTTGTTCTTGCAATTCACAAGATATTAAAATTGTTAGTGAAAAAGCTTTCAAGCCATTGAATTAATAAACATATTTAACAAAGTATACTTACAAATCTTCTTTTATGCTCTACAATTGAAATGGAACCCCCAATGTAGATGAAGACAACAACATCATCATGTCTTTTTACCTTGTTCCTAACATTAGCCTGCTAGAACTTGACATCTCCCCACTTTTGAAGCATCCCTTTCCAGTGGGGCTCTAGGATCCAGTAGGGGCTCATTTTGTCCCTGAGTTTCCAAAGGGTACTCTTGATGATTTTGAAGGTCTTTATGGTAAAGATCCTTCTAATATCATCAGTTATACCCTCCTCCCACTAATAGTCACACTATAAAATTAAATGTAATTCCAAATTAAAATACAAGTGTATACAATAATCTAAAAGATAGATGAATTTGGAAGGGAATGTTAAGCTTACCGAAAAAGTGTCAAACCATCTCTATTGGACAGTCTTACCAGCATCTATCCAAGAGATGTATGGACCATCCTACTGGGCCTTAAGGACCTTAGTAATCGCTTTTGAAACGCGAGTATTATCAACATAACTATAGTTCAGACAATCAAACAATTAATCAAGCAAACAATCCACAAAACTATCATAAACATAATCAAACAAACTATAAGTTAGAAAACCTAAACCCTAAAGGTTTTGAGGGTTTCTTATTTTGGACTAGTGACATAGGGAGTTTACCAAAATTTAGGCAGAGGCTCCCCTAAAAACTGGACATTTCTAAATTTTTACAAGTGCCCTGTTACACACAAAAAACTTTCCAGTACAGTTCAATGTAAAAAACAACAACAGACATGCATAATCAACACACACCAGCACCTAGTGAGCTTTAGTCTCCACTAACAAACAACAACCAAATCATTGTCAACAATACAGATGCATATAAAGACAACTTATTAAGGTTTTGCTTAACTACCATACAACAATACAAATAATATGAACTTTAGGAAATATATTAATACTTACTCATCCATGATCGACAGTGGGACCAAAGTGGGAATGGTGTCAGGTGTAGAGGAAATGGTCGCCTCATGGACTGGGACATGTTGTTGAGCATCTAATGCATATGGGGTGCTGGTGGGTACAACATCACCATAAATCGTCGCTGGGGGCGTCTGCTGTGTAATCTCCTCTGTCACTAAATCCCTCGGTGTGCTAAGGGTACCAGGATGAGTAATCAGGGTCTATCTACCACTACCCTGAGTGTACCGTGTTCTACATCTAGTTATCTGTCAATAAAATAATGTAAACAAGTTTTAGTAAAAAGAATACACATACACACACACACACACACACACACACACATATATATATATATATATATATATATATATATATATGACTACATAGTTATTTAATAAGAATAAATATATGAAGTCATACTTTGTGTCTATTTCAGTTTGGAATTCCCCTTCAGTGTTAGTGTCACCTTTGCTATTTTTAGGCAGGTCTTTAGTCTCTACATTGGCCCTAGACTGTTTTAATTGGGAGACAACCTCCGTGTCAATGATCACCTCTTGAAGTCGTAAGTGTCTCATCCAATATCACTGGATCAATTTGCAACACTAATTGACTGTTGTTAAGTTTGTTAGGAGCTAGTTGATAAGCATCTTTAACCTCCTCGGGGACATTATCAGTAATCTGACTACGAGCCCTGGCTTTGATGACTGTATATCAGTCCAAGTGCAAAGATGAAGGGAATTATGTAATAAACCTGCTTGGTTTGCTGCACAAAGATGAATAGATCAAACCTTTTATATCTATCATTTTTTTCACCTTAACTAAACCATAATGGTTGTCAACTTTTGTACCCATACTGATTCCTTACATATGGTTAATATCTAGTTTCCCTTCTGTAAGCACCATCCTTTATCCCCCCCACTCCCAATTTGTTTATTTGTTTTAATAAAAATAATAATAAAAAACCCAACACCCACTTTCTTCAGTTCCCTCAGTAATGCAAAATGGAGCTGGAAGGAAGAGGAGGTGGAGGAGTGAGTTGTAAAGAACATTCAATAATTCATCAGAAAATCAGCTTAAAAAACCAGAGCAAGAACCAACAGAGGGGGGATTTTTTTTGAGCCAAAGGAACTGGTGAGAAAGAGAAAACCAAAAATAAACCCAGCTTCAACATAATAAAAACAATAAAAAAAAAGAAGAAAGGAGAGGAGCTCCACTGTCACCGGCCTCCGGTCAGACCCCGTCGGAGCTGCCTCACGCCGGTCTTCTTCTCCTCTCTATCACCCCCTCTCTCTCGGTATCTATCTCACTCTCTCTCGAGCTCACTCTCTCTCTCTCGAGCTCACTCCCCCCTCTCTGTTTCTCTTCTCCGTCCCTCCACTTCCCTCTCCTCCTCCGTCATTCCCTCTCTCCCGCCGGCCTCCCTCTCCCTCGTCGATCCCACTCTCCTGGCCTCTCACTCTCCTGGCCTCTCACTCTCTCTCGGCCTCTCACTCTCTCGGCCTCACCCTTTCTCTCTCCCCCTCCCTTTCTCTTTTCCTTTCCCCCCTCTTCCTTTCCTTCTCAGCCGCCCCACTCCCTCCTCCTTCTCTTCTTTTCTTTCTTCATTTTTTTAGGTTAGGTTTTTTTTATGGGCCTCAAATAGTGAGGCCCAATTTTGTTTTTTTAAAAAACTCCCCTCTTTTCTTCTTTTTTTTGTTGTTTCTTTTTGAAAATTATTGTATGGGTAGTGGGCTTCAGATTTTCTGAAGCCCAGATTGTTATAGGATTTTTTATCTCTAATTTTTTTTATTAAAAGGAATAATTTTATTTATTTTGAAATAAAAAATCAAAAAAATATATCCTTTTCTTTTTTAGGAGTAATAAAAAATATTTCTTTTTATGAATAAACAAAACTAATAAATAGTTTTTAGTTACTTTAAATCAAAAATTTAAAATATCAAATTAAATATCTCTTTCCTTTTAAAAAAATATAATTCCTTTTGCTAAAAACCAAAAAAATATTTTTTTAAAGAAATAAATAAATATCTTTTCTAAATGGTTCTTTTTATGATAATTTTTAAAAATAAAAATAAAATATTAAGATTTAAACATTTTTTTTAAAAATAAAAATTAGTTTTTTTTTCTATTTTAATACCAAAAATCTAAAAATGTTTCTTAGAATAAATGTCAAATATTTTTCATGTTTTGTGTTAAATAATTAAATATTATATATGTTTTTTTTAGAATAAATTGTTTTAGAATCTTATGGGCAATGTCGTGCAAAATTACTTTTGCCTACATTTGCGTCATAAGTTTTTGAAGGGTTATGCACGTGCGGAGTACTTCGCCTTGTATTTTCCCTTCCTTATAAACTTCTTTTTATTATTAAAACTCTAAAAATAATTTTAAATATTTTTCTCGAATATATCCCTTAAAGAACTACGTAACCCTGATTTCTCAAAAGCTTGAGAATACGTAGGAGCGGGAGTCAATTCCTGTCGGGCCCACTTTCCTTCGTTTATTTTTTATGCCTTTGTTATTATCTCAATTTATTTTACCTATTTAATATTTTATAATAATTTGTTTAAAATGAGGTTAATTTAGACGAGACGTCTTGTTAATCTCATACTCTTAATATTTTATTCAAAATAATAACTTTCTTAAAATGAGGTTAATTTAAACACGACGTCTTGTTAATCTCGTGTTCTCGTGTTTTTTTTTAAATATTTTATGTAAATAGTATTTCCTTAAAAATGAGGTTAATTTAGACGAGACGTCTTGTTGACCTTATATTTTTAATATTTTGATTTAAATAATGTTTCTTTAAAAATAAGGTTAATTTGGATGAGACGTCCTGTTAATCTTCAGTTTTAATCAACTTTATTATACTCCATGTTATCCAATTTTATTTTAATCTTCGAATTATTTATGTATAAGTTAAGGTTAATTTGGACGAGACGTCCAGTTAATCTTCACTCTTACTCTGTTTTTTCCTTTCTGTCACTGTTTAGTCAAATTTCTTTCTGTCGCTGTTTTGTTGTCACTGTTTGGTTTGTTCTGTCTGTTTGTGTTCGCTTAGTTATTTCGTGTATTTCTTTTTCTTAAAAGAAGTTAAAAATAATTTATGGGCTATTTTGAAGTGCGTGCTATCAATTTGGGGTAACCGTTTTATAACGGACAGTTGTGAGGTGCTAATACCTTCCTCACCTGTAATTCGAATCCCGAACTTAGAATTTCATTTTTATAACCAGTGCTTTAACGAAAGGTTTTCCCGATATTTTATCCTTAAAAATATTGGTGGCGACTCCCTGTTTATTTTTAAAATCGTTTTGAGGGTCGGCCGTCCCGCCGCGATCCCAGTCGTGACAGATGGCGACTCCACTGGGGACTTAGAGAGTCAAGCCAATCAAATTGATAGCACATATTTTAAGTAGCCTGTTAATTACTTAACTTCTTCCTTTATTTTATTTGTTGTCAATATTTGTATATGGTTTCTGTTTATATTTTGTCATCTATGTTTTGTTATGTCTGTATGTTGTTGAACCCTAGGGTAGATGACTCTGTTTTATTGTACTGTGTTTGTTCTTTGTGAAGGATTGGTAAGGTAAAGGTATTGGACGCCCCTTTCACACACTACACTCACAATTTGCACACACTTTTGAGCAGGACCCTGTACCCGGGCCCAAATAAAATTTAAGATTAGGGGAGGTTGGTAGCGGTGTCATTTGGGATGTACTTCCTGTCTGGCTATCGTGAGAACCTCAGCTAGAGTTCGACTTATTTATGATGCCCACACCTAGTAGACTTCCTACTGTTGTGGTCAACATCATGAGTAGGATCTTGGCTCTAGTGACCTTTAGACAGTAGTGCAAGCCACCTATCGTAAGATGTCACTGTTAGATAAGCCCTAGAACCGATAGAAGGCCTTCAGAAAAACCCATTTTAGGCCACAAGGGGCGGACTCTTCCTATACCTTTTCTCCTTCTCGCTCTCCCTTTTAATCTAAATTGTTGGGTCACTTACCCGTTCAAAGGATTGCTTCTTTTTTAAAAAAAAAACTAGTGATCCCTTGATTGGGCAAACAGTCATTTCGTTTCATTAAAGTCTTTGGGTCCTGAGTTATGGGATTTCTGCGTCGTCAAAAAAAAGTCCAAAAAAAAAGAGTTGATGATGATCGGAAGGTCCGTAACCCACAGGGCTCTCAATTTGTCACGAATTTTGTCAATCGTTACTTCCTGATTATAAAATCGTTTTCCAAAAGTTGCTAAGGGAGTATCGATTTATGAAACACGTCCTTTACCAATGACTGATTTCACTTCCTTTGTGTTCTTGCAGGAAGCTATTCAGAGCTAGGCGAATATCTTCGAGTGAAAAATGGAAATTAACATGGGGTCAGGTAGTTGTGATACAAGTGTAACTGAGTTGAGAAAGCTACTGCATGTTAAGGCAAAGAAGGTCGACACAGCTAGTTTACAGGCACTGGGTGAGAAATTGAATTTGACTCAAAAGATGGCTTTCGCCCGGAAATATGGAAAGATTTTGAAGTTGTTGGAAGTCGAAGTACAAGTTGAGGCGATCACCGCATTGTCTCAGTTTTATGACCCACCTCTTCGCTGTTTCACATTTCGGGATTTCCAGTTAGCTCCGTCTATTGAGGAATTTGAGCGAATTTTGGGGATGCCTCTAGAAGGACAAACGCCTTACCGTCATCTAGAGCATCAAGCAAATATCGCTTCTGTTGCTCGTGTCTTAAAAATCGGCCCATAGGTGTTGAAAGGGGCACAATTAAGCAGAAATCAGACCCCGGGGTTCGCTCGGGAGTACCTTGAGAAACACATGCACTTTCTAGCTGAAAAAGAAGATTGGGATACCTTCATGGACACTTTGGCTCTTACTATTTATGGCGTCGTGTTATTCCCAAACATAGACAATTATGTGGACTACGAGGCTATTGGCGTCTTCCTAGCTCGAAAATTCAAATTGGAAAACCCCGTCTCTGCTATTTTGGCGAATGTCTACTGCACTATGGACTTCTACCATACACAAGGTGGGAAAAGGATCATCTGTTGCCTGCCAGCTTTATATGTGTGGCTTACGGCACATGTCTTTAACCAAGTCGGCAAAGTTGACTGCCCTGTGTCTGATCTGAAGTCGTGCCAATTAGCGACAAAGAATGGGCGTGAATGGGCCAATCATCTAGTGGGACTCACGGCTGAAAAGGTAAGATGGTATCCGCATTGGTTGAAAGTTGATAGCATAATCCACCACTGTGGAAACCACCCGAATGTTCCCATCATGGGCACTCAGGGATGCATCAATTATAACCCTATCATCGCCAAGCGCCAGCTAGCCTACCCACTGCTCGGGCCACCTGACGAGGAGTCGCTCACTCCCTTTGTTTTCTACTATGCCAAAGAGGACTACACCTCTGCCGTTCGGAACATAGCGGAGGCTTGGAAGAAAGTACACAAGAAAGGAAAAGAGTTAGGGGTCCGAAGCCATGCTGTAAAAGAGGAATATCATCAGTGGTTCCTAAATAGGGTATCCATAGTCAAGCTGCCATTCAGGGGTCCCTCCTATCTCCCAACAAGCGCACCTATTCCCCGGCCCATCTTTGAAGATGAAGTAATAAAATCCATGAGAGTCAAGATAGAAGAACTGACTGCAAGAAACAAAAAGCTAGAAGAAGAATTACTGAAGTCTCAACAAGAATGTGCCCTTCAGAAAAGGGAAAACTTAGAAAGCAAGCAAACCATCGAAAAGGTAGGGAAGAAGCGAAAAGCTGAAAGGGATCATATGAGAAAACAAGACCAATGCCTCCGAGCGGCCAACTCACAACTGAAAATGAAGAGTCGTCAGAGGGACACCATTCTAGCTGATAAACAGCTTCTGAGGGATATGTTGGCAAAGGCCAAGGAGAATGAGCGAAGCGCCCTGGTGCAAAAAGAATTATTACAATCACAAGTTCACAGGTTGGAGCGTCAACTCAACGAGGTAATAGAAGCTTGCCAACATGAAATAAATGGCGAGCGTCAACATGCCATGGAAATAGAGCAAGACTGTCAGGAGGCTATACGCACCTTGGAGGCCAAAACAGCACAGCAGGACGAAGTCATTCATTCATGGATGAACCGCTTCGCCCACCTGGCGTATTTGGCCAATGGGACTCTAGAAGACCTTCCATGGCTACTCAAGCAGGCCGAGGAGATGGTTAATCCCCTTACTACCCCAAAGGACATTGTAACCTTCCTGGACTATTGTAGGAAAAGGCTTTGTGAGATGAGGGCCATGATTGCCCGAGCTAGGAACGGCTGATTTATTTTCTGATAATGTAACAAGCTTAACAGTTGTGTACTTTGTGGTATCTCAGAATGAAAGGATCTTTTGTCTTCACAACTATCTCGTGTTAATTTCCATTTATCGCGTACTTAGTACTTTTGAACGTGACGTTATGAGGAACAGTCGAAGGATAGTCGATAAGTTCCGAATTGCTTCTCAGAATTTTGGTTTACACTCTCTTTATCGCCTTGTTTTATTTACTAAGCATGTTCTTCCTTTTAATGAATTTTTGTTTTCTTTTTCAAAAGACGTCACGGGTAGGCATCCTTACCAGACCCGACTCCAAAAGAGACTCATGGCTGAGGAAGAAGCTAGGAACGGAGACTTTAGAACTGAGTTCGATCAGCTGAAAGAACGGGTGGAAGAATTAACTAGACTTTTGGAGAAGAGACACACAGAAGGGGACTCCTCTGCAGGTGCTGAGGACGCCCAACAGCAGCCCTCCACGCCGCCACATCCTCCCGGTTTTGGCCCAGCGAGGGCCCAATTCCATAACTCAACAACACCTCCACTCATCATTAATGTCGTAAAACCTAACCCTGCCATTGAATCTCAGCCGCCTTATGGCCAGTACCATGCACAACAACACACGTTTGTCAGCCCTGACGGCAACCCAGTACCTTTTCCACCCTATGGCCTACCACAGGGATACTATCCCCCGCTCGCTAATCAACAAGATACTTACAACCAGCAAACTGCAAATCCTCATGCTTCACACCCCGCCCAGCCAAGTGTGCCACCACTCCATGACCTGCAGGCCTATCAAGCCCAAAACACACAAGCCCAAACGGCCCAACCGACCTACAATGCACAAACCCAAAACATGCAGGCCCCGATGACCCAGCCAGCTTACACCGCACAAGCTATAGCCCAACCCCAGGGTCCCTCGCTAAATGCAGGCCCAATGAACCAGCTCTACGCACCAGTTCCGTTCAATCAGCCACACGGCTACCCGTATGGGTACACGACCCCCTACGCGGCCAATCCCCAAGATGCAACCCGTATGATCGCGGCTCCCCAAAAGGGAAAGATAGAAATCTTGGAGGAACGCTTGAGAATGATGGAGGGCACTGGCGGTTTTGGGCGGATAAATGCTTCTGAGCTATGTCTGGTCACAGACGTGGTCCTCCCGCCCAAATTTAAAATGCCAGACTTTGACAAATATCGGGGAATGACTTGTCCAAAGAATCATCTCACGATGTACTGCCGAAAGATGACATCCTATTCTTCTAATGACCAATTGTTGATCCATTGCTTCCAAGATAGTCTGGCTGAGGCCGCCCTCACCTGGTACGCACACCTTGACCGAAACCATATTCGATGTTGGAATGACTTGGCAGATGCTTTTATTAGGCAATACAAATATAATATGGATATGGCACCCAACAGAGTTCAATTACAGAACATGGTGAAGAAAGATAATGAAACATTCAAGGAGTATGCCCAACGTTGGCGAGAAACAGCTACGCAAGTGGACCCACCACTGTCAGAAAAAGAGATAGTCGCGATGTTCATCGATACACTCCCATCACCCTTCTATGGCAAGATGATTGGTAGTGTTTCATCTAACTTCTCTGACATTGTGACTATCCGGGAAAGGGTAGAGAGTGGAATACGAACGGGAAAGATCACCTGGGCCCATCTGGGGCAAGCACGACAAGGAAGCCAGCACCTGGTGATGGTAGGAGAAAAGACGGGGAAACTAATTCCATCTCTTCTGATCAAAGGATGGCTCTGCTAAGACCGTTCATCCCTACCACGATTCAAGCTCCCAATCCTTATGTGGTCGCCGCCACTCATAGCCCGACAGCTTATACTCCCCATCTTCATCCACCCATGGTAAGAGCGTCCGGGCCGCGACCCATGCCATACCACCACCCACAACAAGTGATTCAACCACCTAATCCCAATCAAAATGCAAGAAGACCCGACAATGAACACACCCCTATGCAGTTTGATCCCATCCTAATAACATATACCGAGCTTTTGCCACTCCTCATTCAGAAAGGTCTGGTGGCTCCGTGCCCCTCGAGGCCAATGCAACCTCCTTACCCAAGGGGGTATGATCCTAACGCTCGTTGTGATTACCATGCTGGGGCACCAGGGCATTCTACAGAAAATTGCATGGCTTTAAAATATAAAGTGAGAGATTTGATCAAAGCCGACTGGATTAATTTTCGGGAAGGAAGCCCTAACGTGACCACAAATCCCCTGCCCAATCATGGAAGTTTGGAAGTTAATGCCGTGGTGGCCGATATTGAAGACGGTTTTGATGATAATGCTGATTCGGTGGCCGCTTGCCCGCCGGGCCAAGAGTTCAGTGATTGGGAGGCTGTCGAACTCCCTACGATTCTTAAATGATTCACCAAAAATTTGTCATTGCCTTAATGTCTTGATTATCCCTCTGCTATGCCTAAGGCTCTGGGACTTTTCATGTAATAAGGGCAAAAAAAACTTGTTTTACCAGTCAATCAATAAATGCGTATCGAAATTCAAAAAAAAAATTTCATCCTTTTATCCTTGCTTTGATTCATTTTCTTTACTTGCTTGTTCCTCTTTTTATTTGCTATAACGCGCTGAATTGCAGATCCGAAAATGATCCTCTTGAGACTAGTGAAATCATAATCCTGCTTCACGATTTCGATCACCCAGTCGACTATGCCGACGAAGAGGTAGGGAAACCTACGAGCCACTATCCAAGTTTACAAGATTGTTAGAACAAGAGGATCAAGATGGGTATACCCCTAAGTCAAGAACAATTGAAGGAATCACAGGGGCAACCTATCAGAAGGCATGGAATGACAATATGGGCAAGTCCTGAATTAGACAAGTGGTAGGCCAATCATTTAAAGAAACCTCAACAGTTGCCAGCATAAATAGGGGGAAATTGCTTATGTCTATAAATGTAGACACAACTGAGGAAGACTTTGCAAAAAAAAAAAGAAAAAAAGAAAAACATAAAAAAATAAATAATATAAAAAAATGAAAAAAATAAAAAGTAGAGCCAAGCTCGAAGTCCAATGCACATACCAAGCAGGGAAAGCTGGTTACGTCCAGATCATCAAGCAAGCTGTCATTTTCTGTATTAGGGGAATGAATGTCACTAGACCAAGAACTTGCATTCTTGTCATCATCAACACCTCAACCTTAAAAGGTACGCTATTCCTCATGCTCATGTAATCAAGGAAATAGTCTATCAGATTGAGTCATTGCATCATCAGGGGGATAAAAAATGGGATAAAACAAAAAAAAACAAAAAAATAAAAATGAAAAAGAAAAAAATCCAAAAAAAAGAGGAAAAGATAAAGGCCAAAGTGATGATCCAAAGTAATTCCCTCTCATCGATGCCAAAAGACTCACCAATATTTCATTGGGTACATGGCATAGGAGTAGAGTCTCCTATTTGAAGTGACATCAGTTCCCCAAAGGATTAAACTAAATTTGGAAAAGGTTTGGCAGACTCAACTGGAGTATGATCAGTTTCAACTTTTTACTGTAAAGGATGCAGCCAAAAATAAACAAGAACACTTTATAAAGAAAGAGAAAAGCTCGCTAGGCTAAAAACCTGAAAGGGCAGCCTAGGCAAAAGTTAGAGCGACCCGATGAATTGAAAACCCGAAAGGGCGACGCAGGCAAAAATTAGGGTCAAATTTCTGGTAATATGACTAAGACCTCTGACTAAAGTTTCCAATACAAACTGAGGCATGTGAACCACGGTCAAACTACCCTCTCGAAGGCAGAGTTGAACGGTGTACTTGAGGTCGTGACGTGGGATTGAGATTCTCACTAGTCTCAGGAATTCACTGGAGGATCCTTGAACCTTCCCTGTTTCTCCTGGCCTTGACCTGCCCTATGTAACTTCATTCCATCCCATCTATTTTCCCCTTTATCCATTCTCTGTATTCTGTTTGACATACATGAATAAAATTCATCCTTTTTCGATATGTGTTATAAATTGCATTGATATGATAAAACATTGTGTTTTTAACAAAATAAATAAAAGAATGATGAACATTTAAAGTCGTGGGGGACAAGATGCTCCTACTACTTAACCTTACTTGAGCGATCATCACAAAGATCCAGCCCGGCGCGTGCTCCAAAGCTATGATTGCCTCGTTCATTCTCCTCTGTCCATGATTATCCTAAGGGTCAAGGTTTCACAGGATCTACCCAGTTTTTAAACTTATCTCTGTGCTACTCACCCTTTTTCTACAGGTTGTTGTAACAAACAGGCTTAGAAGAACTCAGAGCATCCCGCAACTCTCCCCGGTGGGCTTACAAGTCAGATTAGGTCCTTCCCCCAGTAATACTGTAATCCAGAAATAAGCTTCAGCTAGTTCTAGGTCTCTCTCCCAGTGGAGCCACAGTCAGACTTAGGATGAGTCTATTCCCCTAGTAGAACTGTAATCTAGGGATAAAGACTTCAATTGAACCTCTGTTCTTGGTTGGGCTACAACTAAGGAAGCTTCTCCAGGCTCCTCATCCCCAGTGGAACCACGATTATCAGAAATTAGCACTAATCAAGACCTCTTCCCTAGTGGAACCATAATCCTGAAGAGGACTCTTACCAGCTCCCCCCCCCCGGTGGAATCACAATCCAAAAGCAGACTCTACGTGGCTTTTCTTCCCCAATAAATTCCTCATCACCAAAATAGCACTCACCATACACTCAAACTGGGGCATCACCCCAGGTCTCTTCCATTTTTAGTCAAGTCAAGGGGAAGTACCCCGAATTTCCAAACAACTCAAACTGGGGCATCATCCCAGGTGTCTTCCACTTTCAGTCAAGTCAAGGGGCAGTACCCCGAATCTCCAAACAACTCAAACTGGGGCATCACCCCAGGTCTCTTCCACTTTCAGTCAAGTCAAGGGGCAGTACCCCGAATCTCCAAACAACTCAAACTGGGGCACCACCCCAGGTCTCTTCCACTTTAGATCATGGGGGCAGAACCCTACCTTTTACTTTCCTGTCAATCGAAGGGTCAACCCCACCTTTTACTTTTCTGTCAATCGAAGGGTCAACCCCACCTTTTACATTTCTGTCAATCGAAGGGTCAACCCCACCTTTTACTTTTCTGTCAATCGAAGGGTCAACCCCACCTTTTACTTTCCTGTCAATCGAAGGGTCAACCCCACCTTTTACTTTTCTGTCAATCGAAGGGTCAACCCCACCTTTTACTTTCCTATCAATCGAAGGGTCAACCCCACCTTTTACTTTTCTGTCAATCGAAGGGTCAACCCCACCTTTTACTTTCCTGTCAATCGAAGGGTCAACCCCACCTTTTACTTTCCTGTCGATCGAAGGGTCGACCCCGCCTTTTACTTTTCTGTCAATCGAAGGGTCAACCCCACCTTTTACTTTCTTGTCAATCGAAGGGTCAACCCCGCCTTTTACTTTCCTGTCGATCGAAGGGTCAACCCCGTCTTTTACTTTCCTGTCAATCGAAGGGTCAACCCCACCTTTTTACTTTCCTGTCGATCGAAGGGTCAACCCCACCTTTTACTTTCCTGTCAATCGAAGGGTCAACCCCACCTTTTACTTTCTTGTCATTCGAAGGGTCAACCCCACCTTTTACTTGTCTGTCTTTCTGTCAATCAAAGGGTCAACCCCCTCATTTATTTTCTGTTAACCAGGGCATCACCCCTAATCCTTTTACTTCCTGACAAACCAAGTGCATCCATCCATTAAATAGCTTCAGGTACACCAACCTAGGCTATTCCATTTCTCAGTTTATTCCAGGTACATCCCCAAGTCATTTATTTTCTGTCAAATAGCTTCAGGTACACCCCCTAGGCTATTCCATTTTTCTGTCAACCAGGGACATTCCCCAAGTCATTTATTTTCTGTCAAATAGCTTCAGGTACACCACCCTAGGCTATCCTATTTCTCAATTGATTCCAGGTACATCCCCCAAGTCATTTATTTTCTGTCAAATAGCTTCAGGTACACCACCCTAGGCTATCCCATTTCTCAATTGATTCTAGGTACATTCCCCAAGTCGCCTGTTTTCAGGAACCCACTCCTAGGCTACCTCGTTTCTTGATTTGAGTCTGGGGCGTTCCCTAGACACCTGTTTTCTACAAAGGAAGCCTCAGGGCAAAGCTCTAACTTCAGTTGACAAAGTTGGCACCTTGATTATCTTCCCCAACTGCCAAAGCTTTTTAAGTCTGTCTCATTATCAAAGTTGGCATTGTTTGACTCTTTTGAGGTTGTTGTTGTCAAGATGGTGCTCACGTCTTTACTTCCTTTTCGCAATATGAACGAATCATTCATATTTTCACGAAAAGAAAGTAAAGAGGGGCAGCTGTAAGCACCATCCTTTGTCCCCCCCACTCCCAATTTGTTTATTTGTTTTAATAAAAATAATAATAAAAAACCCAACACCCACTTTCTTCAGTTCCCTCAGTAATGCAAAATGGAGCTGGAAGGAAGAGGAGGTGGAGGAGTGAGTTGTAAAGAACATTCAATAATTCATCAGAAAATCAGCTTAAAAAACCAGAGCAAGAACCAACAGAGGGGGGATTTTTTTTGAGCCAAAGGAACTGGTGAGAAAGAGAAAACCAAAAATAAACCCAGCTTCAACATAATAAAAACAATAAAAAAAAAAGAAGAAAGGAGAGGAGCTCCACTGTCACCGGCCTCTGGTCAGACCCCGTCGGAGCTGCCTCACGCCGGTCTTCTTCTCCTCTCTGTCACCCCCTCTCTCTCGGTATCTATCTCACTCTCTCTCGAGCTCACTCTCTCTCTCTCTCTCTCGAGCTCACTCCCCCCTCTCTGTTTCTCTTCTCCGTCCCTCCACTTCCCTCTCCTCCTCCGTCATTCCCTCTCTCCCGCCGGCCTCCCTCTCCCTCGTTGATCCCACTCTCCTGGCCTCTCACTCTCTTGGTCTCACTCTCTCTCGGCCTCTCACTCTCTCAGCCTCACCTTTTCTCTCTCCCCCTCCCTTTCTCTTTTCCTTTCCCCCCTCTTCCTTTCCTTCTCAGCCGCCCCACTCCCTCCTCCTTCTCTTCTTTTCTTTCTTCATTTTTTTAGGTTAGGTTTTTTTTTATGGGCCTCAAATAGTGAGGCCCAATTTTGTTTTTTTTAAAAAATCCCCTCTTTTCTTCTTTTTGTTGTTGTTTCTTTTTGAAAATTATTGTATGGGTAGTGGGCTTCAGATTTTCTGAAGCCCAGATTGTTATAGGATTTTTTATCTCTAATTTTTTTATTAAAAGGAATAATTTTATTTATTTTGAAATAAAAAATCAAAAAAATATATCCTTTTCTTTTTTAGGAGTAATAAAAAATATTTCTTTTTATGAATAAACAAAACTAATAAATAGTTTTTAGTTACTTTAAATCAAAAATTTAAAATATCAAATTAAATATCTCTTTCCTTTTAAAAAAATATAATTCCTTTTGCTAAAAACCAAAAAAAATATTTTTTTAAAGAAATAAATAAATATCTTTTCTAAATGGTTCTTTTTATGATAATTTTTAAAAATAAAAATAAAATATTAAGATTTAAACATTTTTTTAAAAATAAAAATTAGTTTTTTTTTCTATTTTAATACCAAAAATCTAAAAATGTTTCTTAGAATAAATGTCAAATATTTTTCATGTTTTGTGTTAAATAATTAAATATTATATATGTTTTTTTTAGAATAAATTGTTTTAGAATCTTATGGGCAATGTCGTGCAAAATTACTTTTGCCTACATTTGCGTCATAAGTTTTTGAAGGGTTATGCACGTGCGGAGTACTTCGCCTTGTATTTTCCCTTCCTTATAAACTTCTTTTTATTATTAAAAATCTAAAAATAATTTTAAATATTTTTCTCGAATATATCCCTTAAAGAACTACGTAACCCTGATTTCTCAAAAGCTTGAGAATACGTAGGAGCATGAGTCAATTCCTGTCGGGCCCACTTTCCTTCGTTTATTTTTTATGCCTTTGTTATTATCTCAATTTATTTTACCTATTTAATATTTTATAATAATTTGTTTAAAATGAGGTTAATTTAGACGAGACGTCTTGTTAATCTCATACTCTTAATATTTTATTCAAAATAATAACTTTCTTAAAATGAGGTTAATTTAGACGCGACGTCTTGTTAATCTCGTGTTCTCGTGTTTTTTTTTTAATATTTTATGTAAATAGTATTTCCTTAAAAATGAGGTTAATTTAGACGAGACGTCTTGTTGACCTTATATTTTTAATATTTTGTTTTAAATAATGTTTCCTTAAAAATAAGGTTAATTTGGATGAGATGTCCTGTTAATCTTCAGTTTTAATCAACTTTATTATACTCCATGTTATCCAATTTTATTTTAATCTTCGAATTGTTTATGTATAAGTTAAGGTTAATTTGGACGAGACGTCCTGTTAATCTTCACTCTTACTCTGTTTTTTCCTTTCTGTCACTGTTTAGTCAAATTTCTTTCTGTCGCTGTTTTGTTGTCACTGTTTGGTTTGTTCTGTCTGTTTGCGTTCGCTTAGTTATTTCGTGTATTTCTTTTTCTTAAAAGAAGTTAAAAATAATTTATGGGCTATTTTGAAGTGTGTGCTATCAATTTGGGGTAACCGTTTTATAACGGACAGTTGTGAGGTGCTAATACCTTCCTCACCTGTAATTCGACTCCCGAACTTAGAATTTTATTTTTATAACCAGTGCTTTAACGAAAGGTTTTCCCGATATTTTATCCTTAAAAATATTGGTGGCGACTCCCTGTTTATTTTTAAAATCGTTTTGAGGGTCGGTCGTCCCGCCGCGATCCCGGTCGCGACACCTTCATTTTAAAAGGACTCTAGAACAATTTGGAGGGGCATACCAAACACAAGACTTCATTGGAGCTGATATCACCATATGTAAATAGGTAGCAGACTAGCCCTCTAAAAGACCAAAATTACATACACACACAATATTAGTGTGTATCAATTTGTGTACATGCTTATATAGGACCAAATAATATTTATGTAGGAAATGATCAACTTACGTTATATTTTCATGTAAAGCGGAAAGTTTGATTACACATTTATGCCATGTTGGCTTTAAAAGACTATGTTTTAAGTTGTCAAAATAAAAAGTTAACCCTTAACCTCAATTTTAACCCTAAGTCCCAATCTTCCCCTTGTTTCAATCACCGTATCCTCTTCTGTCTCGTTCACTAACATCGACAAATGTGCTCATTTTCCATAAAGTTTACAACATGATACTGATTTCTAGCCATCTTCCTTTGGCGTAACCTTTATTTGGCTGCCATATTCCACTATGTTCCATGCCATCTCTGCAAATATCTACATAGCATGAAGTCTTATTACAATTGCAATAACGTCAATGTTTATACGAATTGTGTGGTCCAATGCCAACAACCTTGTTACCGGCCATGACTTCTATCGTCGATGCTGCCAATGGTCTTTCCAATTCCCTCTTAGAGTACAATTACCTTATCATGTATGACACCTCCCTTTTTAACAATTTCTGCTAGTTATTGAAAAACAATTGGTTTAAAATTATTGATTCCTAGATGTAACAATTTCTTATTGAGATTAGGATTATGTTCTTGCTTGCTATATGGTCCACATGGTAATGAGTTTGATAAATTTTCTTTAGCTTACTTTCACATTTAGGAAATTTCATGTTGTACTAAAATTATTTCTATATTAATTCTATTTGGTGGTTGTGTGGATTGGGCTTTATTTTATGTTTAACTCTATATTTTCATAGAACCTATAGAGGCATTTGATAAAGCAACCACTGATTAGAATATGTTTATGTTGTATTGTGTGATTAAATAGACACATTTAATTTTTTTAGATAGAGCATTAAAGTTTGGCTTAATTATGTTTTTTGTCATTGAAAAGTTATTTACTTTTGTCATTAGTCCTTATAATTTTTTTTTGTCTAGTATTAGTCTGTGACAAGTTTTAAGTGTTTGTCATAAATCTCTTTCATCAATGTTCTCTATTAAGTGATGATTGGAAAATGAAAATGTCATATCATCCATGACACGTGGATGCGATGTGTTAGGCATTTCATAAATTTCTTTTCTTTTCCTTTCACTTTTCTCTCTCTCTTGTGTCACACATCTGTCTTTTCTCCTCTACTTTCTTCGATCTCTTACTTCCCCCACCACATCTCTTATTTTCTTACCCCAATCACTGATGCTAGAGACGTGAAGAAGAGGCTGACAGAGGTGATGTGGTGATACTGAGAGGCATGTGATCGGTGTTGGTGGTCAGAGATGGAGATCTCAATGGTGGTGTAATGGCTTGAACACAATTTGAAGTAGAATGGATTTTAAATATTTAGGGATTTCAAAGATTTAGGTTCTCTATTGAGATTTATTCCCTGATTCCCCTGGCTTCAAAATTATTCATTGATATTAATTTATGTTATTTTGTTTTAGATCAGATGAACTATTCATGATAGAGCACGAAGATTGGCGGTGCCATGTATGGTAGTTGATAGTTGCGAGAGGGAGGATAGTGCTCTGGTTTGATGATAAAAAATTATGATTGGAGGCACACAATGGTTATAAAACGAGGTCGTTAACGTTATTATGGCAATTCAATAACTCAATCCTGATCAAATCTAATGGAGGGGGTGACAACACTCATGTTAAAAATCAATGTGAAGCAACATGGAGGTTGTGGAAACATGGAGGTTGTAGACGTCACACAAAAGTACACATTGGAACTGTTGAAAGTTGATGAAATTCATACGGCCACGAATAATCAACGCTTGCTTTGTTTTAGGGTGAATTAAGGTTTGATTGATGTGGTGGGTTCTATTATTCAATAAGAAAGCCATGGATAAAAGTTTTAGTTTATGTAATTCAGTGGTTGAGGAAAAATCAATTGATTGAGGAAAAGAGGATGAGCGTTGTTGTTCTATTTGGCTCGTGCTTTGTTTTTTGTTTTCTTTCATTGTGTTTGGTTGCTAATTCTTTCTGATACACAAGAGTAATGTTAAAGCTATCGTTCTAGACAAGCTCTGTGAAAAAAGAGAGGTAGGAGATGGTGGGGGTGGTAGAGGGTAAAGGGTGATGGAGATTTAGGGGGTGGCCGCTAGTGATGGTTCAGAGAACAGACTTAGAAGGGGGGGTTGAATAAGACTTAGACTCTTTTTCATGAAACTTTGAACCAAATTAAAAATACAAAATCAAACAAGTAATGAAAGACAAGGATAAACACACAGAGTTTATACTGGTTCACCTCTAACCTGAAGACTACATCTAGTACCTTCAAATCTGAAGGGTTTCCACTATGTAAAAATCATTTACATTAAATGTTGAGATTATTGACTCCAGCCACTCCTGACTTAAGCATATCTTGTGCTTGAGTATTCTTGAATCTAGTCACTCCTTGCTTGAGCACAACTCATGCTCTGAGTATTCTTGACTCTAGCCATTCCTGGCTTAAGCATAACTCATGCTTTAACACACCAGACCCCTTTGGATTCCTATGAGTATTATTTTGCAACACCCACTCCTGGGACAGACCCAAGTATTCTTTCACAAGTCACTCCTGGCTCAAACCCCGAGTATTCTTTCAAAATCCTCTCTAGGCTAACAATGTTTCCCACAATAACAATCTGGCAACACACTAGACCTGTATTATCAGAGGATTGGAAGAATTGTTGCAAGGTGAATGATAAGCCTTCTAACTTAGCTGAGGTAAGTGATCAACTTCATGAGTTAGTTTGTAAAGAAAGAAAATGACTTATTCATTCAGTAGACTCAGTACCTGTGTAATATGAAACAAGAGTACGAGAGGTATTGAGCCTTAAAACATGACCAGAGATGATATACTTTTCATAGAGCAAAGAGATATGACTTGGTGGCATATCTCTGGTTGCTATGGCTTCTTGTAGAGAAGATAAAGCGAGCTTTCTTTTTCTTCATGATAATTTTCCTTGGTCTGATTTCTTTTTCTTGAGCAGATTGCTATTTCATTCTTTTTGGACGTCTGGTGCTTGTCCATATTTTATTCTTAATGTGTTTTACCCACCTTTCTTTTCTTCAAGAAGCTCTCCCTCTTTTTTTATTTTCCATATTTTTGTTTTCTGTATTTTGGCTCTTGCTTGAGTCTGTTCCTGCTTTCTTTTTCTTGTTTTCTTTTGAATGGATTGATTCAATGTATAGATGATTTTTCCAAGGATATCATGGAGAGAGTTACTGATATAAGTCTGTTGGGAGATGATATATTCAAAGAGAAGGATGTTGCACAACGGATAACTAGATTTCTTTTGTCAGAGAAAGAGATGTTCTAAGCATGTAATTGTAGAAGGCTTTGAGATATGTGCAAGCATAGACAGGGTGTAGAGATAGCATAAGTTTCACAAAGGATAAAGCTTTTATTCAAAGAATCTTTGAATCTATAAGGCACGGGTGAAAGACTTAACGCTACTAGAGTAGAGTGTAGACTGCCTTGCTTTGTCATTCTTCTTTTCGTGGGTCTTTACTTTAAACATGCTTACGAGGATGTTTTCTTACCGTTGAGATTCTTTGAGCTAGACTTGTATAGGAACTTCCTTTAAAGAGGATTCTGGATCCGATGATTCATAAGATGTTAATAATGAGGTAATTTTAAAGCATAAGTTATTCAGATGCCTTTGCTTGGTCTGGGAGCTTTTATATGAAAGACAAGATCTGATGATCAGACTTTGTGGTATGAGATAAACTTTTCTGAGCTAGGTCTGGTAAGTATTCAGATGCAAAGATCTTTTTCTTTGAAGACGAATTTCTAGACTTCAAGATTTTTTTTTATTTTGGATCAAAAGGGTTTATGTTGAGACCAGACTTTAACAATTCTTTTGACACACGTACTCCTTTATCTTTCGTAACACAATCCTTATGTTTTTCTGAAACACTTAAACTCACATATCAAATAATAACATGATATGACTTTATTTAAATTAGAATATGCAATGTTAGTTATCAATAAATCTTTAAGAGAATTTTGAGTTTTCTTGACTCTAACAGTTAGGTTAAGGGTAGGTGAGGTTAGAAGGGAGAGAGAAAAGAAGGAGAAAGAAAAAAGAACAAAGAGATGAGAGAGAGAAATAAATAATGGCTCAATTATGAATCGTTTAACACGTGTCATCCATGTGTCATGGATGAGGTGACATCTTTGTTTGCCACATTATCACTTAACATTGACGGCAACAAATTATGAAAAACACTTAACAAAGACTAATACTGTAACGTCCCCTTATCAATTCCTAAAATTTATTCTGGGGTCGGGTAAAATGAGAGCGTATTTTATGATTTTAAAATTTTCCAACAATAAACAACAAGAACTTAAAGGCTACATCATTCAAAATCACCCAAACCCCCATATTTCAACTCTGGTAATCGATTAGTAGAAACTTATAATTAATTACACAAGGCCTGGTAATCGATCACCAGAGCTGGTAATCGATTACTAGAGACCAACCTGTGTAAGAAACAACATTGCTCTTTAGTAGCCGATTACAGGGAAGGCTGTAATCGATTACTAGCAGACCAGAGTGCAGGATAATGTATATTTTGGTACTTGGACCAACTTCCGTCCTACCTAACTTGCTCATTTCAACTCTGATTACTAAGAAACTTCATGGGCTATATATTTACCCTATTTCGGACCTGTTGGCGTAATCCGTACTAAAAAATTCCTTTATATGACCAACATATATGCAAGAATACAATTCAACAAATATTTGAACTAACACAACACACAAAACTTAGTAAATGGAATTCAACTTGAGAAATGACCCTACACACAAGTCCTAAATGATCTTGGGGATCTATTAGCACCCTTTGAGCATTCAAATTCCTATTGGATCTCAATATCACACTTTCAGTTGGCTTAAATTGCCATTTTCACACAATAAACATGTAACCCTTTATTCTTTCTAACATCAATCTAATCATCCAATGTAAAGTTCTATCAATCACAATCTATCCACATAGATCCTACTCAATTATCATTAATTCATTCATCAAAGTTATCATCCAACTAACTACATTATGGTTTAATGTCATTCATCATATAAGTTCAAACACATAACATGCATACATTAAATCCATATCCTAATTCCGTATAATCAATTCATCAAACACAAGTATTAAATCTTCCTAATCATGACCTGATCTAAATCAAGTGTTCAAATGCAACATTACAATTATCAAACTTCATCAAGCATAATTATTACAATTACAAAATCTCCACTCCCTTCCTTGGCATTAGCTCTTCACTTGGAACTTTCTTCCAGGGCATTTGTGATCTCCCTGTCATTGGTTACTAAAAAGGATAAACAACAACAAGGGTAAGTGCTAGAAATTATAATTAATATAGAACTCACTATATAAGTGAAATGGTAAACCATAACCTTATACACCCACACTTACTCTCCTTTAATTCTTATTTATTCTTTCAATTATAACCATTCAACTACACATCATCTTATCCAATATATACATATTAAAACATCAATGACACTCCACCATGTTAACAAACATTACACCCATCAGGCCATTTAAAATCTTATGCATATCCATACAATTTCATTCGATTCCAACACATCATTCAATTCAATAATCATTACTTCATCATCATCATGAGTTCAAATCATGCAAAGCACAACTGACCCTCAATCAAAGTATAATGACTAAAAAGATCAGCCTTCAGTTGGGGGTCTTACTTGACACCTCGTGAACCCAACTTGGTCCGTCGAGCCCTTCTTAGCTCTCTACCTTAACCATTGGTCTTACTTGACTACGGGAGCCAAAAACGAGGGGTAGAATATACCATTGGTCATCCCTAATCATACAATCATATATATTCATTTTTAAATTCTTTTTCTCTTTAATAACTAGAACACAGACCTCATTTTCAAATATACAGGGCGGCCACACAGACCCAGCTCAAACATACATTTTCATATAAATAATCTATCATCAAAATATCAATTTTTAAATGAAAGGGAGGCCACACAAACCCGACTCACATCACATAATCTTAAACACATTTTACACAACCACTACAACGCATAAACATAATCATCATAAATTACTACACAAATCCATCTCATTTACATCATATAATCAAAACCATAAGTTATAAACTTAAAAAATCATCATTTTTATTCACCGGGAAACTCGTTCCCATATTCACCAATCAAGCCATACCATTACTCACTAATTCATATTAACCATCCCTTTCCTTCTCATATCAACATATTACAAAAACATAAATTAGTTCCTATATTATCAATTACATTATTTCCTTTTTTCTGAACTCCGATTGGATGTCGATACTCAATCCTAATTAACTAAGACTCTAGACATCCCCATTTACCTCGATTCTATGCTTTTGCTAGTTGCTCTTAGTGCCGATTACGCCTGACTTGACAACTCCTCGCTTCGGTTCTAATTTCGAATCTCACTTCATTCAACAGCTTCCTAAAGCTTGGTCTGTTTCCTATGGTTACCAAAACAAATACCTATTAGCCGTTTGTAACACCTATTGTTTTAAACACCATTACCAAGCTCTAATTTACCATAAAAATGTAAAATGAGAACCCCTATGCATAAGCCATTCTCAGCCTAGAGATAGAAAGAGAAAACCATGAAATTAATCTCACATATAGACTCACCTCACTCCTACAATTCCAAAAACATAATTAGTTTCAAGTTCCGACGCAAAATCGAGCTTCAATTAGAGCTTATAAGCTCACAACCAAGAATAGGGAAGAAGAGAAGAAGCACGCGTGTTTTGGAAGAAGGTGAAATTCTCATTTTAATGCTACAGGGGCAGTTTTGTCTTTTTACCATTTTCTCTTTTCTTTTCTCTTTTCTTTCATTTCCTTTAATAAAAACTTTACTTTTACTATTGGTAAATTATAATTTACCGCCACCCATTTAATCTAATTTAAATTTACTAATTAACCACCCAAAATTTAATTTATTTAAAATTCATTACCTCAAAATAATTCTTAATTAATTTAAGATAATTTAGGAAAAGCCTAATTAAATTTGAATAATTTATTTATTTTATATATATCATCAATAATTAATTTAATTACCTGAGATATTACAAATACCAAATAAAAATTTTTATAAGGACTAATAACAAAACTATACAAACAATATTCAGAGATAAAAACGTAATCAAACCTTAAATTTTTGATGATCTAGCAAGTATACCACATTAGAAACTTGGATGATATACTTAAACTATATGAAGATTTAATTTACTTGTGAATTCCTATGAATTTTCTTGCAGAATAATTTATTGGAAAGAGATAGTTCATCCAACCTATCACTTAATGTGGCATGTAAACATAAATTAAGGATTTTCTAATGTCTCTAATGGCAAAAGACCTAATAGCTTAACAGGAACAAACACTAAAGGCTACAGTTGATATTTTAATTTCTTAAGTATCTAATAACTTGTCACCTACAAAATGAAGGATCACGGATGTATTTACTCTATCAAACTTAATGAACTCTTAAATATGCTTCAACTCAGGAAGATATTGCGTTTTAAGGGTTACACTTTCCACCACATATTTGATAAAATAAAAGTGTATCTAGTTCAGAATCAATTTTATAAAAGCCAACATATAATTTGCATAATATATATCTTTTGTAATCTGCTAAGATTCCTGGTCTCCCACCATACTAGCTTAGTATCAACCATCATGAAAGGATGAGAGCCAACCTATTTGGTAAACAATATTCTAGAACAAGCCCACAAAAATTAAAATTCCTATTAATTTCTCTGATCATATATGATATATATTAATTTGCTACAAAAAGTATATAATAGATAGAAATGAAGATGATTATCTCGGTAACAGTAGCTGGTATCAGGTGCTGCATGTCGTTCTTTGCATCCTCATCACACAACTTAACTAGCTATGCCCCTGGAGGCTCCAATATTTTCCCACTTGCCATATAGTCAAAAGAAGAAAAATAATGTTACACCTTAGGTAACAAATGTTTCTTTTTCACAATATAATATATGTAGAATTTATGATAAAAAAGATTCTCTTTTTTTTTAAGAAAAAAATGAAATTTTATTCATAATTTACAAAGAGTAGCCAGCCCATTTTACAACCACTACACAGGTATTGTATTGGTATAATCATCTGTTAATTACATTCAGCGTAGGTTCACACTGCAGAATTTTTATTCCATAACAATGCAAGCTTTATATGCAGCTTACTGGGCTGCTATCCCAAACATAGAATGATGCATGAAAGCCACTCATTTTTGAATTCAACCATGTCCATGCTCTGACTTTTGCAAGTTGGAACATCTAGTTTATGCAGATTTTTTTATTCCTAGAATGGTGTGGTTCCTTTGCAACACCAAGTAGTCCATATGATGGCAAACCAGATTGTACTCGAAGCATTCTTTCCCTTTTTACATTTAAATCAGAATGTATATGTGGGAGGAAATGCTGCTGAATTTCTTCATGGAAAGGACTGCATGCCTCAATCCCCTCATAACATGTACACCATAGACGATATATAAGACACTTTGCAAGTGAAGAACAGGTGCTGAGTTGTTTCTATTTCTGATTCGTACAGAGGGCAACACATGATGTAACTAGATGACAATTAATTAGGAGGTTGGTTTCCTTAATCTGTCTTATTGCAAATCTTTTTGGTTAGCTTATGATGGAGCAAAAGTGCTTCGTAACAACTCTTTCTTTTCTCTTTTAGGACCGAATCATGTGAACTGATCGACGCACTGCTAAGATTCTTAGTGCCCTTATCTTTAATTAAGTGCTTTGTCTTGGAAGGACGAATTTTCAGAAATTTTCAAAGGAGGAATTATTTTATGTAGGGAAAGACTAACCTGACTTTTTTTTATAGTTATACTCAATTAATTTTATACACTTACTGATTCTTAGGTTTTAAAAGTTACCCTGACTTCCTCTAATGGAGATTAATTAATGTAATTCCAGTCACTTTTAGAGAATTAATAGGTGTATTGTTTTTTTTGGTAGTATAGGAATGTAACTAATAGGTGTATTGTAATTATATTTATATAAATCAAATTTTAGGAAATAGTGAGTGTTACTTTGAAAACAAAAGGGTGCTGAGTATAACTGAATTAGCTCATATAAATGTAACTTAACTTGAAAAAAATTGAATATATATTTTATATTTTTTAAGCTATATATGTATAAATAAGTATTAACGGTTATTATGAATTATTTTTTATTCGTCGACATTTTGTAAAAGTGAATGGAAAATCCATATAGGCTAGCTATTATTGACCCATCTCCACCCATCATGTCCAAATTTAATGGAGAGAAAATCTGGCCAAGAGCATAAGTCTTTTGGAAATTTGGAAATTATTTGATATGATAGCGAACCAATTTTCCTTTCTTCTAAAGAGAGAATTTCGGATTTATAATTTATTGGAAGATAGTTTGCCTCCCCTTGAACTTACCTTTTGCTTTTAATTAACTCTCACATTTCCACTTAAACTGAAAAGATAAGTAAATTTACAATAAAAAAAAATTCAATTGATTGATGGTTTTGCAAAATAAAAAAAGCAAATATATTATAAAAAATGAAAATTAATTTTCAAAATTGGTAGCGGAGTATTATAAATACTCTCCATCCTCTTTTTAAATATATATATATATATATATAAGCTAGAATTCACATAAAAAATGTATTTTATGTAAATGAAACGTCCCTATAGAGCTCAACATGGATCCATTCCAATGAGAGAGGTAGAATTTGCAATCATAACGAAGATTGAAATACATGAATGGCGAGAATTGACTCCAAACAGAGACAGTGACTTATAAGCCAGTTAATTTATCGGAATATTTGTGTCTACTCAAACATAAAGTGCCATTGTATTTGGAATATTAATCAACCCAAGTATCCAGTCAAACTAGGCCCATCGAATTCCTTAAGAAAGATGCCTCTAAAATTAACATCAAACAATCTACATCTCCTAGTTACACCGCCATGCAATTAGAGTTTACATCGATCTACGTGCTTAATTATATCAAACAAAACAAAATAACTATATAGTGTAGTAAACTCTCTCTCTCTCTCTCTCTTTTCCTATTCCCCCTTGCATCGATCTACTAGTTTGAACTCACATCTCCTTGAGCAAGAGTAGCTTCTCATGTGGAATCATCAATGATGCTAAGTTACATATCTTCTGGTGAAGAATGAGATAAATAAACTAGACTTGCCATGGCCTCTTGTAGCCAGTCCTCCTCATCGTTCTTTAACTGCATGCATATATACAGGATTATCAATTTACAACTTAATTTGATTTTTCACTCTTTTTTTCTTTTGTAGATTTAATAATACATAAATTTTATTAAAACAAATCAAGGAGATCTCAAATTAAGAATAATTTTTAATCCTCTTGTGATATACTATCTGATTAAGTTTCTTATGTCCTGAATTACTAAAGATATCATTTAATATTTTTAAATAAATTATTGGAAGAATTAATAGAAAAATAGTGTGAGAAGACATACTCATTGAAACTATTAATTGGTTATTGGGTGGCATGACATTTCTTTGTCAGCTAAAGATTCTCCTTCCTTAATTATATCCATATTAATAGTACACATATATAATTATGAAAGTTACCTGAAACTGGATTGAATCAGTGCCATAAAAGTCTTCTTTGTGGTGATGATGATTCTCATCATGCTTCTTTGTTGCCATGTCTTCATCACATAGCTCATTGTTTCGTGCAAACCTTCCCCTAACTCTCACTCGCCGATCAGCTAAGGTTTTCCGACATGCATACTGTATAGAAGAATATCAGGTTTAGCTTCCGATTCCAGTTTACACAGAGAGAGATACAAAAGGGTCATGTATACGTGTGCGAGTGTGAGAAAGAGATATAGAATATATAAAAGACCTTGATGGTTTTGTTAAAGTTTCTTTGATTTCTTTTCTTCAAATATCGGAGAATTCTTTCTTTCCTTTCTTCTTCTGAGTACCTTCCTACTTTAATGTTAGGCTCTTCAACTGCTGATGCCATTTGATTACCTTGAATTCCCTGCCATAAATTTCAAAATAACATTTCAGAGAACCAAATAACATGATATATTCACTTTCACATATCTCTCGTCTCAATTTACAACTCCCTTCCAAAGGAGAATTCAAATATGAAAAGTAATGCTTATTAATGTATGAATATTTAGTAAAAAGAAATTAAAAATCAACTTAGGGCATAAAGTAGACACTTTGCCGTATTTGGCCTCTGCTAATTTTTTTCAAGCCATTCTTTTTACGAATGGGAGAGGGAACCAATTGTATCTAAAACATCTGTAATGAATTGTGTATGAGCTCTTTGTAATATTGCTCATGAGTTAGAGTACCCCTATATCCTATAATAATAAAAAAATTGTTCGCCGATAAGAAAAAGTTTAATATATGAATTTGAGATGAATGATTTATATTATAGTGCAATAAAATCAGCTACCTGATAGAGAAAAACAGCTTAGCAGAGAAGTCAAACCCATTGTATAATAAATATATTTAAAAACTAAAGCTAGCTAGCTTGCATACCCAGTTATCTCTGGCAGTGCTAGGATAAGCAAGGGGCTTAATATCCTCCACAAAACATTCTTCTCCAAACTCAGCAACACGTGGCTGGTATCTTGTAGTGTTGAAATTCTGAAACCCTCCATAGAAGCCCATTTTACAGTCAGAAATGGCCAAGTCTGAAATGGCCCCAAGTTGGTCAGAAAAGTTTGGCATCCAATTAGCGCAAGAAATTGTGTCACAATCAAGTGACACAATATGATCAAGTGCTCCATTATTGATATCAAGCACAGGAACTAGGCCATCTTGAGCACCCCACATGGTGTTGTCCATAACTGATGAGGTGTTGTTGGTTCCATTGAGTAGTAGTGGGGTGATTGGGAACTCTGAAAGATCATGAGAAGTGAATGTGTAGTTTGAATAGAACTGAGGAATTGAAGCCATGGATGAAGGAGAGAGGGGCATATATGGAAAAATTAGTAGAAATTAATGGATGTGGTGTTGCGGATGTTATTGTTGATATGTTTGTGTAATTGTGTTTGTGTTTTTGGGTTGGCCTTTTTTGTTTTGTGGCTTGAAATATATAGGCTGTTGTGTAGTGCAAAAGAGTGGGTTGAGGCAAGTTGGCAAGGCAAGTGGCCAAGACTATAATAGGTAATTAGGCAGCTACGAATATGGATTTCAAAACTAATTACTAATTAATTAAACTGTTTTCATATATCTTGTTACTGTTTGGTATACGCGTAAACATTGTATTCATGATTAAAACAAATTAAAAAGTGGTTATTTTTTGCAATTGTTAGTAAAAACAAAATATGTTTTGAGAGTAGAGTAATAATAATATTTTTATAAGTATATATATATATATATATACATCAATTTATATAACTCGGATAACAAAATTAATAATAAAGGAAAAAAGAAGAGAAAAGCATAATTAAGTTTAAGGAAATTATCAAGTAAAACAATATATAGATTTTGTGGTCGCAGGTTCAAGTTCTCATTCATCAAGGAGACGAAATAAAATTTAAGTATATATTTCTTTAATAAATGCTCTCTAAGCTCAGAAATATTTATTTTCTTAAGATGGAGTATCATTTCATGGATCCTTCTAAAATTTTGTGACCGAAGAAATATAAGAAACAATAAGCGATAATGAATAAAATAATAATAATGTACTTAATTAATTATTCTAAGAATTATTTGTATAAATAATGAAAGAATGCAACTATATAGGTAATAATAATAAAAAACTCAAGTAATCTCATTTTAGTAACATATTATGTTTTATTAAAGAAAAAAAATTAGAGTATGACATATGTTATTATATATTTAGGATATATTAATCTAATTTTGAATCTTTTATTTTTACAATATGACATTGTTATATTCTTTAATTACTATAGCTACATGAGAAGATTTAATCAATCGTAATCAAAGTGAAAGAAAGAAATAGAAGAAAGAATATTAGTGAGAATGTGACAGTTAATATAATTATAAAAAGAAAAAAAAATCATTGTTATATTTCAAAACATACTGGTTTAAGAGTATTTTGGGTTAGTGTATATCTATAGTAAATTAAATAAAAGGATTTCGGAATGAGCATTTCTTGGTGCTCAGAACTTGGGAGATTGACTGATTTGTAAATAGCACATTATACTATTGTTCAGCATAAGTTGAATTAATGTTGAATGTTGTGTACAATTATTATATACTTTTTTTATGATTAAAGATGCGTTATACGTGTTTATCAAAAATAAAAAAGATGCGTTATACGTACTTAAAACTTAAAAGGGAAAGGTTCAACGTATCACAGATCAATTGGTCTCAAAATTCAGAAACGTGTAATGAGATCTGTAAAATGTAGAAACTTTTTAGTATGTACTTTTCTTCCTTTTGTTTCATTTTCAATCTAATTCTAATAAAAGTTGTCACACTAAATTCACACTTTAAAATTTTGTTGGAATTAAGTTCACATAAGTTTAGTTAAATTAAACTTCTTTCCTGTTAAAATTCGATACAAAAAATTGTCATATTGTGTGTAATAATTTTCGTTTTAGTATTTGATTAAATAGAAGTTAGACTACGAAAGTATACATATTAGCTAGTCAATGGGATATTGTTTTACGTTTTCTTGAATTTTTATGGCAAAGTCAATTTATATAAAGCATTAATCAGACTGGCGTATTAGATATTGCCTCTTTTAAGTAAATTTACCTAATTTTATATAAAAATAATAATTACAAGTAGTTATTTACATTAATTTTATTATATATTTAATTTAATTTTTTAAAATATTTTTAATATTATTTATTACATAAAAAATTAATGACCTTGAAAATATATAAATAAAGAAATATTTAATAAATAAACAATTAATAGCATTAGAAAAATATAATTTTGTTTATATAAGGGACAAAAGTTTCCACTAAAAATTATTTATATATAGAACCAGAAATATTTACGACTCTATTTTTAAATCATAAAGTAAACTTTTGAGATTTTATAATTAACTAGCTAGATAGTGCCTAAATATTAATTTGTAGCTTAATTATAAAAATAAAAAAATATTGTTGATTGATTGGAGGTTATTTGAATAATATATATATATCAAATCATTTATTCTTTATCAACATTATTTTCATGATAATTAAGAAGATATATAAAAAGAGAGACCAATTTACTTCCTACAATATTAGGTAATTAATTTCCTTTCAGTTATACCAAAGGCAGATAATGTTTTCTTTTTATATATTTAATATACAAGTAAATATATTAGCAAGCATAAGTGTGAAGCAGTATATGATTCTTGGCCTGTTAACTAACCATTTCAGTTGCTTAGGCTATAAATCTTGTATCACACACATGTTAACAAAAAGATGTTTTTACTATATGCGGAAACACGCTGAGTCCAGTAATAGGTAAAGATCACAAATTACGAGAGCTTTTTAGTCAAAAGTGAAGGATAAAAAGAAAATTCTCATTTTAAAAAAGTGTGATCGATCCCTTGCTTAATCTTAACTAGGCCCACATTTTTTTGTATAATTAACCTTTTGGATCGATGTTAATTAAGGATTCACATGTTTTTTTGAGGATTCTGAAGAAGTCAAATAATTTGTTAAGGATTGACATCTTAAAAAATAAGATAAATAAATAAACCTATAATAATTTTATTGAGGAACCAGCATAACATGCAGCTTATATCTTGTTCAATCCTAATAATTGTTTGTGAGAATAATTTCAATATCAAGTTTTTATGACGAAAGTAATCATATATATATATAGATGATGTATCATAAAAAAAAATTTAGGTGAAAATGTAATGAGTAAGTTTGAACTATTATATTTTATCATGAATTATTAATATTAAAATATATTGATTATGTGACATTTTTAAAAAGTTAATAACATTTTAAGTGATTATATGATTTTAAAAAATTTTAATTATAATTATTCATGTATGATTATACGGTCTAAATTTACCCCTCTCAATCTTTTTGGTAAGATGTATCCACACACATATATATTATTTACGATAAGGCTAGCTTTTTGGGATTTTTTTTGATAAAAAACCATATGTAAATTCTTTAATACAGTTAAAACTGTTTTATAAACAAATCAAATCAAACTGTACTTTTAAAGAAATTATTACTGGTTTTTTTTAAAAAAAAAAAACTTTCAAATGTCCTTTTGATTGGGTGATTTTCTAACACAGTACACTAACAAATAATCAACATCCAATCAATGTTCTGGACTGAGATTCGATGAGAAACTTAATAAGTCGTATACAATGGTATTATTGTCAAAGGATTACATGTTTATGCAAATAGAATAAAGTACCAATTTAATTTTTCAGCAACTTATAGCCAATAACGAGAAGAGGAATTTATTTAAGCTACTTAGAAGGAAAAGCTGAAGTGATCTGAAAAAGCAAATTGTAGAGAGCTTCATGTGCACACTATTCTTCCATACTCTTTTAAAATTGTGCACCCATAAGTACTAGTAAAGATTTATCCTAGTTATAGGTTAAGAATCTAACACATGGGGTTGTTAGATTTTTGGTAAACAAATCAAGTACAAGATATTTCTCTCTCTACCCAAAGTTTTCATCAAATACTTCACTGCCCTAATATACCCATCACTTATATTGAAACATAAGTACATTGACTTGAGGTTTATAAACAAATCTAGCCTTAGCAAGCAAAGAATTGCAAGTCACATATATGTAGGCCAAAGAGCCCCCATGATTGGATGGGCTCTTAATTTTGTATGACAATCAGACATATTCGTCTTGATTACATATCTATGAAGCTTCTGTTGTTTATATACCAAGACCCCAAACTCAAATATATCATATGAATTCATTAATTAGGTGGATGCAAGTGTTAATGCTGTCCAACTCTGGCTTCTGTTGCTTTTGTAAAAAAAACCATCCTGTTAATATCAATATACATGTACTAATACGGTATTTGTTTCATTTATAAATTGATCAAATTCTTTTTTTTATAAATAAGTTGTTTCATCGTATACTTTCAAAATAATATATGATATTTCATCATTACATTGAATTAAATTAAACTTGGGTTAAGTATTTCAGCTTTAGTAAAAGATTGTCTTTAAAATAATTACGTGTATCTGTGCGCTTTTGTATTTTAAAAAATATTTATATCATAATAATATTTCATAAACTAAAAAATTACTTAACTTATATTTAATTTTTCCAATTTAAGAGTATTTCTATTTAAATTTAACTTTTAGATTTATAATTGAAAAACCTTAGACAAGGAAAGAGAACCAAAAATTAAAAATTTTACAAAAAAGTAAACAAGAAATCCATCTTCACACCAACCGTAGTATGTTAAGTCTCGGTCTGAGTTTAATATTAATTAGCCTAATTAAATAAAATTTCAATTGTCGATCATTAGATTTATAATTTTATAGATAAATTTTTCACAATTTAAACACCATCATTTTAGTTAAAATATTTATGAAGTATGGTTTTCCAAGGCAAGAAGATTTTCAACCCAAAAGACAAGGTTTAGATTTAACCCATATGCCGCACAACGTTTCAATTAAGCACGCAAACATGGCCTTGGAATAGGACCGGGCGTATGAACGCCCAAAGGTGGCGTATGAATGTGTCGCAACAGGGATCGCGATGGGAGGCCGACCAAAAAAAAATGTCATTTTGAAATTCTTTTGAAAAACAGGGAATCGCCACCAATATTTTTTAAAGGTAAAATATTGGGAAAACCTTTTTTAAAGCCCTGGTCATAAAAAATGAGATTTTAAGTTCAAGAGTCGAATTACAGGTGAAGAAGGTATTAGCACCTCACATTGTCCGTTATAAAACGGTTACCTCAAATTGATTGTGCACATATTAAATAGCCTAGAAATTAATTTAACTTCTCGAGAAAAGGAATGAACAACACGGGCGGGGAAATTTTGAAATAAGGTTGTCGTCTCGTCCAAATTAATTTTAAATCAAACAATTTAACTAAATAGTAACAATAACAATTAGAAATAAAATAGAATAGAAATAAAGATTAACAAAGATGTTCCGTCCAAATTAATCTTAATTTGAACAATTTTAATAATAACAATAAAATAAAACAGAAGATTAACAAGACGTCTCGTCCAAATTAACCTTAATTTACACATATTAAAAATTAAGAAAGTTGACATAAAATTAAATAAACAAAGTGAAGTCAAATAGGATTGGATGAAATAAAGCGAGATAAAATAAATTTTGATGAAAACAGAAGATTAACAAAATTAATCCCTTTTTATAAGAAATATTATTATTTAAATGAAATGAGAGCGGATTTAAAATTTGAAAAGATTAACAAGACGTCTCGTCTAAATTAACCTTTTCGTGGTAAAACAGTGTTTTAAAATTAAATAGTGACGATATGCAATTAGTCGAGATAATAACAGAGACATGGAAATTAAACAAAGGAAAGTGGGCCCGACAGGAATGATTCCTGCTCCTACGTAGTCTCGAGCTTTCGAGAAATCAGGGTTACGTAGTTCTTTGTGGAAAACAATTTTTGAAAGTATTTGAATTATTTTTAATTGATTTAAATTTTAATAATGAAATAAAATTCATGAAGAAGGAGAAGTACAAGGCAAATAAATTCACACGTGCATAAACCTTCGAAATCTTACTGCAAATGTAGGCAAAGAAATTTTACACGACATCGCTTATAAGATTTTTGTGACATTTTATTAGAAGATATTATATTTTGGCTAAAACCCCTTTTTAGCCCTCTTAATGTTTAGGGATTAGGAAAAGGCCCCTAAAAAACAAACCCTTAGGTTTTGCCCCTTATTAAATTTTAGGATTTACGAATTTAAGAATGATGCCCTGAACTGATGAGGTGGCATGAGTTTGGGCCACCTCATTAGTGACAGGTGTCAATAATATTATTAATTTAATAAAGCTAGTGCTTACGTGTGAATAATTGAGATTAGTTATTTAAATTTTTTTATTTAGGTAATTAAATAAGGTAATTAATCGAGGTAATTAATTTTTTTTCCACAACGCTGCGTTTTGAATGGTTGAAGCTCTCTGAAAGTCACATGTTCCCTCCCCCCTCGTATCTTTTGTTCTTGTTCACTGTCTACCTTCCTCGTTCAGTGTCTGCTTTTCACTCGAGTGTCACTATCGTGCAAACTCTACTTTTACGTGGCTGTGGAAAGGTGTGAGCGGACGTCAACAACTAAAAGAGGGCATAATTTATTGTGCAGGTATGTTTTTAAACACTGTATGGAACCCTATTATTTTAATTTGCTTTGGGATAGGGTTGTGAGGGGAGGGACCATATGTTTATTATTGTTGTTTGTGGGTGTGTTGTACTTTTGTGATTAAAAAAGCATAATTTAGTATATGTGTGTGTATGTATGTATGTATGTGTATTGTATGTAGGTATGAGTTTTAGTTTTGTGATACACCATAAAGGGAAGTTCGATGAGGGTCCACCAGTGTTGTATGTTGATAAAGAAATACATGCCATTCATAATGTAGACTTGGATAGATGGTCATACTTTGAGGCTAGGTCACTGGTGGAAGACCTTGGATATAGAGGGGAATTTAAGCTGTGATAGAAGAAATCAAGTGAGTCTGAGTACAAAAGTGTGACATGGTACACACATGCACTAGACATGGGTGAGTATGCAGTTAATGAGAATTGTGAGGTTGACTTGTATATGGAACACTGTGTAACAGAGACTGAGGAGGTTGTTTGTTTGGGTGGGGCAGAGAGTGTGGGCCATGAGGATGTGGTCCAAGGAGATGTGGGTCATGAAGGTGTGGCAAAGGAACAAGAAACCCAAGAAATCGAAACCCAAAACCAACAAGCCCAATATGATAACAGAAATAGGAGAGCGAAGTCTAGCCCTTATGTAAGTCCCAATAAAGTAGTGACCAGGAAAAAAAATTACAAGAGTCGACTGAGGAGTTTGAGGTCCACTGAGGTGCCAACATGTGGGCCAACTGTGGAGCCAACTTGTGGGTCAACAGAGGAGGCAATTGTGGAGCCAAGTTGTGGGCCAACTGTGGAGCTAACCTGTGGGCCAACTGTGGAGCCAACTATGGAGTCAACTGAGTTCCCAAGGTGTGGGCCAATAGAGGTGGCTAGTGAAGGGAATTTATCAGCTGAAAGTTTTGTTTGTTGTCTCAACACTGAGCAGGCTGAAGTTCCAAACATAGATGAGTTACCTGTTCCTGAGTCAAGGACTGAACCTGAGCCAAAGAGTGAACCTAATTCAGGAGTGAATTCTAAGTTTTCAAGGGAAAATGTTAGACCCAATAGTAGTGAGCAGACTGAGTGCAGGACTTACTTTAGGGATGAAGACCTACATGATCTTGGTGGTGAGGACTATAGAGACATCGAATCAGGGTATAATACTGATGAGGTTCACACTGATGCTGAGACAGATGAGGAAGCTAGAGTTCAGAGTGAGGCTTTTGATAAAGAAAAGATAGGGGAAAAGTATGAGTTGAAGGTTGGAATGGAGTTCCAGATTATGGTGCAATTTAGGCAGGCCATCAAGGAGTATAAAGGGCTGTTTAGATACAGACCCCGGTTGGTCAAAACCCCAAAAATACATTCTACAGTCAAACGGAGTTTTGACTGTCTCGAATGACGTGAAGGATCAATATCAACCTTTAAATTTCTCTATTTTCCCAACTCCGTTTCCCCAACTAGAAACCAAACGGACACTAACTTGTACAAGGGTAGAGAGGGGAAGTTTGTAAAAAATGCACCTGAGAGGTGTCGTATGAAATGTACAAACAGTGACTGTGGCTGGATGGCTTTTGGTAGCAAAGTAGGGAGAACAAATGTGAATATGTTGAAGGCTTTTGGACCTCAACACACCTATCCCAGAGTATTTGACAACAAAAACCAGAATTCTAAATGGGTTGCCAAGATTTTATTGAAGCACTTAAAGGTGAACTCTAAGCTTACAATACCTGAAATCATAGAGATTTTTAGATCTCAACATGTTGTTCAGTTGACCGATTAGTCTGCCTACAATGGGAGAAGACTTGCCTTTGATATATTAGATGGTGAGTGTAGCAAGCAGTACAGCATGTTATGGAGCTACAGTGCAGAGTTAAAATGTGTATCAAATGGTAACAAATACAGGCTACAGTTGGAGAATCAAGGTGGTGATTTACAGCCTCGATTTGGTGCATTTTATATGTGTTTGGATGCCTGTAAGCAAGGTTTTTTGAGTGGTTGTAGGCCCTTTATTGGAGTGGATGGGTGCCATCTAAAAAACAAGTATGGAGGTCAGCTTTTAACTACAGTTGGAAGGGATACGAATAACCAATATTTTTCACTTGCAGTTGCTGTGGTTAAGGTTGAAAATAAACAAAGCTGGAGATGGTTTTTGAGCCTACTGTTAGAGGATATTGGTGATATGAGTACCAATAGATATGTTTTTATTTATGACCAGCAAAAGGTATTATGTAAAGGCTCATTTAACTTTTTTTATGTAAGGTTTGTTGTTTGATTTGATATTTACTTGACTGAATTGTACTTGTAGGGTTTGCTACAAGTTTTTGAGGAGTTGTTGGATGGTGTAGAACACAGATATTGTGTCAGACACTTGTACACAACCTGAAGAAAAGATATGGTGGGGGTGCCTTACTCAAAAATCTAATGCTTAGAGCAAGTAAAGCAACTTATGTTCAGGGATGGGAGACCAAAATGCAACAGATCAAGGAGCTTGATCAGAGGGCATATGATTGGCTAATTGCAATTCCAACCAAGACCTGGTGCAGACATGCTTTTTTACATTACCCTAAATATGATGTAATCATGAACAACACATGTGAGGCCTTCAACTCAGTTATACTACCTTGTAGGGACAAGCCAATTATTACAATGTTGGAGTGGATCAGACAATATTTGTTGGGTAGGTTTGCTAAACTGAGATCAAAGTTATGGAGCATTGAAGGAGATATTATGCCAAGACCAACCAAGAGACTGCACAGAGAAGTTGAGTTCAGCGGGGAATGGGTTCCAGTCTGGGCTAGAAACTTGCTTTTTGAGATGAAACACACCAACTCAAACCACATGTTTGTTGTTGATTTAGCTAAAAAGTAGTGCAGTTATAATTGGTGGGAACTGAATGGAATTCCCTATAGACATGTTGTATCTGCTATGAAATATAGGGGTGACACACCTGAGCAATGTGTGTTACCCTGGTACTCCAAAAGCACATATGCCAAGTGTTATGCGGGGATTATACAACCAATTAATGGTCAGTCCATGTGGCCCCATGTTGATGCACCACATGTCTTCCATCCCTTATATAAGAGGGGACCTGGTAAACCAAAAACATTTAGGAGGAGGGACCCCTATGAAGAAGACAATTCACCCAAAAGGCCAAGATTTTTAGGCTAGTATCATTGCACCAAATGTGATGGTACTGGGCATAATAAAACTACATGTCCAAATGTAGGCCAAAATGGAACCTGCACCTATAGTATGTAACATGTCCTTTTCCCTGTACCTTATTCTACATTATTACATATTCTATCTATTTTTTTTTCAGGTTGCACCTGCAGATGATGAAGTTGATGATACTGTACATGATGGGGGTCAACCTGATGCATCTGATGGCCAATCTGATGTATATCATGGAGGTGAACCTAATGGCCAACCTGATGGGAAACCTATTGCAACTCATGGCCAACCTGATGGGCAGTCTGATACACCACCTGATGCGACAGTAACACCATATGTGAGGGGAAGACCCAAAGGAAGGCCAAGGGGAATAGGAGCAAGAGGAAAGGGAAGAGGGAGGGGAACAAGGAGGGGAACACGATCTGAGACCATGCCAGAGACTACAACTGAATGTTATGACTTTCCAGGAACCCAACAAAGTGTCAACAATTGAATTTACCCCATTCTCTGTTGTTTCTACTTAATGTATTGCCTTGGAAACTGAGCAATAGGTCATTCAATTATATGTATATTTTAACAAACAATGACCAACAGGTCCTTTAATTTAATGGGTCCACTTATGTTATATCTGTTGAGTGCAATTTTACTTAATTATTGTGTATTGAGTTCCAGGGTTGGATGAGTTATTATGTGCATGGTGTCCCTAAACAAACACACAAGAACAAACCAGAATAACTTAATTGAAACCATAATAACTTCATTAAAACCAGAATAAACACACAAATAAAAAACTAGATAATTCCATTACAATACTTGTTCATTACAAACCTAAACAGCATAATAAACCTTATATTCAATAAATCCCTAAACATTAGATGCTATATGGATAATTTCCCTAAACCCTCTTTGTAGTTGTAAGGGCTTTTTCCTAAACCCTAGTCATTGAAAGGTCTTCTTCCTAACCCCTTTTAAACATAAAGTACCAAAGCACAACCCTCAATGCTTTGTTGCTATATACAACATGATCATCATCAACGTTATAGCCCAGGAAACAATTGTAACTGTCACTAACATTGAAGATTTTCTTTTCTCAGCCACCAGCTTAGACTTCACTTTCACATTCTTGAGTTAGAATTCCTCACGTAGCTTTTCAAGATCCCACTTGCAGGTACAACCCTCACTTTCACTCCCTTCAAGCTGAGTGGTAGGAGCAGTACGAGCCCACTTGAAAAACCCATAGTCTTCATTCCTCTGAGATATTTGATGTTGTACAACCCATAAAAAAACCAGCTACAACGAACCTTAATGAGAACAATGGCCACTTGCCAAGAAAAATGGACACCTCTAGAAGGCCCTTCCATTGTTCTTCTTTGTTTTTGAAACAAGAAGAACAGGATACTCTAGAAGGCCCTTCCATTGTTCTTCTTTGTTCTTTGTTTTTGTCATGTGTTTTTGAGTTCACTGGTCCAGAGGTTGAAGACACAGTCCAGGGAAAATAATTTTTGTTTTCTAGTCCAAATGTTGAAGACATTTCTTAATTAGTGTTTTTTAATTTAGGGGTTTCTTAATTTAGGGTTTAGGGTAATTATTCACACGTAAGCACTTGTTACATTAAATTAATAATATTATTGACATTTGTCACTGATAAGGTAGCCCAAACTCATGCCACCTCATCAGTTCAGGGCATCATCCTTAAATTCGTAAACCCTAAAATTTAATAAGGGTCAAAACCTAAGGGTTTTTTTAAGGGTCTTTTCCTAATCCCTAAACATTAAGAGGGTTAAAAAGGGGTTTAGCCTTATATTTTTGTATTCTTCATAAAAAGACTATTTATTTTTATCATAAAGAGGTGTATCTAGATTTTAATTTTTTTATATTTTTAATTTAATAAAAAAAACTTATTTTTTATCCCAAGAGAGGATATTTAGATCTTAATATTTTCATGTTTTAAACAAAAATAAAAGTCATATATTCTTTTTTACCTTAAAGTGTTTTTTTGAGATAACACCAAAGAAATCCAATAATAGCTATTCTAAAGTAAATAAAATAAAAAATAACAATAATAATAAAAAGAAGATTATTTATTTTCCTACTTAGGAATTTTAGACACATAAGACTCTAATAACATCTCTAATAATGTTAATGTTAACAATAATAATAGTAATAATAACAAAAAATGCCTTGTGTTTGTTTTTTTTGGAAAATGGTCTCTTTGGGCATTTTAGGCTTCAGAAAAATCTTCTCAAGCCCATTGTGGTTACAAACCAAACAAAACAAAAAGGGCTTTTGTTAGGGTTTCATTTTCAAATGGAAGGCTTAGAGAGGGAGAGGGAAAAGAAGAGTAAGAGAGAGAGAGGACCAAGGTGGGAGGCAGCGACTGCTGTGGGCGACGGGACTGGTCGGTTGGATCTCGGGGTCGGCAGGCATGGCTCAGCTCGGGCAAGGTCGCGCCAGGGAGCCTAGCTCGGTGGCGGTCGGCGTTGGTTCGTCACGGTTCATGGAGAGGAAGTCGGATTTGGTCGGCAGTTCGGAGGGTGGTCAACTCGGTCTCATCGAGGCCGATTCTAGGCGGCGGAGGTCGGCGGTGACTGGCGACAACTCCTCTTTCTCCCTTCTCATTGCTATTTTTGTTGTTTTTTTATATATATTTGTTGTTATTTGGCTCTGTTTGTTACTGTTGGTGATGAGAAAAAAATGAGAGGAAGGGTTTGAATTTTTAGAAATGATGTTATTGGGTTGTTGTTGAGAAAAAATGAAATGGAGAAGACTTGATTGATTTTTTTGTTAATGGTTTTTCTGTTGTATGAGAGGATGAGAGGAGATAAACTTTTCAGAGAAGAATTTGGTTCTGGTTTTTCTCCCCTTTTGGTTTGAAATTTTGAATCTGTTATATTGAGAATTACATTACTATTTTTGTGTCTTGATTTTGATTGTTAAGAGGTTGCTTGTTCCACTTACTATATTTTACCATTTTTCAATCTTGCTTGAAGCAGGCACAAGTTGACCTTCATGTTTTGTCCCTTCCAATTGCCAAAAATGAAAAAAATTAGGAAGAGAGATATAGAAAGGAGATAGGATAGTCTGAATACTACTACTAATAATAATAATAATAATTAAAATATTTAAAACAGAAATAAAAAACAAAAGGGGTGCTCACACAATGCCCACACATAGAAAGAAGGAACCCCTACAAGCCACAAGCCAGTGTATAAACGCCAACTTGGGCGTGCGCATGTGTAGATGAGGAAGGGGAATGAACAGAGGATCATTTCAAGGGTAAGTGAGAGCTGAACTTGGGCGTATAGACGCCCAGGTGTGGTGTATAGACGCTAGCCCACCATTAAAGGAAACTACCATGCACAGGCACAGGCGTATGAACGCCCAATACAGTGTAGAGATGTGTGAAGAGAGGGATCAAGCAATAAGCCAATGCATGGAAGCCCCTACCTGGCGTATACACGTCCACATGTTGGAACAAGACACAATTCATACTCACATACATTAGGTGGGTCAATTCAGGCATGTGGAGCACACACATGGGTGTAGCTATGCCCAAGACCAAGGAACAACACAAGAGACTATAGCGCCTCAGCATACCTGCATTGAGGCTAGCATGGCTACGCGTGGGAAAGGAAACAGGCACACAAGGATTTAGACCAACCAACGTTGGGGCGCCCACCATGAGTGTTGGGACTCCCAACACCCAAATGAGGCACAAATTTTGGGTGTTGAAACGCCCAGACTAGCATGGGAATGCCCACACTGGTGCCTAATTTTCTATATTTATAGTTTAGTCCCTATGCTAAAACCACCAACTTCTAGGGTTCCTAAATCACTCGTTTTAAGTCCAATTATCATCAAATTTCATAGACAACATGTTTTCAATATTTTGGATCTATTAACGAAGTCTGTTTGCCAAAATTTCAATCGTATGACCAAGTTATGTGATGAAATGTGTTGTAGTCACTATATGCTTCAACTTAAGGTACCAAAGTAAACAAATGCATTTCAAACCATGAACTAAACCTGTACACACATGTAATATGCCTATACTAATATGTATATGGCTAAATCTATTCACATGATTCCAACAAAATACAATAACCTGTCCATAACATTTATATTGCAATATTATAAATGGCTCTGTGCCAAATTCATTCAAATCATAAGTTATGCATTACTCTATCACATTTCATCAAACTGCATCAAGTCTATGTTCTAGCTAGCTATCACATAATTCAAACTCTATGATTTCAAAAGATATATGTACATACATTAACATTAGGATCATTCAAAATATTTGAAACCACGCTATACACAACCACACACATACATACATATACATTCTACATCCACTACGACTATATAGTGCATTTTCGCCTCTAGATCACTAAACGAACTCATCCTCTTGCGTACTTACTGAAAACCACAATTTAAGAGGGTGAATACTATTCAAATAATAAATAGCAATTATAATTCAATGGTTTACACATAGCATCTTGCAAACATACAAACAATTACATCACTACTTAGGTATTGATGAACAATAAAACTTCCAATCGATCATACATCAACTACACATACATCTTCGAACTCAAATGCAATAATGATATGTCATGGCCTTTAAAATCTTGTCTTTCAATTATGCACAAAACAATGAAATGTGGATCCGTCTTAACAATATAAAGCAAGTGACAAGATGACTCACTCAGTGAACCGTAGGATTATAATCGAGGGACATATCTAGCCATACAGTGAAACATAACATTATAAGTGGTGGTACCCCAGGACTACTAATGAACCATAACACTATAAACGGCAGCCTCAAAAGCAACAAGCTTAACCATAACACTATATAGGGCTGAGCAGCGGGTCGGATTTACCCGTTTAATCATTTATCCAATCCAATCCAATTAAATTGGATTGGATTTTTTTGGTCATCAGATCAAATCCAATCCAACCATGATCCAATTATAATCGGATCGGATATCGGATTTGACGTTTAAAAATCCGAGTACTCGATGAGTACCCAACCTATTTTTATATTATTTATTTTATTTATATATATAAATATTTTTTCTCACATACTCATGTTTTTCCCTTTAGAGCAAATAAGGGAATACCCAATCCAAGGTTAAAAAAATAGAAATACTCAATCCACACCCACGTTAATAAAAAAATATAGCATAGCTACCTTGTTATTGTTGTCATTTTATTTTAAATTTAGATGTATTGTTAAAATGGATTTGATTTATATTTCTATTGATTATGTGTGTTATTAAACACTAGTAAGTACTATGTTGTGATGTTTGACATGGACTTTAAGATGTTAGAAGTTTTTTTATATTGTGGTTTCATAAAAAATATAACAAATTTTCTTTAATCGGATATCCAATTATTCAATCCAATCCAAACCAATTTAGATCGGATCAGATTGGATTGGATTTCAAAAAAAAAATTACACAAATCAAATCCAATCCAATCCAATGAAATTTGATCAGGTCGGATTATTTTTTACGCGAAATCCAATCCAATCCAGTACTTGCTCACCCCTAACACTATAACGTGACAGCCTCTTCAGCAAACCATAGTGCTTGAAATGCATATGATGTCATGAAGTGTAATCCATGTTTGAAATACGAACCATAACGCATATATATACAATTTCATCACTGCCTAATTCCACATATATTATTATAATTCATCTAGCCACAAGAGCTATTTATAAATAACCAATGATATCATTCCCATCATCAAAACCATCATATAAATATAATTATCATAGAAGAATCATCAACTCAACATGGATCCAATATAACAACAACAATAACAATTATATATCTAACTTAGGCTAGTGCAATATCCCATATTTGTCATATAAAACATGCTTATAAATGTACCTAGAACCTAATTCCTATTTACCACTCGAATAGTAAACTCCTCGTACGTATAAAACATACCTGAATTTGATTCGCCTCTTTAGTTACACCTCCGATCTACTATTTGACAAATGTGAAAGTCTTAAAACCATATACCCGATGCTTTAAACGCATTTCAAAGCTTTTAACCACCAATACCATAATTAATAAAATTTTAGACATGGTTTTCGAGTTACTGAAACTTACAAGAATCAACAATGCACAAGTCCTTACTCTAATCAGTTTCCGGGTAGCGATACAACTTGATTAAAAAATTTCACAATGTGGTTCCACTAGCCGACAACCTCTGAATAACTTCAACACTCAAAAACCCACTTTGATTCACTCTGAAACAAATATTCAGCTATTGTTCATGATTGCATAAACTTAAATTAATGAAATTGAAAGAATGGATGTTGGCATAAGCTTAGCCGTGAAGTGTCAAGAGAAAGGGAATATATGTTCTTACCTTCCTAAAGCTTCGTTTTGCAAAAACCCAATCTCTTAAACCTCAAGAGACAGCCATGGTGGCTCACAACATAAGCTGGAAGAAAGAAAAAAACCCATTATGCATGTACACTATATGGCTCCATGAAATGGGGGAGAAAAGGCATGGTTGAATTCTTACCTTAAATGTAAAAATTGGTAAAGATGGAACAAGATGAGGATGACACATGATAGAATTGATGGGCAGAGAGATGAAGAGATGGTGGTGAAGAAGCATGCATGGTGGGGAGAGTAAATTGGGAAAAAGGAATAAAGAAATGAGACACTGCTAAGAGTGAATGGTGTACGCACGAGACAGAAAGAAATTGAAACAGGGAGTCAAATTTTTGAGTCAGTCATTGGAAACAAAAATTAAAATTTAGAATCGAACTTAAGAGTTTTAATAATAATAATCTATTTTGGCAACCAAACTAAATTAAATTTTTGTAGTTATCGAAATCAATTTGTTCCTAATTGGTAGGAATTAACTTTTATCACACATTTTAAAATTTAAGATGTTATATAGTAATTAAATTAAATCTTGTTAGTCGTGATTAATTAAAAGATTTAAACCATCTTTGATACTCAGAGATAATGTGAAATCACTATATTTTCTTTCATAAATTAATAAAATATATATATATATACACCAAATATATAAGATAAGTTTTAAGGGAATTTTTATGTAAAAAAACTAAGAAAATATAAAAAAAAACCTTGATTTCATTATAAAATAACGAAATAATATTAAGAGAGTTTCATATATAATAAAACATCCTAATACATAAATAATTAATAAAAGATGAGGAAAAAATTTTCATTCAAAATACGCCGCCTACAACAAACCCACAAGGCAAAATAGCTCCCAAAATACGCGACAATGGGCTCGGGATCCCATTCCCAAAACCTACAAGCCATAAAAACCAAACCAGTATAAACTCGTTCAAGCAAAATTCAGTTCGATTGGGCAAAGGTCATTTTCACTTGAGCGAAACCCACTCACTTAAGTGAACGCAAGACAGTAGCTTTTGCAAGTCATTTCGCTCAAGTGAAACACCCTCGCTTAAGCGAAATCAAGTCAATAACACAACATGCCCATTTTACTTAAGCGAGATTCCCCTCGTTTAAGTGAAAATCAAACAATGGCTACCCAACATTTAGACGCTCAAGCGAACCTATCTCACTTGAGCGAAAATCACACAGTGGCTCCCTAGTGCATACTCGCTCAAGCTAGCATATCTTGCCTGAGTGAAAGCGAGACAGTGACCAATCCCATGGCCCTCGCTTGAGCAGGACATCCCTCGCTTATACGAAAATTGGACAGAACACAAGCTTACCATACTCACTCAAGCGACGCCATCTCGTTTGAACGAAATCCTCACAGAACCACGATTTGGCTATCTCGCTCAAGCGAGACTCTCCTTGCTTAAGCGAGGATTCAACAGAAAGCACGCTAACCATATAGTGGGGATTCGCTTAAGCGAGACAAGTACTCGCTTGAGCGAAAATAGCAGTAAATGTCCTAAAACCAATTTCCGCATCCCTAAAACTCATCCAAACAATGTCCAATTACCGTCAAACCTTGACACGACCTAAAATGCACTATTTTTGACATGTAGCCATCGGCCGCATTCAAAAATACCCAAAAATGAAGAAGCTATGTACGAAATGCGTTTTTACCATTTTAATGCAACCATGTGCAACCTATGGACCATTTCCCTTAGAATTGTACCGTTCCCAAATGCTATACACCTTAGATCATGCAGATATGCTAAAGGAACCATCCCATGGCATCCCAATGCTATGAAACACAATTTAGCCTATCTGGCTCCACGTTTATGCATAATGATCACTTAAACCTTCACCTCTCAAACGCATCATCAATCTAAGGTTCAAATGCATAATCCAACTAAATACAATGCAACATAGTTCCTGCCAATACATTCACACATTGCATCAAGGGTTCACAATCACAATTCCTGGATATAATGCATCACATGCATAATATGGGACCATCCATGGTCGCCACAACAAAGTGTCACATAATCATATCATCACCTATGTCATCATCTCAAATAGGTAATCAAAATACAATCTAGGCTTCCAGTGAAGCCGTCAGCTACCTATGATCCACTAGACATGATAGATATATATATATATATATATATATGTACATCACTAAGATGGTTATATACAAGAGCCGGCCAAGGCTACAACACCAAAATGCTATACAATATATACAAGTATGCACAAATATCTTCTGCACATCATGGTGACATCTCACCAATCACCATCATAGTCCAGTCCCACTAAAAAATAGCCACAAAATAGGGGTGAACATCATATATGTTAAATGATAGTTACTAAATCGGATCAACCTATCCAATTCTATAACATATATCATTATGTTAAAATCTATCCACAATATTCATTGTCATTCAACTCAATTCATAATTCATCAAATATTCTCAATATCACACAACTCATAGGCTATCACATAGGTATATTATTCTCATTAACACAAACCAACGTACATGCATTCATTCACACAGATCCGAATATACAAAATACAATATAATGTTGCAACATGAAGGATCTCAGCCATATCATATTCAGCGCTCAGTTGATCCGGTCATTTTACTAGTACTAAATTGTTTACCCACACGCACAACACAATCACTCTCAGCGATAATGAAACTATTGCGGGCTAGCCTTGAGTCCCACTCAATAGGCTTGTCTTAAGTCGCACCCAAGGTCTTTTATGGAATCCTCAAAACCACTAACATATAATCATCATTTCATATGTTCTCATCAAACATAAGCATCTCATGCTATAGTATATCATTCATTCAATTATTTACTTACATCCCATGAAATAGAGTAACATTAATTCATCATTGATCTCTTTACCAATTTAATTATTTATTTGCATTTCATGCATCATAACAACACAACAACCAATCATTGCATCTCATGCATTATAATCACATAGTAATGGATGGAAAATACCACATACACGACATTTCTCAAATATTATACAAAGATGGGGTATATTTGTAGCATCTCATAAATTAAATAATTCTATTTATCACATTCCATAGTCAATCATCACATCTCATAATTTGGCGCCACAATATGCAAACCCAAATATATTTGGTTTATTCAACTTACTGAGTAATGTCGTCACCCACTAATTTCTTGAATCTTACTATCTCAAAGCTGCCAAACACCTTAAACTATTCCGAAATCACCTAGAATTCATAGAATGACCATCGATAAGCCGTATTTCGTGGAATTGGAATAAAGGAACAAAGGGTTTCGTCAAAGCTTACCAAAATAAAGGAAATCAAGAACCTCAACACCACAAACACTGTCCCAACAAGAACGACTTCACAACAGCTCCAAAATGCCTCTAAATTTAAGGAGATGTAAGAAATTAAAGATGAAGTTCATGCATTACCCAAAATCAAAAATGGGTGCTTGGTTTTTACCTTTAAATTAGAAAGCTAAAGCTCATTCCTCCACAATAATGGCTGCCGAAGGTGAAGAAGATGGAGTAGAGCTTAGCCTTTAGCTTGAAGGAATTGGAAGAAGAAGAGAATGGTAGTGATGGAGTCGCGAAAGAGAAATGGAACACCAAGCTTTTCTTTCCTCTGCTTGCATGCGTGAACAAAGATGAGAGAAAAGAATTGGACTTGTGAATTAGAGAATGAAATGGAACATATGTCATTAAGGGTAATTAAGTAATTTAATGCGTTCAAGAAATTTTTAAAACCAACGGGGTAACTAATAGTTACCAAAAACTTACCCTGGTAATGTCTAAAAATTTAACTTAACCGCCTGGGGACAATTTAATCCATTAAATTTAATTATTTAATCAATATAAATCACCCAAAAATTAAATTCAGAATGCTATATATAACTTATATATATTAAATGGGAATTTATAAAACTAAATAATACAATAATAAGGAAAAATAATACAAAATCATTTAGCATAAATTACTATGTTAAAATTATGGTGTTACGAAAATAGTTAAAAAAATATTTTTCGTAAATAATATTTGTATGATGGTAAAAGTATATTTAGCAAATAAAATATATACGTTCAGTTTTGCAAGATATATATATATACACACATCCATACTTGATTTTTTTACTCAATACAAATTATGCTCTATCCAATTCTTTTCCTGTGAAACGTTAGGGGATTTAATTAATTCAAATGAATCGCTACATGTGTAAATAGTATTAAATTATAAATTAATAAGTTAATAAATATATATAATATATATAAATAAATTATATGTCAGTAACTCAAGTGTATATATTCGCACATGACATACATATAGTTGGGATAGGGTTACATCTATCCCCTTGATTACTATTCCTCCTATAGACAAAAACATATAACAAATTAATTATATACATATTATTTATTCATTATAATATTAAGATTTAACCATAAGTTTATAGTCCCTCTATGAAATAGAAATTTTTAGTTATAATTTTCATCAATAAAAAACTTTACTTATATTCAATTTATATTAGATATTATATTTTTTCTACCATTAGCATAAAACTTTTAAATGTTAAATGTTGATCAACATGGCTATAACAAAGAATTTCACGTTAACATGTCCACGTAGATGATGCATGGACAGAAATTTTCCAGGTCACACCATATATATAGAATGAAAGCCAGAATTTTCTTATTTTTTAGTTATGGAATAAAAACAATATTTTTGTTATTTTATAGAAACTATAAAAAAACAATTTTCGATCCTCCAATTGCCCATCTCTTTTTCTTTTTTTATTCGTTTTTCGTTATGTAGATATGTAACGAAATAACAGAAACATCTTGCTATTATAATCAAATTGAATAGAAGATTTTTTTTTATTAGTTGGGATAACTTTTTTAATTTTGTATAAGATAAAAAATAAAAATAGAATTGTTTAAATGAAATTTATGTTGAGATTGTTTAAAAATCAATATGAATATATATTAATGATATTTTTAAATGAATATTTTTTAATCTCTCAACTTGCATAAAATTATACAAATTAAATAAACTTTCTTTCTTATATATAATAATTGTATGAACATTGAAATGGTTGCATGAGAGGATGCACTAACCGTATATAACATCAACAGACATACAACACGGATCATTAATATCAAAATTGGTTCCCACAAGCTGATTTAAATAGTTGACCCATGAAATAATTTTTCAAATCAAATTTTTATTCAATTATAATTTAATTATCATTATAAAAATATTGAGTATAATATATATATATATATATATATATATATATATATATATAGTTTCTCTGACAAGAATATTGTTCCTCTCCACGGCCCCATGATAAGAAATGTAACCAAGATTCATTTTTAAGTATGTTTTCTCTTTTTCTAAACCGTACTGATTCTATTAAAGCTAGTGTGAACAAGAATAATAATATAAAGGATAATTGTCATTATAGTAGTAATTGTATTCAAACTTGTATATTTTCACTATAATGTAAAGGATGACTATATTTTAATTTGTATATTATTTTTATACGTTGGCACCATTTTTAAAAAAGTAAACATACTTCTAGTGTATATAAACTTAATTAATATAGTTTAAAAATAGGATTAAGCACAATATAGCAGATAATAGAATTTTTTTAAAAATATACCTAAGTATAATTATCACAAAATAACCCATGGAAGAAGAGTAACTACCATGCATAACATATATATATATATATATATATATATATATATATATATATATATATATATATATATACACCAACCAAGTTCCTTTTTACTTGCAATAATTAAATTAAATTAAATTAAATATAAAAATTATAATTCTGTAATTAAGAAATCTTATATATTGTGACATTTGTAATTTAATGTATAATTTGAGTAATAGTTTTTTTTTCAAATTCATATTTTAAATATCCCACATTTAAACAAATATTAATATTCTATCATTTATTGAACTCATTAAAATTTTGTTTTCTGGTTTTAATTTAAACCCACCCTTTATAACATGAGTCTCCAATCTTAAATTGAGGGCATATCTCATAATTATACTCTCTTTTCATTGTGATGCTTAATTTTATCATTTTTCAACATCTATATTTTATACTCTAAAACATATTAAATTATTAATAAATCTAAAATATTTCATTTTTAATTTTATTACTTAAATCTTACATTTCTAGAAGAAAAAAAACTTCTATTAACTTTCATATTACTTAGGATACATTCACTGATCAGGTTTACTAATGTGTATCTTACATTAACTTGATTAAACACGTAAAGATACGATCATATTTTTGGGAGGTGCTAAGGCTAAACTTTGATATCTTATTTTTATAGTTTTCATTGTTACCATGGTAAACAACAACACTTTGAAAAAAAATAGAACCTATAGTGCATAGTTTGTATATATAATATTTGTGATTTATGCAAGTTGAGACTATTTATTGTTGGTAATCTAACAAGTCCTGTATGGATACAATAACTTATATTTCTTATGAAACTACAATAATAATGGTACACTTTCCACACCTTTACACACTCACCGTACATACATGACACAAAGCTTCATTTCTCTATAGAGGAGAAGGAGTTTATAGCAAAAGCAATCAACAATCATGGAGACTCAAAATGAAGAGTCTCTTTAGGTTTTTCATCCTCTTCATTTTTCCCTTTGTATTCTTGGATAGTCCTCATGAAAATGAATAGCTAATCCTTCATTTGTAACATCCCCGATTAAGGTAACCCTTTTATGCTCACATGTCATGTTGTGAGCTCTGTGGAAAATATAGACCTGTATCTTGAATTTTTAGGTGTGGTAGAGTTCTATATTTGGATTTTGTGTGTATAGCAGAGATGATTAAGACCCCCAGGGATTAGGAAAGCCCTGTAGAAATTTATTTGGGTAGAAATTACGTAATTACCATCAAACAAAAGAGTTCTATCAGAGATACAAGATTTAATGTATTACCGTTTTCAAGTCAACAAACTTTTGTTTTCAGGAACCAAACTCTAGATCCTAAGTCAATTCTTAACCTTCATATTTTTCTCAACACTCATCATATTGATTAAATTTGTTAATCAATCAATTCTATGAGATTAAAATTCTGCATTCTGAAGTCGTTATCGGAAAGTGTCGAAAACCCGATTGTCTGTATAATTCATGTTGATTGGTCCTGGCGCTCTCCAATTCTTTTCTAAGACCCATAGCCATTACCTTGTACCCTATTTTATTCAATTTGTACCCTAAATAATTATTTGTAAATTTAACCTAGTGACCTAGTTTATTTTGTTCCAATTTTCCCTCGTAAACTTTCGCCACCACTTATGGCCAAACACCACCATCATTGCCACCTTATTCCATCATACCACCTTATCACCAAGTACTGCCACCTTACTTCCTCCTTGTGCGTCACATGTCGTACCCTTATATAGCCATCATGTTATCACGCCACATGTACACATGTGTGCTCCATCTTCACGCTAAGCATAAGTCATTATCCCTTGCCATTTACTCATTCCATATACTTCAATTTACATTTCTTTAATTCCTTATCATCTCACCTCAACAAACCCATATTTCTATTTCTTTATTGCAATTAACTCTTCAAATTCACCACTCCATCACTTCACGCCATTTGCTTCATAGGCTCACCTTATAACTATTTCAATTTCTCATTTTATTTCTTTAGTTCATCACAATACACCACCGTACTACCCCTTCAACCATTCACTTCAAGATTTCTTCATCATTTCACTTATTCTTTCTTGTGCCATAACCATACACTCTATTATTTTCTTTTCTTTTCATTTTCACCAAGAGTCATTCACCACTGTAAGTCACTCCACCACTATGACCATAAACCAAAATAGCCTTATTCTCTTCCTGCTTCCTCCTCAAATCCTCTTGCGAGCGTAGCTTTGATCGTTAAAAGGCTCGAAGGTTTCATCATCGTTGATGGATCATTCGATTTGAGGTTTGATCAAAGTCAAAACGCAGGATCTCAATCGTTGTTTGGTGCGAAATCAGCGTTGGTAAGCTAAACGACCCTTGATCCTTACATGCATGGTCTTTTCTTTTCCATTTATGCATGCTGGAACTTTTCTATTTTCATTGGGATCTTAATCACCTTGCATGGCAACGATCCATGTGGTTTTTGAGAAAATCATCAACATAAAATCTATCTAGAGAAAAATTTATGGCCAAAATATGAAAACTATTTTTTGGAATTTTAATACGGAATAGAGATCTTTCTTTACAACTCTATAATTATTTTCTTAAAATTCGCTTGAAGTATATGTATAAAAGTTGTAGAGAATTTCATTACGAAAATTTGAAGACCAGAATTTAAATCGTACATTTGTAGTCCAAGTTATGTTAAAAATAGGGAAACACATACAAAGTTATCACTCTACGCGTAAATCAATGGCTAAAACATTAAATTGGGATTTTTCTATTTTGAATTAATTTTTGATGTCTTCATAAAAATGATAGGAAAATGTGTTACTAAAATTTTAAAACTAGAATCACCTAAATTTAACAATCGTAGCTTAAGTTAAGCCGAAAATACAAAAGTACATGTGAATTCATTAGTTAGGGTTAAAATTTAGAATTTTTTGTAATGAGTGGGTAAAACCCTTAAATATAAAAGGCATAGAAAATAAATTATGAAGCCCTGTAAGGTTAAAATAATAGTTAACGAATTGTCAAGCTAGCCTTAGACTCGGGCTTTAACTTTTAAAATGCTAAAAAAAGGGTGGTCCTGAAACCTAACGTATAAACCCAAAACAATATTAGAAATTTTGTTAGAAGCCAAATATAAACTGTATTATTCAGAATTTGTTTTGATTAGATTAATTAAAGTATTTCTATATTTATTTAAATGTAGGAAATCATCTGGTTGACAAAGCAGAACCGTCAGATCTCTTAGACTACCTCTCTTAAGTTAGGGAGAGTTTGAGTTTCACATTCTAAATGCATGGTACATAATTATTGATAATATATATATATATATATATATATATATATATATATATATGTGTGTGTGTGTGTGTGTGTGTGTGAAGATATATACCATATTTTCCTTGAATGGAATATGTTTCCTTTGTTTATTTATTTGGACTAATGATGATTGATCTCCACTGACAAATATGTGATTGAATACATTTAGAATATGTGTGGTGTGCTATACATCTATTTAAGTATATATGTGATGATATGGTGGCATTGATGAAGTTATAAATTATACTAGTTAATTGATATGAGTTTATGTGTGAATGAACCATTGTTTGACCACTATGAACTGATTGATAGATTATGTTGATTTAGAATTCGGTATTGAACCCTATTAACACCATGTGAAATGTATTAATGGGCTTGATGATACATTGTTAATTATTGTTTTACAATGGATGTAAATTGATTGATAATTGTATGTCACTAAGAATTGAGTATAAGTTTAGAAACCCACCGAGATAAATGGTGTGGTAAGAGATTAGAAATCCACCGTGGAATGGTTTTGAGTATGGGTAAGACCCTGAGAGTTAGTGGTTATTAAGTATTTGAAATATTAAAGTTGGAAGACATATCACAGTTGCTTCTCAGTCTGGAATGTTAGGGGTTCCATAAGAAGGCCTAGTAGAAGGGCGGTCCTGTGCATGGACATTGTTATTATTTACCCTAGTGATTCTTTGGTTGAATCACAAAGCTTTTCACAATAGTGATTGAAGGGGAATCCTGTGAGGAGACCCAATGGTAGGGCAGCTCAACAAATGAGTGTACCCCTGGTGATTCTTTTATGGATCACGTATTTCTTGATATGTGTTCAAGGAAAGTCTGCAACATGTCGGCAATTATGGTTGTGTTCACTACCAAAAATACCAAACAGGGACGCAAAAAACCATCGCTAAAACACACAAATCCTGTCGCAAACACTATTAGCGATAGTATTTTTGACGGGATACAAGTCATCGCTATAGAGCTCGTCGCTGATTGAAAAGCAATGGCAACAACACCCATTGCTAAACTGGTCCCATGGGTGGTCACTCAATCCATCGCTGGTAATGTCAAGTTAGTGACCAAAAACACTGTCACTAATGGGGAAGCATTTAGCGACAACCGCATGTCGTCACTAAAAGCCTATAGAATAACCATTATCCTCGCTGCCACTACCTAGGAACATATTAGCGACCAACTATGCCGTCACTACTTGACAACCTATTAGCGATGATATTCTCTGTCGCTAGATGAAAACATATTAGCGACGGTATCTGTCATCGCTAAGTGACAACGCATTAGCGACCATAGGCTCTGTCGCTACATGAGAACATATTAGCGAAGGCTGCTGCCGTCATTGATTGACTACACATTAGTGACCGTCCTTTTTCGTCGCTAATGTCTGGATGGGCCTTTTTTTCTAAAGATGATTATATTTTTTAAGTAAATTATTTTTAATTATATTGGTCAAATATTAAATATTTTTATATTAAATTATATTATCTTTTATTATTTTAATTTAGGGTTTTCTTTCATTGAATTTTTAGTAATACATTAATAATATTAAATTGACGAGTTCACATGAAAAATAAAATGACATAAAGTAGATGCTGAGAATATCAAACATGAGATAAAGTGTAAACAAAATTTATCTAAAACTCTATACAATCATACAATAAAAATAAATGTCAATAATAATAGGCAATAGGCAATAGCATGATCACGGTCGAGCGGGATCCTACAGTGGTGAGGGGGCGGCTGGGAAGTAGAGGAGAAGAAGGTAGGGCCAAGCGCCACCATCATCCAGCTAAACGTTTCCTGTTGTGCCGCCAGCAGTCGACGAGTCTCAAGTTGGTCCTCCTCGGCCGATCTTCGGTCCTCGATAACTTGCTCCTCCAAAAGCTACCTCTGTCGGCGCTCCTCTGCTAGCTCAATGTTCAGGCTCTGAATAACTTAAACAATATCTGCTGGAAGCCTAGAGGAAGAGGAAGAGGAAGAGGTCTTTCACTTCTTGGCAAGTTATGTGTCGACCACTCCCAAGACAAACACATTTCCTTTCTTGTTCATTCTACTGATAGCCTCCATATAGATAGGGTTATCATCGGTAAAAGAAAGGGTGGGAGGTGCCTCCTCGTCAGGTGTTTGGGCCAGTAACTTAACCTCCTTCTGGGCCCTCATGGCAAGATACGTCTCTTGTAAATGTAAAATAATGATAAAATTCAGTAATCTAATTTGTAAGTTTAAGCATTTGTAAACTTAAATAAATTACCGCCATGTAAAGTACTAAAAAATTAACATACAACAAACAAATTTAGGTACTATATGAATTAAAAGTATGAAACAACTAACAAACTACCAACTAACAAACTATATAGTAATACATACTTGTCTTTGCCCGACAGTGGGACTAGAATGGGTAGGGGATGCCAAAGAAGGGCTCATTGGTCCCTATCAGTAGGAACTATTATCTCAGTAATGGGGTCCAAGTTAAGAGCAATCATCACTATTCTTAGTAAAATGCCATGGTTCACCATCATGTCATATGTTCCAAGCTGCATTCTCTTGATTGCCTGAAGTTCAATCATAATATTGGTCATGGTAGGCACCAGGGGTTGATACGATTGGGGCCTTGTAGGTCGTGGCTCCCTTACTGGAGTATAGTCAATATGATCCCTGACCCACAGGTTATCCAAAGCCCTATCTACCTTTACTTTCAAGCAGCCCTTATCATGAATCTTCACCTTTTGTTTCCTTGCAAGCAAGGAAATCATATAATAGTAGGGAAGTTGGGCCTTTTTGTACCCTGTCCCCACCATCTCATATAGTATCAAGGCACCAAGATCAACGTACAGGTCTTCTATTAAATATTAAATAATACCATCCTTCTCACTACAACCTCTATGGAATGAGCCACTAATTGTAGGGAAGAAAGAAAATATTAACACCAAATCATAGGAAGATCAAGGAGAGTTCTTTCTTACAAACTTGGGTGTTCCACCCACTATAGTCTCAAAGCTAGTGCCCTTCTTGTAGCATACAGTGAGCACTTTATCCACCATGTCTTTGCTGCCAAGATGAGAAAAGATCTACAAAATCTTGGTGTACTCGCATTCAGTTTCTTCCATGATAGGCAATTTCAGCACCTTGGCAATAATTTTAGTAGAAAGAGGAATCACAACACCCCTAACATAAGACGAATAAGGGATTCCCTCATCATCAGTAGGTCTGAAGTTAGCATAAAACTCTCTTATGATCTCCTGATATCCTTGGCCCAGAATCTTGTTGAAATACTGTCAACCCTTCAAAATCATAATAGCACAGATATCGGGGTATAGACACTCTTCTTTTTAGAGCAACATCACTCTATCACTAATGACCCTTCTTTGTTTCAGTTGGCTCTCATACTCCTCTTCCGCTTTATCATCATAAAACCTTCTCCAGTCAAAGTCCTCCTTCTGCTTGGAACGCTTCTCCCTCTTTTCCTTCTTGTTTTTCTTAGGAGGGGGTGAAGTGGGGGTGCTTGAAGTGGTAACCCATCTCCCCTTCTCTTTTTCTAAACACTCTCTTCCTCTATTGCTTTGATTGTTTCTGTTTTCACTATATTGCAGGATAGTCTTAAGGCCATTTGGTTTAAAGGGTGGATGTATTTATAGTGGGGTATGGAAAATGAAAAGGTAAGATGAATGGTGGTAATGGGTGGGTGTAAAAGTTAAGTTTAAGTGGTGATTAATGTAATAGAATGGATGTAAATGAAATTAATAGCCTTGGGACATTACCTTTTGGAGGGAATCAGAGAGACATGGCTTCTGGACTTCTAAGAGGCACAAGTGAGCGTAAGGAAATGAGGATTAGGGTTTTGGCATGCTGGGTTGGTTATTATAGACTTTCTTCCAATGTGGGTATGGTGTCTTTTGAGCGTAGGTACGCCCGGTCTCTGACTTAAGCATGGTTTGGTTCAAATGTTAGGCGCAGGCACGGTGAGGCTCTAGCATGCACATGCTGAGATATTGAGTTGGATTTTAATTTTTTCCAGAATTATGGCATAAGCACATTGAGCACGGAGCGTTGTAACGCTCATCTCATCAAATGTGCACAAAAGCTCCAGAATGCCAGTGTGGGGACCCTTACTTCCCAACATGATTACGTTAGTCTTTGGGTGTAGTATCCTCTATTTAAATTGAACCAGCGTAAGCTTACGCCCAGTAGTGTGTTTACACGTGCTTGTTTCCTTGAGATTCAAGTTGAGCTTTAGAGCCTGGCGTAGACACGCCCAATCACAGGGTTAACACACTGACTCTCTGTTTGTCTTGGTGTGTTTGGAAGCTTCCCAGCATGATACACGCTCAACCAGTGTAGGCACGCCTGTTACAGGCATAATGCCTCATGACCATTGACTACACTAGGCGTGGGAGCACAGGTAGTCAGTGTTGGAACGCTCCCTCTCTGGTCCTTGCGAAGTTGCAAGAGGAGAAGTTTGTAAAAACCATGACGGCCTTTCATTCACCGGGTTTTAGTGGTACTCCGACGAGGCCATCCAGTTCCACTTTTCTTCCTCTGCCCACCAACTCTACCACTACTTTACCATTAAAGTCCCCCTCGCCCATAAAAACCAAACTGAACCCTAGCTCTCCGACCATCAAAATATTATCCTTGGTAGAACTCTAAGATCGTCATGGCAAGGGCTTATGTTACTACTATAGTGATCTTTATAGACCTGGCCATCGGTGCAAACATAAATTTTTATTGTTGATAGTTGAACCTGAGGATCAAGGTTTTTCTAAACAAGATTTGACCCAATTCCTTGAAGATGCTGAATCGACCAAAATCTGGCCTTCTAACCCACCTGATACTTCATCAGCCCATATAAGTTTACATGCCTTATTGGGTCATTCTATTCCGTAAACATTGAGGGTGTTGGGCCACATCAATGCCTCTCCGGTGTCAATTCTAATAGATAGTGGGAGTACCCACAATTTCATACAGGATCAGACTGCCAAATTTTTGGGCCTTCAGGTGATTCTAGCCCAAGGGTTTCATGTCCTAGTGGGTAATAGGGAGGAGCTCTCATGTGCCTCTGCTTGTAAACAGGTACCTATTCACCTTGAATCCTATAATTTTTTGTTGATTTATTTGTGCTTTCTTTGAGTGATGCAGAGTTAGTTCTTGGGGTTCAATGGTTCACAACCCTGGGACCAGTTCTCACTGACTATGAGAAACTCATGATGAAGCTCATTAGAGATGGAAAGTTGGTTCAATTGGCTGCGTAAGATCGCTCAGCCCCCCAAGAAGCCTCCATGCATCAAATCAAGCGAATGATGTCAACTGATGGCATAGCTAAACTATTCCAGTTGCAAATTCTTTTGTCATCGAAACCTTCTTCCTCTTTAACCTCCTTACCAAAAATTGAGGTCCTCTTAAGGAAATTTCCTTAATTATTTGAGACACCCAAAGGCCTTCCCCCCTGTGAGAGTAACGGATCATCATATTCCTCTCTTAGGGTCTAATTCTGTCAATGTCAAACTATATAGATACCATCACTTCAAAAGCATGAGATTGAGCACCAAATCAAGGACATGATGGCAGAAGGAATCATACAACGCAGCAATAGCACTTTTGCTTCCCCAATGTTATTAGTTCATAAAAAGGATGGCTCATGGTGGTTTTGCGTTGACTACAGGGCTCTCAATGCCATTATAGTGAAAGACCATTTTCCCATACCTTTAATTGATGAGTTGATTGATGAATTACACGGTGCTCAGTGGTTTTCAAAGCTAGACTTGCGTTCCAGTTAACATCAGATTCGTATGCACCCAAATTCCTAAAACAAGTTTTAGGACCCATGAAGTCACTATGAATTTCTAGTGATGCCTTTGGCTTACGCAATAGCCTGCATCCTTTTAGTGTACAATGAATCTGTTATTCCAGGTATATTTAAGATAGTTTTTTATAGTGTTTTTTTATGATATATTAGTGTACAGTAAGTCATTTGAAGAACATATCTCTCATTTATATATTATCTTCTAGTGTCTTTCGACTAACCAATTTTTCTCAAGAGATCTAAGTGTCTTTTTGCTCAAAATTCTATTAATTACCTTGGCCACATTATTTCACTACATGGTATGGGTCCTGATCCTGAAAAAATACAAGCAATGTTATCTTGATCAATCCCTACCAATGTTAAGTAGTTGCGAGTTTTTTAGGGTTAATAGGTTTCTATCATAAGTTTGTTCAGCATTATACGTCTATTGCTACCCCCTTACTAATTTACTAAAAAAGGACTCCTTTGTGTGGTCTACTGAGGCTCAAGAATCATTTGATGAATTGAAGGTTGTGATGACTCAAGCACTTGTATTAGCTCTTCCCAATTTTCATGAGGATTTTGTATTGGAAACTACCACGTCTGGCCAAGGAATGAAGGTAGTGTTATTGCAAAATAGACACCCTATTTGTTACTTTAGCAAGAAGTTTTGTCCTAAACTTCTCTCTATATTCACCTATGTTAGATAATTATATGCTATAACATCTACAGTAAAAAAAAATGGCACATTTACTTTTTAGGGTAGAAATTTATCATTCACACAGACCAAAGAAGCATTAGAGAGTTAATGACTCAAGTGGTACAAACACCAAAGCAGCAATATTATTTATCTAAACAACTTGGCTACTCTTATGAAATTGTGTACAAACCAGGGGCAACGAATAAGATGGCCGATATGTTAAGTAAAGTACAGAGAAATTCATCACAATTGTTTAGTCCCTCAGTATCACAATGTGATTTGGTGGCAAAGATCCAAGCTGCTTATTCTGCTAATTCGGTGTTGAAAGAATTGTATCAAGAGGTGTTACGATACCTAGACCAACATCCGCGGTTTAAGATTGTCAAAGGGATTCTCCTTTATGATAATAAAATTTATTTGTCAGCTCACTCCCCCCTTAAAGAACTCATCTTTGAAGAATTCTATGTCATACCTATGGCTGGTCATGTTGGGGTTCATCGTACTTATGGCAGATTCAATGAGAATTTCTTTTGGAAAGGCATAAAGAATAATGTAGTTGAATTTAGTTTGCTCTCTTTATCAACAAGTAAAATCTCTTCCATGGCTTCCCTATGGTCTCTTACAATCTCTTCCCCCACCTACGGCAGTTTGGGAGGACATCTCTCTTAACTTTATGACGGGGCTCCCTTCTTTCCAAACCTATACAGTGATTCTTGTTGTGGTTAACAGATTTTCTAAGGCTTCCCATTTTGGTATGCTTCCTACCAACTTCACTGTAGTTAAACTTGCTGAGTTATTCGCCCTTCTAGTTTGCAAATTACATGGAATGCCAAAAAGCATAGTGTCCTATCAAGATCCTATTTTTATGAGCCATTTTTGGCAGGAATTGTTCAAGATGAGTGGGACGAAATTGAGGATGTCCTCAGCTTATCACTCGTAAAGTGATGGGGAAATAGAAGCTATTAACAAAATGTTGCAATAATATTTAAGAGCCTTTGTTCATAGCCAGCCTAAACAGTGGGGTAAATTTTTACATTGGCCTGAGTGGCATTATAATACCACAAAACATGCTTCAACAGGAATGACCCCTTATGAGATTGTTTATGGCAAACTTCCCCCTTCATTGCCTTAGTATGTTACTAGAACAAGCAGAAATGAATTTGTCGTTGCAGATCTTACGACACGTGAAGTGATCCTTACAAAGTTACGTTCTAAGTTACCAAAGGCCCAGACAACTATGAAGGCTTATGCAGATAAGAAACGATTGCCTCATCCCTTCAAGGTTAAGGATAAAGTCTTTGTTAAATTAAATCTTTATCGTCAAGTGTCTGTAGGGGGACCGTGTTCAAAAATTGGCGCAACGATATTATGGGCCATTCCGCATTAGTAAGAAAAATGGGGAAGTGGCTTTTGAATTAAAACTCCCCTTGGGTTCTAAAATTCATCAAGTTTTTCATGTTGAAAAACTTAAGCCTTATTACAACAGGGATGAGGAAATAGTACTACAGTTACCCAATGATGCTTACCATAATCAGCCAAAGTTACAACCTCTAGCAATGCTTGATTAGCATGGGGATGAGAACTCAAGTGATGCAGTTTTGGTACAGTGGCAGGGATTACACCTGAGGATGCAACTTGGGAAGACCTCTCTAATTTGCTTAGACTTTCCATATTTACACCTTGAGGACAAGGTGTTTGTCAAAGAAGGAAGGGATGTTATGGCTCAAGACAATGATCATGATTCAGACTCTACAGAATTTGAACTTGCTAGTCCTATAACACAGACTAGGCCCAAACGTAATAAAATGAAGCCCAAGTATCTCAAAGATTATGACACTTTTTACGAGGGGAAGAGGGTGCAGGGGTAACAACCATAGACTTTAGTGCAGGGTAGTAATTATGCAGGTGGTTAGGATTTATGTTAGATTTGTCTTGCTGTAATGAATGACGTGTTCAAGCTGTGGCACAACCTTGATATTTGTATGTGAATATTTCTATTGTATAAGGCAAGGAAGAATTTTTTGTTTCTTTGCTCTGATTATGGAGAAAGCCTAACCTCAAATATAGGCATTACATTGTAACTTGTGATATTATGTGTGATTATGTCCTATGCCAAAATTTTCATGTGAGATATATTAATTAACATAAAAGTAATTAGTATGAAATAACGTATACACATCTAAAAATTTTATCGTGAGTTTTTATCCTTAGACGTCTCATGCCCCAATTTCTTTTTCTTATAGTGGTTGTAATCTATGAGCGGTATGCACTGCCCAATTGAAACGAGCATTCATAGATAAAGCAAAAAATTCTTATATCCTATAAAAATAGGAATAAGAAAATTATTAGCTAATAAAGAAATTCTGTATCTTTAATTTTCCTGCCCTTTTCTCGCTTTTCATATTTGAAAGTGAGGACTAAGATGCTCCATTAGGAAAGAAATTTGTTCCGCTGAAAATATCTCTTGAGATGAAGTCTTGGAGATTATATGAATATTGCATTTTGGTCGTTAGGATTTTAAAAAAATTTCAATTAGTTTTTTATATTATAAAAAATTATCTATTAAATCTTTTTATACTTCACCTTTTATTATTGTTTTATATTAAAAAATTAAATTGAATTTTTTAAAATCATGAATTCATTTTTAAGTTTTTAATATCTTAAAAATTAAAAACACTTGTTATAAGTCTCACATTAACAAAAATATATAAGGTTTAATTTGATATTTACTTTCTCTGTTAATAAACTAGTTTTTTAGGTTGAATTATCTCTCTTATGCTTGAATCATTACAATTAGTCTTTTTCTTAAGGGTAAACAACGTAAAGGATTATTTATGGGCTTCGATTGATAATTATATACCAGTTTGAAAAAATCACCTATTAATATACTATATTATAAAAGATAAACGTTTATGTTAGTTAATTATTTATTAAGCTCAGAGCTCAACAAGCGTTTATAAAATTATTTATAAATTATTATCTAATAAAGTCTTATATCAGTGAGATTTTAACTCAAGCCAATTATATTGACTTTTCTTGGTCTATTAGATTATTAATATGCAATTTTACATTGGTCTAAATTTTTTTAATATAGCATAAACTTAAAAATCCCCAATTTATTATAGCTAAACTATGTTTAAATTAATAAATTATGATTTAAAAAAAAGAGAGAGAAGGTAGGATATAGAAATAACATCTGCAATTCTAGCATGCAGATTAGTCCACAAACCTTAATTACAAACAATTTTATCCGGTTACAGCTAATCCTTTTGGTGCGGACACTGATAAAAAAAAAAAGCATACAGATGAGAACTAAGTTTTCATCTTGAATCTTTTCCATTTCTACCAATGCTGATAAGTCCATATAATAATAACCATTGATTTTTATTGTGCGGATACCATATATGGCAACTAGTTGTGTTACTGCATACCAATTAAAAATTAATTTCCACACACTGAATTTAAGTAAGAATATCTTTTTAATTTTAAAGTATTTTTATATGAGCAATCTATATTGTGGAATACTATACCATGCTCGGATGAAAAGTTACATAACTTAATTCTGATCTGAACTCATCAAGTGGCATTTGAGGTCACTTTTGGATATAATTAATTTAAAATACAGCCAACAATGCTGCATATGATTCAAGGTCCGCATTATTGGTAACATATTATTATAACACAAATAAATAAATTAATATGCTTTTGCTTAAAAAGAACTTTGTCTTGATGTCCGAGAGCACTACTCACTCATCCATATTCACCAACAAAAATATGAGCATTGTTTACCTAGGTTCTAGTTGTGTTTCTCAAAAAGCACATTATAAACCAATAAACTAATAGATATATTTCAAGCCACAAAGATATTTTGTGTTTTCCATTCACACTTTCTACCACATTTGATAAAAGGGTATCTGGTTCAAAACCAATTTTATAAGAGGCATATATACATTTTGCATAATAATATAACTTTTTGTTATCTGCTAAGATTCCATACTAGCCTAGTATCAGCCGTCATTAAAGGATGAGAGCCAACTTGGTAAACAACATTTTAGAACACACTAAGTAGCTTCTCCCTCAAATTTCATCTTTCTCTGACTATTTGCCACAAAAAGCAAAATAATAGATAGAATTGAAGATGATTATCTTCATGACAGTACGTAGTATCAGGTGCCTCTGCATGTTGTTCTTAATTTGCATCCCCATCACACAACTTAACTACCTATTCCCCTCAGCCTCCAATATTTTTCCCACTTGCCATAGAACATAGCCAAAAGAAAAAACATATATGTGTTCCACCTTAGGTAACAAATATTTCATTTTCACTAGAATTTAGGATCAAAAAGATCTTGACAAAACATGTAATTAAATGATTAATTACGAGGTTAAATGGTTTTGCTTAATCTGTCTTAATGATGGCAAACCTTTTTGGTTAGCTTGTGATGCAACAAAAGTCCTTATAACAGGACGTTCCTTTGCTCTTTTTTGACCGAATCATGTGAACTGACACACTGCTTAGATGCTTAATGCCCTTATCTTTCATTAAGTTCTCTGTCTTGCAAGGACGAATTTTGAGAAAAATTCCAAGGAGGAATTATTTTTTTAAAAGTATATTATATTGTTTTAAGAGATTATTAAAGGTTATATTTTTAATCATCTTTTTTTATAAAATAAATAGCAAATAGTAGTGATATTCACTTAGCATAAATATTTTTATCTCAATGCAAGTATGTTCTAAATGGATGAGTATAGAAATTCATGGCCGGTTTTTATGACTAATTGAATACCTTCAATTTCAAACTACAATGTTGTACTTGCTTTGAAACCAAGCAACCTGAAGTCCTCAGAAAAGATATGTTTGGGATCAATTAATAGTATAAAATATACAATCAAAATGAGAAAGTTAGCCTCTAATAAGTTTTAGTCTTGATGTTTTTAAATTCCTCTTGCATCGCATTTGCAATCACATCACCACTTTTCATATTTCATGAGAAAATAACATTTATATATCCCTCACTGTAATAATAATAGTGGAAACGTGCATGAGAATACCATATTTCTAAAAAGAATCAGATGAAAATATCACATTTTTAAAAAGCATTTTAAAAATTACAAACTTCAAAATAAACACACTTTAATTTGAAGTTGCGCTAAAATTTAATTGAATTGTAGGAAAAAATTTTAAGTTGAATCGTGTTCACAAGTAGAGGTTATGACTTTGAAAACCATGAATGATATTGTAATTACTATTTCAACCTGTAATTTAAAACTTTTGGCTTACTTTTACCTTTTGATAAATGAGTATCTAATGATTAACAATATAACATATAAGCCAACTTTATGGTTAAGATTTAAGAACCAAATTAAACCAAAACAACACATGAAATGTGTTTGAACAATTAGATGACACATGTCTATCTTTCACATCTACTTTAATCTCCCCAAGTGGTTTAAGACCCCAACAAGCTCATGTTGGGGCAATGGTGGGTGTTTCACGGAATTGAATCTAAAGCTGATTTTAAGGCATAAGATCACTACGGTATATATCTTTTCCTGTTTTCCATCATTTATCAATACATACAAAATTATTCTGCTAGTACACTTATTATGTATCTCTTTCAACCAGAGAGATCCATTGCCAAAGATTTGTCATGCTTTTTTTCTACAGGATCAGTTTTCAATTAACATTTCAGGTCAAGCATGCACCCTTTGTCTAAACGCTATCATCCACTTTTAATGTTCTAACTCTTTTGAAGATACTCAAATTGGGAAGAAAAAAGTTTTCTCAAGAATCACAACTAAACAGCCTATGGTAGGGACTATTGGGACTCTCTTACCACTTTCTTCTTGTGCAAGCTCTAATGAGAGACCTGAATCACCATGTCCTGAAGATGTTAATGAAAAAAAATTTAGAAAGCAATAACAAATAATGATATGATATGGTGTATCACAATTTATATCTAGCATTCATTTAGCTCAATTTACATCTACTCTTCTGATTGGCAAGTTTTTGTGAACTTTGTTTGCTTCCCAATTAACCAATGATAAGTTATCTATTCCTTAATTGCCAAAAAAAAAAAATCCTCCTATATAGGCCTTGAATTTGTAGAACAAAACATAAGATCATTTCACCACTTTATTACACCACCTATAATGAAAAAACGTGTCATGTTTTTTGTTATTGTTGTTCCACAACAGAGTGTATATGACATGACATTCACAATTGTCTCCTTTTTCAACTTCTAGCCACCACCATGCAGGTCCAAGCTCCTAATGTTTTATCATCAAACCAACACTTGAGGTTTGTGTAAAACATGTGCCCAATTCAACAAAGACCATATTGTTGCTGGTAGCATTCTCTGAATATGCCCGTTATAAACTGAAAGATTGTTGCCAAATTCTGTATAAAATAAATTTTTATCACATGTGAGCTTAAGAAAAGCTCACACAAATGTCGATTGGCATTTTACCTGGTTGAGAATGTAGTACTGAAAAGGACGTGACTTAGATATGATTTCTTGTAGACTAAAGTTAGTATTTATGGATTGGCAGTGACACTGATTGCCAAGGTAAGTCTCTAGCTTTAAAATCACTTATAATTGATTATATCTCTCGCGCCAGGGACCATTTGAATTGAGTAACTTAGTAATGACTTGCCACGTTAGATGAATAACAAAGTGATGGTTTCTGGTGATTGGTAGTGTCAGATGTTGGAGTGTTTGATTATTGAAAATTGTCATTTAGTCTTGAAATTGCTCCTAATCAATCAAATACATTTCCAACATCAAGAACCATTTAGATTGAATGACAAAGTGATGACATGTGACACGAGAATTCTAAAATAAACATAAAATGATCCAATTGACTATGGATGAATTAGTTGAATTACGAACACATCAATTATTTTATCGCCAACCCTGGATATCAGAAGATTGTAGATAGCCCAATGCAAAACAATGGCATACTGTTATTTCTCCAAAAAGATAAAATAACGCATAAAATATATGTTTGGTTTGATGCTTTTATTTTAGATTTCAATTTAATTGTAAATATTTTTTATTTATTTAGTCCTTTATATTTTAAAACAGTTTTAAAATGGTCATTTTTGTTAAAAAGATTAAAAATTTGTCTTTTTAAATCGGTTATTGAAAAACCGATTTAAAATATAATTTTTGTATCGGTTTCTATTGATAACCTATTTAAACTATATACTTTTTAAATTGATTTTGTTATTTATCGATGTAAATTTTTATATTGGTTTTTAATAGAAAACGTTCTAAAAAGTATATTTTAAATCAATTTTATAATAATTTAAGTTTCTGAAAACTTGTTTAGTGGGAATGACTGTTCTAATATTTTTCTAAAATATAAAAAACTGAATTAAAAAAATATTTTAAACTAAAATAAAACTTAAAATAAACGTAACAAACCAAACATATATTTTAACGAATAAAAAAAACTTGCATGAATTCTTTTGTGCTCATTGAACTCCAAACAATTTACCTTACAAATTAACTCCAATATGCATTAGAGAAAATATAATTGCATAATATGCTATTGCAATTTATAAAGCATTGAAATTAGCAAAGTATGGCTGTGTAGGTGAATGATAATATGGAATGACATGAAACCATCATGATAGGGGCAGCAAATAGCTGTATAACTATTAGTGGTGTGCTACGGTGCAAATGCGACAACGTGGGATTTCCATCCGCATTTCAGAGAAAATAACACCAAATTAGTCCCTTAAATTACAAATACGGGTCAAATTAGTGTTTAAATTATAAAAATATCATTTTAGTGCTTAATTTATGCTCTTTATTTCTTTCCATCATTCCATTAGAATGGCAATATTCATTGAGAGGAAATATAATTGCCTAATTAACTGTTTATGCAGCATATTTATGTCGAAAAATATATTTGACCATAAAATGCACAACAATAACAGCATGAGCTACAATCTGTGAATATTATAACACTTAAAAATGATGATTAAGTTTTGTACTCCGCAAACAAAAAATTATGCTAACACTCATCATGATGATTTTAAAAACTAATTAATATATATATATATATATATATATATATATATATATATATATATGTGTGTGTGTGTGTGTGAGAGACATTTGGTTTCTCTCTCCAACTAGTTTAATGACACTTATTCGTCCAATTAAACAATAGCATAAACGTTTCATTTTCGAAACCCAATCCCCTGTACCTATTTCCAGTCCCATTCCATGTTTTATCATGATACACAACGGGAAAAAGTCATAAATTTGTCTTCATTTATTAAGAGACAAAAATAACTAAAAATTTTGCATTATCTAGATTAACATCTATGTCTGATTTAGGACCACAAATATTACAAAAAAATAATAATGTTCATCATTCAAGTCATAAAGTCTAGTCTAACTCCTATCATACAAATTCATAGCCCCATTCATTCCGATTTGGATCCTCTGCCTTAAGCTTGTTTTTAAGTACCTTTTACTACTTATGTTTGTACAACCAATATTAAAAAAAATACTTTTTAAAATCTATTTTAAAAATAACCGATATGAAAAAAAATGGTTACAAACACCATATTTATTTTTGGAAGATAACACCATATTTAAAACCGGTTATCTCTTAAGAGGATCCGGGCTCAGATTTCATCAACTACACAATCGTGCAACCACATTTATTTTATTTATTTTTGCTACAAGCTACAACATTAATATGAAAGGCTGTAAATAGTTTAAGTTCACTTTCTTGATCCAAGTTATTCAACAATATTCACTTCCAAAAGTAGAACAAACATACCAGACAAGCCCTCCAAAGTCCCAATCGTAGGACAACATTAACAACCTTCCCTGTAAAACTCGGTTTTTATCATTTCATAGCCATTACTTCACAGGGCCAATCATCAAAAAACATGGATGATCTTGTGGGAAAATGGACTTTCCATTACGAGTCCAACTATAGTCTATATATTATATAACACTTCCCTTTCTATTATACAACTTTCCCCGTATGCCCACAAATTGAGGAAACGAAATTGGTCATTCCAACAAAATTGAATTTGTTTCAAGTTCTTCAAACAAATCAAATTCCTCTGAGCTGGCATTCTAACGGCAAGTAAGGAAGCTGCATCATCATGACAGAATTGAAAGCATTCCAGGGTCTTTGCTAAGCATGTGTACGTCCAGAAAATATTTCAGCACAATAACAGTCCACATGGCCATGGTTAACATTGTTCAAGCATGGTTTTCCTGCACATGCCTTTTGCTTTCCCTCTCAGTATGGCCTAGCCGACCAACCTTGTTTCGATCTTCCACGTAATCAAAACGATTATTGTGGTGAGGTCCAGGGCCATAACTATGCCGGTGCTTCCCCTCCATTGCTCTATCAGGTGAGCTTCCTGCTTTTCTCTTGCGGTTGCTTGATTTGGGTGATGGAAGCCCAGCGCCGCCAAAGTCATCGAGTGCTGATACCTCCCCTTCTTCAACAGCATTCAGATCCGGTTCATAAGATGATGAACCCTTTACACCATGAAATTGCTCATCAGCATGATTTTGATGTCTTCCATGCATGTTCTCATTATCTGATCTGTCTGGGGGCTTAGACCAGCTTTGCCTCTTGTCTTGTTTATTCTTCTCACTCTGAGGAGCCAGTTCAATTCCATCTTCCAGTTCCCTCTCAATGAGATCATCATCATCCATTACATCTGTTTTCTTAGTTATATGACCAGCTGCTTTCCTTCGTTTTTCTAAGGCGGCCTTTACCTTATCTCTATCAATTTTTTTAATGGCTTCCTGAGGAGGCCGGCCAAATATACCATCTCGGTGATCAAGGTTTCTGCTACTATGTTTATCTTTCAAATCAGCAGGTTCTTTTGTTTCAATTCTGCCAACACTACTTTCTTGCTCTTTTTCACCACTATCAGATCGAGATTTCACCATGTCTTGAGTTTCATGTAAGCTTTCCCTGTATGGTAGAGATTCCCGCTCCGGATGGTGGTTGCCTTTGGCATCATCTTCCACCCTGTGTTTCATTTCTTTGTTCCCATAATCACTACTTCTACCATGATTTGAGATGGAGCGCTCAACATAATTAGAAACAGATGAATCAAACACAGCCTTGGAGGACGCCGGCTTTGATGTTTCAAGTCTTGAACTTGTGGAATTGCTGTTTGTAGCTGCAATTTCATCATTGCTAGCTGGGTCTTTTGTAGCGGTCAGATTAGAAGTCCCACCTCCAGGAGTGCCTTCAACATCATTGGAAGGCATTCGATTTTGTTCATACAGCTCTAACATTTGATTACTCACTTCTGCAGGTAGGAAAAACAGTGGCATGTGTTATAATGAAGTAGTATATATAACATGATATTCAAAGTTAGCAGGATTACAACAATCTCCTTAAATTACTGAATACTAAAATACCACCACACTAAGAGAGAGAAGCAAGGAACAGGAATATGAGGAAGGATAGAAAAGAGAGATGACAATGGGATGGTACTTTTTTACTCATTTCTTTATACCACTAGAACGGAATAAAAAGACACCAACCCTCCAATTGGCGTGGGGTGACATCAAACTCTTGCCACCAGACCTTCTCCCCATCTGATGGGAGCTTCACCTTGAGAAACTTGGCAGCAAGGAATATGGCTCCAGCTGCAATGTGATGGGGCTTAAATTGCAAGCAAAGTGATGTCCGAAGTCTGCATATCACATCCTAATTTCAGGAATGAAAAATCAAAGGCCACTGGCCATAACAAAAATGGTGTAATCTTCATACCCATCATTTACAAAATTCCATGCAACTTGAGCAAGGGCATTTTGAGCTACTTTGAATTTCTTTATTGCCTCAACAAGAGGTTTATACGGATGATGCACATTAAGATCAAAACCGAGAGTTGCAAGAACAACCCTCTCCCCAAGTAAAATTAATTCCTTTTGTTGTTCATAGACTTCCTGTGCCATAATTGCAAGAAAAAATAATTACATGAGAAAAATAATATTTCAAGAGGTTGACAAAATGAGAAATTCAAAAAATAAAGTTATTTTGAAATAAAACCCACAAGGTTAAACCAAGAAGAAAAAATAAAATAATAAAAATCAACTTGAACCAGATATAACTAGCAAAGTTAAAAGTTTTGCTTGCAATAACCTACTTGCAGCAGAGTCTAGTAAGTTCCATGACAGAAATGTATGTACTTTTAATAGAATTAAAGTTGGGTCGAAGATTAAAAAAAAAGAATGACACTGAATATGTCAAACCCCAGCAAATCAAACAATGAATTAAAAGGCAGTTCCAGGAGCAGAGGTTGCTTGATAAAACAACATGGAGATGAGGGGCATATCACATTATGCACCTTTTGTTTTATTCTCTGAACTGCTGCAGGATCCTTCTTATGTATAATTTCATATGAAACAAGAATTACATCTTTTAGTGGACGAGGAGTTTCTTCAACCTTCCCAGCAAGAAACATGCATACTGTTGCAATGGTCTGCAAAACATGTAAAACAACAAATTAACACCCGGAATCAAGTTTATAATTTCATCCTATGCACTGTACAATTTGTCACTATACACACTAAATATATCGATGGGGAAGGATGTGAAAGAGCTCTAACAAATGCTCAGGAGACAGCAAAATGGTAAGACAGCTAGATAGACAGATGACACTGTGCTTTTGAAATGAAGAAAACGACAATTCAGTGTTATCAAAATTCTCAGAGATTTGATTAAAGACACAAATGGCACCAACTTGGTGTGGCCACACACCATAGAACTCATAGTAGAGTGAAGGGGTTAAATAGAATGTGAAACTGATTGTATTGATTGAAAGAATGAAAGATACAAGAGAGGATTACAACTATCTATAAGATCCTAATGAGTAAAGGGGAAGGTAATTGATCATAACAACCTAACTAATTAATAACAAACTAACTAAAAAGCTAACAACTCTAACACAAGTAAAAACTGGGAACCAACCATATGATTTATTGTTTCGGTAATAAACCAAACCCTAAATCAAACATTCCACATAGCAAAGCCAAAACTCAACAAGATGCAGCCAGTTAGTGGCTGGTATAGAGTAATTCTGAGACTACAATTTATGTTAGAATACCAAAAATGATTTATACATAAAGAAACCCATTGAACTGAACTCTCACATAGTTGAATCTAACCTGATACACTACGAGGGACTAATAAAAAATGAGTAAATCCATCTATTGATTTGACAGGATAATAATTGTTAATCCTTGTTGCAAATGAAACTTGTAAAATAGTAGACAAGCTCCAGCATAACTACTTGCAAAAAAATTAGTCAGGCATTGATATAAAATACAACATTCTTCACAATTTGACAAATTATACATATTCAGCTCCTAGGTTTTTGATCGTTCTGCAAGATTGCGTCATGGCCAAGTCCCGCTCCCCTTTGGTCATCTCGCTCGTGTTTTTGGTGGTGGCCAGGATGGCAAGCTGAACAGTAGGTGTCCCGTAACAGCGCTGTTTTTAAAAATTTTAAGCTCATTTTTGTCTTTCTGCCCATTTTTGGTTTCTGAATTTTTTTTAAACCCCCCCTAACTCAACCCTTTCCTTTTTATCATTTGTGTAAGTTCCCCCACAAAAAGGCATAAATGGTTTCCCCCTCTACCATCCATCAGCCTTCCTCCTCTCCACTCCATCACAGGCCTCTGTGTCTCAGCTCATCCCTCTCCCTACACCGGTGATGGCGCATCTCCAGTAAGGTAACTGCTGCCATCAAAGGATGAACTGAAACAGCTTCCCTACCCTCTTCTTTTGGTAGGTTTTCCCTCTCCTTCCCCTGTCATCATCTCTAGAGACTTCAGAGGTTTCCCCAGTGTGCTGCACACCTCTGGCCACCATTGTCTGTGGCTGTCTCATCCCCGACAGCCCCTCGGCCCCTCCAACGGAACCCCCCCCCCCCCAACAGCAACTCTATCATCTTTTACCTCCTTTTCCCAGTTTTTTCACCTGTTTTTCTGTGTTCACTTTGTTGCCTTAGTTTTAGAAGGTTTCTTTGCTTCCTTATTCAAAAGGAAAAATAAATAGGAAGATAATTGATAGACATCAATCAATAAAAGAAAAATGTTTATTTTGGACGCTTGGAATTTGTTTGTTTTGAACACTTGTTGATGAATTTTTTAATTTAGAAGAATTATGCATTTGAATGTCTTTGAATTTCAATTTGGATGTGTTCAGGTTTTATTTTTATTTCTGAGCGTACAAATATGTCTAGATAATCTAGTTTAAATTTTATTTTCTATCCTGTGATAGGATATCTCACCCACGAAGCAATCCATGACAACACAATCCCGGTTTTGCGGTTTGCTGCAATGATCCAGGATTAAAAACCAAGTTCATCTCCAAGAACAAATCTTTCTAGCAATATATGGCTGTAGTTTGATACCTAAAAGTAAATAATCAAATATTCTTCAATATCCAATTATTAATAGCTACATATTATGCAACATTGGTGGAAGATGTCAAAAGAAGGTTCCCCTTCACAACCATCAAAAAAAGCCAAATGCTCAAACAGCATTTGATACATAATAGAATGAATTTATCTACCCATACTTCACCCTCTAACTAACTTGCAAAATAACTAATCAGAACTCCCCTTCTACTTGTATTTTAAAACACACACAAGGGGAGTATCATGTGAGAAAGGTTATCTTATGTAAGGGTAAAAGCATTAAATTTGGGTCATATATACATGGATAGTTAGGATTAAAAGATATTTGATGTCACGTGATTACTCAAAAAGGTCATGTGACTTTTTAAGAAAACTCACGTGACCTATATGTTCTAATCTTAACCATGTATCATTAGACCTAATGGTTAATATGTAATCATCTCACTATCACATAAAAAAGGTTTCTCATGTGAGTATTCGCCTATATATATAGACCATATTCGGGCTCAAGCCGAATAAAACTACTTCAAGCAAAAAAGCTACATTCCCTGGGAATCAAACTCGAGACCGCAAGTTAATCTAGATACTTCATTATTTATATCTAATTAACCCTTCTAAATAACTTGCAAAATAAGTTTAACTATTCAAAACACCCCTTTTACTTGTATTCTAAGTCTAACATCGACCAACTTGCGCTATATATATATATAGACACACCTTATTCAGGCTCAAGCTGAGGAAAACTACTTTGGGCAAAAAAGCTACTTCCCTAAGAATCAGCCAGGAAACCACAAGTTAAACTAGATACTTCACTATCTACATCTAATTAACCCTTCTAACTAACTTGAAAAAATAACTATTCATAAACCCCCTTCTTGTATTCTAAGTCTAACAATCTCTTACAAGTTAATCTACACACTCAATGGCACCAACTTGAGCTTTTAAAATAGTTTGTTTATGACTTGGTTTCAAAGCCTCCTTGATTAAGTGGTTTAGCATTCAATCCTTGTCACCTCCATTATCCAAATTTAAAAGTTGAATTTCACAAGGTAAGGTGGGTTTGCGCATTATCCACACTTCAAGACCAAACAGTTCTTGCATGAGCAAGTGTGCTACAGATGTAATAAAAGAACCATACTTAGATCTGATTCAAGTGACAAAATAACATCAAAAGTCAAAACAAGATGAAGACCACAAAAAGAAGCTGACTAAATGGCATAACCTCAAATCCTAACTTTGGCCAACATAACTACAAAAATCCAAATAGATTCACTGAATTCCTTAGCCAATACAACGCCAACCATTGTATAATCTTTCACAATGGCATCCTTCTGCCTAACCTCGTACAGACAACAATCCATGGTGTAAAATGACCAACCAATGGTTATAAACACAAGTTTCATCCATGGTTATAAACAGTAACTACTTAAGACATGCATTTAATTCCTTTTGGAAAACCTAATCACATTAAACCTCATCGATTGCCTAGAAAATTCAGTTCCAGACAATGATTTAAGGCCAATTTTAGAAGCTACAATTTTTAGCTTCTTAGAAAAGAATTTGAAAAAGGCTTTTATGTTTGACTCATCTAAAGTGAGGGGTTGCACACTTGCACTTCAGAATGCAAAATGCAGGTCATAACCATTGATGAAACTTGTGTTAAGATTGTAATTGTAATTGTAATAAAATACATACACATGTATGACAATCTATTTAGCTGCTAAAATCACAACCATTTCAATTACAATCAATTGTTATAAGTCCACACTTTTAACCTCTAAAGCAAAGTAGTAAATCACAACATGAACAACAAAGCAGTGCGGGCCAGTACTAGGAGAGCGTCGGGATCCCAGGTCGCATGGCTATCACAGGTGTCATGGCGAGATCACAGTAAATCATGCCCTATTGCACCAGGGTTGATGCCAGACCTTCCAAAATGACGTCGACAAGTATGTTTTGGGGGCATTTGAGGGTTTTCTCCTCCCATCTCTCTTTTGAGGGTTTCTAAATCCATTCTCTCTCTCACGAGACCCTCTCCCTCACCCCTAACCTGCACACAGCTCTCTCTTCCCTCTCTTCCCATGCTCCCTCAAGCTTTGGCATCTTCTCCATCAAGGACACTCCATGGTAAAATCTCGTCTACGACGCAATCCTCAGCAGCGCAAACCAAATTTTGGGGTCGGCCATGATTCAGGAATGGATTGACTGTCATGCTCTAAAGTGCCCCCCTCACATTAGCAGAGCCAAATCCATTTTGGGTTTCTTATTTAAAAACAAAATAGCTTGCATAATTATTATGAATTTTGTAAAAATATCTTTTAACTAAGTGTTTTTTCTTTCATAAATCAAGGCCCAAAGCTTTTATGTTGTCAATCATTATGGACCTCATTGTTACAAACAAGCCAGATAAAATTTCTTTCACAACATTGAACATGACAAGCTACCTCATGCAACCTCCCATTATCTGGCACTAAAAAAGAAACTTGAAGTATCTTGCCCTTTTGTACCAGTTCCATGAATGACACGTCTACAATGGGTTTCTTAAATATATATGGGTTAGGAATACTCCTTGAACTCCCATTAATATATGTCTTTTGCGTATTAAAAAAATATGGCTTTCTTAAATGGGCAATTATAATATAAATTCATTTCACATGACATCATACTCACTATTCATCAAACACAGCACCAGTTTCTCAATACCAAATTCTAAAATATGAGCAACAAAGTGAATGAATCAATCTTTAGAAATAAACAATTTAGTCTTGAAAACTTTGGAGATATAAATAATTTCAGTATTTTCTTCTCTTTTTCTTTTTTCTGGTAGATTATCATGAATAAATGTTCAAACTTTCCTACATTATTTTTAATCGCCACTGTGAATCCTTTATTTTATGATGTAGCAGACCTTATCAAGCTAATTTTTATCCACACTATTTGGCGTAAATAAACCATAATGCAAGAGTCATCAAAATAACATCCAGATATACAGTTACCAGCCAAAAAAAATGGATTCGCTAAACAGCTTGTTGAAATACGTTAAGCATAAACTTATTGACACTCAAAGAGAACAATCCAATAATAACAATAGGCAAATAATTACCATAATAAAATAGAACTCACCCTCCTGTCATTCTTTGCATGGGACTGCCGAAGAAAAAATCGATGACAAAAAATAATTGCTGTGGCAATAGTAACCTGAGGTCTGCAACATAATTATAACAATATCAACACCAGGATAAATGAAGCTAAAAGTCTTAGTTGCCATTTATTATTAATTTTAGTATGATAAAAGTGATAAATAAATGTTTTCCCTTCTGTGGCAGAAAAATCTTATCTTATAAATATATAAACACATAAGATGTCAAGATACTTTGGATGAACTTCTACAAGGAAACATATCAAAGCTAACACAATCTTACCCCCTGTACAATATGTAGAACATTTTGCCACTGGAAGCACATTTATATCTAGGCCTGAGCAGGGGTCCAGTTTGGTTGGGTTCGGGTCCAAAAGACTTTATCCAATCGTACCCAATAAAACAAAAATACAAGCCAAATCCAACAATGAAAATCATTGGGTAGTACAGGTTTGGGTTTTTGAGGGTTCGGGTTTTAGACTAGTGTTTTCAGGTTGTACACTAAAATGAGAACTTTAATTGCCATAAAAAAATTCAGAAATTACTACTACAATTAAAAAAAAGGTTATTGAGTGGACAGAAAATGAAAGGTGAGAATTAGAAGGATCAAACAATGGGGAAAAGAATTATTTGCTCTTTTTACTCATTTGATTGGACAGAAAAGGATTAATGTTTTCACAGCAATCGTTCTCTTTTTTTTTTTTGTCTCTTCTCTTCTTCGGGTTTTGATAGTCACAGAACCTTCCTTGCTTTGTCGGTATTTTGGAGAGCTATGCAGAAGAGCCCCTCCCTTCCAATCAGACCCTACAAACTAGACAAAGAGTAAATTGAGTGGAAAAAGGAACCTACACGCCAGAGGAGAAACAAATCTACACATCATGATTTCGTTTCTTTCAGGTTGACAAAGAAGAAGAGGAGAGAGCGGCATGCAGAAGAAGCACTCAGAAGTTTGTGAATGGAGGAGAGAGTGGCACAAGAAAATGTTTAGGGTTGTCACTTACTTGGTGTAAGAAATGGGATGGGTTAGCAGGGATCTATAAAATTAATAGGCTTTAAAATGAATGTTTATTGGAATGGGTTTGGTTAACTCAAAAAAAAAAAAAATTGTAGAATCATAACTTACCAATATTACCAGTTCTTACCGGATTTCAACCACCCACCCACAATCGGCCAAAAATACCCAACCACTACATGGATTTTTATTTTTTTTTGGTTTCAGGTTTTTTATCAGCCCCATTTATATCAGTTGAATAGGCAGGAATCCAAGTATACTTGCAATAAATCACTCGCCTTAAATGGGAAAATTTGTGAAAAATAAAACGAGCTATCACAGTAATGACAGTTCAGTGAGGCTACCAATAAAAATACTCACACTTTAAGCCTCATGCCTAGGTCTTGCAGAAATGTACAGTATGATTTGCGTAGGTAAGTTTCTTTTTTCAAATCTACACCATCTTGTTTTGATGGTGAATTTTCTTCAATCTCCTTCCTAGAAAAGTACCATCTTGAGCCATCCTCTGGCTTCTCTTGGGAGTATCTTTGAGAAACACCTTGATGTGTTCCATGATGAGAGACATCACCATGCAACAATCCAGCCATGAGGTTGAAAGCTGATTAAACTTACTTTCGATATATATATCTGAATAATTTCACAATGTAATGATCACGTCAACAAATATCCAACTGTAGCCTGCCCATTAAATACAATAATGAGAAAGAAGGAAGTAAAACACTTACAATAACCCCTAACAATATCAACAAAACATGACAATGAATCACCCCCTTCAATTGTTTTCACTTTTATCACAATTATCAGTATCTGAAATAAATAATCGACTCCAATCAAGATTCCATAACTCTACGAAAGCGGCCACAAATATCGTACCCTTTTATATCATCATCACCGACATTAACGCCTACTAAGTCCCCACATTCAATATTCTTAACACTAAGATATCTACATGTATACGCATATATTAACAAACATCGCATCGGCATTCAGAACCAGAAATTCAGCATCAATAGATAACCCGTACCGAATGCCTCTTTAAAAGTAGCTCAATTCATCGCTACTTAAATTATCCACTATCAAAAATTAAACAAAACATGCTAATTTTCCGCTGCACGCTAATACTTTACAGGTTGCATAATAATTCGGAAGAAGAAGTTTACAAACTCGGTTCGCTGAAAATAAGACAAAACCTAAAAGGGGTAAAGGGAACACTATTTTATTTATCGAAAACAAAATTTAAAAAAAAAATGTATTGCAAGCTAAAAATTACATAACCCAGAGGCGTTCAACTAAGGGGAAGAACGAAAAGATTGAGAATTTAAAGTTTACCTGTAGTAAAAGAAAAGGAGAAGTTCAATTTCAGTGTCAGAGAAGAATTCGATGAGAACGACGCGAACTCGAAAGCTCCCTTTACCAGCGCGTTGAGAGAGAGAGAGAGAGAGAGAGAGAGAGAGAGAGAGAGAGTTTGGTAGTGTGTACGAGAGGGAGCGAGGAACAAGAAAAAGAAGCAGAAAGAGGATATTTTAGGATTTTTGAGATTAGGGTTTACAGTGGCAAGGAAGAGAGAAGACACACACTACGCCGTACCAGCGCAGCAGCAACAACCATATAGCCCAACCCTGATATTTTTCTTCCTCTTTTTTGTTATTTTTTATTTTAAGTTTTTAACTATTATATTTTTATTTTAAAGATATATATCGAGGTATATATTGATAACGATGATATTGTATATGGTATATGATATAGGATAGGATATATTATTATTATTATTATTATTATTATTATTATTATTATTATTATTATATAAGTGTATTTTAAATATTACCATCCTGCCACAGTAAAAACAATATTTTAAATCTATATAGGTATTAATCTACGATGATGTAATTATAGTTAAATTATTTTTCAGAATAAATAAAAAATTATTTTAAATAAATGTAGGTATTAGTTTACGGTGATACTTAACAAAAACAAAAGTTTACGATGGTGTAATTATAGCTAAATTATTTTCCATAAAAAGTTATAATTAAACTATTTATAATCAACATATATATAGTAAGTCACATGATAAAATTAAATTTTAATATCAAATTAACATAATAAAATTATATGATATCTAAATCTAAATTAACTTTAAAATTATATGTTAATTAAAAAACTAAATCTGGAATGTAGTCACAACTAAATTATCTTTCTTGAAAAATAAAACATCTTTATGTTTAAAATAATAGTAAAAATTTAAAAGAATTTTTTTTCGATTTATTTCAACCCAATTTGGTTGTTCAAACCCTCACAAGATGCATTTACAATGGTTATGTAGAAGTTTGGTGGGTATCCATAAGTTAAAAACATGAAAAACATGAGTTCATGTAATCGATTACAAGCTCACCATAATTGATTACCCACGTATCAGTTAATCAGGTATGAATTTATGTCTCTGGTAATCGATTACCAACAGATATAATTGATTACACACGAGAGCATACAACATTTCCTACACAATTTGCTCTCTGATAATCGATTACCCAACATGTGTAATCAATTACACCCGAGAGCAAAAGGTCATTTCCAATGCAATGCATGCACAATTCACACTCATACTAATCATACAATGCATTAAGGATGCAAATTGTAATACCTGGACATAATGCATCAATGCAATCTATATGGGACCATCCATGGTCAACCACATCAAGATATCAACACAAATCCATATCATCATCATATACATGATTTCAAATATCCAAACATAATCTAGACTTTCAGTGAAGTCACCAACTACCTAAATCCATTATACAATATATATAACATCATCAAAATAGAACTATGTACAATATGTGTTAGCCAAGGCCTCAACGCTCAAGAGGGGGGTGAATTGAGTGTTTCAAATTTTCGCGCGGAATCCCCTTGGAAATGGTTAGTAATATACAAATGATGCAATAATGAAGATACAATAACTTTTATACACATATCACACTATAAGACACTTGATGTGTACTGGTAATATAAAGCTTAGAGTGTGATAAACAAGCAAATTATTAGTTTGAGCAATTTATCAAACAGTTGGAGTGCACAGGTTTATTACTCAATAATGTAATGCTTCCTATAAACATTTAGCTCATTTAAGTTATCAAACACCTTGTGTGAATGTGAGAAGTAATAGCAATCAAGTATTCATCACACAAGACTTAATAGGAAACAATGTATTAGATATTTGGTAAGTTATAGCAAGTTCCAACTTTGAAGATCTTCACCAAATATTGATTAAAGCAAATTATCAAACACTTAGCATGCAGAGTTAGTTCTCTACTTGAACAACAACTTTGATTCACATATTCAGCTCAAGCATTTCAACAATCAGTTTATATGCACAATTGCATAAAGAGTTCAAGGTAGAGAGAAATGCAAACCAAATTTAACGAGTTCCACCAACCCAGTGTACGTCTCGCCTTCAAGCAACCCACTTGAAGGATTCCACTATTGAAGATTTGAGATACAAGCTTTGAGCAATTGCAGCTTCCTAGTGTCCCACACTCAAGAACTCAATCCTCACAAGCAAAGGGCAGCCCACCCAATCTCACAATCTCTCAATACCCAAAGGTTGAACCCCAACCTTTGTGACCACTCAACCTAGAGTGAACAACCACTTAACCTAGAGTGAATAACTTGTGTTTGGTGTTTGTGTTTACAATCAATACACTCTCTCAATAGAGTAGATACACAAATGAAAGCTCTCACCAATTTTAACTCTCAACAAGAGAGGATATGCAAATTGAAACTCACAATCTAACAACTCTTAAGCAATATGCAAGTTTAGAATCAAGAGTTGCAGAATATACAAGAGAAAGACTTAAATAAAAGACCTCTAGATGAAGAATGTTAATGCCTTGTGTTGTGCCTTGGTCTCCCCTCTCATGTCTCCTTTCTCTTGCTTGAATCCATGCTTTATTTATAGCCATTTTTAGGGTTTCCAGCCGTTGCACATTGTCTCCAACGGTTACCTTAGCATGGGCATAAAGTGGGAGTGAAGAAATGAGCTGGAGTTCCACTTAAAAGCATTTTCCCACGTTCTGACACTATGGTAATCGATTAGCCTTCGAGCTGTAATCGATTAGCTTTTGAAATCTTCAGTATTATGTAGCAGGTAATCGATTAGCATTTCTACTGTAATCGATTAGCTATGAAACAGAACCATTCTAATCGATTATTCCTTGCCTTGTAATCGATTATGATTGATACCTGATGCTCTTAATTTGTGTCTCGCAGCATGGTAATCGATTAGGTACTTGTGTAATCGATTATGGACAAAACAGAAGCTCAGTAATCGATTAGATTCTCTCTTGTAATCGATTATTCCAAATACCTGATGCTCAGTCTTCAACCTTTTCAATTGGTAATCGATTAGCCTTTTATATGTAATCGATTATGTTCATTCCAGAACCTATGTAATCGATTGTCCTTCTTATTGTAATCGATTGTACCATAAACAGAGTTATGGTAATCGATTATTCCAGTGTGGTAATCGATTAGTACATGTACCTGATACAATTCTTCAAGGTTTTTGATATGTTCTTGATATGTATTGACCCATGGCTTATTCCTTTGATCCTCATGCTTGTTTCCTTGATTCTTCTTCAACTTATGAGCTTGTTCTTCATGATTTAGTTTATGTCATCAACTTGTCTTCCATAGCTCATGTTTCTTTAACTCTTTGTGAGGCATCTTTATCTTTTCATTCTTGGCCATTGTCTTTGTGCTTGAACCTTCTTGTTTCTGAACCTTTGTCATTCCATCATCATCATGAATACTTTGTCATTCATCAAAACTACTTTGCATACTTACATATGCAACTTCATTCTCCCCCTTTTTGATGATGACAATTAATGTTCCATATGGCTTGTATTCATGTGTTGCAAATTCATCATATTGGCTTCATGGTAATATCCTTTCTTCCTTTAGAAGTCTTTGCCTTAGTCTTCACATTTGTCATTATCAAAACCTGTTTCAACATTTAAACACATTCTCCCCCTTTTTGATGATGACAACCAATGTTCATCTCGTGGGGTGTTAGTTTCACAGAATAATGACAATCAATGTTTATATGTACTCTCCCCCTATATGATGTAATGAATGCTAGTTAAGAGTTATCCTCCCCCTTAATCTTGTAACTTATGCCAATTGTTTTAAAACATATCAAATGATAGGAACATGATATCTCTCCCCTTTTTAGCATAAATGGCATCCTATTCTTTTTACTGATCCTTCCACTAATCTCTCCCCCTTTGGCATCATCAAAAAGATTATCACCTTAATATATTCTATGCCATCAACATATAAACTCATGTATTTGAATAAGAGAGATTAAGCATTTCATAAGAGAGATTTCAAATCAAATCTCATAACATGATCAAAGATAAATACCATTTTAGTGCATCTAGAGTCAATAAGCAATCACATAATTTATTCATCAAGTAAGCATATGATTGACTGCTAACTTATTCTAATCATGTACTGAGTATCATTTTCAAAAATGTCACATGATTCTTTCACATATCATTTCAAGTAAGCACATAGTTTTCTCCTATTTTGGCATCATCAAATGCACAAGAATAATTTTCCAAGTGAACATATAGGAGAATAGAGGTAACATTGTAAGCATAAGTGCCATGAGCATAGTCATAAAGAGGTGAAATCAAGGATAATCATTCATATGTATGCTCCCCCTTACTATTGTAATTGATACCACTTGTAAACAATATACCACTTAATAACATGTGAAATTGTGATACCAATTTGATCAAGTCTAATACCACTTGTGAGTCAATTCAGTCAAGTCTGATACCATTTGTTTACTTGTTAAGCATATGATCTCCTCTTTAATAGATACCACTTATTGAAACAATAAATACCATAATATGAATAAATACCACTCAAAGGTTAGATACCATTGCATATAACAATCCACTTGTTAATCATTTCATTAATATGGCTTGATGCATTTCTAGGTATCAGAGCAGTAATATAGAAGGATTTTCAACAATGTATGCTTATATCTAGGTATCAGAGCAGGGATGAAGTGATATATGTAGCTTGTGAGATTCGTTATTCATACCACTTGTTAATAAACATAATTCATATGATTTAGAGCATAGTGGTAGCATAGGCAATGGTAATAATCTTTCATTTTTAATGGATATCACTAGTCGATACAATATCACTTATGTCTAGGTATCCAAGCAAAGATGGAGTCATTAATACAATTTGTTATCCTACTCATGCATCTAGAACATACGCCAATATATTCACTCTTTTCCATATGACTTTTGTATCTCAAATAATCTCTTCTTATCTTATGCCTATGATGTTACATATAGGTCTAGTCAAGCATTCACATATGGCATTTATCAAATATGTAGGAGAAAGCATTTTGCATAGATAATTAGTAACGCATATAGATAAGTCACAAAAGCATATCATGGTCATCGTGTGTAATGCAAGTCATACTCTCATCTATGTCATACCATTTGTTATCTAGATGTTATGCATGATACCACTTGATGGATTTGCTAATTTAAGCTCTTGATATCAATTACTAACATTTAAGCATTCAACACAAGATTTTTAGCAATCATCATTGTTCATAATGTTATTCAAAAATTCTTTTCAATCTCAATGATGCATATTTTTCAAACTTCTTTTCACAGTCAAGATCATGCATCATCAAACATACGACATAGTAAGAATTATAATGTTGATCGAGATAGATACCACTTGTACATACATGGTATATGATCATAGCATGCATTATTACTTATCATATCATGCATTGTTTCTTAACATATCATCATGTTCATGCCTGTGATGTTACAATCATGAAGTTAAAATCTAGGCAATCACTTGATGTAACATACATGCTTTCTCTCTAGGAATATAATTGCATAGATTGTCAAAGCATAGATACCACTTGTACACGCAATATATGTATTTATTATCAAGGCATAGTGATAAGCACATAATCAAGATTATGTCCTCATAATCTCTTCCTCTTACTAATAGAATTCATACCATTGTTAAAGGAAGATGTTTGTTATTTAGATACCACTAGTTAAACAACACATAAATGATACATCATCAAGAATTCATATTCAATCAAAAATTCATGCATCATTAAGAATCAATAATAACCAAGAATTCATGATATATCACCAAGAGTTCATGTATCATCAAGGGTTTAAACATTATCAAAGATTCATACGTGTTTGTGCATAATCATCTTTAATCTCAAGATTTTCATGTACCATGTTATTCAAGCAATCATTCATCAAACTCATCATCAATCATTACTAATCATCAATTACTATATACATATACATCATTGATTCTAAGGATTTCATGAGTTTAAGGGGTCCTAAGATTATTTTTTCATCCATCTCAAGATTTCATATTATTCATGCTCAATCATATATCAAATTAAAGTTAGATTTCCACACATCAAGATTCATCAAGAATGAGTGTTAACATTGATTATATGATAGTTGCTTGCACCTTTTGTTGTACCACTTTTAGTGTTGTCCATTGGATTTTGTCAGTGCAATCCATCTTGTGTGAGTCACATTAAAGCTTCTTGTCCATTTCCTTGTTTTGAATGGTTCCCTTTTAGATGTATGATGAGTCATCATAATCTTGGCTTGCTCTATTCTTCTTCTTTGTCTTTTGGAATGGAGATTGAGATAATTGATATCTCCTTAGGCCATGAGTTTTGGTCATCCATCAATGAGAAGTTGTTGCTTTGAAGTTTGCCTACAAGATTTCAAAGATTTAAGGTACCCTTTGAGAGTTGGGTCCTTCCTTGTTAGTTTGGGATTTCAAGATTATTTTGGAATCCATACCTTTCTTGTACACTTTTGACGGGATTTCTTTATAAAACAACTAGAAGATATATGACCATACATTCCACAATAAAAACATGTTGTATCCAAAGAATAAGTCATAGTAGAATTGTAATGGTTCCTATTATGTTCTTTCCTTTTAAAACAATTTGACATAGAGTCCTCTTTTCTTTCATGGTTTGTGCATCTTAGAGAGGATTTGGATTTTTCTTTGTATGATGTACAATGGTTCTTGTAATGACCTATTTTTCTTCTATCAAGTGTATGCCTTTGATCTTTAATAGGTGCACTTAGATTCTTTTGACTACTTGTAAGCTTGCTAAGTGCTTCTTTTAGTTCTTTATTCTCATTTTCAAGAAGCATACATTTATCAATAAGCATACAATCCTCATAATAATCATTACAAGTCCTAGGAGATACATTTGAAGCTATTAACTCATCATTTTGAACTCTAAGATTTTCTTTTTCTATATGAACATCATGCAATTCTTTTTCAAGAGTCAAAATGGTTTGTTTTGAGCATGCATATTTCTTTGATAGTAAGACAAATTTTTCATGCAACTCTTCAAAAGCTTCTAACAATTCATCTTTATCAATTTCATCATCATTATCATCACTAGAAGCATTTAAAGAGCATACCTCGTCATCTTGGGAGAGCTTTGTCATTAGGCATGCAAGTTCTTCTTCCGATTCATTGATTTCTTCTTTCAAACTTATTATGAAGCCTTCATCTTGGCTAGAAATGGTACTAATCCTTGCATCTTTATCATCATTAGTATTCTCATAAATTGTTTCAAGAGTTTCCCATATTTCTTTGGCATTATCACAAATAATAACTCTAGAAACATCATTAGGTTCTAATGCTAATGTGATAAGAATTTTAGCTTTTAAATTAAATTGTACCTTTCTTTCTTCTTCCTTAGTCCATAAGTTCATGGGCTTCAAATACTCTATATTATCAACAATGTATTTGGGAATGAAAGGACCAAATTGAATAGCATTCCATACCTTGAGATCATAGGCTTGGATAAAGATTTTCATCCTTTCTTTCCAAATAGCATAGTTTTTGCCATTTAAGATTGGAGGTCTATTTAGTGTGCCATTTTCAGAAAATGCATCATATGAAGTGGAGGCCATCTTGATCTCCTGCAGCTGTTAAGCCTTGTGGCAAGAGTCAAGCTCTGATATGTACTCTCCCCCTATATGATGTAATGAATGTTAAGCTCATAAGTTGAAGAAGAATCAAGGAAACAAGCATGAGGATCAAAGGAATAAGCCATGGGTCAATACATATCAAGAACATATCAAAAACCTTGAAGAATTGTATCAGGTACATGTACTAATCGATTACCACACTGGAATAATCGATTACCATAACTTTGTTTATGGTACAATCGATTACAATAAGAAGGACAATCGATTACATAGGTTCTGGAATGAACATAATCGATTACATATAAAAGGCTAATCGATTACCAATTGAAAAGGTTGAAGACTGAGCATCAGGTATTTGGAATAATCGATTACAAGAGAGAATCTAATCGATTACTGAGCTTCTGTTTTGTCCATAATCGATTACACAAGTACCTAATCGATTACCATGCTGCGAGACACAAATTAAGAGCATCAGGTATCAATCATAATCGATTACAAGGCAAGGAATAATCGATTAGAATGGTTCTGTTTCATAGCTAATCGATTACAGTAGAAATGCTAATCGATTACCTGCTACATAATACTGAAGATTTCAAAAGCTAATCGATTACAGCTCGAAGGCTAATCGATTACCATAGTGTCAGAACGTGGGAAAATGCTTTTAAGTGGAACTCCAGCTCATTTCTTCACTCCCACTTTATGCCCATGCTAAGGTAACCGTTGGAGACAATGTGCAACGGCTGGAAACCCTAAAAATGGCTATAAATAAAGCATGGATTCAAGCAAGAGAAAGAAGACATGAGAGGGGAGACCAAGGCACAACACAAGGCATTAACATTCTTCATCTAGAGGTCTTTTATTTAAGTCTTTCTCTTGTATATTCTGCAACTCTTGATTCTAAACTTGCATATTGCTTAAGAGTTGTTAGATTGTGAGTTTCAATTTGCATATCCTCTCTTGTTGAGAGTTAAAATTGGTGAGAGCTTTCATTTGTGTATCTACTCTATTGAGAGAGTGTATTGATTGTAAACACAAACACCAAACACAAGTTATTCACTCTAGGTTGAGTGGTTGTTCACTCTAGGTTGAGTGGTCACAAAGGTTGGGGTTCAACCTTTGGGTATTGAGAGATTGTGAGATTGGGTGGGCTGCCCTTTGCTTGGTAGTTCCCTTGTTTCTTGGCATAGCAAGAAACAAGCAAGTGTTGCATTGTCAACAGCTGAGGCAGAATATGTAGCAGCTGGTAGTTGTTGTGCTCAAATTCTTTGGATGAGACAACAACTTCTTGATTTTGGTATTTCCTTGAACAAAGTTCCCATTAAGTGTGATAATACAAGTGCCATTAACATCTCCAAGAATCCGGTAATGCACTCTAGAACCAAACACATTGAGATTAGGCATCACTTTATTAGAGATCATGTGTTAAAAGGGGATTGTGTACTTGAACATGTAGAAACTTCTAAGCAACTAGCTGATATTTTCACAAAACCCTTGGCTAGAGAGCAATTCATTCACATAAGAAGAGAATTAGGCACTCTTGACATGTCCAATTGTGTTTAAATATTTTGTTGAATGGCATAATGCATGATATACATCACATTTCATGTTTGGAACCTTGCTGTTTGATATATTTGAAGTTTTTGACTCCGTAATCGATTACATTGTTAATCCCAATCGATTACTAAGCTTCTGTTTCTGAGCTAATCGATTAGAGATCACCCATAATCGATTACAATCACTCTGTTTCAAATATAATCGATTATCCATGATCCATAATCGATTATTAAACGTCTGTTTCCAGTTCAAAACGTTTCCTCTTCTTCATAATCGATTACCTCATTGCCCCAATCGATTAGGACGATTCTGTTTCTAAACTAATCGATTACCATAAGCCTCTAATCGATTACCCTCTGCACAAAACGTTTGAAATTCCCCAGAAACAGTGATCTAATCGATTACCACCTGCCATGTAATCGATTACGCTGCGTACTGATGGGTCAAAACTCCAATTTCCTAGGCTCACTCGAAACTCTCCCTCTCTTAACTCACTTCACTCCTCCCTAAACTCTCTTTCCTCCTTCCTAAACCTAATTTTTAACTATAAATAACCCCTCATTCACCTTCTCATCTCACACTACCTCCTCTCTTCCAACTCTCTCAAAACTCTCCAACACTCATCCTTCTTCATCTCCTCTTTTAGCATTTTTCACCATGTCTTCCTCAAGGAATGTCAAGAGAGCTAGGTCCTCTGCTGCCCAAGTTCATAATCCCCTTGACTTCTCAAGGTTTTTCTCTTCTCCTAGAGACCTTCAGAATTTTGTGAAAAATTTTTCTGAAAAGGAGATTATGACTCCTCACTACACCATTGCTGAAACCTTTGACAACCCAAGCCTTACCTTCACCCAAAGCCTCAACCACTACAACCTCTTCCCTTTCCTATCCCTCAAAGAAGAAGAATACTATCCTGAGCTCATGAGAGTATTCTACTGCAACCTCCGCCTTGTCAATGGGATGGTTGAATCCAAGGTGAAAAACACCACCATCAAACTCTCTAATGCCCAGTTTGCAGAGATTTCCAAACTGCCCCTCAACAATGCTGAATTTGATGGAGGCGAACCCGAGGATGAATGGGGCTTCAATGCTCTTACTGCTCGCCAATCTTTATGGAAAGCTGACCGTCCAAGGAGCAACCACAAATTAGTTGGCCACTTGACCATGAACAACCGCCTGCTCCACTTCTTCTTGGTCAAGATGATTGTTCCCCGTGGTGGGAACTATACTCTAGTTGAAGAGGATGATGTCCTCTTAATGTGGGCCATGCTGAACCTCAAAGAGATCAACTGGGTGCAGTTGATCAAGTTCCACATGCGCCATGCCAAGGACCAACAAAAGCTCCCTTATGGTATTCTCCTCACCAAAATTTTCAAATTCTGTGGAGTAGATTTGGCAGGGGAACTATCTGAGAAAGTGCCCCCTAGAGCTTGCATTGGCACCCATCACCTCACCAAAATGGGTCTTGTTTTCACCAATGGAGCATGGTACTCACGCATGGAGGGCGTTTATGCCAACATTCCCTTCGAAGCTCCTGCTGAAGAAGCACCTGCTCCTCCTCCTTCTCCACCTCAACCACAAGCTGCAGCCTCTTCATCTGCCCCACAAGCTGACCCTTTTGCATCCCTCTATGCCCATCTTGATCGCCGCTTCGATCGTCTTGAGAACTCCCTCCAAGAGTTTTCCATGACCGAGCAGCAACATTTTGAGATGATGCAGCAGCGCTATGAGGAGCTGGCTCATCAAATTTCAGAAATCCGCTTCTTCAACCCGGATAATTAGATCTTTTATGTTTTGTTGTTGGTTTCTGTTCTGCTTTTTGAATAAATTTTAATTCTTGTATTTCCCTTTATTTTAATTCAATAAAAGTACTTTATTTGAGTTTATATAATTTCTCTTTACCACTCTATTTATTTTTGATGATTACAAAGGGGGAGAAGAATAGATGTTCATATGTTGGAAAATGCTCTGATACCAATATGAGCCAGCCAAGGCTATACCACCAAAAGTTATACAATGTGTGTGATACACACACAAAGCCTCCAACTCATGTTTGGTGACTTCTCACCAATTTACCATCACGATCCAAACCCACTGAAAAGATAACCACATAATAGGGGTGAACATATTATATATTAAATAACAGCTATTGAATCGGATTTTAACCTATCCAATTCTACATCATACATCAGTATATCATTATTCTAATCACCAATTTATCATCGCGATCCAAACCCACTGAAAAGATAACCACATAATAGGGGTGAACATATTGTATATTAAATAACAGCTATTGAATTGGATTTTAACATATCCAATTCTACATCATACATCAGTATATCATTATTATAATCATAAATCACTGTCATCTATCATAATTCACATCCCAATATATATTTCATATATCAATCATAACACATAAGCTATCCAAAGCTTTAACATACTCAAATACTATATGTCAATGCATATGCATGCGAATCTGACTAACACAAATGGGATTCAACTACAGATTTCATATCGGCCTTATTTCTTTAGCCTTTCCCCCGTGATACCGATCACTCAGTGACGTCTCGAGACTTAACTCTAGTTTCATTGGTAATCACGAGCTCTCACAGAACCTAGCCTAAGAATCTATAGGATTGAAATCACCATTATAAGGTTCTTGACCTTCCCCGGGTAACCCTTTCCATCGATGCTATATTATGTCATTCAAACATTATTTTATCATTTCAATTCCTCATTTAAGCTATCCAAAGCCTAACTAGTGCAATCAAATGCATCAAACATTATAATTTCCTTAAATTAGCAACCAAGCTAAAGTTTAAGTTTTTGTCATAGCAATCCAATGCCACACAATGCAATAAAACATCACACCACATCATATGAAAGGATCAAACTTATCAAAAACTCATCAAATCTCATAATAACACAACAAAAATAGGTACAATGCCAAACAAATATTAATCAAACAATTCACATTATCATTAATAATATCAAATTCTCATAAATATCATTATCCAGTCAATTATGAACATGCAAATATACTCATATCCGTCCATAATCTATACATTTAAAATATAAATGTTCTCCCTACCTATAATTTGACGATTCCAGAAATTCTCAAAACTTTTCGATCACCAACACGAAACCTCAATAATTCCTAAAACTATCAATATTTATTTTTAATATCTAGACATTACCATAAACACATTTTTTGAAGTTAAATCGAGGCATTGGGTTTTTGAAACTCACTAGAACAAAAGGAAAATCAAAACCCCAAAGTGCCAAGGCTGCCCAACAATGTAAAATTACTTCTAAACCACCTAAAGTCACGGGGACAACATTGTAAATACCTAAATTTGCGGAATTGGAAGCAAGAAAGTAAGAGGTACCTTTGGAGCTTACTGAAACGAAGGAAATCAAGAAATCCCCCGAACCAAGAAAACAGCTCTAAACAACTCTAAATTCACGAAATTGAAGAAATTACGAAGTGGGGTTTAAAGTTCTAACAAAACCCGAGAGTGGGGTTATGGAGCTCACCTTACAAATTGGAAAATTAAAGAAATCCAAGCTTTTACAATGGCTACCACGAGAAGAGGAAGAGAAATGACACATAAATCTTGCTTCAATTTGATGAATTAAGAAGTAGAAGAAAGGGAATGCAGTGATGGTGCCGCAGGAGAGAAAAGGAACGAAGTGCCAAGCCTTTCCTTGCATGCACAAGGGAACACGATGAATTGAGAGAGAAAGAATGAAATTGTAAATTGAAAGTTAATGTGAGTAGGGGTATTTTGGTCCATTCACGCGTCTAGTAAATTTTTTAAATCAACCGGGTAACCATGGTAACCTAAAACTTATCCAGGTAAATTCTAAAAATTATCTCAATCGCTTAAAAATAATTTAACACACTTAATTTAATTATTTGGTCAATATAAATTACCTAATAATTAAATTCAAGATGTTAACAAATATATAGTATAATTATTTATACTATAAATATATATATATATATATATATATATAAACACACAATATGTTTTAAAAATTTGGAACGATATTATAGAAATGAGATAATATACATTAATAACTACAAGTGAATTTAAATATAATTAAGTCATCAATAACTATATTGTTTAGAAAAAAGTATAAGAAAATATTTACTCAAATTAATTAATGAAAACGGTAGCCATAATAAGAAGTTTTGTATTATAATAAAAAGATTTGTCACCCACACATCGTACCTATTTATAAAATAAGTAATAACTTATATAAATAATATTTATAATTTATTGATCATGACTAAATTGATGTATTATTTATTTACAATAAATAATTTCTTAACCACATAAATTATTTTAATTTGTTTGAAAATAGATATAATAAATTATTTTTATGAAAAAATTGCATAATATTGAATTAATGATTCTAAAAATTATATTATTAGATAAATTTATCTAAAAATATCAAAATAATTATTTGGTAATATATAAATTAAAATAAGAAATTTTCAAATTTAAAAGTATTTAGGATTTTAAATTATGAATCTCATTTTCACAAATTTTATTATATCATCCCATTAACTTAACATACATATTTATTGGCTCCGCAGCATGCGTTAACAGCTTATAGTAAACATATCGACACTAGTCACCTTTCTAGGTTGGGACTCATGGCTTGTTTGGTTAAAAGTTGGGGTTAAAAAATCCTACAGTCAAACAAAGTTTTGACTATCTCGAACGACGTGAATGATTAATATTAACTTTTAGATTTTTCCATTTTCATGACCTCATTTCCCTAATTGCATACCAAACGAACACTTAGGCCTCCCGCGTGCACTTTTGATTCTTTTCCAGACTGGCGTTTCTTCTTCTTCTTCGAGCCCTTAGCATTAACCATAAGATTAAGATGACCAATATTTTCTTCTGGGATGCTGAACACACTCACCGAAGTACACTTTGCCAACACATTATTCACCTTCTTTGTGCCTAGGTTATCAGTCGTCATTCATCTCTTTCTCGGTTGAAACAAAAAAACAAAAAGAGAAGTGTTAAAAAAATAGTCAAACTGAAGTAGGCATCTTGAAGCCTTGCATCCCCTAAGAGAGTCCTATATCGAATTTTGATGAACTTGGACACACCACCTAAGCCATCAATCACCTTTTGGGACTTCTCTGATAAGTCTAACCTCTTTATGGTATAAGCATTTCCACTCAATAGGAAATGCTCATAGGTCCAGCCAATGTAGAACCTCTTTGAAAAATGGTTCTCCCATAACACTAGTCTTCCTTCCTTTACCACTATCTTCACAAAGGCATTCTTAAAGCTCACCTTGTTCGTCTTGGTAGATTCCGTGTATGATTTAAGGTTCACTATGTTGCTAAGGCAATGTAGGTTCATGAAGCTTGGCCGGCCTCTAGGTTTCCCTCTTCATATAAAACCCTAGCACAATGAAAAAAAAACATTACCGCCATCGAGGTAAACTCGAAGTACTGCTATGGCACTTCAAGAGCCATCACCAAACCTCGGACAATTGGAAGTAATTGGCTAGAGGGAAACGTCATAGAATCTTAGAAATCTCATCTCGAACTCATTGAAGGGGAATTCCATGCCAACCATGGCGAAAACCATCTCGTACATAAACAAATAACAAGATCTAGACATGTGGCAGACCCTATTCATTGTTTGAAGGGAAATTATAGTAAAATCATTCTCATGCTTTTCTCTAGCAACCTTAAAGTTTAGAATCTCGACACAGTCTTTTTTTGGGTGTATATAGAAAGCATACCCAATGGTTTGGCATGAACAGAAAAATATTGGTACTTCACTTTCTCCGTGATCTAGTCTGTACAGTGTGTTATTATATTGGTATTTACAAGGTCCCCTGTGACGGTGTTCCATGGACTTATTCTAGAGTGGCCTTTAGACGCCATGGGAATTATTGTATGTTGGAAGAAAAGAACGGAGTTGTAAAATTCTACATCATTAGCATGATAAAGTTCAGCACTCAATCCGGTATCATTTTCAAAGAAAGAATTATCAGTTAGTCAAGCTTACATTCGCCTATTGAGTCAGATGAAGAAAATTGATCAAAGAGATACCAGACCAATGCCTCCCCAGATAACTGCTTCACTTGGTAGGGTCACTTTGGTAAGGCAGCTAGAAATCCTCTGGTATCTTGGTTTTGGTAAAATCGATGTAGTTTCATTTGTGACACTCATGGCTTTCATCGGGATAACACAGATGACCATGACTATGGCTCAAATAGTATTTCCACTTACTTGTCGTCTGTGTGGTCATCTCTCATATCTTGGTTCTATCTAATTAAAAAGGATAAATGACTAAAAAAGTTTAGAAATGGAGACAGGATAAAATGGTACCTTTAGAGTTGACTCGCATTATTTATTCTATACACACCAGGGAAACAAGCAAATTCACATTGGTAAGATGATATCACTTGAACTGATATCGGAGTAGAGTAACAGTAAAGGTTGAAAGTGAGAAATTTGTATAAGTGATCCTTTATTTATAGTTGAGGGCTAGGGGTGGAGGGGTGCAAAATTGTTCTACGCATTAATGATAAGGTACAGTCGTGTCATTTTGTATATCAAATGACGGCTGTATGGAAACTGAAATGATAGGGTGATTTAGTAAATGCCATGTGTCCTTGACAACATTTGACTATATAAGAGTGGTCACACCACCACAAGAAAAAACCTACACTAGTACCAATTCTCAAAGATAAAATGTCACATCAGTATAGCAAAATTTTCAAAGGCACAGTCATATCAACCCATTGAAGTAACTTTCAAGTCACTTCAACAGGTTGGGAGACAAATGATTTGGGTTGGATACCAACCCAGATTTTTGAATAACATACCCGTGTGTAGCGTAGACATATCTGGTATGTCTTGACATAGAAACCATACAACAATCTGATATGATGTGCACCCATGCAAGACAGTCCTTCATGAAGCCCTTATAGCAAGATCAAATTAATCCAGTGTCGAGTAGAGGTTGTGAGTAAGCTGGGGTATACCAGCCAAAGACTTGCAAAGGTGTCAGGATTGTCTATTTCATGTCAATTTTCCCCATCCTTTATGGAAAAGCACTAACACTAGGTACGACCAAGATGATCCTTGCCTAACCTTTTATAAATACCATTTATTTATTATAGTTAAGGTACGTTCACCAACCCATCGCTCGAGCTCTAATATTGTTTATCCGGTATTGACTTGAGCTTTAAAGTGTCTTTGTAGGTAATACCTTATTTCGCTTCACAAAGTAAAATACTAGTGATTATTGGACTTAATCACATCAATATCTTAAGATCCCAACTAGATTCAAGGATATAATACCAGATTCCCATTGGACCGATATAATATATGAACTTGCATAACCGGTATATATACTAAAGTTTGTCCTCTCATACCAGACAGAACAATATCTATTATACTAACAATGGATTCCCCTAGGGACACCACAATGACACTTCAATTTTAAATCAAAATTACAAAATACATAGCACTTATGAACCCATGATTTATCAACACCCAGACAAATGAGACTACCACTACACCAACTTTCTCAATTAACATATATGTATATTCTTTGAATGATATATTGATTAAATGATAGATGTGAAATTTTGAATTAAATGATAGAACAATTTAAATTAAAGTAAAATCTCAAATTCGTCTCAAACGCATGTATGATTTATAATCCCTAATGCAACTGACTCGATTATCAAGTTGATCCCTACCATTAACTATTGTTGGATGACGTTGGTTAGAGTATCACATGGCACGCTAAATGCCATGTAAGTTGCCATGTGTCAACCACATAGCCATATTTTATGCTGACGTAGACATTTTTAGATCTTCAATGATGAAATACATCAATTTAGTCCTTAATGTAAGAATATTACATTAATTTGGTCTCTAATGTATAGAATAGTACATTAAGTTGTGTGTTTATATGTTGAAACAGGTTATGATAATGACAAACAAGAGCACAAGCATGGATAAAAATTAAAGACTTAAGTACTATGTCAACCATATACAAGAACATAATTTTAATATGTTTGCTACTATGAAATTTGATAAATATCAAGGACATGTGTCAAAGCATTTACAAAGGGCTAAAGTAATTGTAAAATGTTCATCAAAATGCCAAAGGACTAAAGGAATCAAGCCATAAGCAATCACATCTCAAAAAGGGTTAAACAAAGCATGAAAAGTCACCAATCAGCCCTATGAATTGATTCAATGATGGTGTGAATTGATTCACACATGAAGAAATGTCCAGGATTTAGTTTTTGATGCCCTGAATCAATTCAGAGCCCACCTGAATTGATTCATACGTCTGTCACTTGCCAAAATCACATGGAAATCAAGCCTAAATCGATTCATCAAGTTTTTGAATGGATTCACACGTTCTAAATCAGCCTTGAATCTATTCATGCGTTTTGGAAGCTCAAAATTTGCAATTCAGGAAGCTTCGAATCAATTTGAGGAGATTTTGAATCTATTCATGCGTTGGAAAATTGAATTATTTGAAGGCACAGTGCAATGAATCAATTCATGGGAATTCTGAATCTATTCAAATTAAGTTTGAATCTATTCATGCGTTTGAATTATTTGAAGGCATAGTGCAATGAATCAATTCATGGGAATTCCGAATCTATTCAAACTCAAGATGAATTAATTCATACGCTTCATTGGACAGTAAACAAAGGCCTTGAATCAATTCATGAGATTGATGAATCTATTCATGGAGCATGACAACTCAGAAATACACCTAATGAATTAATTTATTTACAAAATGAATATATTCATTTAGTTCAAATTTTGAATTTCAGAAAGTGGACAGCCTTGCATCGTACCACTAATTTTCCACATCGCATTATGAATTCAATCATGGTCCACTAAGTAGACAAACAGGAAATGCTCCATAATTCCACTACGCCAATTATGACTCAAAAAGGAATTAAATAAGAAACGTACCATGCCTCCTGAAGCCTATAAATAGCGAGCAAGGTTGGAGAAGCAAAGAACATCAAGCAGAACAACGAAAATCCTTCTGCCTTCTTCTTCATTTCTCTTAAGCAAGCAGCTCTCTTTAAATTCTTTTATTTGCATATATTTTGAGAGTTAATTAGAGAGAAAATATTTTGAATGCTAAAATTTATATATCCACTCTATTGGAGAGTTACTCTTGTGAAATCATTTACCAAATTCTGAGAGTTTTTAGGTTGGGTTTCAACCTTAGTTATTGAGAGATTGTGAGATTGAGTGGGTTACCCTTTTGCTTGTGAGGATGAAGTTCTTGAGTGTGGGACACTAAGAAGCTATAATTTCTTAAAGCTTTATATCTCAAATCTTCAATAGTGGAATCCTTCAAGTGGTTTGCTTGAAGGCGAGACGTACACCGGTATGGTGGAACTCGTATATCGGTTTGCAATTCTTCCTTCCCTAAACTCCATTATAATTGCTTGCTAATTTAATTGTGCTCTAAATTTGTTTGTGAAAAATCGTTTTAGTTAAAACCTTGATTATATTCTTGTTGAACTTTATTATTGCTCACTAAGTGTTTAATAAATTACTGTGATTAATTTAATTTTATTATTACTTGTTATTATCATCTATTTTATTAATCACTTTATTAATTGCAAAAGAGTTATATTCAAAAGCATTCCAAAGTAAAATTTTTAATACTCAATTCACCTCCCCTCTTGAGTAATTAAGGCCACTTGGTTAACAAGTCGGTCATTGCATCATATTAAAAAATCTATCATATTGGCCCTTAATCGATTGGAATTATATGAAAGAAGTCCTTAATGTATAGTAGTCACACCATATTAATTCATAATTCAAGCTTTTGAAACTAATGGGCATTACTCTTTTTCTCCAACTATCCAATGGCTTCTTAAGACTTGGCAAACCATCATATAAAAACTTTGGAGGTATTTGGAGATCACATTTACCTAAGAACATTAAGTTTTTTCTGTGGCAAGCTTGTTGAGATGCAATTCCATCAAATGAGTTTCATTTAAAATGTCACCTTCGAGTCAATGATACTTGTCTAAGATATGGGATTCACAAGGAAACTCTGCTACATTACCTAACAGATTGTTGTTTCTAGATAATTGAATCACTGTTAAAACTAATACTTGGGCACAATCCTTGTGGGAATGATCTTATATATTACTTTGATAAACAATATACTTATGGAATGACTATTAGTTGTCTTGCCCAGCCATATTCGTAGGTTGCTCTTCAAAGAGTTGTTTCTGAGTTCCTTTTGTGAGGAGGTACACTCGATCTCTGGATCTAGAATGAAGTTGGGATCGGCGCTCCTGGTCCTTCGCATAAAAGTACCTGCAAAACATAGATAAAAACAGACCAAGCGTAACATTTATTTTTATTTAAAAATTTATAAAAGAAATAAATTTTAAAAGAAAAATAAGCTAAAACAAATAGAAAAATGAACTAAATAAAATTAAATTAAAAAGGAAACAAGAAAAATAAAATAAATAAAAATTAAAAATAATAATAATAAAGAAAACCAGTAAAGGTATCTACTCTAAAAACAATCAAAATTGCTGAATATTAAGGGGAGACACAGTCCTCGGTAATGGCGCCAAAAACTTAACAGGCCCGTAAGCGCACGGGTGTGTCACGTAATACAAAGAATATTGTCTCCACGGGGACTGTGTTCTCAAATACTCAATTTTAATTCTAATTATCTAGACAGAACAATCAGAGTTGTTTTGCTCAAAAAATTTAAAAAGAAAATTAAACAAAAACGCAATAGAGAAGTTCATTGAGGGAAAAAGATCAATTAAACACACCTTAGGATCTTAAAGTAGTGAATTTCTCTTTATTGATGTTTAAAGATTTTGTTTGATTTCTTACTATCATATACACTAGGAAATATTTTTTAAAATTATTAGTTTTTTCTTCTCAGAGTTCCACTAAAGTACTTTATTTTTAAAGAACAACGTTTGACTTGAAAACAGAGTCCATTAACGTTTTGTGAAAATTATTAAAGTCCTCAAAAGATTTAGTTACTCTCGTAGTTTTAATCTTAGGTTCAATTACCTAAATTGATTAAAAAGGTTCACTTCTCAGTTTTTCCTAATTATTTAAAATCACCAAAGCTTATCTCCAGATCATTACATTAAGCAATTGAAGAAAGTAATGATTTCATTGATAAATCATAGTAAAAAGAAGTACATCAATACATTACAATTCACCCCCTAAATCCCAAGAAAAGAAATCTAGTGATGCAATCTTCGTGAATCTCTTCCGTTTCTCATTTTGTTTTGCCCTTGAAAATCCTCGAGAAAAGCCTTCCCAAATCTTCCCCCTTGCCTCTACAAAGTGCCTCCGCCTCTAAGAATGCAAAACCCTTGTATCTAGCCCAACTTTTGGAATTTATACATGAAAAAATATGAAAATAGGGTTTACCTGTCAAAACATGATCCACGCCTGTGAAGTGTTCTACCAGGCCCTTGTTCCATTTTCTAATAGCTTGATCCATGACCATGGTTTCATCTACCTGGACCACTACAAATCTTCATTTTTTCTATCTTTTTGGCACGAGATGTTTTGCTATGTAATGTTTTTCAAAACTTGACCACAAATAAGGCCTTCAAACCTAATTTTCCTACAAAACTAGCAAAGAAAGTAGCAAAAGAGGGAAGGACTATCATTTGGTTAAGTCAAGAAATTAAATAAAAATCTCTTATTTACTAACTTAATCTTTACCTCTCAAATGTATTATTGATTAACCAACCAATATCATTTAGGATTACATATTATTTAATTGCATATCAATCGGTTATACACTTAAATAGTTTACTATCACAAGCATCTAAGAAACAAAGAAAATTAATTATCTTTAATCAAAACATTAAGAGAAAAAACTCAAAGCTAACATAAAGAAAAAAATTAAATTTTGTAAGTTGATTAGAAAAGGATTAAGCTTTCATTATAATGATAATCTTAAACAAAGAAAATAAAACCAAATACACATGACTTTGATTATGCAAGTAAATAATAAAGGATGAAGTTAACTTTACTTCATATTGAAAAAGAAGATGAAAGAATATTGATTAAGGAAAGAAGGCAAGTCAAGGAAGAACAAAACCTTAAGAAGCTAAAGCAAAGAAATAAAAATATATTGGACTCTTGGACATGTATTTTATTGTATATCTATTGTGTTCTCCTTACAACTTCAAGTATCAATTTATAGGCAAAGCATTAAAGTATACATTCATATGCTGATCATTGATGCATTTTTTCAACATTGGTGGCTTATGATTACATAAATTTAAAGGAAAACAATGGCAAATGTCATAATTCCATCTTATATGCAAAATCTGACCCTTTAGATGTCATAATTGCACCAAACCTTTAACATGAAAGTTATAACTATTTGTATTATTTAGATTTGGCATAAATATCATGTCATTTGAAAATCTATAGCTCGAGATATGTGTAAATTAGTGAACTGTGTCAATGTCGGTGGGACAGATACTGATTGATTTATTCAAGCTCTATTTCTTCATTATTTTCAGATACATGACGGTCAAATTTTATCATCATAATATAGACCTTTGTTCTAGCTTTTCATGGACTCCAAGATTAGCCCAATTGGATCACTAAAGCTTAAGTTAAAACCTAAACAAGGAAAGACACTCAAGATACAATAAAAATATAAAAATTAGAAAATATATTCATAATACCCCAAGCCGATTTGGATTGAACTGCTCTGATACCACTTTGTAACACCCTCTTATATATACGAAATATATATTCTGGTTGCTTTTAAAAAAAACTTTAGAAAGGTATACAATTTTGTTTATCATTTCTTATCTCGCGTATACAAGAACATATATGTACCTAATTTCCTTTGAATATTGAAAGTAAAAAAAAATGTCTTTCAATATTTGTCCATAATGACCAAATAAATTTATAGAAATCATAAATGATAAAAGATTACAATATTATATCTGAATGATAAGGTTTATCAAAGTTTAACCTTTACCCTGTTACAATTATCCAACTTGATATTGTAATAAGGTAAACTAAAACTAAATTATACCTCTACTACAACTGCAACCAATCATTTCCTAATCCTTGAACCATAGGGTTTTGGAATTCTACTTTTGTCATGTCTCTTTACTTATCCGATTGAGGATGAGGCCACTTTACTATCTTGTAATTACATCTTTTCATCTTGTACTGCTAGCTATATATCATATATCATATATTTTGAACACAAATTCAACTAGAAGGAGTGGGAAACAAAATATAATACTTTAGAGATAAGACATAAGCATAAGGGTTTTCACAAACTAATATAACAATATCAGTCATAATCTCACACAAAATCAATTATAAATATGGGATTTTCATAAACATAACAATTATAATTTCATTCACAACCACTCACATAGAATGTCACGATCACATGAATGTCATACAATGTTTTTAATGCTACTATCTTATTCAGTTTATGCATGTGGGCCCGTAAAATTTTAATTTGCACTGGGTCAACCACTTTACACGGTTCTATAATTTTGGAATAAATATCTTTGTGGTGTATGAACAGCTCAACTGGCATGGAAACACTTAGACTGAGAAGCTTTTTATTGTGAAAGTACCTGACACTAGGGAACGACCCTAAGTCACCTGAAGCACCCTTTCACACCTTCCCTTTCACACCCTCTGATCCCAAGGTTCGCATCTGAACCTCCTCTAATGTATCCTCGATTTTTATAATCCGTCCCCAGACAACATCACATCTTATTTATCTTTATTGAGTAATGATGCATGAACTACTCACTTATTTAATTGGTTAAGACTTTTAGAAACTCAATTAATAAATATTATAATGGTTCACCACATCATTTCAATAAACTGTACATTTTCATAAATTCTCTTCTGAATTTTTGTTATACTGAAATAAATTTAGTACAACTTTCAAATTCAAATCTCACCAAAATTTGAGTTTCTAAGCCTTAAATATCTTAAAATTTTATCATAAAAAATCTGACATATTTACATAATCTTTCTCAAATTGAATACTAACAAGATTGAGCTGAGAAATCTTAATTATATCAAAATATCCTTTAACTATTACATTGAAAAAAATCAAAATAATTTACTTTAAATTCTAATTTACTGAAAGAAATTAATTCTTAAAAAAATACTTAAAACTATAAATTTTTCTTTCATTAAAGAATTAACTATCTCAACTTTTTATAAATTAATTTTCATTAAAGAATATTAGATTTTATTCTAATTATTAAAAGTAAGTTTGATGAAAATAATTTTTTTTTAAAAATAAAAGACTAAAATAATTATAAAATACTTTTTCTTAGAATAAAAACTTAAAGTGTAAGGTAAGAATATTCTTACTGAGTTTTAACTTTCCGTGATGCTTACTGTATGCTCAAACTCCACATTAGAAGATCACTAATCACTCATCGATCACAACCAAATTTGTCAATCACGATTCAATTATCATCACTCACAATCAAATATTGTCGATCACAATTAAATATCACCAATCATAATCAAATTAAATATCATTCATAAATATCATAATTTAAAGTTTAATTGTTATTTAAATTATTAAACTTAATTTCAAGTCCTTATAGTCCATTCCTTGCATAGGTCTATGTAAGTCCATAATAGACCAGTCCTTGCATAGGTTTAGTTTAGTATAGGTCATAATAGTTCAAGTCCTTGCATAGGTGTAGTCCAATTCGTATAGGTTATAAAAGTCCAAGTCCTTAGATAGGTATTTCAGAGTAAGTTACACAAAATACTTAATTTAAAATTTATTCCTATCCCACTCCCCTTACCTTGAATTGCTACTAAAAGTGAGTTCGTTTTGCGCCACCGAGTTCTAGAAATATTAATACCAAGTTATTTTAATATAAACATAAGATGAAAATTAAGATTACTATCTAAAACAGAAATAGTAAATGGTAGTTATGTATAGTAATAATAAATAGTAAATTTTAAATAATTACTATGAATAGTAACAGTAAATCATAAATAATAATGATAAATAGTAAATCGTAAATAGTAACGATAAATTATAAATTATGAATAGTAATATAGATAGTAAATCGTGAATAGTAACGGTTAATAAAAAATCATAAACACTAATAATAAATAGTAATTTACTATTCAAAATAGTAACTTAAAATAATATTATATTCAGTATAATAATAAATTTTTAAAATGATATAAAAATAAACCTAAAAAATATAAAAGAGAGTTATTCTTATCTTATAATTTTGGCAGAATCTTCTTCTATAAAAATTATTTCTGTGTCTTACTCCCACCACTATCTTTCTAACACTACTATATTAAGAAAATTTATTCTGAAATTATGAAATCCTTCTTTCGATCCTTCGGTATTTATTGGCAGAAATTTCACTGTGTATTCCAGTATTTTATTATAAAAATACTATGCAATTTTTGAAATTTTCGTTTCTAGTTATTGTGCAAGTATGAAAATTTCAAAATTGAACAGTAAAATTTCTCGTGAAGACGGCTGAGAATTATAAGGAGGTATGAATAGTAATTTACGGGGTGTAACAAGAAATTTCTTTTTTTAAATAATTACATTTTTTTATAAATTCTGAAATAATATACTGATCAAAAAATTCTAAAAGTCTATGGTCAAATTCCATTAAGATTTTAATATAAAATTTTTTGTAATGAGTTAAAATAAAAATAAGGGTCTGAATTATTAAGACAAATAGTAACCATGCACTCAGTATATTTTAAATATTCAAAATTTATACTAGACCTCATTAATTTTATAATAAGTAATATAAAGTTTAAATTTTAAAAATCTAAAATTTTTTGCTAATAAAATTCCAATTGAAATAGATTTTAGAAAATTTTCTTATAATTTAACTTCACTTTCTTGTAAATATTTTTAATTTTAAGTAAATTTATATAAATATAAAATTATTTATAATATATTATTTTATTAAAATATTTTAAATTTTCAAAAAAATAAAAAAACCATAAATAATACATAGATCAAAATGTTCTAAAGAACCATAATCTAATTCCTTTAAAATTTTATTTTAAAATTCTAATAAGAGTTAAATCATAAATATGTAAAAAAATAAGTATAAGAACATAAAATAAAACTTATGAATAATAAAGATATTAAAAATTCTTAATATAATTTTCTTAACCAGTGAGTACTAATTAAGTCATTTTAAAATTCTCATTTAAAATACATATATATTTTTATTTTATTTTATTTTTTAACAACAAAATAATTAAATATAAGTACCAAAATTTTATAAAAATATTAATTAGTTAATAATCAACTAACTAATAGTAAGTGTTTTCTCATTAAAGAGATGTTAATATCTACTTTTTATTTGAGTAGAAAATGAAATGTTACAACACTACTCCTTTAAAAGAAATTTCGTCTTCAAAATTTGATATTTTTAATAAATCTTACCAAGGCAAAAGTAAGTGAACTATTCTAAAATATATTTTTAGTTTCGTTGACAATTATATACCTTTTTCTTGATATTGCCACTTACCTTCTTTTAATCTTATTAGGTATTTCCCCTCAACTCAAAAATATTACTCGTCTTAATTTTGTTAACCATGCTCATCATAAACTGATGATTAACTCTAAATACCTCAATAATTACATTTCTTAATCTATTAAAACATTACTTAATATAATCCATAATATAACACCTATTAATTAAAATTCCTACTCGCAACATATTAAAATGGACTGTTAAGAATTAATCACTGGATAACTAGACGTTAGCAACTAGCCGTTGGACTGTTGTTATGACCGTTACTCACCATCCTTTGCTTGCTTATAAATTTCCAATCCATTCTCACTTCCTATCACAACTTCAAGGTTTTCTAGTTTCTCTCTTCTATCTAATTTCTTCAATTTTTTTCCTCAAGTAATATTATACTATTCGATGGCCAACCTTCCTAGAAGTGATAAAGAGCGAAGGCGAGATGAACTACAGTTCTTGGTAACAACTTGCTCACTTCTCATAATCACTATGAGGATTACTTTAATTTTTTTATAAATAAAGTAGAACATCTAGTACATCATAATTAAAAGACGAGAAACCATACTTATAGGCCTTTAATTATTATAATGCTCCAATAATTATCAAAAGAACAAGTATGGTTACTCGTCTTTTAACTATGATGTACTAGATGTTCTAATTTATTTACAAAAAAATTAAAGTAATCACCATAGTGATTATGAGAAGTGAGCAAGTTGTTACCAAGAACTGTAGTTCATCTCGCCTTCACTCTTCATCACTTCTAGAAAGGTTAGCCATCGAATAGTAGAATATTACTTGAGGAAAAAGATTGAAGAAATTAGATAGAAGAGAGAAACTAGAAAACTTTGAAGTTTTGATAGGAAGTGGGAATGGATTAGAAATTTATAAGCAAGCAAAGGATGGTGAGTAACAGTCATAACAGCTAGTCCAACGGCTAGTCCAATGGCTAGTTGCTAACGGCTAGTTGTCTAGTGATTAATTCTTAACAGTTCATTTTAATAGATTAAGAGTAGGAATTTTAATTTATAGATGTTACAGATTATATCAAGTAATGTTCTAATAGATTAAGAAATCTAATTATTAAGGTGTTTAGAGTTAACCATCAATTTATGATGAACATGGTTAACAAAATTAAGACGGGTGATATTTTTGAGCTGAGGAGAAAATACCTGATGAGATTAAAAGAACATAAGTGGCAATATCAAGGAAAAGGTACATAATTATCAACAAAACTAGAAACATATTTTAGAACAGTTCACTTAATTTAGCCTTAGTAAGATTTATTAAAAATATCAAATTTTGAGGATGAAATTTCTTTTAAAAGAGTAGAGTTGTAACATCTCATTTTCTACTCAAATAAAAAGTAGATATTAACATCTCTTTAATGAGAAAACACTTACTATTAGTTAGTTGATTATTAAATAATTAATATTTTTATGAAATTTTGATACTTATATTTAATTATTTTGTTTTTAAAAAATAAAAATATATATGTATTTTAAATGAGGATTTTAAAATGACTTAATTAGTACTCACTAGTTAAGAAAATTATATTAAAAAATTTTAATATCTTTATTATTCATAATTTTTATTTTATATTTTTATATTTATGTTTTTACATATTTATGATTTAACTCTTATTAGAATTTTAAAATAAAATTTTGAAGGAATTAGATTAGGGTTCTTTAAAACTTTTTGATCTATGCATTATTTATGATTTTCTTGAATTTTTGAAAATTTGAAAATATTTTAATAAATAATATATTTTAAATAATTTTATATTTATATAAAGTTACTTAAAATTAAAAATATTTACAAGAAAGTGAAATAAAATTATAAGAAAATTTTCTAAAATCTATTTTAAGTGGAATGATCTAAATTACTATTTACACCCCCTTATAATTCTCAGCCACCTTCATGAGAAATTTTACTATGCAATTTTAGAAATTACACAGTACTTTTATAATAAAATAATGGAATGCACATTGAAATTTCTGTCTATAAATATCAAAGGATCGAACAAAGAATTTTATAATTTCAGAATAAATTTTCTTAATATAGTAGTGTAAGAGGGATAGTGGTAGGAGTAAGAGAGAGAAATAATTTTTATGGAAGAAGATTCTACCAAAACTATAAGGTAAGAATAACTTTCTTTTATATTTTTTAGATTTATTTTCATATCGCTTTAAAAATCTATTATTATAATAGATATAATATTATTTTAAGTTACTATTCTAAATAGTAAATTACTCTGTCAATAGTAAATTGCTATTACAAATAGTAAATTACTATTTACGATTTACCATTTACCGTTATTATTCATAATTTACTATTTACTGTTACTATTGATGATTTACTATTTATTATTACTATTTATAATTTACTATTTGCTGTTACTATTCATAATAACTATTTAAAATTTACTATTTACTACTACTATGCATAACTACCATTTACCATTTCTGTTTCAGATAGTAATCTTAATTTTCATCTTATGTCTATACTAAAATAAATTGATATTAATATTTCTAGAACTTGGAGGAGCAAAGCGAACTCACTTTTAATAATATTATTATTTTAAAATAATAACTTTTTAACTTAAAATTTATAATAAATTTTAAATTAAGTGTTTTGTGTAACTTACTCTGAAATACCTATGCAAGGACTTGGACTTTAATAACCTATACGAACTGGATTAAACCTATGCAAGGACTTGAACTATTATGACCTATATAGACTGAAATAAACCTATGCAAGGACTGGACTATCATAGACTTACATAGACCAACGCGAGGAATGAATTATAAAGACTTAAAATGTATAATAATCATTCAATGGGGATGGGCAGTTTGAAGAGAGTGAGACGATAGTGGTTTTATAGATGATAATAGTGGTGGCTAACTATAGATGTTTTTTTAAATGATAAATATTAAAAATTACATAGAAAAATCATATTTTTTTTAAAAGACTAAGTGAAATTATTATAAAGATGTGTCCCAAGAGCTTTAATTCTTGACTCGGACATACTCACAACTTTTACAAATCCTAAAATTAAATAAGATTATTCAAAACATAATTTCTTTTTTTTCTTTTATAAACAATGAAATTGTATAGTAAAAGATGTGTTTCAAGACTTTAGTTCTCAAAGATGTATCTTATGACTATAGATGTAACTTGTCCAAATTAATCTTTACTCTGCCTATCCAACACAAAAAGATAATGAATCATATCAAATATGTACGTCAATCAGACCCTCTCAAAATTATTCAAGACATTCTCCTCATTGTCTTATATAATTTCCACAATCTCTTATTTTTATTTTTTTATTTTTATTTTTTAAAAAATAGAGATAAAAGTGAGAAAGAAATTATAAGAGAAGATGTCTGGTTCTAGATTTTTATGCTTTTTGTATGTGATCTTTACCTTGCTTAAAAAATATTTAAGGTGGAGTTAAAGAGGCTTGCAATATATCAATCAGTTGATCTGTATTTGAAGAAGTATGAATAGGTGAACAATCTGTTTGAGTTATAAAGTCCTGTTCTATAACTTTATCTAAGAAAAGTAATAACCCATCATAAAAACTATTAATATTTAACAATCCTAATGGCTTTTTACGAAGGTTCATTTTACACTATGATGTAATGCAGAATATCTCCTCAAAAGTACCCAAACTTTTAGGAAGTGAAATAAAGGCTTCAACACCAAAAAACATATGGGTCATTCGTAGATGGATGCTTGTAACATTTTTCTCATTTCTTATAAAAATATTTGATGCATTTTTAGCATGTTTAAAGATAATAATGAAGATATTGCTTCCTCCAATTAGGAAAAATAATGCCATAGAACCTTTCAAACTATGGATCTCTCCTTCATACAAGACATTTATTTTCTTTACAACTAATATTTTCCCTAACTCAACAGCCACCTTTAAGTATTCCTTTTTTTTCACATTGTTGGATCCACCAAACACACAAATAGATTTTATTTTTTTCACTTTTTTATTTTTCTACATAAAGTTATATACCCTTATATAGATGAAGACTGGGATGAAATAATTTATAACAAAAAAGTTTACATAATTATTATGATATGAAAAAAATGACTGTACTAAAGAAAATTGAAAAGACATGATTGTAGAAATTAAAAGTCAAAGTGAATTTAGAAAAGTAAAGTAGTGAAAACAATAATAAATATGTACAACAGTTATGATTGTGGCTCATATCTTCCTCTAGTTTTACGTCCAGTAATGACTATGAGTTGAGGTTTTTGCTACCATCCAATTTTTTTATAAATTGGCAAACAGGGTTGTTTAAAGCCAGATTCCCAAGGCTATAGTTTTGTTTCTGTTGAATGAATAGATCATATAACTTTAGAAGGACTCCTTGAACAATTTCACATGTATGCATCTCAAGAGTTTGGATTAAGTTATCTAAGTTGCACTCTTTACTTAATAATTCATTATAAAGTTAATTTTGTCCTCCCAATTTATAGATACCATTCTAGGGTTTCTACAACGTGTATCACAGTTTCATATTTGCACACTTGTGGCAAACACTTATCCTTTTAGCTTTTCATTTTTTAGAATAAGAACTATGTCCCATACCTGAAAAATGTTTTATATATGACTTATGTAATTCACCTGAAAGACATACCTTAGCTTCTATAAGCTAACAAACATCCTCTAGAATTCCAAAACATGTGAATATTTTTAACCTTTAAACTCGAGCCTTGTAAATTTTTATAACAACGTCTTGTGGAAGTGTTAGGAATCTTTCCTTGAGTTTTGCAAGTTTTTGTTCCATTGTTAGATTACTTTAAAGCTACAGTTGTTCAAGGAAAGATTTCCTACACTTCCATGAGACGTGGTTGTAAAAATTTACAAGGCTCGAGTTCAAAGAATAAAGCCATTCACATGCTTTGGTATTCCCGAGGATGTTTGTTGGCTTATCGAAGCTAAGGTATATCTTTTAGCTGAATTACATAAGTCATATATAAAACATTTTCCAGGTATGGGACGTAGTTCTTATCCTAAAAAATGAAGAACCAAGATGATGAGAATTTGCCACAAGTGTGCAAGATGAAACTGTGATACACATTGTAGAAAGCCAGGAATAGTATCTATAAATCGGGAGGACAAAATTAACTTTATAAGGGATGAGCTGAGTAAAGAATGCAACTTGGATAACTTAATCCAAACTCTTGAGACACATCCATATGAAACTGTTCAAGGAGTTCTTCTAAAGTTATATGATCTATTCATTCAGTAGAAACAAAACTATAGCCTTGGGAATCTAGCTTTAAACAACTCTGTTTTCTAGTTTATAAGAAAACTAGATAGGTAACAAAAACCTCAACATATAGCCGTTACTGAACATAAAACCAAAGGAGGATGTGAGCCACAATCACAACTGCTACACATATTTACTTTTATTTTCATTGATTTACTTTTCTAAATTCACTTTGACTTTTAATAATTATTTGCTTTTAATTTCTATAATCATGTCTTTTCAATTTTCTTTAGTATAATCATTTCTTTTCATATTATAATAATCATGTAAACTTTTTTGTCATAAATTATTTCATCCTAGTCTTCATCTATTAGGGTGTATAACTTAATATAGAAGAACAAAAGATAAAAAAATAAAATCTATTTGTGTGTTTGGTGGATCCAATAATGGGAATAAGGAGGAATACTTAAAAGTGATTGTTGAGTTAGGGAAAATATTAGCTGCAAAGAAAATAAATGTCTTATATAAAGGAAAGATCTATAGTTTAAGAGGTTCTATGACATTTTCTCTCCTAATTGAAGGAAGCAATATCTTCATTATTGTCCTTAACCAAGTTGAAAATGCATCAAATGTTTTTATAGGAACTAAGATAAATGTTACAAGCATCTATCAACGAATGACCCATATGCTTTTCGGTGCTGAAGCCTTTATTGCACTTTCTAGAAGTTTGGGTGCTTTTGAGGAGATATTCTGCATTACATCATGGTGTTAAATGAACCTTCGTAAAAAGTCATTAGGATTGTTAAATATTAATGGTTTTTATGATAGTTTATTACTTTTCTTAGATAAAGTTGTAGAACAGAACTTTATAACCCAAACAGATCGTTCACCCATTCATACTTCTTTAAATACAGATCAATTGATTGATATTTTGTAGGCCTTTTTACCACCACCTCAAATATTTTTTAAGCAAGGTAAGGATCATGTACAAAAGCATAAGAATCCAGAACCAGACACCACTCTTCTGTTATAATTTCTTTCTCATTTTTATCTCTATTTCAAAAAATAAAAATAAAAGAATAAAAATAAAGAGACTATGAAAATTATATAAGACAATAAGGAGTCTGTCTTGAATAAGTTTGAGGGATCCTATTGATATACATATTTGATATGATTTGTTGTCTTTTTATGTTGAATAGGTAGAATAAAGATTAATTTAGACAAGTTGCATCTAAAGTCATAAGATCATATTTGAGAACCAATGTCTTGAGACGCATTCTTTACTATACAATTTCATTGTTTATGTTGTAAAAAAAAAAAATTATGTTTTGAATAATCTTATTTAATTTTAGGGTTTGTAAAAGTTATGAAGATGACGGATTAAAGAACTGAAGCTTTTAGGACTCATCCTTACAATCAATTTCACTTAGTCTTTTAAAAAAAATATGATTTTGCTATGTAATTTATTATTATTATTATTATTATTATTATTATTATTATTATTATTATTAAAAACATCTATACCTAGCCGCCACCGTTATCATCTATAAAACCATTATCATATCACTTTCTTCAAACCTCTTATCCCAATTGAAAATAAATAGAATCATTATCTCCTTTTTCTAGTAATCGTGCATCCTTCGTCTCTAACTTTACCTTTGCCAATAACCCCTTTTGTGACCATTCGTCATCACTGTAGTGATCCAAACACGACTAAACCACCTCTGCAACACTTAAGCCAACCCCTCCACCTTTTTCTTTCATATCAAAGCCCTACCTCACCGCCAATTAATCATCAGGATCTCTGTTTTTTATTATTATTACAATAAATGATTTGGTAGATTCTTTCTATAGGCATACAAATAAGTTGAGATGTATGTTATTGATTCTGATTCTACTCATATTTTTGTTGATGATGTTCTTTTTCTAGGCTCTGACTCAAAAATTATGAAACAGGATCAAATGACACAAACAAATTGTTTGATTATACACTAACCGTTTCACATGCAACCGAATTAACCAATTTGTTGTAGGTATCTTCATCAACACCAAACACTCCAATAATAATAATAATAACAAAGCAAGAAGTAAAAGGAACCAGATCCTGACATCAATCTTTAATTATAAAATATTTTCCTTATTTGTTTTATTTCTTGTTCACCCAAAAAATTCCAGTTAAATATATATATAAGTATTTTGCATGGCCTTTTATTGATTTTTAAGATTTATGTAAGTAATGAGTGATTACGTCATCCTTATCTAGCATTTCATGACGTGTTGTGAATAATTTCCTTGTATATTAATTCAATAAGTTAGTTGTGAAGATCTAATTATATATGAATTATGTAGACTGACTACCCCTGGTGAGATTTTGAGCTTCCACTTTGAGCCTATGAACATCTATTTTTTGATTTAGCCAATAACTAAAAAAACCATGATAACCCTTGCTTAAGAATTGATTAAGAGTTTTAGAATTGTTATGGATAAAGGTTCTTGATGATTGTGGAAGTGCACCCAAGTTTATGTATATTGTTTGGTCTCTTCTAGTGAATTTGTTTCATTGTTCAAAGAGAAAATAAAAAAAGTAAGGAAAGAAGCATAAAAAAGAGAAAAAGGAAATGTTAAAAAAAAGTAGTGAATATATATCAAAATAATCGAGAGGATTCGCTCTCGTATTTTGTCCTATACCATGTTTTATTTTGTTGAGTATTAGATTTAAAAATATATTTCCACAATCACTGACTATCGTTCTCCATTGCTCTTTTTTATCCCTAAGCTTAGCGATACCATTTCATGTAATCCACCCTATCACCTTACCCGTATTACAACCTTAAAAAAGTCTTTTTGATCTTTACATGCATATATGTGTTCAAGTATGAAAATTAAAAATTTGCCAAGCTTATGAAAGTGCTAACTTATTTGGGTAATTTTTGAGAGTATACACAAGCCTAAACAGTTGATATACAAAAAGTGTTAAGAAAATATATATTATCTTTCATTTACTTTTTTTTATTTAATCACTCAATTTGTGTAGCTAGTATACAATTATTTTATTCATAATTATCATGACTTATTGATGTAAGGGATGATGTATATTACTTATTATTTTAAATTCTAAAAGCTTAAGTGTGGGAGAATTTGATGAACCAATTTTAATACACTCATTATAGTTTTACACTCGAGGTTTATTATATACATAATATGTATAATGATAGTCTTTTAATTGAGTTTTATGATATTTAGTTTAATTGAAGTATTATGAAATTTTTTTCAATTTTCATATTTTTAATGTATCTTGAGTGTCTTTCATTGTTTAGGTCATAACTAGGGATTTAGTGATCGAATTAGGCTGATCTTGGAGTCCATGGAAAGCTAGAACAAAGGTCTATATTATGAGGATAAAATTTGTTAGTCTTGTATCTAAAAATAATGAAGAAATGGAACTTGAACAAATCAATCTGTATCTGTCCCACCAACATTGGCATAGTTCACTAATTTACATATATCTCGAGCTATAGATGTCTAAATGACATGATATTTGTGCCAAATTCTTAATAATATAAATATCTATAACTTTCATGTTATGTCGTCTAGAGAGTTAAATTCGACGTACAAGATGGAAAACGTGAAGAGAATGATGAATTTTAACACCTACCGTTGTTTTCCTTTGAATTTATGTAATCACAAGCCCACCAATGTTAAAAAAATGCATCAATGATCAGCACATGAATGTATAGTGCTATGATACTTTGTCAATAAATTGATGTTTGAAGTTGTAAAGAGTACACAAGAGACATACAATAAAATACATGTCCAAGTTTCCAATATATTTTTATGTCTTTGCTTTAGCTTCTTAAGGTTTTGTTCTTCCTTCAATTGCCTTCTTTCTTTAATTCTTTCATCTTCCTTTTAAAATATGAGGTAATGTTAATTTCATCCTTTATTATTTACTTGCATAATCAAAGTCATGGGTAATTTAGTTTTATTTTCTTTGTTTAAGATCATCATTATAATGGAAACTTAATCCTTTTTAAATCAACTCAAGCAATTTAATTTTTTCTATATGTTAGCTTTGAGCTCTTGCTCTTAATGTTTTGATTAAAGATAATTAATTTTTTTTTGTTTCTCAAATGCTTGTGATAGTAAATTATTTAAGTGTGTAACCAATTGGTATGCAATTAAATAATCTATAGTCTTAAATAATTTTTGTTGGTTAATCAATAATCCATATGAGAGATAAAAATTAAATTACTAAATAAAAGATTTCTATTTAATTTCTTAACTCAACCAATTGATAATTCTAAAGTCATTTTGATCTTAATTAGAATATATCAATTGGTTATTCTTATTAGTCCATTAATTCAACTCTAGAAGATTTTCTAGAACATAATATATGAATCATTTAGGGATTTCAAGTGATTCAAGAATGAGAAATTAATTAGACTTAATCATATTCATGATCAATGATTAGCAAATTAAAGATTAATTAATTCTTTGGGTTAGTTGCTTTTAAATATGATTTATCATTATTCTAAATTTACTTTTCACTTATTATATAGTTATTTTGTTTTCCATTCTAAATCCAACTATAAACCCCCTTGTTATTAAAAAAGATTTAAATGTAACTAATTTGACTAAGGTCCTTGAGAAACGACTAAGGTTACTTACCTTATACTATATTAATTTAACTTGTTATTTAACCTGACAATGATAATGTGTCATGCATAAGAATTTAGTTTCACTTTCTTCTTCCACCATTTCACACAAAGCTTCTCCCTCTTCTTATCTCGTTTATGGCAGTGTGTGCATAGGTGGCGATTATCCGTTGATTTCTTGCTGAAACTTGCAATTGAGGGTACATTGTGATTGAGGAAGCGAGGTAGGCTTATCGGTATATCCAATTTCATATTTCCTTCTCTCCATCTCTAAATCGAGCATGCATTTGAAGATGGGGCAATTAGGTTTCCTTGAATTTTAAGAATTTGGATTTTAAAGGTGTTAAATTAAGTTTTTTGGAACTTTAACAAGGCATCCGTGGAAGGCATTCGTGGAACCCGAGGCATACTTAGAAGGTATATGTGCAAAGAGATTACCAATTAATTTGCATTTGAGGTGATTCAGTAAGGTAGTTGTTTGGAATAAAGTCAAACTGCATTCAAGTGTATATCTCTGAGATCCGGAGAAATTTAAAAGCACGGGCTATGGTTGCATGTCCAAAATGAGTCCTAGATAATGTCCACAAAGTTTCATAGCAATCAGAGTTATAACGGGCAAGATATGGTGTGTGGAAGTTGGCCGGGGCCAAATCGCTACAAATCTCGCTCAAGCGAGATTGAGCTCGCCTAGATGAAAATCAGAGAAAATGAAGGGTGGCCACTAGAGAAATCTTTCTCAAGCAAGAATGATCACGCTTAAGCAAAACTCAAGATGGGGTCTCTAGAGAATCCCACTCTAGCTAAAATGAGCTCACTTAAGTGAGATTCAATATGTAATGGTTCTAAGTGGTTTGGGGCACGTACCCCTTAGATTTATATTGTTCATTGTCAGGGACATGCACCACGTGAAAAATTTACCTTGGTTTTATCCGATCCTGAAATAAATTCTAGGAATTGAGAAGGGGACATTACCTAATTTATTATGAACTTCTAATTAATTGTCATAGTTATGTAGGCTACTTTACATTTTGATCAAGTCCTTTTTTTTATTATTTGCATTCCTAACATGGCAATAGGGAGATCAGTTTTGATGAGCATTTTAAGCTAACCCTTCTATGGTCTACTAGTGCGCGTGTGTGTGTATGGATGATAGAAGTCGCGACACCATCATAAGTATATTATGGAACGTAAATTATTTTCATATTTGATATTCATTGTTCAGATGCAAGTACAACATTTTCATTTTGATCGGGATGCTTACTAACAATAGTTACAAGAGGTTGCTAGACTAGGTTACTAAGTAGAGTAAGCCACCAAAATAAGCATCCAAGTCGAGATGGTTAGGGGGAAATAATATTGTAAATATTATTGTAAAATAGATTCTAGAAAGAATAAGTAAGAAAAATATTATTTACAATGGAATCATGTGTGGAGAACAAAACGTTCCCATTGAACAAGCAACAGTCAAATTTCAGGCACCAGTAGTAAAGGTTAGTCAGGTCTATGAAAGATTAAGAAAAATAAAAGAAAGTGATAAAAAGAAAATAGGATATATACATGTGAATGTTATCCAGATAGTCATAAGAAGTACTTTTAGAGAAGGAATTGCTACACCAGTAGTAATAAAAGTCGAAGATAATAGAATTCAAGATAAAAGATATAGTCTTTTAGGACAGATAGAAGGAGATCTAGGATATGGCGTTATAAAATTCAATGTAACCTTACAATATCCTATTCCCTTAGTCACAAAATCATTTGATAATTGTATAGGAGTCATATGTGAATTTCGAAAGCAAGATTTAATGAAACAAGGAGATATTCCGTTAGTCGTTTGTTATAGAATAGCTTATTCATTAACAAACAGTGCTATTAGTCTTCAGTATAAACATTTAGACAGGTTATATACTAACAAGATATTTAGCGAAACAAGTACGATTATTAAAACCGATCAAGTACAGAAAAATTTCCTTAGAGAACATAGTCAGAGATTCCCATCCTTTCAGATTGGCGAATCAAGTACCCAAGAAAGATTAATCCCTATTACCGAAGCTATTAGTAATGATACTAAATTAGTTTCCCCAACAAGAAGAGATAATCTATATCAAAAAGAAGATCAGATAGAAAAAATCAGAAAACAAGTTAATGAACTTAGTACAGTAGTTACTTCTTTAGATAAAAGAATATGAAAAGAAAAGTTAGTTATACTAGAGGACCATATAAAAAGTTAAAAGATAAAGCAACCTCAGAAGAAGATATAGAAAATGTGCTATTAGAATTAAGAGGATTTAAGGATAGAATCAAGCGAATGTTCTGTTTAAGTTACTATAGAAGCAGAATAATAGAAACTATACAGCACGAAATAGATTGTTTAGAAAAAGTTAGAAAAAAGCAGGAAGAAAGAGATAATGAAATTCAGAAGCTAAAATTTCGGATAGAACAATTAGAACAAGAATCGTTTAATTTCGATTTAGATGATATTTTAAAAAATTTAGATAACCAAGAAAGCTATAAGGAACCGGCCTTAGACCCGGCCTCCAGTGTGGTATCAGAGCTCGGCAACGACCATAAAGAAAATGCCTAGAAGAGAGGCAGAACAAGAAATAGTGAGTCAATCAAAACGACTAAGTAAGCTAATAAACAAGGTAGATAAGAAAATTTCAAGCTTAGAAGAAAATTGTACCACCGAATGGAAAGAAGTTTACATTCAGCGGTTACAAGAATTGAAAGAAGATGCCCAAACAATAAAAAGTTGGGGACAAAAAAGAATTCTGACAGGATAATAATTATCTTACATCTTCGTGCTATATGTCGGAACAAGATATATCTGAAGAAAAAGAATTAAGAGAACTTTATGTTCTTAAAAATCCTTTTAAGGATAGTCAGGAATTAAGTGAAGCTATTATAGCACCCATAACAACAACATCAGATATCCCAGGATTGCCAGTAGATGGAAGAATCTACATTTTACCAAAAAATAGTTATAAATCCGATTACATTGTTAATAGTGCTCAGGAAGATACTATTAACAAAAGTATAACAGGAAACATAGCCACTATTCTGAAAATACAGAATAATCAGACAGAAATACTCACATATATAGTCAATATTTTGTTTAATGAAATTAACAATCCTATCAAGGGACTGTTAAAAAGAATTAAACAGGAAGTCCAGAATTTACAGACAATTCCTCTAGAACCTGACAGTCAACCAATAGATGAAGTAAATTTAGAACTAGGAACACTTAGAATAGAATTGGAAGAAATAAAAAAGGAAATAGAAAAAACTAATCAAAACTTAGAAAAATTATTAGAAAGAATATGAGTGATCCACCAAGAGTAGCAGATCAACTTCAGACAATAATAGACCTTTTAAGACAAAGTACTGCAGAAACACATAACAGGTTAAGCCAAATAGAAACCATAGTTAACAATAAATCTAGGAAACCCTATAAGTACCAATCTGTCATAGATTATCTTAAAATACAAGGAAGAATAGAAGATGAAGGACAGTCATCTGAACCAGTCATAATAAGAAATCAGTGTATAAGCCCTGAGGAAGCAATTACAACACTTCAAGACCTTATTAATGAACAAGGTCAGCGAAAGTGTCTTACAAAAGAAGAACTAATAAATTTCTTTAGGAAGTCTACACCACCTAAAAGAACAACACCTCTAGAACCTCCTTTTAGGAAGTGATGGATAAAATAGATAAATTATCACAGCTATTAGAAAAAATGAATTTAGGAAACATGGCCAAGCTAGATGATGAAGATGCAGAAGGTATAATTTACGGTTTAGATAGTGATGAAGAAGGACCAACATTCAATATGGAAAACCCTTCAGGAAATATGACACCCATTAAAAGGCCAAAGCTCGAAGAAGGAGAAGGGGTTAATAGTCAAGAAGATTTTCAAGCTAAACTTGATAAATCCTTTAGAGATTATAGTTATAAAGAAAAATACACAGTAAAACCAGTAAGAGGAGTACCACAAAAATATCTCCAAAAAGAACGAGGTATTGAAGATGGGATCTTAAACAAAGACTGTGCAGAGAATCAAGAAGAATTAATCCTTGCCTGGATTAACCGACTAAAATTAAAAGTACAGAGTGGAGATGAGACAATAAGAAATCTCAATCTTGCAGATTTTGTTACTTACCTACAGTATCAAACTACAGGGGTAATCGCCGATTGGGCACAAAATACCCAAATACCTTTTCCACAAGGAATTACAGGTAGCGAAACAGGAGCTGAAGTAAAATTAGAATACCTCAATAAGTATGCACAAGAAATCTTTTCTGAATTTATAGGTTATGGACCAGATGAAGCTAGAAAAGAAGATAAGCCAAATGTCATAAGAATTCTTAGTAACATGAAACTTTGCAACCCATGTTACATAGAAAATTTCTTTTGCCAAGTAGAAGCTAATTACTATAAAGTGTCAGATAGAACAGGACTATTAGATATAGTTCTTAGTAAAATGCCGCCACCTATGGTAACATATTTTCAAACTCAGATAAATGATCCTAGTCGAACTAGAAGAATCCTTACTCTAGGATTAATTAGAAGGTTTGCTATTGAATATAGACAAAGTCTATGTCTTAGAAAAATAGAAAAGAATTTCATCAGAAATGTCGATCCTAAATGCTGTAAGCAATTAGATGATGTTCCACAAGAATATGGTTGTTCACAACCATATAGATACAAGAAGAAACAAAGATATTATAGAAGATATAAATCTAGAAAATATCCTTATCGAAAATGGAAACCAAAATTTAGAAATAAAGTAAGAAAGAAAGGATATACGCAGAAATATAGTAAACAGAAAACATGTCCTAGAGGAAAAAAGTCATGTAGATGTTGGATATGTCAAGAAGAAGGACATTATGCTAACGAATGCCCTAACAAGAAAAGCAACCAGAAAAAGGACAAGTATGTTCGCATGTTATATAGTATAGGTTACGAACCTATCGAAGAAGATTATGAGACAGACGAGTCTATAGATTTTGATATCTATAGTTTATCATCAGAAACTGATTCTGAAAGAGAATCAGACAATGAATTCGAAGAACAGTAGTTTTATTAAAGTAAAAATATTTAATAAGCAAGTTTATGCTTATATAGATACAGGTGCAACAATTTGTCTTGCACAAGCAAAGCTATTACCCACTAAATATTGGAAAAAAATGATCAAGCCAATCCAGGTACGTATTGCAAACAACAAAGTTATTAAAATTTGGTATAAGGCAGTACATTTGGTTTTATTAATAGAAGGAAAACGATTTCCGTTACCAAGTGTTTATCAGCAGGATGCAGGGTTACCATTCATTTTAGGAAATAATTTCCTCAAACTTTATAACCCGTTTATCCAGACATTAGAAACTATAAGTTTGCGTTGTCCGCAACTAGAAAAACAGCCCAGTAGTCTTATCACTACTAAAATCTATAACACATTTTCTCTTTTCGGAGGGGTGATATATAGTCTTTTAAAAACCCAAATTTATACAGCCATAGAAGAAGAGGTTATAAAACTCTTAGATGACATTTGTAGTCAAAACCCTTTAGACCCACAGAAAAACAAAAATCAAATAGTAGTTCACATAGACCTAGTCGACCCAACTAAGGAAGTTAATGTTCAAAATAGAATTCCTTATACTCAAAAAGATATAGATGAATTTCGGGAAGAAACGACCAAGCAAATTGAATTAGGTATTCTTAGACACTCAAAAAGTCCACATAGTGCACCAGCATTTTATGTAGAAAATCATAATGAAATAAAGAGAGGAAAAAGAAGATTAGTTATTAATTACAAAGAAATGAATAAAGCAACAAAAGGCGATGCATATAAGCTACCTAGACAAGATTACATTTTTAATAAAATTAGAGAATCCAATTGGTTTAGTACATTAGATGCTAAGTCAGGATTTCTTCAGTTAAGATTAGATGAAGAAACAAAGCCATTAACTGCATTTAGTTGTCCTCCGCAGATGCATTTAGAATATAATGTTATGCCAATGGGACTCAAGCAGGCACCTAGTCAATTCCAAAGGTTTATGGATAATAACCTTAAGGGATTAGAATATATCAGTCTTGCATATATAGATGACATAATTGTTTTTACAAAAGGATCAAAAGATCACCATTTAAAGCAACTTGCAAAAGTTTTGATACAGTTAGGAAACCATGGTGTTATCCTCAGTAAAGAAAAAGCAAAAATTGCTTTAGAAGAAATTGAGTTTCTTGGATTAAAAATTCTGAAAAATGGATTTATTGAACCACAGAAACATCTTTTAGAAAAAATAGCTGAATTTCCAGATCAGCTACAAGACAGAAAGCAAATTCAAAAATTTCTCGGATGTTTAAATTACATTGGAGAAAAAGGATTTTTCAAAGAATTAGCTAAGGAAAGAAAAGTTTTACAGAAAATGCTATCAGAAAAACTTCCATGGAAATGGAATAATTTGGCCACTCTGGCTGTTAAGAAATTAAAAAGAGTTTGTGAAAACTTACCAAGGCTGTATGTAGCAAAGCCTAGTGATTTATTGATATTAACTACTGATGCTAGTGATACTACATGGGGAGCAGTTCTCATGGCAGTACCAAACGCATATGAAGAGTTTTTATCATTTGTCACGACCAACCGTCCTTCAGAACTTAAGAATTTTCTTAAGAAAAGGGAATTGGGAAAACATTCAGACAAGTCAACTAGTATGCATAACGAAAGTTATGGAGAGAAAACAGAAGAATCTGTATCTCGGCAAACTTTCTTAGAAGAAAGTTTAAAAAAGCCAAGACAAGTCATACCAGGATCTTTTCAGATCACCAAATGGTCCTCTGGTACCTTTAAACCAGCAGAAGAAAATTATACAGTTCATGAAAAAGAACTTTTAGCATTTATAAATGCCTTAAGAAAATTTCAAATAGATTTGAGACCAGTTAAATTTATCTTTCAAACAGATAATAGCTGGGTTCAAGGATTTTTGATAAATAAGTTAAAAGAAACATACAATCGAGGAAGACTTGCTCGTTGGAGTATGTTTGTTCAACAATTCGATTTTGTTTCTTTACATATTACAGGAACAGAAAATTATCTAGCAGACACTTTAACACGAGAATGGAGGAAGTGCTAAAAATGCTAGCTGAAAAGAAAAAACAACTAAAGGAAGAGATTGAAGAGAAAAAGTCATTAGTCAGCAAAATCCAGAAGGAGATTGCAGAAAAAGAAAAGGAGATAAATACAATATCTCAGACAGAACAAATGTTCAACCAGACAAAAACAGAAACCAAGCAGCAAGAAGCATCAAGTCCAGCAAAGTATGACGAAGAAGAAAGAGCAAAGAAATATTATGTCATCTACAATGGACTAGGAAGAGGTATCTATGATGATTGGGGAAAAGCCAGTCTATTTATTACAGGAGTAAAAAATATCAGACATAAGAGGTTTCTTAGCAAAAAAGAAGCTCAAGAAAGTCTCGACAAAGACAATCAGGAAGCAATCAAGGTTAACAAGGAGTATTTGGAAAAGCTCCAAGAGCCTAAGAAGCAGCCAACTCGTATGATCAGTCTAGGAAAAATTCCGACACCAAAGACTATAGACAGTATCCTCAACAAGCAGGAATTACAGCAACAAAAGAGATTAACAAAGAAAATCTTTGATGAAGAATTTCAATTTCTTATGAAATATTCAGACGAAGATAAGGTCACAAGCATCTACCCAGCAGATTCAAAAGCACTTGGTCCAAAAGCAATTGTTCTACCCGAAGCTGATCCAATCAAGACATTTATGTTATATCAGTGTGGATTTATCCATACTATTTACTTTAATAAGTCTTGAATTATTTCAGTTTTTTCCAGAAAAAATGAAAAGAGCAATTCAGGTATATTCTCAGAGGATGTTAAAATCTGAGAAGGGAATTCGTCAAGGATTTCTCCGTATTTGTTCAACCAGTCCAAAATTCGATAGTAACGGAGAAATAGTCCAGCCAGCTATTCAGCTTTGTCAGATAGGGGCAAGTAACTCCAACTATCCAGTAATTGGAGAAATAGAAGAAGTCAATGAGCTCGACGCGTTTTTAGAAAACTATACCTTTATCCTACAAAGAGGCATAAAAATTCAAGGACGTATCAACTACTCAGCCAGATCAACAATAATTTGGAGCCAGCAATCTAAGCCACCCGCTGAACAAGATGTGCAGATACTTAGTGAGTTCCTCATTCGACTCGTTAAAAATGAATTCGAATTTTCAGAAGATGTCAAAAAGGAAGTATGCCTTAAGTTGCAAAAAGATTTTTCGGAAGACCATATTTGCAAACTATGCGAACAGCTGTCATCCGATCTCGAAATTGAAAAAGAAGAATGATGTAAGTTCTTACGTCTAGTCGAAGGCACTAGAAGATGACGTAAGCCCTTACGTCATAAGACACTAAGGAAAATAATGGAAGGATGAAGTGACCTGTCGGTTACAGATGACCTTTCCTTTTACTTTACTTTATGTAAAATAGCGTAGATTTTAAATTTTCCCGACAAAAATGATGTGACTTATGCATTCATTTTGTCTATATAAACCTATCTTGTATAATCAGAATTCACGAGCTGATTCACAATCAGATCAAGAATTCTCTATGTATCCCAGTTTATCAGAAATAAAAGTTTGAATTTCAGAAAATATGAGTCACTAAAACCTTTATAAGGTTCTATAGTAAGTAGAATATACAGTAAGATCGATAATCCTTATCTCCAACAAACTCTGATGAATAACGCAGTTGGAAACTCGCACAATTGAAGCCAGGAAGGCGTGGAAGTGCTGGAGTTCGTAAGCGTTTCAGAAGGAGAAAATTTTATCGACATTACAGGTATATTTGAAAACTATAAACCTTAATTTCAAAAATAAGAAGTTAATTTGATTATGAAAACATATCAGATAAAATTAAATAAACAGAATTATAGTCAGTATCATATTATTGCCTATGTTAATCAACAATTATGTATAGTTTTAATAGACACCGGAGCATGTTGTTCACATATTTCAAGAGATTTAGTAAATGAAATATATGATGGAGGAAATCCGATATCATATATTACTTATGATAATGAAGAAGTTATGAATAATAAATTAGCCAGTGTAGAAATAATTTTTACAAAAGATATGAAGATAGATTTAGAAATTCCTTTAGATAATAGAAAAAATCCAGAAAAAAAGAAAGTCCTTTTAGGAATAGATTTCCTTGAGAACTTTAATTATAAGATAACCAGTAATCAGTTAATTTTAGATAACATAGTAATTCCAAGAATTAATATGTTTTACAAGGATATTCAGAACGCTATCTATAATGTCTAAAGAAGAATCTAGTATATCAGAATACCAAGAGATAGTTTCCCACGAAGAAGAAGGAAGTTATTTAGTTGATATATTGTTAGACAATAAACTAGTAACTAAAGTTAAAAATAATGGTCAAATTTACAATATTATTTCTTTATGGTCGTTGCCGAGCTTTGATACCACACTGGAGGCCGGGTCTAAGGCCGGTTCCTTATAGCTTTCTTGGTTATCTAAATTTTTTAAAATATCATCTAAATCGAAATTAAACGATTCTTGTTCTAATTGTTCTATCCGAAATTTTAGCTTCTGAATTTCATTATCTCTTTCTTCCTGCTTTTTTCTAACTTTTTCTAAACAATCTATTTCGTGCTGTATAGTTTCTATTATTCTGCTTCTATAGTAACTTAAACAGAACATTCGCTTGATTCTATCCTTAAATCCTCTTAATTCTAATAGCATATTTTCTATATCTTCTTCTGAGGTTGCTTTATCTTTTAACTTTTTATATGGTCCTCTAGTATAACTAACTTTTCTTTTCATATTCTTTTATCTAAAGAAGTAACTACTGTACTAAGTTCATTAACTTGTTTTCTGATTTTTTCTATCTGATCTTCTTTTTGATATAGATTATCTCTTCTTGTTGGGGAAACTAATTTAGTATCATTACTAATAGCTTCGGTAATAGGGATTAATCTTTCTTGGGTACTTGATTCGCCAATCTGAAAGGATGGGAATCTCTGACTATGTTCTCTAAGGAAATTTTTCTGTACTTGATCGGTTTTAATAATCGTACTTGTTTCGCTAAATATCTTGTTAGTATATAACCTGTCTAAATGTTTATACTGAAGACTAATAGCACTGTTTGTTAATGAATAAGCTATTCTATAACAAACGACTAACGGAATATCTCCTTGTTTCATTAAATCTTGCTTTCGAAATTCACATATGACTCCTATACAATTATCAAATGATTTTGTGACTAAGGGAATAGGATATTGTAGGGTTACATTGAATTTTATAACGCCATATCCTAGATCCCCTTCTATCTGTCCTAAAAGACTATATCTTTTATCTTGAATTCTATTATCTTCGACTTTTATTACTACTGGTGTAGCAATTCCTTCTCTAAAAGTACTTCTTATGACTATCTGGATAACATTCACATGTATATATCCTATTTTCTTTTTATCACTTTCTTTTATTTTTCTTAATCTTTCATAGACCTGACTAACCTTTACTACTGGTGCCTGAAATTTGACTGTTGCTTGTTCAATGGGAACGTTTTGTTCTCCACACATGATTCCATTGTAAATAATATTTTTCCTACTTATTCTTTCTAGAATCTTTTGACTTATACCTTCATTAGATTCTAAATCTAATTGCCCATTATTTTTAACTTTAGTTACTAGTTTATTGTCTAACAATATATCAACTAAATAACTTCCTTCTTCTTCGTGGGAAACTATCTCTTGGTATTCTGATATACTAGATTCTTCTTTAGACATTATAGATAGCGTTCTGAATATCCTTGTAAAACATATTAATTCTTGGAATTACTATGTTATCTAAAATTAACTGATTACTGGTTATCTTATAATTAAAGTTCTCAAGGAAATCTATTCCTAAAAGGACTTTCTTTTTTTCTGGATTTTTTCTATTATCTAAAGGAATTTCTAAATCTATCTTTATATCTTTTGTAAAAATTATTTCTACACTGGCTAATTTATTATTCATAACTTCTTCATTATCATAAGTAATATATGATATCGGATTTCCTCCATCATATATTTCATTTACTAAATCTCTTGAAATATATGAACAACATGCTCCGGTGTCTATTAAAACTATACATAATTGCTGATTAACATAGGCAATAATATGATACTGACTATAATTCTGTTTATCTAATTTTATCTGATATGTTTTCATAATCAAATTAACTTCTTATTTTTGAAATTAAGGTTTATAGTTTTCAAATATACCTGTAATGTCGATAAAATTTTCTCTTTCTGAAACGCTTACGAACTCCAGCACTTCCACGCCTTCCTGGCTTCAATTGTGCGAGTTTCCAACTGCGCTATTCATCAGAGTTTGTTGGAGATAAGGATTATCGATCTTACTGTATATTCTACTTACTATAGAACCTTATAAAGGTTTTAGTGACTCATATTTTCTGAAATTCAAACTTTTATTTCTGATAAACTGGGATACATAGAGAATTCTTGATCTGATTGTGAATCAGCTCGTGAATTCTGATTATACAAGATAGGTTTATATAGACAAAATGAATGCATAGGTCACATCATTTTTGTCGGGAAAATTTAAAATCTACGCTATTTTACATAAAGTAAAGTAAAAGGAAAGGTCATCTGTAACCGACAGGTCACTTCATCCTTCCATTATTTTCCTTAGTGTCTTATGACGTAAGGGCTTACGTCATCTTCTAGTGCCTTCGACTAGATGTAAGAACTTACATCATTCTTCTTTTTCAATTTCGAGATCGGATGACAGCTGTTCGCATAGTTTGCAAATATGGTCTTCCGAAAAATCTTTTTGCAACTTAAGGCATACTTCCTTTTTGACATCTTCTGAAAATTCGAATTCATTTTTAACGAGTCGAATGAGGAACTCACTAAGTATCTGCACATCTTGTTCAGCGGGTGGCTTAGATTGCTGGCTCCAAATTATTGTTGATCTGGCAGAGTAGTTGATACGTCCTTGAATTTTTATGCCTCTTTGTAGGATAAAGGTATAGTTTTCTAAAAACGCGTCGAGCTCATTGACTTCTTCTATTTCTCCAATTACTGGATAGTTGGAGTTACTTGCCCCTATCTGACAAAGCTGAATAGCTGGCTGGACTATTTCTCCGTTACTATCGAATTCTGGACTGGTTGAACAAATACGGAGAAATCCTTGACGAATTCCCTTCTCAGATTTTAACATCCTCTGAGAATATACCTGAATTGCTCTTTTCATTTTTTCTGGAAAAAACTGAAATAATTCAAGACTATTAAAGTAAATAGTATGGATAAATCCACACTGATATAACATAAATGTCTTGATTGGATCAGCTTCGGGTAGAACAATTGCTTTTGGACCAAGTGCTTTTGAATCTGCTGGGTAGATGCTTGTGACCTTATCTTCGTCTGAATATTTCATAAGAAATTGAAATTCTTCATCAAAGATTTTCTTTGTTAATCTCTTTTGTTGCTGTAATTCCTGCTTGTTGAGGATACTGTCTATAGTCTTTGGTGTCGGAATTTTTCCTAGACTGATCATACGAGTTGGCTGCTTCTTAGGCTCTTGGAGCTTTTCCAAATACTCCTTGTTAACCTTGATTGCTTCCTGATTGTCTTTGTCGAGACTTTCTTGAGCTTCTTTTTTGCTAAGAAACCTCTTATGTTTGATATTTTTTACTCCTGTAATAAATAGACTGGCTTTTCCCCAATCATCATAGATACCTCTTCCTAGTCCATTGTAGATGACATAATATTTCTTTGCTCTTTCTTCTTCGTCATACTTTGCTGGACTTGATGCTTCTTGCTGCTTGGTTTCTGTTTTTGTCTGGTTGAACATTTGTTCTGTCTGAGATATTGTATTTATCTCCTTTTCTTTTTCTGCAATCTCCTTCTGGATTTTGCTGACTAATGACTTTTTCTCTTCAATCTCTTCCTTTAGTTGTTTTTTCTTTTCAGCTAGCATTTTTAGCACTTCCTCCATTCTCGTGTTAAAGTGTCTTTTAAAAACCCAAATTTATACAGCCATAGAAGAAGAGGTTATAAAACTCTTAGATGACATTTGTAGTCAAAACCCTTTAGACCCACAGAAAAACAAAAATCAAATAGTAGTTCACATAGACCTAGTCGACCCAACTAAGGAAGTTAATGTTCAAAATAGAATTCCTTATACTCAAAAAGATATAGATGAATTTCGGGAAGAAACGACCAAGCAAATTGAATTAGGTATTCTTAGACACTCAAAAAGTCCACATAGTGCACCAGCATTTTATGTAGAAAATCATAATGAAATAAAGAGAGGAAAAAGAAGATTAGTTATTAATTACAAAGAAATGAATAAAGCAACAAAAGGCGATGCATATAAGCTACCTAGACAAGATTACATTTTTAATAAAATTAGAGAATCCAATTGGTTTAGTACATTAGATGCTAAGTCAGGATTTCTTCAGTTAAGATTAGATGAAGAAACAAAGCCATTAACTGCATTTAGTTGTCCTCCGCAGATGCATTTAGAATATAATGTTATGCCAATGGGACTCAAGCAGGCACCTAGTCAATTCCAAAGGTTTATGGATAATAACCTTAAGGGATTAGAATATATCAGTCTTGCATATATAGATGACATAATTGTTTTTACAAAAGGATCAAAAGATCACCATTTAAAGCAACTTGCAAAAGTTTTGATACAGTTAGGAAACCATGGTGTTATCCTCAGTAAAGAAAAAGCAAAAATTGCTTTAGAAGAAATTGAGTTTCTTGGATTAAAAATTCTGAAAAATGGATTTATTGAACCACAGAAACATCTTTTAGAAAAAATAGCTGAATTTCCAGATCAGCTACAAGACAGAAAGCAAATTCAAAAATTTCTCGGATGTTTAAATTACATTGAAGAAAAAGGATTTTTCAAAGAATTAGCTAAGGAAAGAAAAGTTTTACAGAAAATGCTATCAGAAAAACTTCCATGGAAATGGAATAATTTGGCCACTCTGGCTGTTAAGAAATTAAAAAGAGTTTGTGAAAACTTACCAAGGATGTATGTAGCAAAGCCTAGTGATTTATTGATATTAACTACTGATGCTAGTGATACTACATGGGGAACAGTTCTCATGGCAGTACCAAACGCATATGAAGAGTTTTTATCATTTGTCACGACCAACCGTCCTTCAGAACTTAAGAATTTTCTTAAGAAAAGGGAATTGGGAAAACATTCAGACAAGTCAACTAGTATGCATAACGAAAGTTATGGAGAGAAAACAGAAGAATCTGTATCTCGGCAAACTTTCTTAGAAGAAAGTTTAAAAAAGCCAAGACAAGTCATACCAGGATCTTTTCAGATCACCAAATGGTCCTCTGGTACCTTTAAACCAGCAGAAGAAAATTATACAGTTCATGAAAAAGAACTTTTAGCATTTATAAATGCCTTAAGAAAATTTCAAATAGATTTGAGACCAGTTAAATTTATCTTTCAAACAGATAATAGCTGGGTTCAAGGATTTTTGATAAATAAGTTAAAAGAAACATACAATCGAGGAAGACTTGCTCGTTGGAGTATGTTTGTTCAACAATTCGATTTTGTTTCTTTACATATTACAGGAACAGAAAATTATCTAGCAGACACTTTAACACGAGAATGGAGGAAGTGCTAAAAATGCTAGCTGAAAAGAAAAAACAACTAAAGGAAGAGATTGAAGAGAAAAAGTCATTAGTCAGCAAAATCTAGAAGGAGATTGTAGAAAAAGAAAAGGAGATAAATACAATATCTCAGACAGAACAAATGTTCAACCAGACAAAAACAGAAACCAAGCAGCAAGAAGCATCAAGTCCAGCAAAGTATGACGAAGAAGAAAGAGCAAAGAAATATTATGTCATCTACAATGGACTAGGAAGAGGTATCTATGATGATTGGGGAAAAGCCAGTCTATTTATTACAGGAGTAAAAAATATCAGACATAAGAGGTTTCTTAGCAAAAAAGAAGCTCAAGAAAGTCTCGACAAAGACAATCAGGAAGCAATCAAGGTTAACAAGGAGTATTTGGAAAAGCTCCAAGAGCCTAAGAAGCAGCCAACTCGTATGATCAGTCTAGGAAAAATTCCGACACCAAAGACTATAGACAGTATCCTCAACAAGCAGGAATTACAGCAACAAAAGAGATTAACAAAGAAAATCTTTGATGAAGAATTTCAATTTCTTATGAAATATTCAGACGAAGATAAGGTCACAAGCATCTACCCAGCAGATTCAAAAGCACTTGGTCCAAAAGCAATTGTTCTACCCGAAGCTGATCCAATCAAGACATTTATGTTATATCAGTGTGGATTTATCCATACTATTTACTTTAATAAGTCTTGAATTATTTCAGTTTTTTCCAGAAAAAATGAAAAGAGCAATTCAGGTATATTCTCAGAGGATGTTAAAATCTGAGAAGGGAATTCGTCAAGGATTTCTCCGTATTTGTTCAACCAGTCCAAAATTCGATAGTAACGGAGAAATAGTCCAGCCAGCTATTCAGCTTTGTCAGATAGGGGCAAGTAACTCCAACTATCCAGTAATTGGAGAAATAGAAGAAGTCAATGAGCTCGACGCGTTTTTAGAAAACTATACCTTTATCCTACAAAGAGGCATAAAAATTCAAGGACGTATCAACTACTCAGCCAGATCAACAATAATTTGGAGCCAGCAATCTAAGCCACCCGCTGAACAAGATGTGCAGATACTTAGTGAGTTCCTCATTCGACTCGTTAAAAATGAATTCGAATTTTCAGAAGATGTCAAAAAGGAAGTATGCCTTAAGTTGCAAAAAGATTTTTCGGAAGACCATATTTGCAAACTATGCGAACAGCTGTCATCCGATCTCGAAATTGAAAAAGAAGAATGATGTAAGTTCTTACGTCTAGTCGAAGGCACTAGAAGATGACGTAAGCCCTTACGTCATAAGACACTAAGGAAAATAATGGAAGGATGAAGTGACCTGTCGGTTACAGATGACCTTTCCTTTTACTTTACTTTATGTAAAATAGCGTAGATTTTAAATTTTCCCGACAAAAATGATGTGACTTATGCATTCATTTTGTCTATATAAACCTATCTTGTATAATCAGAATTCACGAGCTGATTCACAATCAGATCAAGAATTCTCTATGTATCCCAGTTTATCAGAAATAAAAGTTTGAATTTCAGAAAATATGAGTCACTAAAACCTTTATAAGGTTCTATAGTAAGTAGAATATACAGTAAGATCGATAATCCTTATCTCCAACAAACTCTGATGAATAACGCAGTTGGAAACTCGCACAATTGAAGCCAGGAAGGCGTGGAAGTGCTGGAGTTCGTAAGCGTTTCAGAAGGAGAAAATTTTATCGACATTACAGGTATATTTGAAAACTATAAACCTTAATTTCAAAAATAAGAAGTTAATTTGATTATAAAAACATATCAGATAAAATTAAATAAACAGAATTATAGTCAGTATCATATTATTGCCTATGTTAATCAGCAATTATGTATAGTTTTAATAGACACCGGAGCATGTTGTTCACATATTTCAAGAGATTTAGTAAATGAAATATATGATAGAGGAAATCCGATATCATATATTACTTATGATAATGAAGAAGTTATGAATAATAAATTAGCCAGTGTAGAAATAATTTTTACAAAAGATATGAAGATAGATTTAGAAATTCCTTTAGATAATAGAAAAAATCTAGAAAAAAAGAAAGTCCTTTTAGGAATAGATTTCCTTGAGAACTTTAATTATAAGATAACCAGTAATCAGTTAATTTTAGATAACATAGTAATTCCAAGAATTAATATGTTTTACAAGGATATTCAGAACGCTATCTATAATGTCTAAAGAAGAATCTAGTATATCAGAATACCAAGAGATAGTTTCCCACGAAGAAGAAGGAAGTTATTTAGTTGATATATTGTTAGACAATAAACTAGTAACTAAAGTTAAAAATAATGGTCAATTAGATTTAGAATCTAATGAAGGTATAAGTCAAAAGATTCTAGAAAGAATAAGTAGGAAAAATATTATTTACAATGGAATCATGTGTGGAGAACAAAACGTTCCCATTGAACAAGCAACAGTCAAATTTCAGGCACCAGTAGTAAAGGTTAGTCAGGTCTATGAAAGATTAAGAAAAATAAAAGAAAGTGATAAAAAGAAAATAGGATATATACATGTGAATGTTATCCAGATAGTCATAAGAAGTACTTTTAGAGAAGGAATTGCTACACCAGTAGTAATAAAAGTCGAAGATAATAGAGTTTACGGTACTAGTGAGTATCATCAGATCATCCCAATAAAGACCCACAACAACGCTAGTTCCACCCTTACCACTGGTGCTAGGTCCCAATTAGCAACCACTGACCCTCAACAACAACACGCCACATGCAACATAGTCAAGTTACCATGACTACTCCAATTCTTGTCGCCACCACCACTATATACATTCGGACTTAGCATTTTATTTTGTATTTTTTTACATATCTTTATATACATTATCATGTAAATTAACATTTTATTTAGTTTTTTTGTATTATTTATAGTTGTGTTAACCTTATTAATTGTAGTTATAAGTTTTTACATTCATTTAATGAGTTTGATAAAATAATGATAAGAACAATAAAAATAATTATAATAATAAGAAGAAAAACAACTACTACAACTATAGTGAAAAAATGGCGTTTACATCATCCCACAAGCTATGTAGTGGCTGCTAATTAGCCTATGCAACATTTGCATCAAGAAATTTGATGTGTCTCAAATTTAACACAAAACACATTTTTATGTTCGCTATTTCAACATATGGCCAGCTCTACTCGTTAAAGCCATTTATAAATTGATCCAATTAAATATTAATCGTAAAATCAAACCAAAAAAGTCAAATTTTAAATAATATTTATAAAATTGTATTGCTTAATTTTTTAAAATTATATCTTATTATTATTTTTCATATCATACATAAGTCTTAATTTTTTTTAATGTATTTAGATGTTTATTAGTTTTAATATCAATTTAAGTATAATTTTGTCTCATATTTTTCTTTACCATTTGAATTTGTGTTTTGTATAAAAAAATAAAGTTTAATAATGAAATAAATTTTATTTATTAATAAACAAAATATAAGAAAGCGGATAATTGAATCCAATTTAAAACGTTTTTATTGGGATAGGAATGTATTGGAAAAAGTATAGTATCTAACCTGGAGTTATTGGAGGTAGGACAAAAGATGATATTGTAATCTGTAGAAGAAGAAGAACACGTAAACCGTATGCTTGCGGGCACTCCTTGTTTTGGCACGCAACTCTCTAGACTCGAATGATTCCCACCGCAACAGAATAACTGCAACCCCACCACCTGCCCCTTTTCCGTCACCTTCAACTCCGTCGGACACACGCCGTTCACATCCGTCGTACAACCTGAGCTGCTGCAGTTCCTCCCCGTACCGTTGTACCCTTCCACCAAGCTCACGTCATAGAAATCCTGGCCGTTGGCGCCGCCAGTGGTCATCTCCACTAGCGTCGCCGGCGATGCAGGAGAAGTTCCCGGTGGCGGCCGGTCCATGTGGCAGGTGCGGTTACAGTGAAAGAATCGCCTGTTTCTAGAAGGAAACTTTGTTGTTTTCCACCGAAGTCATTGTAGCTGGCCACACTGTGTAGTTTTACATTGGTTAACGAGAGTGAATTTCGCCGAATCGACCCCTGCAAATTAATTCTAATACTATATAAGAAATATTTGATAGTTGTGATTCATTTGTTTCTGAATTGATTACCTGATGTTGATAATTGAAGTGTTAGTAGGAAAAGTGGAAGCAACCATGTTGGATGACCCATATGGAGAAATATGAAAGAAGAACCCGTTATGAATTTTCAGAGGGGCTGCTCCATTAGTGACTTTATTCTATCAGTTCTTCGCATTAGGGCCCAAGTTGACCTGTTGACTGACACCAATAATAATGTCTGTGAGGACACTTTAAATTTAATTATAATGTGAAATCGAATTTATGGAATGTAATACCAAAAATTTTACGACCTACACGAATAAGACATATCAAAATAAATAATATTAAATTAGGTTTTCTTAAACGTGATTAAAGGAAATACAGAGGGTAAAATATACCACCCGTAAAATTCACTTTTACTCTGCTTCATCAATGCTCAATGCTCAATGGTTGAGATTCTTATACATGGGAATAGCACGTTCTTCCTAGAATCCTAGTGAACTGCTTTCCCAAAAAAGATTGTGTGATCCCATTGTTGATTTTCTTAACTTGTCTGTGGTATGATCCCTGTCTTGTTGGGAGTGTGGCATGAAATAAAGTATAATTAATAGGGAATGAATTAATTTCAGGGTTAAATGTTGTTTTACATCCTATATTTTACCGATTAATTGGATCTGGTTTTTATATTAAATTTTTATTGTCTTGGATTCCTTAGTTTTAAAAATAAATCAAAATATATATATTTATATTATGTTTAATTTTTATTGGTTTTTGTATGACCAATTTCAATTACACATTAAAATTTATAAACTTACAACATGTTGTCGCTTTTGAAAATATTCCATAAGTATCCCTTCAAAAGTAATTCTGCTCATCACACGTTATGTGTTTGAATTTGGTAGATAAGACTTTTAGCGGAAATTTTCTAGATACATTTGAATATAAAATATTAAATTGTTTACTATTTGTACCAAGATTGATAAATAGACTCTGCAGATACTTGTATAGTTATATATAGAGTTTGAAAAGTCAGCAGCAGTGGCGTGTAGATCAAGAATGTAAAATATGGCGATGCAAGCTTTAAATTTGTGATGACAGAGGCTCTGGGTCCCTTTTGCGTTGAAATCAATTACATGTGTAATGCATGCATTTAAATTGGAATCTATATTTGCGCACTTTGGACTTGAGAGAGCACGACAAACAACTTTCGGCTAGCTCACGAATTATTGAAAAAACAATACACTTGTAGTACCTTCGTTCACGGGGTTTCTTCTTTTATGGGTTCTCTTGTCCCAAACTTTTAAAACTAGATCGGGATCCATCTTTGAATTCATAAGGGTTATTGATTGAGTTGGTGGTAATAATTAATTATTATTTTATATATTTAATAATAATTAATTATATCAAAATAATATATTATTTATAAAAAAATCTAATAAGTGCATTAAAATTTAAATTTTATATGATAAAAAATGTTTAAAATAGATCATATATCATACCATGTTTAAAAAGTCTAAAATATATTAGTCCAAACTAAGTAAAATAAAAGAGATATTATTTTTTCTAAAAATGCATTAACTAACTTGGAGTTAGAGTGAAAAATAGTTTTTCTAGTTTTTGACTGGTTTTTTGGTACACCTGAACTAAGGAGGTTCTAGTTCCCGGCCCGACCAGCCAATCTGGTCCGGTTCCAACAACCATAGTCAAAAAAGGCTACCCAGTTTGTGGATGAAAATGAAAAATGAAATGCTAATGCTAATGCTAATGGTTTGCATTTATGGAGACAGATAATAGAGTTATCCCTAACTTGTGTTTGGGAGTGTCTTTAAGCCTGAATTGACCAGATGAACGCATAATGCCAATGGAATATTTATAATTAAATAGAAAAACCTTTTTTATTTTTTAAAAATATTAAACTTTGTATGGATGCTATTTTAGAAATCATGTAAGATTATATTAATGTTAATTTTATAGATTTTTTTTTATTTTTTGAAATGTATACGTATAAAGTTGTACATGTTAAAAAACACTCATAAATACTAATGATTGTTTTATTCAAAAAATGTTTTTTATTTCTATTTTTCGTTCTTTTTCAATTACAAAATTATTAATTTTATTTTTAAAATTTATATAGAAATAAAAAATATTTTTTAAATTTTTACTATTTTGTTTATAAAGTTTTTAAAAATAAAAATAAAATGATAATTTTATAATAAAATGAAAATATAGAAAATATTCTCCCAAGCTAGAATAATCATTCTAAAAACCATTATATTCTTTTACAAAATACAAAACTGATCCAAATAAACTGAAATCAAACAAACCAAAAAGTAAAAAAAATTGAAACCACAAAAACTACTTTTCCTGGGCGATTCGATTTAGTTTTCAATTCCACCTCTGGAAACCAAACCAAACTAAACTGAACCACACCCTTATTACATGTTCTACCCCTAATATTTGTTCCATTGAATTTGTTTGTAACATCCTTATTTTTACTAATTAGGACATTTTAGGAGAATTTAAATGGGACATACGATTTAAGTTTGTAGACTTGTGATTAATTAATTAATTATTCAAGGGTCAATAAATTAAAAATTTTAGAGAGCAATCCTCTAATTTAGAAATTAGTCTCGCAAATTTTTAGGGGCTAAAATTAAAAAGAACAGATAGTTTTGGTTGTTAACCAAAAATGTTAAAGGATCAAACTACCCTTAGTCAACCTAAACTATATCATTTTCTTTTTCTCTTCCTTCCACTCACTTTCATTTTCTTTTTTCCCCACCAAGCCATTAAACCATTTTCCCTCTTATTCACCTCACACTCCCTTTAACCCACCCACTCCACCATTTTCCATTCCCTCTATATCTCATGACACACACAATCTATTTCTTATTATCTCACTAACTCATTCTTCATCTTCATCCTCACCATCACTTTTCCCCTTCCTTCCTTACCATTTATTTCACGTCATTCTCTCCCTCTCTAGCTTCACTTTATCTCCCTCTCCATCACACTACCAAACCGTACCAACCTCTCTTCCAACATCATTATCTCTTCCTTCTTCATCATCACCTCATGGCCCTATTCTCTCTCTAAACCATCATAATTTCTTTTCATCTTCTTCACGACAAACCCACACTATGACCACCCTCTTCCCTCCTCCATCATCTCCATTCTCCCCTCACCATCCAAAACTCATGAGTCTCTCTTTCTCTTTCTTTCTTTCTTTCTCTCTCTCTCTCTCTCTCTCTCTCTCTCTCTTTTTCCAAGCCATCTCTTTTCCTTTCTCCTTCACTGAGCCATGTGCCTCTCTTTCATCATTCCACCGCGATTCTCGATATTTCTTCGCGTGAAGGTATGTACGTATGCATGCACCTTGTTCCATCTTCATCTTCCTATCTCTTGTATGAATGTTCTTATTTTCCATTTTCTTGGCTTGCATGCAACCCAATCCAATATGCATGGCTTTATTACCCTCACATGCATGGTTCCATCACCCGTTCCCTTTGTATGCATTGCTTTTGACCTTCTCCTTCTCCTTTTCAGCTTGGTCATATGCCTCATCGAAGGAAGGGAGAAGATCAATTCTTGAAAATTTAGTTTTTCGAAGCCTGAGAGGTTAAAGTGTACATTCAAAAGCCGTCAGAAAGGTTTTGAAACTTTGGTGTAGTTCTGACACCTCGTCGACAAAGTTTCATAACCCTCTGTGATTGAAATCTTTCTCGAAACTCCATCAATTTTTTTTTGCGTTCAAGCTTTGATTTTGGTGTTTCGGCAATTTATAGGTCGCGAATAAATTTTTATTAACTTTTTGGAATTTTTGGGGTGTAGGATATTGATGTTCGAAAGCTAAATCAGAAATTGACACTTTGTTCGAGAAGTTGGATAACTCTTTGAGGTACGTGTTAACGCGCGAGGGGATTTATCATTCAAGTAGCGAATAGGAATTTTTCATACTGGGGAGGGTTTTATAAAATTAAAAAGTTTATTTTGAATATTGATGCCTAGAAAATATTGATTATTTTGCTAAAACAAAAAATAATTATTATTAGTGTTATAAAGTATTGTTTATGAGTGGAAGCCTAGTGCTTGATAAGTGTCAATGATAATGTTATGTGACTTTGATTCGTGAAGTGCCATTGAATATATTGTTTTATATGTGTTATTGACAATGACCCATGATGATATAGATGATATTATAAAATTAAAGTTATGCTATGAAATAATATTCATAAAGTGAAGCTTAGTGCTTGATGTTGTTGATAATTAATTGATACTGTTTCTATTGTAATGTTATTGTTTATGCCTTGTGGTGGCACTTAATGTATGTTGAACCTGATATGTTGTTTGTATACTGTTGACGGTGTTAATGCTATTGACTGTATGGTTGATATGCATTATTGAAAATGACTTATGTTGGTATTATGATTATGTATTTATGGTATTGATGGCTCTACGAATTTGATTCAGAGTCTTTGAGGTGATGGTTGTTGAGTTGAGGATTATTGAGGATATTGAAGTTAGACTATGATGTCTGTATTATGAGGTTGTGCTCTAATTCGCACACATGCATTGCATTGACTCATGATATCGTATGCATTGATTACTATAGCGCTTTGATTTACTCAAAACTTAGATTTGCTGTATAGGTTCGTCGACTATAGCACTCAGATTCATTGTGCAGTTCCTAAGGTACCACTAATTATAACACTCAGATTTGCTGTGTGGTTACCAGAATATCCATTAATTTATAACACTTAGATTTGTTGTGTGCATTATCTATTTTGGAACTCAGATTTTTCATTGATAAGGTCAGACATGCATTACATGCTTTTATGAATTTGAAAAGATATGGTTTTGAAAGTCCATGATATTGGATCATTTGCATTGAGAGAATAGTATATGATATATGTATAGGTATTGGAAGAATGAGAGGAATTTGGTGATGTTTGATATTGAAATGATGATTGATCTAGTGGTGTCGGATATTGAAATGATGAAATAATATATGGTTTTGATGATTTTATGTCATTGTACTGTGATTGTAATATTTTAAATTACATGACCTGATAAGTACTTTATCTATGAATTTCTATTTACTACTTTGAGTGGTACTCACCCTTCAACCTTCATTTTATTGAGTTTTCATGGTGACAATGACGCTTGGTGAGTTCGAAGATGGAGCAATGCAACGCTAAAAGAAAATATGTAATTAAACATTTTGTAGTGGCAAGATTATGCCATAGCCCTTTGATTGGCGAACACATGTGTTGAAGAAAAGTCTGGTTAAAGACGAATCATTCTTTATATAAATCAGATCCCATGAGATTTGTTGATAACTAACATTATGTTTGTTAACTTGAATAAAGTCACATGTTATTGTTTGATGTGGGTGTTTAAGTGTTTCAGGAAACATAAGGCTTAAGCTAAAAAAGAAAGGGGGAGCCCATGCATCAAAAGTCTAAATAGTTTAGTTGCAACATAGACTCTACATTCTAAGACAAAAAGAAGAATCATAAGTATGGTTTCGCTTCAAAAGAAATTCTCTCACATCAGAATAACTTACCAGACCCAGACTCGAACAACGCCATTTCAAGCTTCAAAAAATACGAAAGCATCAGACCCTGTTATCTCCCTTCAAATCTTTAGAAGCAGTCTGATACATAAAGCATCAACGGTTACAAGTCATCTCCATCGAAGCCTAAAGAAAAGAATCTTGAAAGAAACATTGACTAAATAGGGTGGATTTTAATCTAGTCTGAAAAGCAACTAAGTTTCACCTTTATCTTACGCATTCAGAGATTCCCTGAATCAAAACTTTCCTTCTTGGTGAAACTAGTGCTACATCTACTCCACCTACGAATGTACACTCCTCAAAGCTCTCATATCTATATTGCGTGAACAAAACGTCTCTCTTTTTCTCTTTGTGCAACTTCAACAAGAAAGCTTTTGTCCCCTATACAACAACTCTCAATAGTTATATAATTAACAGACTCTAGCTAAGCTCAATGAGATGATTCTATATAAAAAGAATCAACCTCTTCTCTAAAGAAGCCTCTTGAAAAATATATATAGAAGAAAATATGAGGAGAGAAAATCTATTACCGAAAGTTGAGGTTAAAAAGAAATACTAGAGAGCAAAATGAAAAAGAGAGAAAGCTTATGAAAAAATAAGATGGGCTAGAATACACCATAGAAGTGTAATGGAAAGAAAAATCATGAACGACCATCGGACGTTCATACACTCAAGCTCATATGAAATGAAGAAATGAGATATGCCTTTATGTGCATTCATCTTTCTACATAGATGCCATAGTAACTTGGGATATACCTTTAGGCATCTAAATGATCATTATCCCAAGTCATGCTTTCTAGCTTAGTACATTTTCCAATCATCTTTCACTTTCTGAATGTACTAAGCCCTATGGGAAAATAAGCTTTCTCCTTCTTTATAAACCCATTTTCATGGTTTATCATTTAGCTCTGTTAAGTCAAGGGGCTTATTTTATTTGAGCTAATTCTTCCAATCCTCTAGTAGTACAGGTCCGGTGTGTTGCCAGACTCTGTTAGTGTAGGAAACACTGTTGCCTGGAGAGGCTTTTGAAAGAATACTCAAGGTTCGAGCCAGGAGTGACTTATGAAAGAATACTTAGGTCTGCCTCAGGAGTGGGTGGTGCAAAATAATACTTATAGGAATCCAGAGGGGTCTAGTGTGTTGAAGCATAGGTTGTACTTAAGCCAAAAGTGGCTGGATCAAGAATACTCAGAGCATAAGTTGTGCTCAGGTTAGGAATGGCCAGAGTCAAGAATACTTAGGGCCAGGAGTGGTCGGAGTCAAGAATACTTGAAGCACGGGTTGTGCTTAAGCTAGGAGTGGCTGGAGCCAATAATACTTAACATTTGATGTAAAATGTTTTTACATAGTGGAAATCCTTCAGATTTGAAGGTACTGGATGTAGTCTTCGAGTTGGAGGTAAAGCAGTATAAATCACCTTTGTATTGTCTCTTTCTCTCTTACTCTTTACTATTAAAAGTCTGGTGCATTATCATTGTTATACTTGATAGTAAAAGTTTGGCAAAAATACGCTCACTCGATCAAAATATTATGTTCTCCGTCTCACAAAATTCTGGTCCATTATGCGTAACACAATAACGTTTAAATATCACTTTTGGTTTGAAAAAGTGACAGACTTATTCAACCCCCCTTCTAAGTTTGTTCTCTGAACCATCAACATGTAGATGATGTCGATCATAAGTTTTGACACACACACACACACACTAATATATGAGATCAAAGGTACGACCCTTCGATGGGCTTGAGATGACATATAGATATGTGTGAGGTTGATATCATATGTTAATATGCATGATGATATATGGAATATTTTTATGTGACTGTTAGTTAATAGGTAGCTGACACCTCATCAGAGGTTTAGTTTGTGTTTTACAATGGTATTATATTGAGGATTAAATCCTCTATATGTCTAGGAATTGCTTGAACTGAAATGATGATGAATTGAAGTATTGATTGTATTTGGTATGTCATATCCTACAGTTGATATTCCTTAGTTCTTTACGCATATATTCATATAGGAAGGGAAGGATACCCTATTAGAGACCTCTAACTTAGGTAGGTCCATTTCTAAGCCTGCTTTGGGCTTACGGTTTCCTATTTTCGCTGTGTTTATTTCAAAACCGCATGTCCCTTAGGCTCTTGGAATAATTCCTCGAGGTTATCTTTGTACTCGCGAAAATTTTTCTCTAAATTTTGGTAATCCTGGGGGATTAATTATAGGGATTTAGGCGGGATGCTGCATTGTCCAATGTCTTTTGCTAAATAGACTTTATTTCATTCATTTTAGTCACTTATTAATTATTTACTTATTAATGATTTTGTTGAATTCATTGAAAACTTAATGTTTTACTTATTAATGATTCTGCCATTATTAAAAACTTGAGATACTTCTTGAATTGCTATGATTATAAATTTTATTTGATTTTATAAAAATTATGAATTGATAAAAAAACCTAAATAAACCGATTCAATCCGAACTACATTTGATCGACTCAGATGATGTCATTTCTTTCAACCGAACCGTAAAGTGATTGGATCGAATGATATTTTGTCTCAAAAACAAACCAATTCGGACCACAAATACCCCTAGAAAAAGGTACGCTGAAATCTATTCTTGCGTATTATTAAGAGCAAAGAAAGCTAAAGACAAGAAAAAAAACAAATTAGAAATGAATAATGCGATAAATAAATTTTTTTGGTAGTGTAAAGAAAGAAAATACAATAAATGATTTGATGCAAGGCTAGAAAAAGAATTAAGATGTTACAGAAAACAAAAAAGAGATTAAAGATAAGAAAATTATTAAATAAATGCATGAGAAAGTGAAATGCAAAAATACAGGCAAGAGTTGAAATACTAATTTCTTATTGATAAAGAAATATGATGAAAAGAATCATTGAAAATTAAGAAATAAATGAAGGGTAAATTTGTGTTTCTCTTTTTTATTTTTTTAATTATATAGAAAAGAGATAAAAATATAATTACAACTTTATATACAATATAATAAAAATAATAACATAATGAAAATAATTATTTGTGATATTTTGATAATTGTAATGAAAATAGTAATGATACCTATATTTCGCACAAGTTGAATTGCTGTCTTTTTTTGTATAATTTATATTAATTTAATTTTACAAATCATAAAAAAAGTAAAAATAATTTGAATTAAAAGTATAATTTAAAATATAGTATTGACTAATATAACAACAAACAAATTATGAACTATAATTCACTAAATAAAAGAAGATCAAGATATACATATATGTTATCCAACTAATTAAAATGTTAATTAAACATGTTTTAAAAATAAAAAACAAACAAACAAATTTATTTTTATTTTAAAAAATTGATTTGATAAGTAGTTATCTGTGGCGCCCCTCAGTCTTATATAAACAAATATAATAGTTATGACATAATAAGCATGGGGATAATTTTTTTTCGCGTTTTAAAGTTCATCACCTTGCCTAAGACACCACGAATTAAAAGGAAAAGATTTAACATCGCGCCCCGGATCAATCATTAGTCACACTTCCCATATATGAAGATATGAGAAATGGTATAAGAAGACACAAGATCTTCATTAAGGTATTTGGAAATGTATGCCTTTGATTAAAGAAAACATGTTAAAGAGGTGCACAAGAAGTATTCAAGGGTGAAGGATTGAAGTACAAGGCATAAGGGACCAAGGAGTGCAAGATAAGTAATCAAAAGTAGTAAACATGCAATTTCTGAATTGATCTAATCAATTAAGCTAATCTGTTACCAGGGTGCTAATTAATTAAGTTATTCGATTAAGCTAATCGAATAAGCTGACATCTAACCAATTATCATCATCCAGAATGACCCTAATCGATTAAGCTATTTTGTTACTAGGGTGCGAATCGATTACGCTTGAAATAGAATGTTCGTAATCAATTAAGCTAATCGATTACGCCATATCAGAATGCAAAAATTATGCAGAATTTTATAAAAAGTGAACTTCTCACCCACCTAAACCCATGCAAATGACCTCGAAATGCCACTAAATTTTGACATCACCTAATATACACCATTTATGACGTGTGGCCACCAACCATACTCAAAAATTCCAAAAAATTGAATGACTTATGCACAAAAATGCAAAATTGACCGTCCTAGGCCATAAACATACAACTTACATTTCAATTCTCAATGAAATTGGTCCATTCCAAATTACACAAACTCTAAATCACCCATATGACCTATTGGAGCCATCCCATGGTATCCAAACATCACCAAACGCTATATGGCCTATCCAGTTCCTCATTTATGCATGAAATTCACTTAAAACGATTTCTTTCTAACTATACTTAATCAATTCATAGTCTTTTTGGCTAAACCAAGCATGCCAACAAGTTTCATACATAATTTATGGGTTGTAGGTGATCTCTACATGTAGTCTTATCCATTAAATGAAAATATAACCTACCCATTTCCTTGTTTTACATTCAATTCACAATATTACTCATACGCAAGTCACATATTCATTGCCAATGATCATAGATCTCATAATATCATTATTCATTCATCAATATAGCATAAGAATCATTGTACCACAATTGACATCAACTATTGTTCAGGTCATAACCAAAAATTAGTCTTCCAAAACACTAAGGTCTAATTTTCACACATGACCCTTAAAATCAATATCCCTAACTACCCAAATATCATAGACAAAACATAAACATTGTACTTTTCATAAACATAATTGCCAGCCAAGGCACAAGGCTTCCTTCCAATATTTACCTTCTTCAAGCTCAACCTCTAAAAGGGTAGGACTTCTAATATACCTACATCAATCTTTAAAAATGGCAACTAGGATATGAGTAACATATACCAAATAAATTAAAATCATATATTATGATAGTACATATATACATGTGCACAATATATGTTCTTCAATGGAACCATATGAACCAAACGCACATCATATTATTTCACTTCAATATAGTACATGTCTCAATCAACACATTTATATTATATATCAAATCATTGACATTCTTATCAAGTATAACCACACAATTAAGGTTAGTATCACAATTTCTATCTCTTACTTATCAATCATCCATCGCCACCACGGGCTACCAAACTCGACATATCTCCAGCTATATACAAATGCTCTTATGACTAATGCATATGCACAAGGAATCATTACCAAATTACGGATCTGACTGTAGTAGTAAATGTGTACACTTATATCTTAAATCTGGCATGCATAACACCATATTTTACTGGTACTAAACCGCTATCGCCCATATGTAGCACTAGTCACCATGTGATTTACGGATCAACATCATCGCCTTACTTGCCAAAAGTGCTATGAGCCCCTCCGGAACACACATCGAGAGAGTCGTGCCCTATAGGGACACCGAGGTCACTTGCTCATCACAGAGCCGCCCACCCACTAGGCCCACCATATAGGGTGCCTCGTCCCCAAACTATGGACAACTTCGTGATTCCACTGAATCACCAGGGAACAACAAATAATTTGCCTATGCACAGGGCCGCCCTCCTACTGGGCCTACCTATTGAAATCCCTAACATTCAACATAGACAATGTATGATATGTCATGGATGTAAATGCCAATCAATGCATTTCTCACACTGTGCATCCTAATATACCACTCCATGATCAACAACTCACCACCATCACTTAGTAGATCTCAATATCCTCATCATTCTTAACCATTACCAATTGTCATTGGATTTCATTCACATCAATAGTTAGTGGCAAACATCATCCGTCAAATTATATATCATGGGATGTCCAATATAATTGCAATTAATTCAATATGGTCTTAATGCTATTCACAAACAAGTCACATTACCATGAATCAAACTCAACATCATGATCATCATCCCAACAACATTCACCACATAACACAAATCATTCTAAATACATTATAAATCATATAAACATCAAGATATTCATCCAAGCCAAATTATGGAAACACATCCATACATACACATTAATAATTGAAATGATGCATTTAGGAATGATACCCTCTCCTACCTCAAGAGAAGTAGTATTCACCGCGGTCTAAAGGTCCCGCTTTGTTGATGGGGTCATTTTCTACATTACACAATATACTATACAATTATTTTATATCCAAACCACCAAGATTTAAATGTTCTTAATTAACCACTTGGTGTTTATACCATTTTAAACATCAAACCTCTTTTTATTTCATTTAATCCACCACAACCACCATGGGTTTGGTGCTCATATTCATTGTTATGCATTTTAAAGTTATACCCATTAATAGGTTCCCTCATTAATGGCCATCAACCATCATTATTAACCATCTAGCATCATCAATGGTTATCACTCATCATAAATAACATTCCCTAACATCATTAAACACACATTCCACTCACATTTTACATTTTCCCCAATTCCAAGGGTTAGGGTTTCATCAAAAACCCAACAACCATCATCAATGTTTATCATTTCCCATTACATTGAGTGTCATTTTTATGTACCCATTAATACCCTCATAAAACTTGCATTAAATGTACCTCATCTTAGAGTTTTACATCATTAATGTCTCCCAACATCAAACCCATACACATAACACTCCCACAAACCATAAATACCTATAACATAGGGCTAGAGCTCATGAAAAATAGTGAGGGAAACTTACCTCAAGCCAAAGAGAAGTGAGCTCTAAGAGTGAGGGAGAGAGTGACGAAAATTATAAGAGGGAGAGGGAGAGCTTCCAAGCACTACAAGGTTCTTCTCACAAGCAAGAAGAAAACAAAAATGGTGGAGAAGGACACACGCCCATACAATGGGTTTTTAGAATGGAAGAAGGAAATGAAAGAGAAGAAGAAATGAGAGCTTTGCCCTTGGAAATGAATCCCACGAGAAATGAAGAAAGGAAACGAGATTTAACCCATCATTACTAATTTCTCTATTTTACAACCAACAAGATCTCCGTTCGGGCTCGATACTTATCTAAAAATTATTTCGAAGACATATTCGGATTCACATTAATACTCTTAATAGCCCTAACCAACAGTACCTCAATTGGAGATACTTGGTCCAACACCCATATTTTAATCGGGTATTATTTTCAGCTCTTTAAGCTTCAATAAATTATGAATAATCATAATAATTCTCAATTTAATTATTTCTAATTTTTTTGGGACATTAATCAATTTTTATTTAATTATTTACTATTTATTTCTCTTAATTAATCATTTATATAATTTTTTGGGGATGTTACATTATCTACTATTAATTTTGAAAAATAGGTTTTAAAAATAAAAAACAAGCAAAAAAATTTTTTATTTTTAAAAAATTGATTTGATAAGTTGTTATCTATCTACTATTAATTTAAAAAAATATGTTTTAAAAATAAAAAAGAAACAAAAAAATTATTTTTATTTTAAACAAATTCATTTCATAAGTTGTTATCCATTTATTAATTTTGAAAAATAGGTTATAAAAATAAAAAATAAACAAAATAATTTATTTTTTTCAAAAAATGATTTGATAAGTTGTTATCTACTATTAATTTTGAAAAAAAGTTTTAAAAATAAAAAATAAACAAATTTATTTTTATTTTAAAAAAATTGATTTGATAAGGTGTTATCTATTATTAATTTTGAAAAACAGGTTTGAAAAATAAAAACAAATAAACTAATTTACTATTTAATTAGATATATTTTCAAAATAATTTATTATCTAATTTAATAATTTATTATTTATTATTTTTTATCATTAAAAATAATTTTAATTCATTAAATACAAATATTTTTAAATTAATTGTTAATAATATTTAATATAAATAGAGATTAGATTATGATGACAGTTAATATTTTAATTTGATTTTAAAATGGATTATTTAATTTTAAATTTCATAATTACAATAAAATATATAATTTGATATTTTAATTTATTTTAAAAATTATTTTTATTATGAATTTGAGAACATAAAATAAATGGAACCACACTTCATTGAACACTGATACGTGTCATAATAAGTTTCATAAATATATATAATAAAGATTTCTCTTCTCTTTGTATTTTTTTCATTATACGCTGACACGTATCATAATAAGTTTCACAGATATATATAATAGAGATTTCTCTTTAATTCAATGGTTTTTTTACTGAAATTAAAAACTAATTTTTCTGATGGATAAAGATTATCAAAATCAATATTATTTTTTTCCATAAAGTGTTTTCTATATATACATTCTGATTCAAACCTTCTGATAACATAATTTAAAAAATAAGCTAATTATGCTAATTATCAAACATTTCCCCATACGACAAAAAAATAAAGAATTAAAAGCTGGTTTCTACTTTAATTTATAATTAATATATATCTAGTTTTCTACTATTCCCTTCAGCCCATTTACTTGATCAATATTTTTAAAAATACTTTTAATTTTTATCCTTTTAATTAAAATATGCTTTTTATATACTTTTATTCAATTAATTGTGTTCTATTTTTATGTAAAATTATTAGTCTCATTCATATTGATATTTAAATATCTTATGTTCATTTAATATTCACATTTTTTTTTATAAAAATTTAATATGTACATCTTTGATAGTATAGACACAGGCATCATATACACCCGAATCGTATTAAAAATGGACTTTGAGAGGGACAACGTGAAAAAACAAACAATATTGATTTTATTATGAATATTATATTTGTTGAATGTCCCCCAAGTTCTACAAATAGAGCTTGGGTTAGCCATTAATGGACACCCCCTCTCTTTCTCTCAAAAAATCTCTCTTACTCCAAATCCTCTTCCTCTTCTAAATCTATCATACTCTTATAATTATAGTTTATTTTATAACACGTTATCAGCACCAGGTTCTGACCAACTGAGATCTAGTCAAGACTAAGAGAGGTAATATATGATTATTATTATTATTATTCTTTATAATTTTAATTTATATTATATATATATATTATCAAAGTTCCCAAAGAACTTATTCATAAACATCCCTGCAGGATTTATAAATTTAATAGTTAAATAATTCAGAATTCTTGAAGAATTCTTGAAAATATTTATTGATAGTTCCTAAAGAACTATAACAATTGAAAATAATAATAATCATCATCATAAATAAATAAATCATTTATTAATTTTGCTTACTGATTGTTATTGGGCACGTTATATATTATTATTATATTATTTCCATTACATTTTTTTAATTGATTGCACTGTGAATTCACGGGATGCATTATTATTGCTAAGTAATTTGCTTTAGCTCACATACTCTTGCATTGATTTACTTGTTTTTCTTTGACTTGCTGTATTTTTCCTTTTAATTGTTAGTTAGTGCGCTGATTGGCATCATTATTGCTACTTAACATTGTAATTTACGCCTTTCAATTGCTAGCTACGTTCCATTGATTTGCATTTTATATTGTTAAAGTTTTCCATTGCTAGCTACCTTTTAGATATTATATTATAATCCATTAAATCCATTGCCTCTTCACTGATACATTAACTATTTTATATGTATATGCTGATACATTTGCGTTCCACTATAATTATGATCCATATTTTATTATTATTTTATATGCTACTGATTCCACTATAATATGCTTCTAGCGTGAATGTGCTTTCTGATTTGCAATTCAATTGAATATTATTTTACTACCACCTGCGTGAATGTATATTATTTCAATTGCTATGAATGTATTATTTTATACTAGCTAATTGTCCACTAACTCGTGCTATGTTATTTTAATGCTGCAATATATTGCTTATAATTGGTATTATAATTAATATAATATATTTTATAAATAAATGAGTTAATAAATAATATACATATTATATAAAGAACCAAACTTAGGTTTATTCAATGATAAGTTATCACTCTACCACTTGACTACTAGTACTTGAATATTATTTTATGAAAACTTTTAAATTTTCATTACCGGATCATTTATGTGAAATTTTATTTTAACTTGTTTAGTTGATATATAAGTTATTTTACCTTAATTACTTGTCACCTTATGACTGAACATAATAATGAGTTACTTATACAAAATCACGAGTCTAGTCCAATTAGAACTGCTTCATTCCCAAAAGTGAATATAGCAACACATGATCATTATACTCATGGTTGTGGTCGTGGTCGAAATGATAATAAATCATTTCTATGGAAAAATAAAGAATGATGGAAAAAGGAAAAGATGTTCAAAGTAGCAAACAAACTAAAATATTTGCTATCGTTGTGGTAGCCAAGGCCACTGGTCTCGGGTTTGTCACACATCAAAACATCTGATTGATCTATAATAGCAATCCCTTAAAAATAAAGGGAAAACAATAGAAACAAATTTGACTGGTATAGATGATGTTTATACTCACTTTGATGTTGATGATTTTCTTACTCTTCCTGAAGAAGATATTAACCACTTGGTTGGAGAGGGGAGTGCCCCTAAATAAATTATTTTATATTTCATGAAATTTGTTATGAATTTATGTTAAATATTTATTATTGTTAATTATATTTTCACTCATGATTTATCTATTATTATTTAATGAAGAATGAATGCTCATGTGAATGATGAAGATATATGTCTCGCAGACAATGCAACAACTCATATTATTCTCAAGAATGAGAAATATTTTTACCATATACTAAAACAAAAAGTCAATGTTAATACTATATATGGTAGTATAAATATAATTGAAGGCTCCAGCAGAGCCAGTATTTTGTTACCTGGAGGAACAAAATTGCACATTAAAGGTGCATTATATTCTATAAAGTCTCAAAGGAATTTGTTGAGTTTTAAGGATATCCACAGAAATGGATACCATGTTGAGACCACAAATGAAAGAAATAATGAATATCTTTACATCACAAAGTTAATTTCTGATAAGAAATATATATTGGAGAAATTGCCTTTATTTTCCCCCGCTTTGTACTACACATATATTAGTACAGTTGAAACAAATGTAATTGTAAACCAGAAGTTTACAAATAAGAATAACTTTGTTATTTGGCATGAACGGTTAGGCCATCCTGGAAAAATAATGATCGAAAAATAGTTGAGAATTCAAATGGTCATTGCTTGTCCAGCAGACAAATTCTCCAAACTAATAATTTCTCATGTGCTGCTTGGGAAATTAAATACTCGACCATCACTAATGAAAATTAGAAGTGAATCACTCATATTTTTAAAGCGTATAAAAGGTGATTGTCGCAACCGGGATCGTGACGGGACGACCGACCCTCAAAAATAAAGCGGGTTTCGAAATCCTTTCAAAAAAAAATAGGGAGTCGCCACCAATATTTTTAAGGATAAAATACCGGGAAAACCTTTCGTTAAAGCACTGGTTATGAAAGTAAAATTCTAAGTTCGGGAGTCGAGTTATAGGTGAGGAAGGTATTAGCACCTCACAACTGTCCGTTATAAAACGGTTACCCTAAATTGATAGCGCGCATTATAAGTAGCCTAGAAATTATTTTTTGAACTTCTTTAGAAAAGGAACAGGCAAAACAGGCAAGGAAATTTCGAAAAGACTAAACAATGACAGTAGAAGATTAAATAATGACAGCGAGAAACTAAACAGCAACAGTGGAAACCAAACAATGACAAGGAGAAACCAAGCAGTGACAGTAAGGATTAACAGGACGTCTCGTCCAAATTAACCTTAAATTATAACACAAACTAGATATTAACATAGAATTAAATAAGATGAGATAAAATAAATTAATTAATTAAAATAAGAGATTAAGAGGACGTCTCATCCAAATTGACCTCATCTTGAAATAAATTACTATTTTTAAATAAAATACTAAAACATGAGATTAACAAGACGTCGCATCTAAATTAACCTCGCTCCTTCTTTTTTAAAAGAGATATTATTACAAAAAGATGAGAGTAACAGGACGTCTCGTCCAAATTAATCCCGCTCCTTCTTTTGAAGAAATACTACAAAAATATGAGATTAACAAGATGTCTCGTCTAAATTAACCCCGCTCCTCCTTTTTTAAAGAAATACTACAAAAATGTAAGATTAACAAGACGTCTCGTCTAAATTAACCTCGCTCATCCTTTTTTTTAAAAAGAGATATTAAAAAACATGAGATTAACAGGATGTCTCATCCAAATTAACCTCGCTCCTCCTTTTTTAAAGAAATACTACAAAAATGTGAGATTAACAAGATGTCTTGTCTAAATTAACCTCGCTCATCCTTTTTTTTTAAAAAAAGATATTAAAAAAACATGAGATTAACAGGACGTCTCGTCCAAATTAACCTCGCTCCTCCTTTTAGTAACAAGACAAAAATGAAAACTCTAAAAATTAAACAAAGAAAGATGGGCCCGACAGGAACTACTTCCCGCTCCTACGTATTCTTGAGCTTTTGAGAAATCAGGGTCACGTAGTTCTTTGCAGAAATTAATTTTGAAAGAAAAATATTTAAATTGTTTTTAATTAATTTTAATTTTTAATAATTAAAGAAAATTTATGAAGAACGAGAAATACAAGGTGAACTAATTCATACTTGCATAAACTTGTAAAATCTAATAACAGTAATGTAGGCAAAAGTAACTTTGTTCGACAATCGCTCCTAAGATTTTGAGAAAATCATTATAAAAGAAAATATATATATAAAAAAACTTGACAAAAAACTAATTATTTTAATCTTTGGGAAAGAGTTTAAATTTTAATACCCAATTATTTTCATCATAAAATATATTTTTGAGCTATGTGATTTTTTTTAAAAATATTTTTATTTTTTATTTCTAACATAAATCTATAAAATTCAAGAATAATTTTATTTAACTTGACTAAAACTAAAATTTTTTATTTTTATTTTTATTTTTATTTTTATTTTTATATTTTACTATAAATTATTTTCATAAACATAAAATTAAATATTAAAAACATTTATTGGGCTTCTAAAGCCCACTTCTTAAAAAGAAATCTCCTTTTTTTAAAAAATAATGGGCCTCACTAATTGAGGCCCAAAAGAAAAACTTAAAAATTAATTCAAAAAAAGAAAAGAAAAGATTAGAATAGAAACAGGGGGGACAGTCAGAGAAGAAGAAGAAGAAGAAGAGAGAGAGAGAGAGAGAGAGAGAGAGAGACATTGACCGACGGAGAGGAGATGGTGGGGCGGAGCTCGGTGGCACGGTGGGAGCTGGTGGAGGCTGAGAGGGAGAGAGTGAATCCGAGAGTGGAGAGGGAGAAACCGAGGCTGGCGGAGAGGGAGTGAGTGACGGAGGGGGAGATCGGAGAGGGAGTGAGAAAAAGAGAGAGTGACGGAGATCGGAGGGGGTGGTCGATGGTGGAGGGAGACCGAGAGAGGGGGGAAGCGCCGACGGTTTAAGGAAGAAGAACAGCGTCGGAGGTGGCGGTCCGGCAGCGAAGCCGGTGGAGGTCCTGACTGTAGAAACCTTCTTCTTCCCTCTTCTCTTTTGCTGTTTGTGTTATTGCTATTGGTATTTGTTTTTGATTTGTATTAGTGGTTGTTTTTATTTTTACTACGGTTGCTGTTTGAGGGAGAAGAGAAGGAAAGGTTTTACTTTTTCAGAGAAAGGTTGATTCTTTCTGTCTGTTGGTGTTGGTGAAGGTAAACGATGAAGATGAGGTTGAGTTTTTTTAGGCTTTTTTTTTTGTTCTTAGAGAAGATGAGGATGGTTGGAATGAGATGTTATTTCTACGTTTTTTTTACTTGATGATGGTGAAGAGTGTTCTTTGATGATGGTGATGATAAGAGTGGAGGATTGTTCTGTGTGGAAGGAGAGAAAGAAGATCAAGCTGATGGAGCAGTTGGGAGATAACTTCCGGATTCCGAACGGAATTTCCAGAATAGGGAGGAGAAAATTATTATTTATTATTTTTAATAATTAAAAAAAGGTGTTTACAGTGATATTTGTGGACCATTTAGATATTTTATGGTTTTGATTGGTGCATCAACTAGATGGTCACATGTTTGCTTATTGTCAACTCGCAATCAGGCATTTACGAGATTACTAGCTCAATTAATTCGTTTAAGAGCTCATTTTCTTGATTATCCAATTAAGAAAACACACCTTGATAATGTTGGTGAGTTCATATCTCAATCTTTTGATGATTATTGTATGTCCATTAGAATTAATGTTGAACATCCTGTAGCATATGTTTATACACAAAATGGACTTGCTAAATCATTGATTAAACATTTGAAATTAATAGCAAGACCATTGTTAATGAAATCAAAACTCCCAATTTCAACTTGGGGACATGCAATATTGCATGTAGCAGCACTTATTCGCATCAGGCCTATAAGTTATCATGAGTATTCCCCTTTATAATTGGTTCATGGTAAAGAACCAAATATTCTCCATCTAAGAATTTTTGGAAGTGCAGTATATGATCCTATTTCTCCTCCATAACGCACTAAAATGGGACCTCAAAGAAGGTTGGAAATATATGTTGGATATGAAAGTCCATCCATAATAAAACATCTTGAAACATTAACAGGAGATTTATTTACAGCTCATTTTGCTGATTGTCATTTTGAAGAATTTGTTCTCCCACTATTAAGGGAGAAAGTAAACAGTTGGATACAAGGATTAGTTGGAATGAGATATCTTTATCTCATCTTGATCCTCGAACAAAGAAATCTGAACTAGAAGTTCAGAAAATAGCTAGTTTGCAAAATTTAGCAAACCAATTGCCAAATGCATTTGTTGATCGAAAAAGAGTGACTAAGTCACACATACCAGCTGTTAATACTTCAATAAAGATTGATGTCACTGTAGGACAATCTAAAATTTCAAATGAGTCTGAAGCCAAAATAAAATGTGGCAGACCTGTTGGTTCTAAAGATAAAAATCCTCAGTAAATAAAGAGAATGGTTGAATCGAGGATATAAAGACTCCAGTAGAGTCTCCTGACATAATCAAGGTTTTAAATCCAGAAGAAACCAAGGTACCTGAAGTTGATAAAAATAAAGAGATCTCTATAAATTATGTCATGGATGAAATACAATGGAATCGACAAGAAGTCGATGTTGATGAAATTTTTGTATTCAAAGTAACTCTTGATATTATAAATGATGATAAGAATCATGAGCCAAAATCTATTAAGGAATGTGCACAAAGAAATGACTGGCCAAAATGAAAAGATACAATACAAGAAGAGTTAAACTCACTTGCAAAATGAAAAGTTTTGGACCTGTAGTCCAAACACCTGAAGGTGTAAAACCAAGTTAGGTACAAATGGGTGTTTATGTGAAAAAGAAATGAAAATGGTAAAATTGTGCAATATAAAGCAAGGCTTGTTGCACAAGGTTTCTCACAAAGACCTGGTATTGATTTCAATGAAACATATTTCACCAGTGATGGATGCAAGTACTTTTTGATACTTGATTAGTTTAACAATTCGTGAAAAACTTGATTTACACCTAATAGATGTTGTTGCAGCATATTTATATGGCTCACTTGAAAATGACATCTATATGAAACTCCTTGAGGGATTTAATTTGCTTGAAGCAAAATGACATCTATATGAAACTCCCTAAGGGATTTAATTTTCCTAAAGTAAAATGACATCTATATAAAACTCCCTGAAGGATTTAATTTGCCTGAAGCATACAAGATAAATTCTTGAGAAAATTATTCAATTAAATTAAATAAATCCCTTTACGGACTAAAGCAATCTGGACGTATGTGGTATAATTGTCTCAGTGAATACTTATTGAAAAAAGGGCATAAAAATTACCCGATTTGTCCGAGTGTTTTTATGAAAAGATTCGAAAAAGAGTTCGTTATAACTTATATTTATATAGATGATTTAAACATCACTGGAACTCCTGAAGAGCTATCAAAGGCTGTAAGTTGCTTGAAAAGGAAATTTGTGATGAAAACAAAGTTTTGTCTTGGATTACAATTAGAATATTTAAAGGAAGAAATTTTAATGCACCAAAAGACTTATACAGAAAAGGTGCTAAAGTGGTTCCATATGGACAAGTCACACCCATTGAGCAGTCCAATGGTTGTAAGGTCACTTGAAGTGAGCAAAGATCCTTTTCAACCTCAAGAGAAAAATGAAGAACTACTTGGTCCTGAAGTATCATATCTTAGTGCAATTGGTGCACTAATGTATCTTGCTAGTCATACACGACCTGATATATCATTTGTTGTCAATTTATTAGCAAGACATAGTTCTTTACCAACAAAAAGACATTGGAACGGGATTAAGCACATATTCCGCTATCTTAGAGGTATAATGGACATGGGTTTATTTTTCCTATACATATCTAAGGAAAACCTAATTGGTTATGCTGATGCGAGGTATTTGTCTGATCCTCATAATGGTTGATCACAAACAGGATATTTGTTCATATGTGGTGGTACAGTAATTTCATGGAGATCCATAAAACAAACAATCACAACAATATCATCTAATCATGCTGAAATTCTAGTATTACATGAAGTGGGTCGAGAATATGTATGGTTGAGGTCTATGATTCAATATATTCAAGAAACTTGTGGCTTGCATGCTGGAAAATTACCACCAACGGTCTTATGTGAAGATAATGCAGCTTGTATCTCTCAGTTAAAGGAGGGTTACATTAAAGAAGATAGGGCAAAGCATATTTCACCAAAATTTTTCTTTACTCATGATCTTATAAAGAATGGTGAAATAAATGTCCAGCAAGTCCGATCATGTGACAATCTAGCATATATTTTTACAAAATCATTACCAACCAAAGTCTTCAAGCTGTTAGTACAAAAGATCGATCTTCAGCACCTTAGACATGGATGTTCTAATGAGGGGGAGAATTAAATACTTGTATATTTAATTATTTATTTACTTTGTAAAGAATGTTGTACTCTTTTTCCTTCACTAGGTTTTTATCCCACTGGGTTTTTCCTAGTAAGGTGTTAACGAGACACATTCTAAAATATGGACATCCAAAGGGGGAGTATTATGAATATTATATTTATTGGATGTCCCCCAAGTTCTATAAATAGAGCTTGGGTTAGCCATTAATGGACACCCCCTCTCTCTCAAAAAATCTCTCTTACTCCAAATCCTCTTCCTCTTCTAAATCTATCATACTCTTATAATTCTAGTTTACTTTATAACAAATTTACTTTTTTGTTTGTTGATCAAGAAAGTCGTTGAAGACTTTCAAAAGTCTATGTTGAGTCGCTTCATAGGAATTTAGGGTGATGAAGGACGAGGAAAATCAGGGCAACCTTGCTTCATAAAAATTTGGGGTGAAAGAATCAGAAATGTTGAGTTGCTGACCACCAGTCACTAGATAGACAGAGATATATATTTTTTGAAACCTAGTAAAGGGAAAAAGAAAATAGAAAAAAGGACAAAATTTAGAACAATTCCTTATATTCTTATCATTAATTATTAAAATATAATATAAATAATAATTTTTTAAGGTTTAATTAATTCATCAATCCCTATAAAGTTTATTGATAAAGTAAATGAATTCTTGGCAAGCTAATACTCCCAACTTATACAATGCAGACATGGTTAGTCCTAAAAGCAGCTTGTGATGAAATGGAGAAATAACAAGGAATTTCATTTGGCATGCAAATGAAAATTAATTAGGGAATGGTGACTAAGCACAAAGCATTATGGGTTGAGGTTATAAGGGGAAAGAAAGTATGGTTATGGGGATGATGTGTTACCTATTGTGAGAAATAAGGGTAGTGTTTCTCTTATTCAGTAGTGGTGGTAGTGGTGGTGGTAGTAGTAGTAGTAGACTAGAACCTGCTTTTATGCACAACACAATCATCTCATATTTTGGATATTAGTTTCCTATTTTCTTTATCTTATCTCTAATTATTAAGAGATTAGTTTCCTACTTCCTTATTTTTCGTTTTGTAATTCCTAATATTTAGACATGTATCTTGATTTGACCGGTGTGTGGGGTCAAGGTAGTTGACCAATGAATCAGTGTCAAATGTCCCTACTCTCTCTCACTATTTTACACCATCTCAGTGGAAGTACAGTATTATACACTTGGGTTCAGTGGGAACACCAAGCTCTTCGTGCTAAGGTAGAATCAGTTAATTCCAACCGTAGTCCTTGAAACCACACCAGAGGTGTACCTACAAAAGGGACTCTGATGCTTAAGTCAGTACGATTATAATGAAGAAAATTATATTATAGGGATAATAATTTGATTTAGAAGTGTCTTATGGCTTAATTAATGAGCTTTTTATATAGTCTTCCCCTTAATCACAAGTTGATGATTTGACCCGTGTCAGGGGATAGAGCCTGCAGCTTTTGCAGATGCAACTTGCTCACTTGCCACTTTTGGTCGGGTTCATTGCTACATTTTCCATACTGAAAAATCTTAAGTATCGGCTCGCCTGGTGGTCAGTCTGGTTATGCCTGTACCTTTTGTAATTTCTTGGTATTTTTTATTATTATTCGATTAACTAGTTTAAGGGGCTGGTATCCACACCAGATCATATCTCATTTATATAATGTTGTAAACTCTTGTGAAAATATACAAAAATAATTATCTATTCCTTTTAAGTTGGTATCAATTATTGGGTCATTTGTAACGGATTGTGTTGTAATTCTCTCATATTATTGGGTCACCTTGTATTTATCCGCGCCTTAAATATTCATCCATGGGCATGAAGAAGTGTTTAGAATGTTCCATATTAATTGACTAGTTAGAGATATAATCAATAAATAGTATATAAGGTAAGAGTGATCCTTATTTTAAGAGCCAGCTCTTAGAATTGAGTTAAACCAATATCCAAAACATAAAAATGATAATTGACCTATTACCTTGAAAAATTGATAATTGGTCTAGTTTTAACAACACTCACTAAAAATCTTTTTAATAATTAAAATTGTAAGGAATTTAGTGAGTTTTTTCAATTTAAAAATTACGCTTTGAAACATCCTAATTTTATTATAATCAGTAAGTTGCCTGTATTTAGGAATATTTTAATGTTTTTAAATGAATATTTTAAAATTAATTAAATTTATATATGTGTTTAAATTCAAGTATAATTATAAATATAACCAAATAAACACATAATAAGTGCTCTAAAACTTGATTTGGTTAACAACTTGATAATATGAAATGATAATTGTTATTTCTGCCGTAACTAAAGAAAAATAGGAAAAAACATAAATGGAAAGATTCAATGGTATATGTTTTCTTTGTTTATCTTAACACAACACATCCTCACTTAGCCCTACAACATGTGTGTGATTAAGCTGGTTGATAATCATATCCATTAACCTTTTATCTAATATACCAAATGAGGGTTGGTTAGAACATATAAATATATGATCAAGAGCAAGAGTTTTCTATGTAGGACTTGAAAAGTCAAGGAATACCAAAAGGCAGAGTCATTATTCTAATAATCCCCTATGTGAATGACATTAAGCCTTACACTAGCTAGGGCATGGGAAATATCTCACATCACGCTCCTATGCTATAAATAGATTTTATTTATAGTGTTTCAAGCATTTGAGAGAAATTAAAGACTGATGTAGAACATGATAGAATGACCATTCAATTACATTGACATGTCATTTTCTTACCATATACCACATTGATGACTAGTTGATAGTTGATTATAATTGTAACATCTCTCATTTTGTGTAATTGGTCTCTAGACCAAGATATGCTAAATTATGTGCTTGCCTTCTATGAAATGATATTTGGGCAGCGGCCGACTTGATCTGTATTAGGGACTATGTGTCACGCTAGTTAAGGACTCATGAAGGAAATTACCCGATGCATGACCTAGAGCTAGCTGCAGTTGTATTTGCCTTAAAGATTTGGAGACACTATCTATACAGGACTAGATTCGAGGTCTTCAGGGACCATAAAAGCCTAAAGTATCTCTTCGACCAGAAGGAGCTCACATGAGGCAGTGCTGATGGATGAAGTTTGTCAAATATTATGACTTCGAGCTTCATTATCATCCTAGAAAAGTGAATATGATGGCCGACGCTCTCAGTAGGAAAGCGCTGCATTTGTCTTACATAATGACCAAGGAGTTGGAGTTGGTAGAGCAACTCTGAGATTTGAATCTCACCGTAACAACCAAGACAGGAAGTCTGATGGTTGGAATGTTAAGGGTCTCCAATGATTTTCTGAATCAAGTAAAGGAAGCCCAATAGACGAATGAAGCCTTACAGAGGTAATTTAGGGAGGCAAGTACAGAAGAATTGGCACAAGATGAATAAGGGGTGATCAGGTATCACGGGGGGTTATGTGTGCCTGAGGATGCTGAGTTAAGGAGGTTCATCCTAGAGGAATCCCATAAGAGTAAGTATAGCATGCACCCAGGATCAACTAAAATGTATCAAGATTTGAGGAAGGTATTCTGGTGGAAAGGAATGAAAAAGGATATGGCTGAGTATGTGGCTAAATGTTTAACTTGTCAAAAAGTGAAGGTAGAGCAGCAACGATCGTACAGAACCCTTCAGCCTTTGGAGATTCCAGAGTGGAAGTAAGACGAGATTGCTATAGACTTTGTGTCTGGTTTTCCAAGAACCCCAATGGGATGTAATGCGGTTTGGATAGTTGTGGATTGACTTAAGAAGACCACACATTTCATTCCGATCAACATGAAGTACTCTTTAGATAAGCTCAACCAAATATGTATCAGGGAGATAACCAGATTGCATGGTGTACCTTCTACGATTGTATCTGATCAAGATCCTCATTTCACATCATGTTTTTAGGAGAGCCTGCAATGAGCTTTAGGAACCCGGTTGAAGTTAAGTTTAATGTATCATCCTCAGACCGACGGTTAATCTAAGCGCACTATCAAAACCCTTAAAGACCTTCTACGGACGTGTATGCTAGAACATGGAGGGAGTTGGTATGAGTATCTGCCGCTTGTGGAATTCACCTACAATAACAGTTACCACACTAGCATTGGGGATGGCACTATACGAGGCTTTGTATGGAAGGAAGTGTCATACTCCCTTGTGTTGGTTCGAGAGGGGAGACAAGGTTGTAATTGGACAAAAAGTTATCCAGAAAACCACAGAACAAATCAAAGAGATTCAAGCAGCGATGTAAATTTCCCAAGACTGCCAAAAGAGCTACTACGACCGACGACGAAAGCCACTCGAGTTTGAAGAGGGAGATCATGTTTTCTTGAGAGTCACTCTAGTAACAGGAATAGGAAGAGCGTTGAAGAATAAAAAGTTGAATCCTAAGTACGTAGGACTGTATCAAATTCTTGAGAAAGTTGGGTCAAATGCTTACCGTATAGCCCTACCTCCTTAGTTGTTTAACCTTCATGATGTTTTCTATGTCTCACAACTTTGAAAGTATGTGCCCCATTCTGACCATATTCTGAGACCAGATCAGTTTGTTCATAAAGAGAATCTTACTTATAAGGTAGTGTCAGTAAAGATTATAGACATTCGTCTAAAGCAGCTTAGAGGAAAAGAAGTACTTTTGGTAAAAGTGGTCTAGAGTCAATCAGATGAAGAAGATGCTACATGGGAACTTGAGGAAAAGATATGAGCTCTTTATCCTCACTTGTTTACTAGCACTAGGTGAAATTTCAGGACGAAATTTCTAAAAAGAGGGAGGAGTGTAACATCCCTCATTTTGTGTAATTGGTCCCTGGACCAAGATATGTTAAATTTTATGCTTGCTTTCTGTGAAATGATATTTGGGTTGTGACTGACTTAATCTGTATTCTTGTGTTAACCTTTTTTGAATGATTTAAAAGACTAAAACAATTATTTGAGATTTAATTGGGTGAAAAGAATGATTAATTAGCTATGGAAGATTAAATAATTAAATAAAAGTATATAGACTATACTATTTTAAATTATTGACTTTGTATGTATTTCACCAGATCTGGCCAAGCAAACACCCAAAGTATCTGAGTTAAGTCATTTTTATTCCAAAGTGTCTATATTGTCATACCCTGCCTTTCATAAGAATTATCTGAGGTCCATTTCCAGTTACTTGACCCCCAGAAGTTTATTTCAACAAATTAAGTCAATTGTCAAAAGTCATTCTGCGCGCCTGTTTATATTTTTAGCATAACTTTCTCTCTCATCAATGAAATTGAGTTGTTCTTATCTCAAAATATCCATATTAAAATTTTCTACAAATTTGATGTTGACCATGAAGCCTAATTCTTGCCTGTTTGGTCCCAAATTTGAAAATACCACACTGCCTTGCGTTTTCACTGTTACAGCTTAACTTGTCTTCAGCAATTTCCACTTTTCTCACTCGTATGACCATGAAATTTGATGATTCTTTTTCTAAAATTTTCTAGACTCATTGATCTACAACTTTGATAAAGGGCACGAAAGCTAATTCCCTACTTATTTGTCCTAGAATTTTTATTGTGTTTACTAATCCATTAATCGTTCCAGCCTAAAACAGTTTTTGTAATTAGATCATATCTCCCACATACGATATTAGATTTTTGTGTACCATATCTCATTTTAAAGAAAAGACATAAACCTACAACTTTTATATTTTATGTTTTTCCAAATTTCCACCGTAACCCCTTCGAAATCATTGGACAAGTTGCTGTCCCAAAATTGTGTGACACCAGCCCCTCGTGCAAAATGGTCCAATCAGCTCCCACCACCAAGAGACACTTGTTCTCTTCTCATCAACCCCTTTCTTTGTAATCCTTGTGCATGCAGAAGAACTTGTTGAATGAGTTCTTAGCCTTAATCATCCATTCTCTCCAAGTGTTAGTCGTGAAACACTTGCTTGCTTCCTATGTGCCACATGCAAAAATTTTCTTCTCTCAAACACTTCACCATTTCTTCTAACCTTTCCAATACAGAACCAATATCTCATATCCTTCTCTTTATGTCATGCCCTTGATCATCTAAAAAGACTCCATTTTCCCTTGCTCCTTGGTGCTATACCCGTGGAGATCAAGAAGCCAAAATCCTTACACTTTATCCTCTCTTAGCCGAGACCATCATTGAGGTAAGAGGAGTGCTCTCTCTTTTACTCTTTGATTTTTACATGCATGGGATAGTACGAATCACCCTAAGATTTATACCTTGGTGCTGCTCCTAAACTTGATCTTTTAAAACCTTTAAATTACTACAAACTTGTTGAATCAACTTTCATCTTTGGGAACCACCATGGCTAAACCATATATCTCTCCTCTTGAATTTGTTAGAGTTTTAAGTCATGAAAATATTGCTCTTCTAATGGTTTTGATGCTGCAAAAAAATGTTGTCCCCTGGAGGTTGCATGCACCATGATTCTACTCATAAATACTTGAAAAATCTTACTCCCTTTATGGCCAAATAACATGACTTGTCTCCTTCATTTTATGCAAGATCGAAGCACAAAAGTATAATTTTTTTCATTTGATTTCTAAGCTGGACAAATTTAGTGCTTCATTAAAAATTACATGTATGTTGTTAGATAAACTAAAAATTGGATTTTTTTTCTTCTTGAATTGGTAGTCGTGAGATGTGCCTCCATTCCCTTTGAAATTGGGTGGAATAATATGCTTAAAATCTGATTTTTGGGATATACATAAATTGAAGAGTATTATTGTTGTTGAGAATTTGTCTTTGGTAGTAATGACATGAATTTTAATTTATTATATGAAAACCATGATTCTTGGTGACTTGGTAACTATAAGTGATATACATGGTTAAACCTTAAGTTTTTGTGATAATATAAAGTTTTAATCTTAGTTGTTTAATGTTGGTATTTTATAAGATAAAGTGAATACATGTCCATTTTTATGGTGAGTATTTTATACACTTAAATTTGTAAATATGGCTTCTAAATGCATGAAAAATAGGGCTATTGAGTGACGTATTGTAGCTGCTATTTGAGCATGTTTGTGACTATAGAAAATGAGGAAATAAATTGGATAAAATGTTGCTTTGAAAAAGAATTAAAAGAGGTCCCGAGTGTAGGTGCGAACAATGGTCGAAAATGGTTAAAACGCATTTACGTGAATGAAAAATGGAAAATTGGTCAAACTGTTGGGGCGTGAATTTCGCGATGGATAATGTGAATTTTATGAGTATCAGAATTACCCAGATAAATGAAATTGGTTGAAATTGTTCCTACACAATACTTGTCCTTAAACGTGAATTTTACAAAAGATAAAACGACGAAATCATGGTGATTTAAACGTTTTCATGCAAATCTATTTTCTGAGTAGAAATAGAGCCTAATTTCACTTTATTTAATTAGTATTTAAAAAGTTAAGCAATTTTGGCTTTGGAATCACTCAATTTGGAGTTTTTAGAAGAAATACGACAAAAACAAAATTTTTTGGCAAAATAAAGAGAAATAGGAAATTTTAAGACTTTTCTTGGTTTTAAGGGAACTATTTTCTTAAATAAAGTTTAGATGGACTTTTTGATAAATATAACTAGATACTTTAGAAATTGTGGAATTAAAGGCCAATAATAAGTTCGTCGTAAGTCAATACTACGAGACGATACTGTTTAATGGCCCGAGATGTTGTAAGGAATACTAGATATTTTTATACTCACTTTCTTCAAGAAAATTTAAGATTTTCAATTCAAACTCATTTTAAGAAGTAAGATTAAAAAAGAATGAAATTATAAATTTATTTCGAAAAGAATATTGTAAAACTAAGCAAATAAATATTTTTACAATATTTCTTTAAGAAAACTTAGAAATATTTAGATACTTAGACTTGGAAATTTTCCTTATAAAAGCTATTTTAAGTTAGAGCCTAACCTCAGTGCTCTAAAGGGAAATTATTAGGTAGCACCTGAGGCTTTGGCACATAAATTTTACTTGCTAAAAGACCATAGCGGTTGATTAAGTCGCCTTAAGGATAAGGACGTCAAACAGGAAGGTTCCGTCTAACACTCGGGTATTTTTGTGATAAAAGCTAATGAGTAGATTGCATACTGCATATGGAGTATGAGGACGGGTGGCGGATGATAGAGTGATCCCCAGAGTATACAGTGATGGGTATAGTAGAGAACAACGACGTTCTGTAACACCCTCGGTTAACTAGGACAATCCCTTCCACTAGATTATCCTGGTCAACTGAGAGGTTACGAGTTTTTAGAAAAATGTGAAAATTTTTTTTATACAAAGAAACTTGGTGGAACAGATATATCATATATACAACGTAATCATATATAATGCATGGTCATAATAGTAACTGTACAAACTGAAAGTAAAGGGGCACACAGGCTTCGATGAATGAAAATAAAATTTAACCTATTCTATCCATCCACGGTCTGAGAAAAGTCTAGCCATTCCTCATTCTAAAGTTTGTCTTCATCCCCACGATGTCTAGAAAAATAACGTAAGGGTGAGTCTTCAGCTTCATAACAATCGGGAAGGTACCTTATCAACACCTGCCCCATATACAATACAAACAATCCAGGATCGAGTCCCACCCGTTCTCTTTGGGGTTCCTAAGATACATTCTAAGTTATCTCACCACTTTTGATCTCAGCTAATCATCCCTATTTCCCATTCATTTCCCAGGGTTACTAAGTTCTAAAAAGTCATACTTAGTAATAAACAGTCATAATCTCAGTGCAACGATGCAATGCATGAGTTTATTTCGTTATTTCCATTCTCTTTATTAGTCATCATGATGCATGTGGGCCCATCTCCTCCTTAACAATCTCATATACAATATCCATGTGCACAACAATGCCACCCTTATCTTCCCTGCCCAACTAGAGTGACCGAAGCTCTCCTCGTTCTGATTTTCACAAATGGGTAAGGACTTACAGTCCAATCATCATAATGGCCAATCGCACATCTCCACATAACGGGCACTCCACGGTCATAGAAAATCCCACCTCTTGTTGAAGTATACCAGAGTTTGCCATGGGCTGTTACCCGACAGGTGCGAATCTGATGCCACTTGGAATTCTCGTCTCTGGTTATACTCCTTAGACTGCCCTCAGGTATCGAGATACTGGTAGATTCTTTAGTGTACCCATCATTGTATGCTCTAGGGGATTATTCCAACATCCCTCCTTAACTTCCACATATGATGCTTACAATACACAATTTTCTTTTCACTAGTCGTCGGTAGGGTTCTTTTGATGACTCCATTTCCTTTCTAACACCAGACTTCTTCTTTCCATGAAATTTCAATTTATTCTTTTCCTTATTTTCTCAAAACCCCTTAATTCATAACGGTCTCATCCAACGCTTAGAAATGAAACGAGATCTCATATTTTCCAAAAATCATAGGTACATTGGCATTACAATGCCCATCATCACATCGGATCTGATCTAATCTCATCACATTATTTTCACAAGTTATTCATCTCAAGATCTCTACCGAGACATTCCTTTATTCATTCTTTTCTTATTTATTCCAATATATTCAATCAATGTCTCACACAAGTACAACATCACAGTCCATACACACATCATCATGCCATATTTCATTCCACATACTCATCATGTATAACTAACACATTCATTTATGCATACAATTACATAGCAGTCACCAAACACAACATTCATCATATAAGTATCATACAAAAATCTTCATACATATCATTATAATAAGGGAATCACGCATGCAAGTATATTAATGGATATTTCTTTATAAGTGTTTTAATCTTGGTTTCTTACTCATATCTTATCAGACTATTTATCTCAATTTATTTAATTATGTATGATTTCTCCCTTTCTACCCTTATATTTTTTTAACGTCCATTTATGAATTCTTTAATTATCAAGCGGCTTCTATTGTCGACTTTCTTTAATTAATCCAAATTAAATTCTATTAGCTGGGTACTTATTTCCTTGGTCACTAAACGGTTTACTAACCCGTTATGTTCTAGTAGTATTTTAGTGATGCTTTTCTTCAACTTAAGATTAACAATCTTGTAACTCCTTATTTCATTTCTACTATTCTTAAATATATTAACTAAATTATTCTCTTAACTGCATTCTTTTGATTAACTAAAGTTATTTCCTCTATGCGTGTCCATTAGCTGTTTAGAAATCTAAGCACTACCTTGACCTTAATAACATAAACTAAGTTCATTATTACTTAGTTACTAAAAGTTATCATTTAATTAATAGGTCCAATCTCTTTTCACGATAAGTCTTAAGATTTAGTCCTAAAACCCTTTCTTATTAATTTATATGTCCGAATAAAATTCCTTTTTATCCTAACTTAATCTCTTACATCCTAATAGTAATATCTTTCTTAAATATAATTTCACTAGATTCTATAATTCCTTCCTTTAATGACTAATTTAATTAGTTCATTTCTTTAACTACATTCCTTTAACTATTAAATTCCATTTGCTTATTTGTCATTTAAGGACCTAGGTACCTCTTTTAATTTAGACGTCATAACTTAGTCCAATATCACTTAGTTACCAATTGTTTTGATAATTCTTATAAAAAGTCTACATCTAGTGTATCCAAATCTTTCCTTATTTTACTAGTAAAGTTTTACTAGGTAATAAATTTACTTTAATCTTTTCTCCTAGTTGTAATGGTCATTTAAATTTCTTACTCATAACATCATTCTTTTTAAAATTTCAAATTTTTAAACTTAATTCATCTTAAATGAATAATCCTTTCTAAATTAATCTATTAGAAACATTCTTTATAACTTACACTAAATCAAACCCTAGTTATTCATTTCTTTTTATTCTTGATCCTTTTAACCTATTAAAATAGTTAACCCCATAATCTTGATTTTCTCGATTTAGTTTCCTTTACTGATTTAACTTATTTACTCAAATTCTGAAGGTTATTATTTACTTCTTTCTAAGTGGTCACAAAAATGGTTGCTAAAAATTTTGTCACTAACAACTTCTTATAACTCCTAACATTCTTTATACTAAAGTTTCACTTGTTTTATTTTCTTTACTTAACTCATAAAATGTCATTTGTGCCTAAGTTATAGAATTCCTTAATAAGGTTCTTTTATGTAAAATTTTCTATCTAAAAGAAATTTCCAATTTGTTTATTTTACTTACTATTATATAGTTACACATATTTTTATTTGAAATTATTACCTTATTAAGATTTAATACTTTTTATTATAATTTAATAAAAGAAAATATTTTAATCATCCAAACGGTAATTTTTTTCGAAAGTACGCAATATTCTTAAAGTGACTTTGACAACGTATTAGCGGTAAATTAAATTTTTAATGGTGGGACTTAACGAGGAAACTAAATTACAAATTACATAAGTACATCACAAATTAAAATAATCAATACAACCATATCGAATAAAACCGAGTCCACCGAAACACTAAGTCTCCAGATTTCCGCTTTCTTGTTCGATCGTGATAAAATCCTTTCGAGCACACGAACGTTGAATTACGTCAATTAAATTTTTAACATACCCATTAACTTAAAAATGTTATTTTTTTATTTTATTTTATTTTATTTTTTCCATCGGTTTCGAAAAATTGTGCTGTTGGAAATCTAACCGTTAGATCGCAGTGAAATTTGAAACGGTGGTTCCCAGAAACTTAAGCGATATTATGGAACAATTTAAAACACAATCAAATAAGGTCAAGACCCCCATTACCATATGAAACGCTCGCTTCCCGGAGGAAGGAAAATGATCCGTTCGTCAAAAATTTGCCGGGTACTCCAAAATATCCATCGATCGTCGTCGGTCGTCTTTACATCGCTAGAAACGTGACATGCAAAAATTTTTAGACACCTAGAGGGTTGTGGACAGCCAAGGAAGATCACAAACAATCATGAAATTATTTAAAACCAAAAGATCATTTACCGAAAATTCGTCTTTTATTCCGTAATTTTCCACCGTTCATTACCGTTCGCCACTGATCGTCCCTGATCCTTAGGAAAAGTGACATGCACACCAAGAAGGAGCAAGGAGTCATGGTTTTGGGCTTCTAGAATAGTAAGAAAAGAGCTTAAAATATATACATGTAAGTGAAAAACTTATAGGAAAGGAGAACAAGAAGTTTGAGAACCTAGAAATTCAAGCACCTACCTTACTTTAGCAAGGAGAGTCCACGGTTTGGAGACTATGACAAGGGAGCCAAGTTAAGTTTTTTTGAAGATCCAAAGCTTGGGATAGAGTGGAAGAAGTTGGTTGAGTAGTGAAGAATGGTCACGGGTTAGGGGAAACAAAAGAGAAGAAAGGATTTTGTAGTGGTGGATGGTGGTAGCTCTTGGTGCGGCCGTGACTTTGGTGGCCTGGGGTGGTTGTTGTGGTGGTTGATTTGAGCTTAGAAGGGAGAGAAAATAGAAAGAGGAGGGAGAAGAGCTGCTGCCATAAACCACCAAGAAGGAAAAGGGAAAAGAGTTAGACGAAATGATGGTAATTTGGAGTGGTTTGATGTAAGTATAGCTTGCATAAATTTTCTTTGGCTGAAGTGGGAGGTGGATGGGCTGAGTGGAGAGGGAAAACATGGTGGTGACACCTCTCTAATAAGGTGGAAAGGGTCTGAACTTGCTAAGGAAGGAGTTAAGGTGAAGGAGACAAGTGTGCCATGCATGTGCAATGTGATTAGTCCACTCCCATGCAAAGGTTGAGGTGTCCACTCCAGGGGCATCAACTTGTGAGGGCTTTTTGGGGTCTTTTTGAGCCAAATTTGAAAATAGTCTAAAAACAAAAGATTTAGAAATTTTTGTTATCTTTAATTTGATATATTTCACAAAAAAATCCATTAAGAAATGAGAGAGTTATGGCCCAAATACAAAACTCGTACAGGGCTGTGATAGGACTTTTGTTTCTTGCAAAGATTATTTTTCTGAGCCAAATTGATAGAGATTTGGGCTTTGTGTTTTTCATCAAAATTGTGGAAAATTGAGTTAAGAAAACTTTGGGGAAGAAATCATTCAATTTCATGGTCATATAAGAGAGATATGTGGAAAATACTGCACCTAGTGCAAGCTATTGCTGGAGAAACGTGAATCAGTATAGTATTTTAAATTCTGAATTTATGGGGTAATAATTATATTTTGAGCCCTTCATGAAGTTTATAGATGTTTCTTTCCTCTTTAATTTGATATATCATTTGCGATGATCCAAGTTCTGTAGCCCGAGATATACCTGTTTTACGATAGGGTGCTCTAGGAGCTTCCTGGATCAACTAGGGTCTTAGAAATAAATTCACCATTAATTTATCCTTTGAGAATTTGATTTTGTGCCCTTCATTAACATCGTAGAGGTCTAAAATACGGATCCATAGCAAAAAGAACAGAGTGATTCAAGCATCAAACGAAGGAGATATGCAAATTTATCGAAGGCTGTCAGCATGGTGAGAAAATAGTAAAAAAGGTGTAAAGATATATTAAACTGTACTGATCTAGAGGGATTTTGTAACACCCCCTAATATACACGAGATATATATAAATGTTTTTTTTAGAAAGACATACATATTTATTACTCTTTATCTTGTATATACAAGAACGTATATACATCTGATTTTCTTTGAATATTCAAAAAAAATATTGTCTTTCAATATTTGTCCATAATGATAAAATAATTTATAGAAATCATAAGTGATAAATCATTACAGTATTATATCCAGATGGGAAAGTTTATTAAAGTTTAACCTTTACCTTGTTACAATTATCTAACTTGATATTGTAATAAGGCAAGGTAAAACTAAACTATACCTCTACTACAAATGTGACCAATCATTTCCTAGTCCTTGAATCATCGAGTTTTAGAATCCTACTCTTGTCATATCTTTTCATCTATCTGATTGAGGATAAGACCACTTTACCCTCTTGTAATTACATATCCTTCCATCTTGAACTGCTAGCTATATATTACATAACATATATTTTGGACTCAAAATTCAAACAAGAAGGAGTGAAAAACAGAATATAATACTTTACAGATAAGACATAAGCATAAGGGTTTTCACAATCTAATAAAATAATATCATAGGAGTTTACACTGTTCCATAATTCCGGATAATAACATAAATGCCTTCATAGGATATGAACAGCTCAACTGGCGTGGAAACACTTAGAGACTAGTCAGACTGAGAAAGTTTTTATTGTGAAAGTACCCGACACTAGAGAGCGACCCCAGGTCACCTGAAGCACCCTTTCACACCCTCTCATCCCAAGGCTCGCAATTAAGCCTCCTCTAATGTATCCTCGGTTTCTATAATCCGTCCCCAGGAAATATCACATCCCATTTCTCTTTAATGATTCATGATGCATGAACTACTCACATATTTAGTTGGTTAAGACTTTTAGAAACTCAATTATTAAATACCATAAAGGTTCACAAAGTTATCTCAATAAATTTTACATTCCTATAAGTTCTTCTTTGAACTTCTGTTATACAAAAATAGATTTAGTACAGTCTTCGAATTCAGATCTCACCAAAATTGAGTTTCCAAGCCTTAAATATCTTAAAACTTTCTCTTAAAAACTTCACATATTTACATAATCTTTCCCAATTTGAATTTTAACTAGATTGAGTTTAGAAATTTTGACTATAACAAAATATTCTTTAGTTATTTCATTGAGGAAAACCAATTTAAATTTCTGATTTCTAAAAGAAAATAATTTTTTAAATCATTAACTAAGAATACTTAAAACTAAAAAAATTTTCTTTAATTCGAGTATTAATTATCTCAACTTCTGATTTTCATAAAATAGTTTCTTTCTAATACTAGATTTTATTCTAGAGATTAAAAATAAAGTTAATGAAAAATATTTCTAAGAAGAAATAAAAGACTAAAAAAATGATAAAATACTTTCTCTTAAAATAAAAATTTAAAGAGTAAGGTAAGAAAATTCTTACTGAGTTTTAATTTTCCGTCATACTTGCTATATGCTCAAACTTCATATCATAAGGTCATCAATCATTCATCAACCACAATCAAGTATTGTAATGTCATCAATCATAAATATTATCAATCATAATTACATATCATCAATCACAGTCTAATATTATAAATCACAATATCATTAATCAAAATCAAATATAGTTAATTATAATCAAATCAAATCAACTAAATATCACTCATAAATATAATTCAAATTTTAATGATTATTTAAATTAGTAGAGTTGATTTTGAGTCCTTATAGTTCATTCCTCGCACAGGTCTATATAAGTCCTATAATCCAGTTTTTGCATAGGTATAGTTTAGCCCATACAGGTCATAATAGTCCAAGTCCTTGCATAGGTTTAGTCCAGTTCGCATAGGTTATTCAGGTCTTTGCATAGGTATTTTAAATCAAGTTACACAAGATACATAATTTAAAATTTATATAAATTTTAAGTTAAATAGTTATTATTTTAAAATAATAATAATATTATTAAATTTAAAAGGAGTAGGGGACTCCTCTCATTATTCTTATGTCTTTTCATATTATATTCCTATCTCACTCCCCCTTACCTCTTGTATACTGATTCGTTATTGAAAATCCGTGCGCGCCTCATCTCCGAGTTCTAAAACATACCAATTTTATTTTAATATAATTACAAGATGAAAATTAAGATTACTACTTAAAGCAGAAATGGTAAATTTTGAATAGTGAATAATGAATAGTGAATAGTGAATAGTAATAGTAAATAGTAAATAGTAAAAAGTAAATAGTAACAATAAATAGTAAATCATGAATAGTAACAGTAAATAGTAAATTATGAATAATAACAGTAAATAGTAAAACATGAATAGTAAAGGTAAATAATAATAGTAAATAGTAATTTACTATTTGAATAATAATTTACTATTGAAATAGTATTTTACTATTTAGAATAATAACTTAAAATAATATTATTTCCAGTATAATAATAGATTTCTAAAAATAATATGAAAATAACCCTAAAAAATATAAAAGAGAGGTATTCTTACCTTAGGATTTTAGCAGAACCTTCTTCCAAAAAAAATTATTTCTCTCTCTTACTTCCACCACTATCTCACTAGCACTACTATATTAAGAAAACTTAATCTGAAATTATAAATTCTAAAGAAGAATTCCTTCGGTATTTATAGGAAGGAAAATTACTATGCATTCCATTATTTTAATATAAAAGTATTGTACATTTTTTGAAAATTCAATCCTGGTTACTGTGCACCTTTTCAAAATTTCGTACATGCACAATGTTTTGCATAGTAAATATCGGCTGAATTATTAAGCCAAATAGTAACCTTTCACTCGGTATATTTTAAATATTCAAAATCAGTCCTTTTTAAAATTTAGCGATATTATATCAATTCTCACTAATTTTATGATAAGTAATATAAAGTTTAAATTTTAAAAATCTAAAATTTTCTGTTAATAAAAATTTATTGGTACGTTTTTGATTTTTTATGATTGGTAAAAATTAAGATTTTACTCAAACCAATAATTTTTAGATAAGTCAACTTGAAATGAATTTTAAAATGTAGATAATTTTGTTATGGAGATTTTGACACCAATTTTGCGCAAATCTAAGGTCGTATGAGAAAGTTATGAATTTGTTTCTTAACTATGCACAAAGAAAAAATCCAAACGTTGAAATTTTGAGACGAATATACTTAATCTTCGATTTTGGGGTTGACAGAGTAACAATCGGAGTTTGGGGCTAGAGACAGAGATTGAATATCTTTTCAAAATGAAGAGATTAAGACCAAAATCGTTCAATTCTAAGACCGTTTAAAAAATATAGGTCCAAAACACCAAAGATATTCAGGTCGAGTTTTAAAGCGATTTCTGAGAAAATCAACTTATTAAAAAACAGGGATGATAGAGTCCGAATCAAGCTTCGGTTCCTTCAGAAAAAATTCCTAAAATGTCGAAATGAATCACCACAGACTGACCGTGCCACCATCGGATATCCCGAGGTATATGAATGGTCAAACCCTTAATCTTTTAGGAAATGATCCTAACATGACTAGTTTCCCTACTGGATCACTAGTCTCAGGTCGAACGGTTAGAGTCTGACCTCAGACTCGGTCCCATAGTTCAAATCTAAGGAACCTGACAATGTTTTATTATTAAATTATTAAATAAATAAACAATTTAAAATATATAATTTCAAAATAATTTATTATAATTATTTATCTATTAAACATTGTCGACAAAAATAATTATCGAATAAATATAATGATAAATTAATTTGTACCCAAAATAATCGTTGTTAACGTATTATTTTTAATTAAATAGTATTGTCGAACGTTATTTATTATTTTCTTATCTCTGCTTCTCTCACTCGTTAGGTCCTCTCGGTATTCTTATTTTTCAGATTAAACTCTGCTTCTCTCTATTTTCTCATTCTAAACTGTTCGGGGAACAGGCCGAAGCCTCGAGCTTCTTACCAAAAGCTCAACAAAGTATCCTCAGAGTCCTGAGGGTCTGGTTTCCTATTCTCAAAAATCAGGGCTGTTACACATTTCGTGTAACGCCCTCTGTTACATCTCAATAAATTCTAAAAAGAGTTCATAATTTTTTTACTATATTTTTTTACTAAAAATATAATCGTTAAAAAGAAACTATCAAAATAAATTATATACAATATTTCTGAAATACCTCATGAATATCATTAAAAATTTATAAAGTAATTTTATATTCATGCAAAGAAAAATAAATATTAAACATTATTAGAAAGAGAGGAAACTCCATGGCCCAAGAGCAGTTACTTAATAACATTATTTATTCATTGGACCATGGTATTCATACCGAACTCCCTTTCTAGAACGTACTATATTTACTGCTTGGATTCTTCGATCCTTCCCTCTGTACCAACCATTAATTAAAACATATGAAACAAAAACACGGAGAAAGGAGTGAGAAACAGAATATAACGTATTGAAGGAAATAGGCATAAACAACAAAAGGTTTTCGTAAATATAATATTTATATTATCAAGCACAATCACACGCGTAAACAATTATGAATGCATATGAGATGCATTTTGATGTTCTTAATCCACGATTCATTTTATCAATGTATATGGGCCTTTTAAAATTTTTATTTTGTACTGGGCCAATCAGGAGTTGACACTATTCTTCAAAATCCGAATAATATAAATACCTTAATGCAAAAGAACAACTCTACTGACATGGAAACACTTAGAGACTAGTCAAAGTGAGAAAGTTTGTTGTGAAAGTACCTGGCACTAGGGAGCGACCTCAGGTCCCTGAAGTACCCTTTCACACCCTCTCATCCCAAGGCTCGTAATTGACCCTCCTCTAATGTATTCTCAGTTTCTATAATTCGTCCCTAGTCAATTTCACATCTTTTCTCTTGAGACTATTCATGATGCATGAACTACTCGCGTATTGAGTTGGTTAAGGCTTTTAAAACTCGATTATATTATCAGGGCCTACGAATCGCGACATAACCACCCCAATAAACTGTACTTTTTCAAATTCTCAAATAAGTTTTATCACACATATAAAATTTTAGTACAGTTCCTTTTCAAATCACAAATCAAATCTCATCATAATTTGAGTTTCAAAGCCTTAAATATATTTCACAACCTTCCTTGAAAAATTTATAGGTCAATTCAAAATCAATTACTAAAAACTCGAATTTAGAATTATCAATCTTTAAAAAAACCACAGTACTTGAAAATTTTGTATAATACTTTTATATAAAATTCTTGTTGCTATATATATTTTTAAGAGTTTAAAGTAAAATATTAGTGAAAGTTCTTCTTTTCATTTAAGATTTAAATGTCTTTATATATGTATAAAAAATTATTTTTATAAAATAATTTCTCTTTCTTTTTCTTTCTGATAAACTAACTAGAAATCTTAATTTTAGTAAATATACTTTTTTAAAAAAAGATAAAAGAGATTTCTAAAAATTTATGTAGTTTCATTGAAAACTAAGAAATTTCTTAAAAGTAATTTGAATATAAATAAATAAATAAATAAGAAATAAGTAAATTCTTACTGAGTTTTAGTTTTCCGTCACGCTTGTTACATGCTCATTCTCCATAACAACACAGAATAATCATTCACAAATCAATCAAATAATTAAAAATAACACAATCATTATACAAAATCTACACAATTTATTTAAGGTGTCTTAATTATTAAAGTTCATTTTAAGTCGTAGTAGTCCAGTCATGATGTTAGTTAGTCCATATCAAGTCCAAAATAGTCCAATGGTCATATGTGTCTATCAAAGCCCAATCAGCGTGAAGGTATAACTCAACCCATATAAGTCCATAACAGTCCAAATCTTAATGATACGGTATGTTAGGTTAATGAGTCATCCAAATATTTTAAACTTTATGTTAGGTTAATCAATATGATTCATCCAAATATTTTATAACTTTTGAATAAATTTTATTTATTTATTTACTTAAGATGATAATAAGTATTACTTTAAAATATAATAATTGTTCATAGTTAAAAGGAGTAGGGGACTCCTCCTATTCTTGTTATGTTTTCCCATATTATATTCTTATCTCACTCCCCCTTACCTCTTGTATCTTGATTCGTTATGGAAAGTCCGTGCGCACCTCGTCTGTGAGTTCTAAAACATACCAATTTCATTTTAGTATAGTTATAAGGTACAAGATTATTTCATAAAACTTCCCTTCTTATTTTTAATACAATAAATATATCATTATTAAGATTTTCTGATTAAGAATAATTATTAGTAAATTTTATTCTATAAGAATTACTAGATAAATACTAATTAGTAAAAAAATGAATAATAAATAGTAACTAGTAAATAGTGAATAGTAAATAATGAATAATAAATAGTGAATAATAAATAGTGAATAGTGAATAGTAAATAGTAAATAATAAACGGTAAATAGTGAACAGTAACTAGTAAATAGTGAATAGTAAACAGTAAAAGGTAAATAATAAATAGTAAAAGGTAATTACTATTTGAATAATATTTACCTTAGTCTAGTACAATAATAGATATTTAAGTGATATAAAAACAACCTTCATAATCATAAAAAGAATATAAAAGAAATTTATTATTACCTCAGAATTTTTACATAACCTCATTCCTTTTAAAAAAATATCTTCCTTTTTTCACTTGTATTCTCTTCCCAACACTACTAAGTTTTTAAAATTTGTGTGATTTCCTCGGTGCCTCACCCCTATATTTATAGCATAAGTTTTATTGTACATTTGAATATTTTAATATTTGATTACTGTGCAAGAATTGAAATTTTCTAACAGATTACTATGTAAAGTTTGAAAATTTCAAAATTGCATAGTAAAATTTCTCGTGAAGGCGGCTGAGAATTATGAGGGGGTGCGAATAGTAATTTAGGGGTGCAAAAAGAAATTTTTTGTTTTTTATTTTTTTATAAATTCTAAAATAATATACTGATAAAAAAATTCTAAAGGTTTATGGTCAAATTCCATTAAAATTTTCTATGATAAATTAAAATAAAAATAGAGTTGTTACATTTCAACCCTACGAGAGATCTCGGAAGTATATCAGGGTAGGTCTCTAATGGCTCGGAGTCGCGCCCAAGACCGGAAAGCCCGTGGCAAACCTAATATACTTCGACTCAGAGCGAGTGTTACTGGGACCGTGTAGTGCCAGTTCTGAGGAAATATGATTGGATCCATTATTGATGATAGGGCTGCGTGTCCTCACCCATTTATGAAAACTAGAATGAGGCGAGCTCTGGTCTCTAGTTGGGCAGGGGTATATGGACAAATTTATGTGCACACTGATACTGATATGTGTGAGATTAATGAGAGGGAGTTGGGCCCCATTGCTTTTGACACTTAATCAAGATAATTTATAATGAACCTATCACATGCATAGCATGCCATAGTTATGTGACTAACTTTGTGAAGTGTATTGCCTCTATGATTAATAGTACATCCCTGATTACTGTGTAGTTATGTTGGTAAGTGTTACATGTAATCTTTCCCCCTGTCTGTTATGTAAAATGTTTACGGCTAGCCCATGCATGGAAATCTTATGGGTTGAGAGCTTTTTACTCACCCCTCTAGTGTTGTGTGTTTGTTTTCCTTTTTTTGTGATCATCAGCTGAAGGACAAGACGAACGTGAACAGGACCTGGACTATCTACAGTAGTGGACATCCATCCGTGGACGTAGAGTATTAGTACTTATCTTTTTACTTCGAGATTATTGTAGGTCCCGATACTTTAGTTACAAGTTATGTTGTAATGTGGTTGTTTGTTAGGAGCCTGTGAGCCCTGTATCTTTTGAATACACCACTGCTATGAAAAATTGATATATGTTATTATTATGCTTATTTTGAACTATGTGTTGATGATCACTGAACAAAAAAAAACTTCTACTTTTCTAAATAACTAGTGACTCCTTAATTAAGTAGGACGTCCCAATGGAGAAATTTATCCTAGTTAATCGAAAGTGTCACAGTAATCATGAAAGGTATTGTATCAATAAGGGATGTAATTATCCCCTGATTTGATATTTCATGGTTTTTTTTTGGATGAAGTCTTAATTAATTAAGTGTTCTAGTTGAGATCATATGTTGATGACCAAACTATGTAATTAGTCCAAGAGTCGTTTTAGAAATTAATTTTCATCTATGAATTACACAACCCATCTCTCTTAAATGGAACTATAATTTATCCATAAATTCTTGTAGGCTATAATCAATGTGATTTTCGTTTTATAATAAAATGAGTTAATATTAGGATGCATTTAACGTTAGGCAAACTCATTAGTAATATGATCAATTGTTAATGGGCCAAAACCAATTAGTAAAAAATGATTTCGAATTAGATGTGGCCTAGAAAAAACTTGAGCCATTTAAATTAAAAACCAATTATTTATGTAAAATATATATATATATATATATATATATATATATATGATTTTTTGTTTATCTTTAAAAAAAGCAATGATCATGACCATTATGAAAATCTTGCTACATTTTTTTGCTTTATATATTTTATTTTGGATTTAAAGAAAATAGTAATTATTTTATAATAATATTTGTAAGTAATTTTTTAATATCATAAAAATACTACAATAAACTATATTATATTCTCATTGTTTAACTTTTTTTTTCTTTATTTCATAACAAATCGAACACATATTGTATAAGGTTGATAGTAACTTATTATCCCGCTCAACTAAGTTAGATGCCCAAGACATATCATTGTTTGGCTCTTGATTTTACTTTTTCAAAATAATCAAGAAAAATATTAAAATAATAAATAGGAAAATAAAAATACATTTTATAAATATTAAGTAATTTATAAAAAAGTGACAATGTTATTGATTCTTTTTCCTTATAAACTAAAAAAGAATAAAGAAAATATTTATCCGTTTAGTACAGTTTTTCTTTTAAAATGTCCTAGCATAATATATAAATATGAATGATGAATATGATTTATATTATGTAAAAGGTTTTCTTAGATAATAAATTTATTATAACTTATCTTAGATTATTCCTCCCACATATAAACCAGGAACAAGAAAGACGCGCGTTGGAAGCAATAATTGGGCGAAGCATCGTCTAATAATTTCCTTGGTTTTTTGTTTCCTCCACTTTCTCTCTCTAATCACATGCGAGCTGTCACTTAGCTCACCTAAACTCAAATTTTGTCACGCAGTGCACGCCACAATTACCGATAGGTTCGTTCGAATAATCGTTTTTGCTGTCGGAAGTAACGGAAAATATTCCAACGGAGATGTCGGCGTCGAACAAAATCGAACGCGCTCACCAGATGTACCGTGACGGACGTTACGGCGAGGCGTTAGGGTTCTACACCGAGGCAATCGCCATGGCCAAAACCAACCCTCAGAAGATCGCTCTGCATAGTAACCGAGCTGCGTGTTATCTCAAGCTTCACCATTTCAAAAAGGTTCTCTCTCTCTTAAATTTCAAAATGTGCTATTCGGTTAACGAAATGAATTTTCTATCTCGTGTAATAGCATCGGTTTTATTTCATCTTGTTTTTGAAATTTTGAACAGTAGAACAGTTATATGACCCCTTAATTGATGAATTTGAATAGTAAAGTCCTTCAATTTCGACTTTGAAAACCAGCACTCTATGCCTGAGATTATTCGTGGTCAATCAATTATATGTCGTCTTGACTCTTAGAAATCATCACTTTAATGTTTGAGATTGAGATTGTTTGTCTGTCAGTCAATTACATGGAAGATGTATTTGATCAAGGATGTAATTGATTGCAATTTGATGATTTCCAAATACTAAGTGAAAGTTTACTCTATGTTTGGCCTATTTTTAAATTCTGCTTTAGGGGTAGAGTTTTATTATGGAATTCTGGTAATTGCGTAAGTTTAGAAGCCTTGCTCTTGAAGGAGGAACTGTTTGATTAATTAATACTTAATAGTGAAGATCTGTTGAACTGAAATGGAATTTTATGAATGTTATTTCTATGGATTTGGTTTGGTTGGTAAAATTGCTTACAATATATGTGAATTATGGGTTGTGAATGGAATGTTGTTCAGTTGAATATGTTGTTTTCTTCTTTTTCTGTTTTACTCAAAGGATTTACTGCTATTTGTAATTGTACGAGTAATTCATTAATCTAGTCCTTGAAATTATAAGCATCAGTGAAATTACTTTCGGAAGTTATAAAAATGTCATTTGAGTCCTTAAAATTACCAAATATAGGTCATTTGAATCCCTACAATTATGACAACAAGGACTAAAACTAGTGTTGGTTGATAATTTTAATGATTAAAATGACAATTATGTAACTTTAGGATGATTTGACTGATGCATATAATTTAAGAAACAAAGTTGATGCATTACTCTAATTGTAATGTACCAAATGCTGACAAATATTGGCTGCTTTGTTCATGTTGAATATCAGTCTTGTTATTCTATAATCTCATTCCTTAGTTTCCTTTTTGTTATAAAGTTTGACATGGGATTTGACTTTTGAGTTCCAGTTAATCTGAGTTAAGTCAAATGAAACATGGTTTAGGCCTTTAACCTTCTAAAATGACACCCTCACTAGTCATTTTCTCTATATTTGCAAGCTTTTGCTGTATGATTTCTTGTGTAATACTTTTTTTGGGTTGCATTTGATCCTTGTCACTGCCTTTTCAGGCAGCTGAAGAGTGTACCTCAGTACTTGAGCTTGATTACAATCACAGTGGGGCATTGATGCTGCGGGCTCAAACGTTAGTCACCTTGAAGGAGTACCACGCAGCACTTTTTGACGTCAACAGACTCTTGGAGTTGAATCCTTCCTCAGAGGTTTATCAAAATCTTCAAGCTCGCTTGAGGACACAACTGGTAGGGTGTTATCTTTGCTGTCCTGTGTTTTGGTTGCAGTTTACACTTGCATAATTGTTTAGCTTGTAACCTGGTTTGGATGTACCAGGAGATTATGTATTATAGCTGTTGGCTTATGGTTCTTACTGAATAACAACAAGTGCAACATTATTATTATTGTTGTTGTTGTCATCGTCGTAGTTGATTGTTTGTTTTGGATTTATATTTTTTCTTGTTAGATTTTTCTGTTTTGTTTCATGCCTTCTCTTTCGAACCTTGCACTCCTGCTTCTAGGAGGAACTCTCATTTAGTGCATATGCAAGTTAAAATATTATATCCTAGTTAGAAAGAGTTAAGGCTCCCTCTTACAATTTGATCTATGTATAAAAAATATTATATCCTAGACTCCTAGTTAAAATGTATCAAGTCTTGGGACTAGATTTATAATTTTACACACACACACACGCACACACACACAAAGTGAATATGAGAACAATTCTTATTTTAAAATTGTGAGAATTGTTAATCTAGACCATATAACCATATATGGATGGTCAAGATTGATCACATTACCACTTAGAAATGCCATCTGCACTAATCTTTAAATTGTAATCATTCAAATTAAATCTATTGGTTTTTATTATTTTCCCCACTTCTCATAATAACCAAGTGTTTTCATTTGATACATCTACTATGTATGTATATGCTCACTTGATACATCCACTATGTATATAATATGTGTGTGTGTGTGTAGTGACATATAAAAATTGTAGTAGAGATAGAGTGACAGTTCATTTGGCCTACAATTTTGTTCTTGTGGACGAAGTATTTTATCAGCTTGTAGTAAGAAATTGTGTTTTTTGATTTCCTTTTTCTTGCTCAAGGAAAGTCACTTGCTCCAATACCAGAATCAGAAGAGGAGTTTGAAGTAGAGGAAGATGAGGAGCCTGAATGGATACCAAAAGGAGAGAATGGAAAGGGAGAAATGGAAGAAAAATGCCAGATGATTTCTAATATCAGGATAGATCAAAAGGATGAATTTGCCAAAGGTATTGTTACTGAATGTGCTACCCATGAAACAGACACCAACTTTTCATCCAAACAAGAAAGAAACCAAAACTATGAGCCTAAGAAGTCCACAGCAGATGTTATACTTCCTAAAGCACAAACCAGGGAATCTATCGAGCAACCTTCCAAAGGATGGCAAACAATTCCAAAACCAAAGGGACATTCAGCTCTAGACTACGCACGGTGGGACAGTGTTGAAGATGATTCTAGTGATGATGATGATGATTCTGACAATGAGGGTGAAGAATCTTTGCCTCAATACCGATTTCGTGTAAGAACAATTGGTGTCCGTCCTGTAAAGTGAGACAATTCTGCTGTACATCACCCATAAATGCTGTTTATAATCCCATAGTGAACCTAAAAGTGGTATCTGACGGACAAGAATCAGCGGGTTGCAATCCATAAATGCTGTTTATAATCCCATAGTGAACCTAAAAGTGGCATCTGAGGGACAAGAATCAGCAGGTTGCAATATCCCAATCATGTTGTCTACTTGTCTGCCTCAAAGATCTATGAATCCTAGGGAAGTACTATATTAGATGACTTGGGTTGATTGTCGATGGTCATGAGCTATTTGAACTCTGAATTTTACATGGAATACCTATATTTGAAGTTGCAAACATGCTGATGTCCAGGTCTTCTACTTACTTTTGTGAAAGTAAGTTTAAGGATTCATGTTTCCATGTTGGACCAAAAGTATGGGGTGAATTCTTCAGTAGCCAAGGCTCATTCAGCGTGATGTATTTGTAGCTGGGGATGGCTGATTATTTTTCTGGTGACACTATTTACACAGCTGTACATAGTTTACGAATTTGCTGATGCTATATTATTGCAGAAAGATGATTATAAGGTTGCGGCTTTGAGCACCCACCCTTCATGTTATTCTTCTATTACGCGAAAGAAAAATTAAGTCATTCTAGTGAGGCATGAACCTATGATTCATCCTCTAATTTTTTTATTTTCTGTAATAATTACAGATTTATTATAAATAATACATATGTGGATGTCCCCCTATAAATACCCCTCTTTACTCATTAATACATAACTTTTTCTCTTCAATTTCACTACTCTCTCTTTACTCTCCTTCCTTCATCTTCAAGTCCATTTTCTTCTCTAATTTCCTCTCTAATTTCATAACACGTTATCAACACGAGGTTCTGACCAACTGAGATCTAAGGTAACATAGAATTTTAATTTCTTTTTATAATTTCATTTCAATTTATATTATATATATAAATATTATAATAAGTTCCCGAAGAACTTATTATATTAATTAATTGTTATCTAATCCATTATGCATTCATGAGCATTTGCTTCACTTTGTCATTCTACTTGCATTATTTGATTTGCTTTTCAACTTCATTATTTCTTCCACTTGTACTATGGCTATGATTAATTTATTCCATTCCACTTGCACTATGGCTAATGGCTTGTTACATGCATAAATGATTAAAAAAGACCTTAACAAGGGGTAGCCAAGATTTGAACCATGAACCTTGGCCTTAAAAGAAAAGTAGCTTACCACTAGGACACTTGATACAATTTATGCATTTTTGCAAACTATACTATTATAACACTAAGTGACCTAGCAACATTTTTTTTAATAATCATAATAATAAAATAATAATAATAAATTTTTTTTAACTTGTTTAATTAATTTATAATTTTTTTACTCTTATAATAAAATAAAATTAAATATTTATAATATCATTGAATATTATATACATTAATTAGCTCCATCATACAAGCTTTCATTAAATTATTCATAATGGAAGTTCCATATTCTAGTGTTGATTTTTTTTTTTAAAAAATAAAATAAAATGCAACGATTGAATAACTATAATCATTATTGACTTGTTACCATCACCATTAGATATTTATAATTAATAAATTTATTTATTTGAAATGATATCTAATATATTGTTTTAATTTCTTACATAGAAATAAATATGTCAAATATTACCAACCTTGAGTTCGTGGCTCTTGACATTAGTGGAAAAAATTATCTATCATGAACACTAAATGCTGAGATCCATTTAGATGCAAAAGGTCTTGGAGACACAATTAAAAATGGAAATAATGCATCTAGTCAAAATAAAGCTAAAGCCATGATTTTCTTACGTCACCATATCCATGAGGGGTTAAAAAATGAGTATTTAATAGTTAAAGACCCTCTCGTTTTATGGAATAATCTAAAAGAGAGATACGATATAATTCTTCCAAAAGCCCGTTATGAATGGATGCATTTGCGCTTTCAAGATTTTAAAACTGTAAATGAATATAATTCTGCGCTATTTAGAATTACTTCAAAATTGGAGTTATATGGAGAAAAGATCACTGAAATTGATATGTTAGAGAAAACATTCTCCACTTTTCATGCATTCAGCAGCAGCAATATCGCCAAAAGGGCTTTACAAAATATTCTGAATTAATTACTTGTCTCCTTGTGGCTGAGCAAAATAATGAATTGCTTATGTAAAATCATGAATCTCGTCCAACTGGAACTGCTCCATTCCCAGAAGTGAATGTAGCAACACACGATCATCATACTCATGGTCGTGGTCATGGCCGTAGTCGCGGTCATGGACGAGGTAATGCTCGGGGACATGGTATTGGTCGTAGTCGTGGATATGGTTATGGCCGTGGTCATAGTCGAAGTGATAAGAGATCATCATTCACATGGAAAAATAAAGAACATATGAAAAAAGGGACAGATGCTCAAAATAGCGAACAAACTAAAAATATATGCTATCGTTGTGGTAGCAAGGGACACTGGTCTCGAGTTTGTCGCTCACCAAAGCATCTCGTAGATCTATACCAAAAATTCCTTAAAAATAAAGAGAAAATAATAGATACAAATTTTACTGGTATAGATGATGATTTCTCTGATTTTAGTGTTGATGATTTTCTTACTCTTTCTGAAGAAGACATTGACCACTCGGTTGGAGAAGGGAGTGCCCCTAAATAAATTATTTTAATGTTTCATGTAATTTGTTTTGTTGTAAATTTTGTCTTTATCAATAAAATTTTGTTAAATACTATTGCTAATTATATTTTTACTCATGATTTATTTTTATTTATTTAATGAAGAATGAATGCTCATGTGAATGACGAAGATATATGTCTCACAGACAGTGCAACAACTCATACCATTCTCAAGAATGAGAAATATTTCTACCATATAGTGAAACAAGAAGCCAATGTTAATACTATATCTGGTAGTATAAATATAATTGAAGGTTCCGGCAGAGCCAGTATTTTGTTACCTGGAGGAATAAAATTGCACATTAAAAGTGCATTATATTCTAAGAAGTCTCAAAGAAATTTGTTGAGTTTTAAGGATATCCGCAGAAATGGATATCATATTGAGACCACAAATGAAGGAAAAGATGAATATCTTTACATCACAAAGTTAATTTCTGATAAGAAATGTATATTGGAAAAATTACCTTCATTTTCCTCCGGTTTGTACTATACTTATATTAGCACAATTGAAACAAATGTTATTGTAAACTAGAAGTTTACAAATAAGAATGACTTTGTTGTCTGACATGAACGATTAGGCCATCCTGGATCAATTATGATGTGAAAAATAGTTGAGAATTCAAATAGTCATTGTTTGTCCAGCACACAAATTATGCAAACTAAGAATTTCTCATGTGATGCTTGTTCTCAAGGAAAATTGATCATTCGGCCATCACCAATGAAAATTGGGAATGAATCACTCACATTTTTAGAGCGTATACAAGGTGATATTTGTGGACCAATACACCCTTCATGTGGACCATTTAGATATTTCATGGTTTTGATTGATGCATCAACTAGATGGTCACATGTTTGCTTATTATCAACTCGCAACCAGGCATTTGCGAGATTACTAGCTCAATTAATTCGTTTAAGAGCTCATTTTCCTGATTATCCAATTAAGAAAATACGCCTTGATAACGCTGGTGAATTCACATCTCAATCATTTAATGATTATTGTATGCCCATTGGAATTGATGTTGAACATCCTGTAGCACATGTTCATACACAAAATGGACTTGCTGAATCATTGATTAAACGTTTAAAATTGATAGCAAGACCATTGTTAATGAGATTAAAACTCCCAATTTCAACTTGGGGACATGCAATCTTGCATGCGGTAGCACTTATTCGCATCAGGCCTACAAGTAATCATGAATATTCCCCTTTACAATTGGTTCATGGTAAAGAACCAAATATTTCCCATCTAAGAATCTTTAGAAGTGCAGTATATGTTCCTATTTCTCCTCCACAACGCACTAAGATGGGATCTTAAAGAAGGTTGAGAATATATGTTGGATATGAAAGTCAATCTATAATAAAATATCTTGAACCTTTAACAGGTGATTTATTTACAGCTCATTTTGCTGATTGTCATTTTGATGAATCTATTTTCCCACCATTAGGGGGAGAAAATAAATAGTTGGATAAAAGGATTAGCTGGAATGAGATATCTCTATCACTTCTTGATCCTCGAACAAAGCAATCTGAACTAGAAGTTCAGAAAATAATTAGTTTGCAAAATTTAGCAAACCAATTGCCTAATGCATTTGCTGATCCAAAAAGAGTGACTAAGTCACATATACCAACTGTTAATACTCCAATAAAGATTGATATCCCTGAAGGACAATCTAAAATTGCAAATGAGTCTGAAGTCAAAGTAAAACGTGGTAGACCTGTTGGTTCTAAAGATAAAAATCCTTGGAAAAGAAAAATAAATAAAGAGGATGGTCGAATCGAGGATATAAAGACTCCAGTAGAGTCTCCTGACATAATTAATGTTTCAAATCTAGAAGAAACCAAGGTACCTGAAGTTGACAAGAATAAAGAGATCTCTATAAATTATGTCATGGATGGAATACAATGGAATCGACAAAAGGTCGATGTTGATGAAATTTTTGCATTCAAAGTAGCTCTTGATATTATAAATGATGATAAGAATCATGAGCCAAAATTTGTTAAGGAATGCACACAAAGAAATGATTGGCCAAAGTGGAAAGATGCAATGCAAGACGAGTTAAACTCACTTGCAAAATGAAAAGTTTTTGGCCTGTAGTCCAAACACCTGCAGGTGTAAAACCCTTTGGATATAAATGGGTTTTTACGAGAAAAAGAAATGAAAATGGTGAAATTGTGCGATATAAAGAAAGACTTGTTGCACAAGGTTTCTCACAAAGACCTAGTATTGATTTCGAAGAAACATATTCACCAGTGATGGATGCAACTACTTTTCGATACTTAATAAGTTTGGCAATCTGTGAAAGGGTTGACTTACGCCTTATGGATGTTGTTGCAGCATATTTATATGGCTCACTTGAAAATGACATCTATATGAAACCCCCTGAAGGATTTAATTTGCCTGAAGCATACAAGACAAATCCTCAAGAAAATTATTCAATTAAATTGAATAAATCTCTTTACGGACTAAAACAATCTGAACGTATGTGGTATAATTGCCTCAGTGAATATCTGTTGAAAGAAGGGTATAAAAATGACCTGATTTGTCCATGTGTTTTTATGAAAAGATTGGGAAAAGAGTTTGTTATAATTGTAATTTATGTAGATGATTTAAACATCATCGAAACTCTTGAAGAGCTCTCAAAGGCTGTAAATTGCTTAAAAAAGGAATTCGAGATGAAAGACTTGGGAAAAACAAAGTTTTGTCTCGGATTACAATTAGAATATTTAAAGGAAGGAATCTTAATACACCAGAAGACTTATACTGAAAAGGTGCTAAAGCGATTCTATATGGACAAATCATACCCATTGAGTAGTCCAATGGTTGTAAGGTCACTCGAAGTAAGCAAAGATCCTTTTCGACCTCAAGAGAAAAACGAAGAACTACTTGGTCCTGAAGTACCATATCTCAGTGCAATAAGCAAAGATCCTTTTCGACCTCAAGAGAAAAACGAAGAACTACTTGGTCCTGAAGTACCATATCTCAGTGCAATTGGTGCACTGATGTATCTTGCTAGTCATACACGACCTGATATATCATTTGCTGTGAATTTGTTAGCAAGACATAGTTCTTTACCCACAAAAAGGCATTGGAATGAGATTAAACACATATTCTGATACCTTAGAGGTACAATGGACATGGGTTTATTTTTCCCATATGTATCTAAGGCAAACCTAATTGGTTATGCAGATGCGGGGTACTTGTCTGATCCTCATAATGGTCGATCACAAACAGGATATTTGTTTACATGTGGTGGTACAGCAATTTCATGGAGATCCATAAAACAAACGATTACAGCAACATCATCTAATCATGTTGAAATTCTAGCATTACATGAAGCAAGTCGAGAGTGTGTTTGGTTGAGATCTATGATTCAACATATTCAAGAAACTTATGGCTTGCATGTTGGAAAATTACCACCAACAATCTTATGTGAAGATAATGCAGCTTGTATCTCCCAGTTAAAGGAGGGTTATATTAAAGGAGATAGGACAAAACATATTTCACCAAAATTTTTCTTTACTCACGATCTTATAAAGAATGGTGAAATAAATGTCCAGCCAGTCTGATCATGTGAAAATCTAGCAGATATCTTTACAAAATCATTACCAACTAAAGTATTCGAGCAACTAGTACAGAAGATTGGTCTTCGACACTTACATAAATGTTCTGATGAGGGGGAGAATTAAATACTTGTACATTTAATTATATATATTTTTCTTTGTAAAGAATGTTGTACTTTTTTCCTTCACTAGGTTTTTATCCCACTGGGTTTTTCCTAGTAAGGTTTTAACGAGGCACATTCTAAATAGGGACATCCAAGGGGGAGTATTATAAATAATATATATGTGGATGTCCCCCCTATAAATACCCCCCTTTCACTCATTACTACATAACTTCTTCTCTTCAATTTCACTACTCTCTCTTTACTCTCCTTACTCTCCTTCCTTCATCTTCAAGTCCATTTTCTTCTCTAATTTCCTCTCTAATTTCATAACAAGATTCATTTTCATCTATAGGGTATTTATTGATGCCTTTTTAAACGCTCCTCAATCTTTACCTTTATGTGTGTTATTGACAAAATATATATTCTAATGTTGGTAATTAGACACACTAAAAATAGTTTTGATGAAAAAGTTATAAATAGTATCATATTTAAAAATCACTTTACTAATATTAATTTGTCCTTTAATGTGTGTTATGGACAAAATATATATTGTAATTTTGGTAATTATACCACCAAAAATAGTTTTAGTGAAAAATATACAAATTATTATGAATAATATTAAAATTGGATGTCCTCTCCCTCTAGTCCTATAAATAGAGCACCCATTTCACTCATTAGTACACTTTTCATTTTTCATTACTCCTTGTAACTCTCCTTGCTTCCGGTATCTCCTCTTCTCTTCTCCTTAATTTTTGAGTTTATTTATAACACGTTATTAGCACGAGATTCTGACCAATTGATATCTACTCAAGTTTACAAGAGGTAATACATGATTATTATTATTATTCTTTGATAATCTCAATTTATATATCTTATATTATTTATATATATATATATATTATAAAAGTTTCCGAAGAACTTGCCTTTTAAACATCCCAGAAGGATGTATAAGATTATATTTAGATCATGAAAAATAAGTTCCTAAAGAACTTACTCATAAACATCCTTCAAAGATATATAAAATTAATAATGAAATAATTCAGAATTCTTGAAAATATTTTATTAAGAGTTCCTAAAGAACTATAATCATCTAAGAAATTTTAAAAAATAAAAATAAAATAAAATCATTATTAAAATGGAATTAATTTTATTTAAGCTGATTGATTTTATAATACCTACTATGCCTTACTATTATTTTAATCCATCATTTCCATGTCCAGCTAGTGCTTTATATAATTTTATATTTCTATATAATGCTTCATTATTTGCTTTGCTTTGCTAATTTGCATACTGTGACTTCACGTGAATATCCAATTTGCTTACTGCAACTTAATTTGCTTTATAGCTTTAGGTGATTTATTTTAATTTAAAGCTTTCCTTTCCATTAAACATGGGTCTTGTATTGAACATTATGTTAGCTGCAAGCGCTACTTTTCACATATCATAATTGCACCAATTTCATACTATAGCTGCGTGAAATTATCAATTATCATTACGGTGATTGCTATCAATTTTGATTATTGCTATAACCTGATTGTTTATATTAATATTATTAAACATCTTAGAAGAATGTATAAAATTATATTTATAAAAAAATGTTCCTGAAGAACTTATTTATAAAGATCCTTGTAGGATGTATAAAATTAATAGTCAAATAACTAGAAATCCTGGAAGAATTCTTAAAAATATTTATTGATAGTTCTTGAAGAACTATAACAATTTAATTTATTGCCAATTTTTGCTAGCTACTTCATATGTTATTGCCAATATTAAATCAATCCATTGGTTGCTATTACCCATTGTTATTTTTCTAGCTATTTCTATTGATAGTTATCCTTGCTATACTTACCTGTAGCTATTGTCCATTATAATATTATTAAATTTAGCTTTCGGACATTATTGCTTGTTCACGGACCTGTGCTTGATATATTTGCACTATTTGCACTATCTTACTTTCATTTCCAGTGCCTGGTTATTATATTATTTGCACTACCTTACTTTTATTAATATTTAATTTTTTAAAAGGCTCAGAATTGGTATTTAATATGATATATTTTAATTTAAATTTCCCATTAGCTTTATAGCTGATTGATTGCAGTATGTTATTTTATTAATTTAAATAGACCTCATTTAAATTGTCCATTAGCTTTATAGCTGATTGATTGCAGTGTGTGTTATATTTGTGCTAGCTGATTTTGCGCTATTGATTATTTATTTATTGAATAATTGCAATTTATTGTTATAATTGGGATTATAATTAATATAATATATTTTATTATATAAATAAAGGAGTTAATAAATAAAATATGCATTAATAGAGAATCAAACTCAGGTCTACACTAATGATAATTTATTACTCTACCACTAGACCACTAATATTTGATTGATATCTTATAAAATTTTAAATTATCATTACCGAATCATTTATGTGAAATTTTATTTAAATTCATTTATAAGTTACTTTACCTTAATTATTTGTCTTCTTATGGCTGAATATATATATATATATATATATATATATATATATAAAATCACGAGTCCCGTCCAACTGGAACTGTTTCATTCCCAAAAGTGAATGTAGCAACACATGATCATTATACTCATGATTATGGTCATGGTCGTGGTCGTGGTCGAAATGATAACAAATAATTTGTATGGAAAAATAAAGATCGTATAGAAAAGGGAAAAGATGTTCAAAGTAGCAAACAAACTAAAAATATTTGCTATCGTTGTGGTAGCCAAGGCCACTGGTCTCGAGTTTGTCGCACACCAAAACATCTGATTGATCTATACCAAAAATCCCTTAAGAATAAAGGAAAAACAATAGAAACAAATTTTGCTGGTATGAATGATGTTTATACTCCCTTTAATATTGTTGATTTTCTTACTCTTCCTGAAGAAGACATTGACCACTCAGTTAGAGATGGGAGTGCCTCTAAAGAAATTATTTTATGTTTCATGTAATGAATTTAGTAAAATTTTATGTTTATTGTTGTTAATTATATTTTTTACTCATGATTTATTTTATTTTATTTTAATGAAGAATGAATGCTCATGTGAATGACGAAGATATATGTCTCGCAGACAGTGCAACAACTAATACTATTCTCAAGAATGAGAAATTTTTCTACCATATAGTAAAATAAGAAGCCAATGTTAATACTATATATGATAGTATAAATATCATTGAAGGCTCTGGTAGAGCAAGTATTTTGTTATCTGGAGGAACAAAATTGCACATTGAAAGTGTGTTATATTTTTCAAAGTCTCAAAGAAATTTATTGAGTTTTAAGGATATCCGTAGAAATGGATACCATATTTAGACCACAAATGAAGGAAAAGATGAATATCTTTACATCATAAAGTTAATTTCTGATAAGAAATATATATTGGAAAAATTGTCTTTATTTTCCTCTAGTTTGTACTATACTTATATTAGTACAGTTGAAACAAATGTTATTGTAAACCAAAAGTTTACAAATAAGAATGACTTTATTATTTGGTATGAACGATTAGGCCATCCTAAATCAATTATGATGCAAAAAATAGTTGAGAATTCAAATGGTCATTGTTTGTAAATTCTGCAAACTAAGAATTTCTCATGTGTCGCTTGTTCTCAAAGAAAATTGATTACAATCACCAATGAAAATTAGGAGTGAATCACTCACATTTTTAGAGCGTATATGATCTGTCCCCGACCGGGGTCTAGGATCCGGTGTCGGGACAGCCACAAGAATAAGGATTGAATAAGGTTGAAGACCGGTTCTGAGTGTATCCGGTCTCTGTGATCTGGCCTCTCGGTGGGAGAAGTTGGTCTTGTTGTCCTGGAGATCCTTCACACCGACCTCACGCGTTGGTGTGGGCGACAGGTGGTGTCACCTGCGAAGATTCTCCGACGCTCAAGTTAGAAGAGTGTAAATGAACTCAATGACGACTCAAGCGATGCAATAGTAAGATGTGAGATAAAACAATCTAACCTCTTGTGTGTATTGAAATATGGTATTTATAATTGAGTGTGGAAAGTGAATCGTTGGGTGCCAGTGGGCCCATAGATTCTGATGCCGTGTATATAGAGTCAATCAGAGTGACTCAGTATTCAAAATATGCCAGGGGGTAGGTCAATTATCTGTGTACGATTCTGACACAGGGATGAAGGATAGTCGCCTTTTCCGTAAATCACGCCTGCGACTGTACCTACTCCTTTCGGTGAATGAAAGGGACATATTTCGCTGTGCAGAGTATCTTTCTCGTTATGACACTGAGGCAATCGGTTAAATGTGACAGATGAAGGAGGTCGGATAAGTCACCCGGTGTCTCGGACGTTACTTCGGACGACCGGTGTAGGAGACACTTGCATCGTGTATTGACCGACTGGATTATTACCTTGTAATACCGGTTGACCTCTAGGACGGCTAAGATGGCCTCTTATCCTTAGGACCGATATCCAGGTCGGATAACCTTGGGGCCGGTATCCAGACCGGATCAATATACAAGGTGATATTTTGGACCAATACACCCTTCATGTGGACCATTTAGATATTTTATTGTTTTAATTGATGCATCAAGTAGATGGTCACATGTATGCTTATTATTAACTCGTAAATAGGTGATTACGAGATTACTAGCTTAATTAATTCATTTAAGAGATCATTTTCCCGATTATCCAATTAAGAAAATACGCCTTGATAATGCTGGTGAATTCACATCTCAATCTTTTAATGATTATTGTATATCCATCGGAATTGATGTTGAACATCCTGTAGCACATGTTCATACACAAAATAGGCTTACTGAATCATTGATTAAACATTTAAAATTGATACCAAGACCATTGTTAATGAGATCAAAACTCCTAATTTCAACTTGGGGACATGCAATCTTGCATACGGCAGCACTTATTCACATCAGGCTTACAAGTTATCATGAATATTTCCCTTTACTTTGGTTCATGGTAAAGAACCAAATATTTCCCATCTAAGAATCTTTGCAAGTGCGGTATATGTTCCTATCTCCCCTCCACAACATACTACGATGGGACCTCAATGAAGGTTAGGAATATATATTGGATATGAAAGTCCATCTATAATAAAATATCTTGAACCTTTAAGAGGAGATTTATTTATAGCTCGTTTTGATAATTATCATTTTGATGAATCTATTTTCCCACCATTAGGGGGAGAAAACAAACAGTTGGATAAAAGGATCAGTTGGAATGAGATATCTCTCTCATATCTTGATCCTCGAACAAAGCAATGTGAACTAGAAGTTCAGAAAATAATTAGTTTGCAAAATTTAGTAAACCAATTGCCGAATGTATTTGTTGATCCAAAAAGAGTGACTAAGTCACACATACCAGCTGTTAATACTCCAATAAAGATTGAGATCCCTGAAGGAGAATCTAAAATTATAAATGAGTCTGAAGCCAAAGTAAAACGCGGCAGACCTGTTGGTTCTAAAGATAAAAATCATCGAAAAAGAAAAGTAAATAAAGAAGATAGTCGAATCGAGGATATAAAGACTCCAGTAGAGTCTCCTGACATAATCAAGGTTTCAAATCTAGAAGAACCCAAGGCACTTGAAATTGATAAGAATAAAGAGATCTCTATAAATTATGTCATGGATGAAATACAATGGAATCGACATGAAGTCGATATTGATGAAATTTTTGCATTCAAAGTAGCTCTTGATATTATAAATGATGATAAGAATCATGAGCCAAAATCTATTAAGGAATGTGCACAAAGAAATGATTGACCAAAGTGGAAAGATGCAATAAAAGATGGGTTAAACTCACTTGCAAAACGAAAAGTTTTTGGACCTGTAGTCCAAACACCTGAAGGTGTAAAACTAGTTGGGTACAAATGGGTCTTTACGAGAAAAAGAAATGAAAATGGTAAAATTGTGCGATATAAAGCAAGACTTGTTGCACAAGGTTTCTCACAAAGACCTGATATTGATTTCGAAGAAACATATTCACCAGTGATGGATGCAACTATTTTTCGATACTTAATAAGTTTGGCAATCCGTGAAAGGCTTGACTTACGCCTTATGGATGTTGTTGCAGCATATTTATATGGCTCACTTGAAAATGGCATCTATATAAAACTCCCTGAAGGATTTACTTTGCCTGAGGCATATAAAACAAATCCTCGAGAAAATTATTCAATTAAATTGAATAAATCTCTTTATGGATTGAAACAGTCTGGACGCATGTGATATAATTGCCTCAGTGAATATTTGTTAAAAAAGGGTATAAAAATGACCCGATTTGTCTATGTGTTTTTATGAAGAGATTCAGAAAAGAGTTCGTTATAATTGCTATTTATGTAGATGATTTAAACATCATCGGAACTCCTGAAGAGCTCTCAAAGGCTTGTAAACTGCTTGAAAAAGGAATTCGAGATGAAAGACTTGGGAAAAACAAAGTTTTTTCTCAGGTTACAATTAAAATATCTAAAGGAAGGAATTCTAATGCACCAAAAGACTTATACATAAAAGGTGCTAAAGCAGTTCTAAATGGACAAATCACACCCATTGAGCAGTCTAATGGTTGTAAGGTCACTTGAAGTGAGCAAAGATCCTTTTCGACCTCAAGAGAAAAATGAAGAACTACTTGGTCCTGAAGTACCATATCTTAGTGCAATTAACGCACTAATGTATCTTGCTAGTCATACACGACCTGATATATCATTTGCTGTCGATTTGTTAACAAGACATAGTTCTTTACCCACAAAAAGGCATTGGAATGAGATTAAACACATATTTCGCCACCTTAGAGGTACAATGGACATAGGTTTATTTTTCCTATACATATCTAAGGCAAACCTAATTGGTTATGTTGATGCGGGGTATTTGTCTGATCCTCATAATAGTTGATCACAAACAGGATATTTGTTCACATGTGGTGGTACAGCAATTTCATGGAGATCCATAAAACAAACAATCACAGCAATATCATCCAATCATGCTGAAATTCTAGCATTACATGAAGTGAGTCGAGAATGTGTATGGTTGAGGTCTATGATTCAACATATTCAAGAAACTTGTGAGACGCCCCCAAAAATAAGGGAAAATTTTTCACGTTTTTGAAGAATATTAATTAATCAATAATTAGAGTAATAAAGTACCATCTCCATTCCCCTGGATCTATAATAAACCACTCCCATATATGAAGATATGAGAGGGTGTATAACTTTAAAACAAGATTTTTGTTTAGATAATCAATCACATGATTCTTCAACAAGAATAGTTGAAATATACGTTAATTCAAGAAGCACAAATGATTATGAAATGTGGTTCAAGGATACTTCAATTGATTTCTAAAATTAGGACAAATATATGAATATTTAGTCTTAGAATTTTAATGGAACATGTCACAAATATCACCTATTAGTCCCAAATTGAAAGTCATAAAAAGTTGGGTTTTAAACCCTCTTAAACTTGAATTTTTCAACCCAGTGAGTTCGGTATTTTATGCCTCATGAGAGTTTGAAAACTCCAATTGAGGTAAGACCAATTTTCACACCTCCGTGACTTAATTGTCTACAACTTTCATGAAGAAGTCGGAGGCCAAAAATGTCATTAAGATGCCCAAACGGCTCAAAAACAGCAAAGAGCGCTTATCGGGCAATCCTGTTGTAGCTAATCGATTAGCCCAAGTACCTAATCGATTACACATGACTCAGAATGCTTACAATCGATTACGAATACATATGTAATCGATTACACACGTCCCAGAATGCCTCTAATCGATTAGGAACCCATTTGTAATCGATTACGCATGCCAGAATGCAGAAATTATGCAGAAAATGCATAATTTTGGAACTTCTAACCCCCCTAACTTTTTCATATCAACTCCAAATGTTACCAAATTTTAACCACAACAAATACACATCATTTGTGACGTATGGCCACCAGCCTCACTCAAAAATTCTCAAAAATGAGAAAATTATGCAAATAAATACGTTTTGTCCATTCCTGAGCCTTTTTGAGCAATATAGGGGTCTATTCTCAATGGAATTGACCCACTCCAGTTTCTACAAATCACAAATCATGTATTTAAGCTATTGGAACCATCACACACTATCCAAAACTCATAAAACTCATTTTGACTCTATTGGTTCCTTGCTCATGCATGAAAACAACTATACAACGTCTCCAACACACATCCTAAAGGCTATAATTCATGATTCTCAACATCCATTCATCCATTGGCTGAGATTTAAACATCACAATGGTATTATATCTTACCAAAGGAAATTAATGAAAATGAGCCATACACACAAGGTCTCATTTTCCTACATGACCCCAAAATCATCATTTACCATATCAAGATTACAAAATTGGGCATATATGCACCATGTACCATACAAAACAAAAACACGCCGGCCAAGGCTTACACATTCCTATCCATATTTTACCTCCTTCATACTCGGCCTCCAAAAGCTGTAGGATTTAAGCCATACCTACATCAACTTTAAAAATGGCAACGGGGAGGTGAGTAACATAATCCAAATGAATTAAAGTCATACATTATGATGAAATACATGTATACTTGCACAAATATCATTCATTTTACCACATCATACATTATACACAATACATCTTATAATCACAAGTATACATTCATCATAACAATCATTTGGATTGCCATACACACACATAAGGTTAGTATTTCACTCTTTCCCTCATCAATTCTCATTTATCCGTTGCCACCATGGGCTTTCAACTAGGCATATCTCCAGCTATATGCAAATGCTCTTAAAGCTAATGCATATGCACAAGAATTTCTCATCAAAACAATGCGGATCCGACTGTGGGAAAATATATCATTAAATCAATTGTGGGACAAGCATAGGTGTGCTACTATGCCCCTACTGCAGTAGAAAAATTGTGTACACATATATCTCAATTCAAGCATGCTTATATCTTCATAATTTTACTGGTACCAAACCGCTCTCGCCCATCTGTAGCACTAGTCACCCTGTGACTTGCGGATCAACATCGTGGCCTCAAATACCACAAGTGCTACGGGCCCCTCCCGAACACACATCGAGAGAGCCGTGTCCCGTCGGACACCGAGGTAAACTCGCTCACCATTGAGCCGCCCGCCCACTGGGCCTGCCACATAGGGTGCCTCGTCACCAAACTATGGACAGCTTCATGACTCATACACCGAGTCACAGGGGAAAATCATAATACGCTCGTGCACTGAGCCGCCCTCCCACTGGGCCTGCCTAGTGGAACCCCCTAATATTCCACATAAACAGCAATGATATGCCATAGATGCAATGCAAATGCAAATCAAATGCATCCTCACTCTGTGCATCCCAAATGCCACTCATCAATCTCCATCATCATAATCACCAACACCACCATATACACCATAGTGGATTTTATCTTTATTTGTTTTAGTCATTATTTTCAAGTTTTAATGTGGCATTTCCATCTCAACATTTTTCATATATATATTTCACATCATATACGCAAGTCAACACTTGCAATCAACCATAACGGCATTACTATAATCACATAATTACATACAAGCCCCTCAAGGCATGTCATTCATATAATTGGCACTCAATGGCCACAAACATCACTCATAGTAGTCCACACATGGATATCAGAGGCATAGCAACAAACATAATATTAATCCACACATGTGGCAACAAAGTGTTACAAATTACATATATATATATATCAATAATCATATTTACCTCACACACATGCAAGTCAATTACTTGCACCCATCATAAAAGTATCATAATAATTCTCAATAATTATCAATTTGCCATTTCAATTAATTCAATACATATACATGGCAAGGCAAGCATGAGTATCCATCACATACAACAATCACCATCAAACTACTCATGCAATTTGAATATATAACTCCTCTCCTACCTCAAGTGAAGTAGTGATCAACGCGGTTTGATGGTCCCGCCTCGTCAATGGGGTCACTTCCTACATCACAATACATTATACAATCAATTTTCTACTTACTCATTAAGACTTAAATACTTATATATCAATAAATACTTGCTGTTTTTATTATTATAACTCTCAAAACTCTTTTATTTCATTTTATCCACCATAACCACCATGGGTTAGGTGCTACCCTTTATTATTATGCATTCAACAACCAAACCCTTTCATGGGTTTCTCTATTATTAACTTCCACCAACAAAATATCATCACCAATGACCCTTAAACATCATATCTCACATTTATCATCAACAATTAAGGTTCATCAACCTCCATTATGCATTTCCCCCAAATTCATGAAGTTAGGGTTTCATAAAATTTCCAACAACCTTCATAAATTACTCTCCTCAAGAACATCCATTCACATGCATAGCTCCCAAAACACATAATACCACATACTCTTAACCAAAATCTTAGCAAAAATATGGGTATACTTACCTCAAAACCCCAAAACGAAAATGGGTTCACTAGAGGGAGAGAAAGCTGCGAAAATGAGGAAGAGAAGGAGAAAGAAAGCAGCTCCACAAGCCTCCTTCAAGCTCCACTTCAAACGAAAATGAGGAGGAGATGTGGAAGATGAAGTTAAACTTGCTAGGGTTTGTGGAAGGAAGAAAAAGGAAGGAAAATGAAGAAGATGATGAAGAGAAGAAGAAGAAGTGTAAGTGCTCCATCCCTCAGCAAACACACGTGAATATGAAAGGGAAAAATGGAATTTTCAATTTATTTTTAATCCAACTCATTAAAACTTCATCGTTTCTTAACCAACAGGTTCTCCGTTCGGGCTCAAACATCATCTAAAAATTATTCCGAATACATATTCGGATTCCCAATAATATTCTCTTCAGCCCTGACCAATCTCATCTCATTCCGAGATACTTGGTCCGACACTCATATCTCAACCGGGCTTAATTTCAGCTCATCCGGTCTCTAAAAATTACCAAAAATTCCCAAAATCTTAATTTAATTATTCTCAATAGTTTGGGATGTTAAATATCCATATACCAATTTCTAATATTTATTCCGGTAATTAATTCTCTCATTTTAAAATTTGGGATGTTACAACTTGTGGCTTACATGCTGAAAAATTACCACCAACAGTCTTATGTAAAGATAATGCAGTTTGTATCTCTTAGTTAAAGGAGGGTTACATTAAAGAAGATAGGACAAAACATATTTCACCAAAATTTTTCTTTACTCATAATCTTATAAAGATTGGTGAAATAAATGTCCAGCAAGTCCGATCATGTAAGAATCTGGCTGATATCTTTACAAAATCATTACCAACCAAAGTCTTCGAGCAACTAGTACAGAAGATTGGTCTTGGACGCTTACATAAGTGTTCTGATGAGGGGGAGAATTAAATACTTGTACATTTAATTATTTATTTTCTTTGTAAAGAATGTTGTACTCTTTTTCCTTCACTAGGTTTTTATCCCACTGGGTTTTTCCTAGTAAGGTTTTAATGAGGCACATTCGAAAATATGGACATCCAAGGGGGAGTATTATGAATAATATTAAAATGTGGATGTCCTCTCCCTCTAGTCCTATAAATAGAGCACCCATCTCACTTACACTTTTCAGTTTTCATTACTCCTTATAACTCTCCTTGCTTCCAGTACCTCCTCTTCTCTTCTCCTTAATTTTTGAGTTTATTTATAACACAAATACTATTATCTTTAAGAGTCACTTTTCTAATACTAATATTTCAAAAATTACGTTACTTTATAATAATCAATTTATTCAAAGTGAATTTTATAAAGTTAATTCAACATATAATTAACTCTACATTACCGACGAAGCAAAGACACACTACTGAAAACAATTGGATGCTGTGATTCACCCAAACACACCAATCCGGCCGTAAGGATATGAGCCTGCTTCCTTGTGAGTTATGTATCATGTACATGTCCCCAGCTTAAAATTTTAACCTTTGTTTTTAACGAGAATTCTTGTGCTGCAATTGTTGTCTGAGTTATAAATATTATTTTTATCTATCTTGCATATCTAAGAATTAAACTTTTCCTGTCAGCTGTTATTTTTATTGAGTTTGCAATTTCCTTTGACTAGTTCTTTTCATGCTATCCTCATAATTATTTGCACAGGTAAATAACAAATGGTATATTATAGTCTTAAATAATCTTGCTAATTCATTGATGTGTTTTTTCCATTGCGAGTTTTACGAATTCTATTTATAAATATAAAACACTTTTTGAGGGAAAAAATTATCCCTTAATATAATATCCTCCTTCAAATTTTTATACCATTAATTATTTTTTTAATAAAATACTCTTATTAATCTATAACTTTTTCTTAAAATCAATATAATAATAATAATAATAAGATACATCAATTATATTATTTATTTTTCCTATAATAATTAAATAACAAGGTGGAGAGGAATTAAATAGAAAAAGAATAAACAAATAAAATTGAATAATAAGTGATAATCACTCCAAAAACAATTTTAAGAAATTACAATAAATTTTAAATAAATATGAATTAGGTAAAGGATGCTTGTATTTACGGCCAGAGAGGAAGTATTATTAATTTTGTTCTTAAATTACTTGCAGGTGAATACTTTGTTGAGATTAACAATGTAAACATTGTTAAGATACATTACCCACTTAAATAAATATGACTTGGTTTATTTATATTTTTTTCCATTGATTTATTTATACTTTTAGTTAATTTAATTATTTAAACTCTAATTTTTTTGTTTGTCAGCAGACATCAACGTACATGGGCTACCTTTTTTATAGGCAAAATAATCAAGATTGCACCGTCTTTTTTTCTGGTTCGTGAGAAAGGCATCTTGAGCAAGCATCCAAAGGAACATTCTGATTTTCTCTGGTTCCGAATAACGCCAAATGAGTTTCCAAATTCTATTTTGAACTCCTAACCCGTTGCTGATTTCGTCGTGAAAATACCGTCCACCGCGCCACTCCACAGAATCTGATCCACACCACGCAAGCCTAACAGGTAGAAGACATCTGCTATAGTCAGGTTCAGGTCATTAACATGGACAAAAGAGACTTTGTCACCTATTCTTCTTGACCCGGGCCAGTCCTTATGCCAAAATGATGAAGCACCTTCCCCCAAACGGATACAGAACCTATCCCGAAGAGCATCTAATGTTGCGCCAAGTGTATGACAAACCCGGATGCACAAGAACAGAAAGTATTGAAGAGTTTCCTAGATACTTCTTTGATGTGAATGAACCACGGTTTATCCTTCATATTTAATAAGGAACTCACTGATTTTCCCAACATGGCCACATTGTTCAGCCGAGTGCTTCTAGTTCCCAGGCCTCTAAGTAGCTTAGGTTGAGCGCCTTCCTTCCATGCTACCTTCCCCCTTAGCCCAAAGGAAGCTTCGCACAGTTTTATCAATGTTGGAGCAAACCCATTCCGGAAGTCAAAGCGTAAGCATGGTATAGATGGGAAGAGCACAAACTACCGACTCCGCCCAGCTTTGTTTAAGAGATTATGTTTCCAAGATGAGATCTTGGTAGATATCTTGTTAATCAGTGGATAAAAGACATCATGAGTTACATGTCCATGCATGAGCAGGATACCCAAATACTTGCCAAGGTTAGCCACTAGTTGAACTCCTAAACTTTCTACCAACCGTTTCCTTCTCACAAGTGGCATATTATTTAAGCACAATATTCTGGATTTTCAAGATTGATCTTAAGTCCAGACGCTGAGAAAAAGTCATTTATAGTCTCCTTTCAAGCTAAGTTGATCCTCTAATCTGTAAAAAATAAGTGCGAAATAACAATTCCCTTGCGAGCAATCCGTATTGGTTTCCACTTCCCCTCCTCTGCCAATCTCTGAATTTGAATTGCCAACATTTCCAAGCAAAGAACAAAGAAATATAGAGAGGGGGGGTCACCTTGCCTCAACCCTCTTTATGGCTGAAAGGGTGGTAATTTGGAGCCATTCTAAAGCCCTGAAAGACTAGATGCATGCACTCCCCACATTATTGATCGAATAATACTCTCCAGGAACCCAAAGTCATACAGGGTGGCTTTTTTGACCCTGTCATAGGCTTTCTCAAGATCCACTTCGAGGGCAACCAAACTGCCCCCCTTCGTGTTTGTGGATTGTATGCATCATTTCTTGAACTAAAAGCATGTTATCTCGCGTGCCCCATCCTAGAACGAAGTTGCCTTGTAACGAAGAAACCAAACGATCAAGTAATGATCTAAATTGGTTAACTAGAACCTTCGTAATTATTTTGTAAGCCACATTACAAAGGCTTATCAGTCGAAGCCCTGTTAACTTTGTCGGGCTCTTCACTTTAGGAATCAGAATAAGGAGTGTTAAGTAGTTCAAGGTCTACTTTCCCTTTTTGAAATGCTTGAGCAACCATATCATGAAGATATTTACCCAAAAAGATGCTAATATTGTTTGTAGAAAATATTCTAAAAGCCATTAGGTCCCAGTGCCTTGTAAGGATGCATAGCCATAACCGCCCTACGCACTTCCTCCAGACTGGTTCTAGGAGCTTCTCATTATCCTCGCCACAAATAACTGGTGTGGGATTATGCATCATGTAATCTCTAGTAACCTACACATAATTAGCAAACAGATTAGTGTAAAAACTTTGTGCTTCCTCCTGAAGCAAGTGAAGGTCTGTGATCCATTCTCCATTTCTTATTTGCAAGCCATGGATCTTGTTTCGTTTCCTCTGAACCACTGTCTAAGTGAGGAAGAATTTAGTATTTCAATCCTCTAACCTTACCTAATTTTCATAAGATTTCTGATGCCAGAACAATTCCTCCTGGGTAAGGATATCATCATACTCATTTTGAAGTTTTTGTTCAAGTTTGACTAGAGATTCCCTCTTCAAAATCTCCAAGTCACGTTGAACTCTTTTAAGCCTACGTTCTACTCATTTCTTTCTTTGGTGAATGCTTCTGAAGACGTTGCTGTTGAAGGTTATGGAGGCTTCTTTAAGGTGTTGCAACTTGTCAGAGAAGAAGCCCACACTCAACAAGGAATGCTTCACCGTTACCTCATAATCAGGGGGAGTCACCCAAGCTGCCTGGAATCTGAAAGGCTGAGAGCTACGATCTCCAGTAGCCACCCTACATGTAATCAAGAGAGGGGCATGATCAGAATGGATCTTGGCAAGGTGCTCCACATATGCTTCGGGAACATGTGCCACACGGTCACATAAGGATCTATCTAGCTGTTTCAAGACCACTGCTTTACCTCTTGCCTACGCTCCCTGGTGTATTTCGAGCCAGTGGCGCCCATGTCAATAAACCCACAAAGTCCATCATATGAAGCATTTTGTCAGCTCGAGTAGTGCAAAACGTTCCCTCTTTAACTTCATTCGCTGCCAATATCTCATTATAATCCCCAACGGCTATCCATGGATCCACAATTTGTGATCTATCATGTATGAGGTGGTCCCAGACCCTCCCTCATACTCGGAGTCGGGCTAGCATAGATGAAAGATCCCACCCAGACCCTGCGCTCCCTGGTGAACCCCACAGTCACCACTTGCTCATGCACATCCACTGTTGTTGCATCGAAGTCCTTATTTGAAATCACAAGAACCTAGATGCCTTTGCGATGCTCCACAGCCTCCTGACGACCCATACCCCATTCTTCTCCAAAAGTAAGCTACGGCATTAAAACGACAATGTGTTTCATATACAGTATAAATCTTTGGTTGAAACGTTACTATAATGTCTTTTACACACCGTTGGCCCCTTCTACTCACACCTTCTCCAATGTTCCAAAAAAGAATGCTTCTTTGACTATCCATAAAACAGTAAGAGAAAGGGTAGTAGCCTGAGTCAACACGAAATCAAGCGCACATTTGATCGAATTCGCCAGGATCATGGGGGTTGCTTGTTGAAGCATCTTCCCCCACGTGCATGGCATTTCCTTCTTCTGCTAATAAGGTATATTTGTTCCCCTCAACATGGAACATATTCACATTCGAGCAAATTCTTTCCCTTACTTCATAAATAATGTGCCCTCCGATCATGGATGAACAACGATGTGTCTCCCGTGAATTGTTTCTCACATGTCTAGGGTTTGCATGGTCCTTACGTTGTGGGCTAGAAGGCACTGATTGGGTGGCCCCACTTACACTCTCTTTCCTTGATTTTTTTCTCTTTCCAAATTCTTGCTTGGGTAGGTCTAATCTCTCTCAGCTATTTTCGAACTGTTATTAGTACTAGATTTAGTTCCCTTGTCCCATTTATCAAAAGGATTTTTCCCGAAAATAAATTGATCACCCCACGATTTGATATGCTTCTGTGCCCCCTTTTTCTGCTCAACGATAAGCCACTGACCTGACCATGTGGGTCCATGGCATTGATGTTTTGTGAAATTATCAGGATATCTCCTCCAGTCACATGCACCAAATCTTGTCCTAGGGTTTGTGATGCGTGCGATTGTGACACGTCTCCGTTGTTATTGCTGAAGGGCCTGTTCTCCTTGTTTTTCTACCTCTTTACCAACGTGGTGTAGTTGTGGGACAAGGGCCCATAGCAACCACAGCGAGTACACAATAGGTGTAAACCCTCATATTCAATGTCGTACCACACTTCATGTTGGCACAACTTTCCCACAACTTGTTGATTTAGGTCCATCTCCACGTATATCCGTGCAAATCTGCCTCTCGTCATATCTACAGTGTTCATATCAATTCTAATGGGCCTTCGCACCGTCGTTGCAAGACTTAACAGGATACTTTCATCATAAAACTGGAGATCTAATCCTATGATTCTTATCCAAATGTTAAGTGTATTGACAACCGGTCCTGTTAGTGATGTTAATTTTTTAGTTAGCCGCCACAAAATTTAAGTCCGGGGTTTAACCGCAAGATAGTGGTTAAAGATAAGCCATGGAGCACCTATCATATATAGTCCATTCTCGATCCTCTCCCAAGTCAAATTTCACCAAAAAGTAACCATGTTCAATATCAATTAACTTGAATCCCCTATTTGGTTTCCAAAGGGTTTTAAGTTTATCCTGAAGTCGTATAGCCAATCGATTTTCCTAACAACTTGAGCACCAAACACTCCATCTATGGTTGGCATAGCCGTGAATATTCTGTCTCTTTTAGTTCGAAAGTAGGAAATAGTCTGTTCCCTCCTACCATATCTCATTCCATTAGTCCCGTCTTCACCATGTCACCATGGTTTATTGGTTTGACAACCCTCTCCTCATCAGAGGGGTCCAGTGGTTTGGGTGGCAGGTCACCATGGTTCTTGGTTTTCTCTCCAGAGCGCTCCATCTCTTATTAGAGATAATTGCTTTTTACTAGTCTTTTTATTTATACATATTTACACATACATCTATTTTTTATTTACCTTAATATCAATAAAAGAAAAAAAATAAATTTCCTATATATATAATTTTTTTTTATTTTTCATATTATATGACTTTGAAATAAAAAATAAAAAACAACAAAAAAATAAATAAATGGATATCCCTTTTTTTCTTTTTCCCCTATCTTAGCTTAGAGAGAGGAAAATGGTAAAAACATATAATTGAAATTGAAAGTACAACTTATTTTTATATAGTTTAGGCATATGTAGCCAAGTCATCAAGGTAGTGGATTGTGAATCCACCATGTATGGGTTCAATTCTTATCATTTGCCTAAAAAAAAATGTCATAATAAATTACCCCTTTTATTTTGTAAAGATGAAAAAACAAATTCAATTTTTTATGTTGTTTAGTACGATAAAGAATTAAACTGTCACTCTATTTATTTATTTTGACTTTTTCTTTTAAGCGCAAGATAATCTTAAGGATTTACGAGTTTTTTTCCTATTAATTGGGTCCTCCCTTCATCACCCTGTGGAAAATAGTCTATAAGGTTCAAAACTACTCTTATTACATGATGCTTACCTAGCCAATATTTAGATTTAGCTCTACCTAAACTTTTTTGGTTTACCTCAACATTCTCCGCTTATTCAACCATTGTTGAACAATTTGTAGATATCAAACTAACCTCCCCAAAGGTATCATTAGTTTTGATTAATCACAAAGTAACACGTGTTAATAAATGTAACATCCTCGGTTAACTAGAACAATCTCCCACTAGATCATTCTACTTAATTGAGAGGTTACGAATTTTAGAAAAATGTGAAAAAAAATTATACAACGTAAATACATGGTGGAACTGAAACAATACAGATATACATATATACACACATCTATGTTAGAGTACATCACCTAGCCATATTAAATGTGTATATAACAAAACTCAGGGGTACACAAGCTCTCATAAAATATATACAACAAAACAAGAGAAAAGGGACATGAATACTCCTAGTCATCATCGCTTATTGGAGAGTCTAGCCGATTTGCTCCGAATATAGGTCGATATGGTGAAAAAGGGGTAGAGATGTCCAAAGGTTCTATATTGGTAGAAGGTTGACACGTGAAGGGTGGAGAAATCCGCTCGAACCGCTGATATAAGCATCGAAAGCCTCCCTGAGTAGATCTCTGGCTGCATAAAAGCTTTTGTACCTCCACACATGAAGGTCTTATAGACATGTCACAGGAATCTTGTAGATCTATCCCATTGACATCTCTCAATAAATATCTCCATCTGAGTCGGTGGTCGTGGAATTGGTACAACAGGATCCTTCATCATCATATCAGGGACATACATGTTAATGTGCTACAACTAAGTCCATAGGCTCTACCGGAATAACCCGATCGGGCAAGTCAGGAAGAATAATTGGGTCTACCATCAAAGCATCCACCAAGTTAGACCCGGGATCTTCCGGTGGATACTTCTCTAGATCCTCACTATCCGAGTCATCGTTGTCCTCTCCTGGTGACAGTGGAACATACTCCGGGGTTGGGGATCTCAGAGGGTGTTGAAGTGAGGTAATGGATGAAGTCCTAGGAAATCTTCGTCCATCGCTAATTGTCATTCGGCGAGTCCTCTAGCTCATCAGTACTCGCTGGGAAAGGCAGGTCTCTATGTCGTCGAACAGTGCTCTCTATAACCTCTAAGTTTTTCTTAAAAGGATGATCAATCTCTTATTGTAAACATGCATCTTGGGGCTGCTCCTCGGGGACATCCTTCGGAGCCTCTGGAATGACCGGTAGCCTACTCGGACTAGGTCTACCTTCTGCTAAAATCCTCGCTCGATCTCGCTTAGTGTGGTCTGAAAGAAAATTTGTAAGGATGAGCTCTCTCTTCCATACAATTAGATGGTTGTCACTCCTGACATCCTCCCACATAATCCAAACAGGTACTTACATAATCCTTTCTCATTTTAGGGTTCCTAATTCCTCTAAGTTATCTACCATCACTTAATCCTTTATAACGTTTCCTTTTTTTTTCTCTTTTTCTCCTTTATAATCTAATAATTACATAATAATTCACATATCGAATATCAATCACAATCATATACAATTTCATTAATACCATGTAATACATGGGTTTCATTACTTCCAGTTAATCTTTTCATTATCTGTCATGATACATGTGGGCCCAATTCTATTTCATCAATCATCATACTTATCATCATCATTAGAATCTGTCCTGTTTAGGCTACTCCTAAACATAACGTTTCTATACTAGAGTGATTGGAGCCCACCAAGTCCCTCACATCATAAGGTACTAAGGACTTTCAGGTCCTACTCATCATCAATGATCCATCTCATATCATAAAAAAGGAACTTTGCTCTCCATGGTCATAGATACATCTTGTCATTTAGTCAAAGTACACCAGGCTTGCATCGTCTCACCCGGCTCAGGCGCGACTCTGATGTCATTGGGTTTCCGTCCCGTTTATACTCTTAAGGTTCTCCTCAAAGACCGAACGTGAATGTCCTCAGCGTACCCATGGTGTATGCTCTAGTTTCCACACGTCAAATGCATATGATGCATGTATCATACTTTTCTTTTCTTTTTTACATATTGTATTCATCATCGGTAGAGTCCCTCCAATGATCCATTTTCATTCTTAACACCGGTTACCTTTGTTCTGTTACTGTTCATTGATAAGGGAGGGTAATTTACTGGGTCATTTAGGGTGCTGGTTGTTATTATAGGGTAAAATTTTTGAAGGACTTGAGTATTTGGTTTATAGGAATATACTAAATTTCCATAAATTTATATCTCATTCTCATCATTTGGTAATTAATAATGAAAATGGCCAAGCATTAATCTTTCACATTCATTAGGTACTTTTCATCATCTCATCATACCACCACATCTATTTGTATCACATTGTTTCTCATTGTATTGAGACTCTCTACTATGACTTATACCTCTTTTTTATCAGGCTCTTTATCTTTTGTGACTTAACAATGCATCATACTAAGTCTATTCACTTACATCATACATCTCATCATGCTCGTTTAATTCATCATATTTATACTTCAGACAAGCATGTATATCACAACCAATAGATAATTCATATAAGTCAATCAAGCACATTCAATTTCAGTCGGACAACTTAAGCATCAAACAACAAGAATTAATTATCTAATCAATCGTTATGTTACATTCGTATTTTATAAAATCATTTTAGTAGGATTGGTTATAAAATACTATTATTTACTATTGATATACTCATATACACTAATTAAATCCTCTATTTATATTTAGTGATTATTGCCTTTCGTTTATCATTCTTATTAACTAGGCATTTATCCTTTTTAACACTTATATAATATATATATATATATATATATATATATATATATATCCTTGGCTACCATTTGTTTTAATCTAATCTTTTTATTTACTAACTGATTGTCTAGTTACTTTCTAAATCTTTTTACAAATTTCTTTACTAACTTGATGTAGTCTAGTTCTTATTTTAAAGGACTAGTTCCTATACTTAACTTGAATTCACTAGAACTTTATCATGTCAAACCTATTTATTTCTAAGTATTCCCATTCTTAATTAATTACTAGGTGTACTTCTTTTAATACTTTTTAATTATTAACTATATATATATATATCCTCCTAACCACTTTCGTTTTAGACTATCCTTTTTATTTGCTAATCATTTTGTCCTGCTTGTTTCTAAATCTCTTCTAAATATCAGCTATCGACTTTATATCGTTTTATCCCAATTTCCTCTTTTTCTTCATTATATATAATCTAATTACCAATTTAAACTATACTTATTATAGGTACTTGATTTAGAATATACTAAAACTTCTATAAATCCTTATTAATCCATCTTTTGTCTTTCCATACTAATTCTTTAGTCCCAGACCCAATTAGTAACTCTTACTATATTTATTTATTAAATTCTTAAGATAGGTACCCAATTCCTCAGATTCTTAAATTACTATTGAACTGTTCTTTACAGGGGGTGTAGAAGTGTGCTTATAGAACAACTCAAAATATACATATAAGTGTGTTTTGATACAAAGCAATATATGTATAAATGTAAATACAAAGAGTCTTCGTATGTTGAGGCGGAGTGTAATGTACTGCGGGGCGGTGTCACAGTCCGCCTGACGGGATCTGATTTGCCTTGACCCAATTGGGGGTGGTACCTGCAATCGTTCTCCGACGCTCAAGTCAGTATCTCAGAATACTTAGAGACTTAGAAAGATAATCAGAGAAGATTATGCAAGTAATAGAGTGTAAGGTTCAGAGAATGGGAATCTGCCCCCTTATACCTTTTCAAGAGAGGTTTATATACCTGTCACGGGTGCTGCATTATTGGTAGGACCCGCTCCTTGTCTCCAGGCATAATGCTGAAAAGGTAGTGGGTCCCTGCGCCGTTTACTAGCACCATTATTGTAGTAGGTATCACAACTTGTCTGGAAAGCGTTAGTGCTTTAATATTTTATTGTTATTTCCCTTTATGCGTGACAGCGTGATTCCCATTATTAACCTCTCAAGACAGAGTCAATCTCGTGCCGGGGTTGTGAGTATGGGCTCGCTACGCAGTGTGGGAAATTCAGTATTCCGCCTGAGTTGAGCCTATGGCTTGGCGGAGTAACAACTTTGGCGAGGTTATATTCCTTGACGGAGTAACATGCCTGGACGGAGTTACATTCCTTGGCGGGGTAACGTGCCTGGGCGGAGTCATGAACCTTGGCGGTGTTACTTGCCCTGGCGGTATGCACTCCGTATAGTATTTGTAGTGTATTTGAAGAGTACTTCTCTTTATTCCAAATGCTGATCTGGCAAGGCATTGAAGCCATGCTCTTGGGGGCCGGTGTTAGGACCGGATCATATGCCCCCTAGCTTGTTATAGTGACTGGCGGAGTCACTTTAATAAGCTACAACACTTAAGTTTAGCTTTTGTAGGCATGGGTTTAGGCGATATTTGCTAGTCCGGGTTTTGTGGACAAGTGCTTTCGTGCATTTATTAGCTGTCATCACTTGTCACGCCTGTCATTAATGCGCCTCGAAACCACGTTTTTTGTTCTTCAGTCTCCTATTGCCGCGTATGCCCTCGTAACGGTTGCCATTCTAATGATGGGACATAAATGCGCGTGATGGCAATTGAGAACCGTTTTCGAGGTTATTACCGTGGGCTTTGGATTTTGAAAACGTGGCCCATGAAATATCTGCCCTTAGATATATCTATTGGTTTCAGTAAAAAAGGAACCGTCAGTGGGGTAAATCCAACGGTTGTAATCGCATGTTTCAATTTTAGAACCGTCGACGAGATTCATCTAACGGCTGCAAACACATCTTCGAAATTTCTGAGGATTCGCTTATTTTCCCCCCAAGCCATGCCTATAAATAGGTAAACTCTCAGAAGGGGAATGTTTTGCTTCATCTCTCTGTTCGTATTTGTTTGCTGAAAGTGTTTTTGCTATTCTTTTGCAAGTTCACTGGTGTTTGGAGTTCTTCTATCTTTCAGAAGCTTAAGGTACTTGCTTCTTCTTCTTCTTTGCTTCTTCATTTCCTTTGGGTTAGCTTTGTTTCCCCTTATTGTGTGTTTGTAAAAAGGAAGATGAGAGGAAAGAGGGCAGGGTCACGTTCTAGGGTTTCTGTTCGTCCCATGTTCTCTGACATTGAGAGTGGAGATGATGCTTTTTATACTGGGAGGGACTCGACGTTTTATAGCAGCGTGGAGTACTTTAGTAATGCTGTACATTCATTTGTGTCAGGAGGTGTTTCCCATACACAAGTGCTGACTATGGCAGAGTGCAGAAATGTTGTATTGCATGGGTTGGATTGGGAGAAAACACTCGAAAATGACCCTTACTGTTGGGTTGAGGAAGATGTCAAGGATGCTTCCTCTCGACATGCGACGACAAGCGGAGGGGTAGTGGAGTTGTCTGTTCCTGTTTGGAAGGACGAGAAGTATGAGGATAGGTTCATCGTCCGTTCACCCAAGACGTATGAACGGGTCTGCCATCGTCCTCAGGATAATCGTACCATATATATGTACGATATTCTGTTCACCCAGTTAGGGGTGCGCTTCCCATTGAATAAATTCCAGATGGGTGTGCTCAGGTTCTTGGATTGTGCCCCCTCCCAGCTGCATCCGAATGGATGGGGAATAGTGCGCAGCTTTGAGGTAATGGCTGAACATTTGGGGTTTACGCCTACAGTGGCGTTGTTTTTCTCCTTCTGCCGCATTATGAGGAGAGTAAATATGAAAACCGGCGGCATGGGTTTTGTGACTCTCCGGGCGGAGCCAAAGATTCTAAACTTTAAGGCGTTTGCTGACTCCGCCAAGGAAGGCGGACTTCACTTCAGGATGAGTTTCGTGAAGATATCCGTCAGGAAGGACAAACCTGTTTTTTGGCGGAATAAGGAGGGTGTTGATAAATTCCCAGTGGCATGGACGCATGAGCACTTTCTCTTAACCAAACAAGCATATGAAGTTGAGGAGGGTGCTCTATCGGCGGCGTCTGTGGAAGTACTCCGGATGTTGAAAGAGTACAACTCCGTCCACAAGCTGATTCTTTGTCGAAGGCTGCTTGGGCGGGATGCTCAAGGATACTTGAGTAATATTATGAACAATTGCAATGTGATTGAGTATTTCCTCTATCTTGCATTTTCTAACTGAATCCTCATTTTGTTATTTTGCAGGAGAAATCGCGGAGTTCCCTGGGATGGACCGTATTAAGCAGATGCAAATGAGCCGCAGGGAAAGGAACGCGGAGAATAATGTGCAGCCCAGGAGGAGTTTGACTGCTGCTCTCACAAAGACCCTTCCCTTCCCTGTCTCCACCAACATAGCAAATTTTGAAGGTGGTGCAGGATCTTCAGCAGCTGCTGTTGAAAGGCGTTCTAAAAAACGCCAAGAACCAGAAGCTGCTGAAGAAGAAGAGGAAATAGACCTCCAGCCTTTGCAAAGAAGGAGGACTAAGGGCAAGAAGAGGGCTGAGGCGGGGACGTCAATTGATGCCGCCATTGATTTGGAGGAGACTCCGGAAGTACCTGTTGTGGGTATTTCTACTGCTACGGGCGGAGCTGAAGGCATTCTCGAAGAAGATGTCGAGGGGGAACAAGCGGAGGGATTGCAAGCTGCTTCTGGCCAGGATATGGGGGACGAGACTGAGGGAATTCAAATCTCCCCAGTCCGCCCGTCTGAGGATCCCGCCCTGAGTTTGACCACTCGAGGTACAGCAGTTTTCCCGATTGATGTGCCAGGGGAATCATCCAGGCGGTTGGTCTCTTTGCCTGAGGCGGGGTCTCGCTTGAATCCCTTTCTGTACTTCACGAATATAGGATCCCGTCAAGCAGAGAGGCGTGATCCAGAATACATCCTCCGCCCCGACATCGACTTTGACGAGATTCCGGAGGGAGCAGCAGCTGCGAGGTGGCACCTTGCAGAGATAGATGGTTTCCTGGCCTCTGTCCCTCGGATAGCTGACGTTGCTGCCGAGGCCAACATGTTCCAGGCGTCTTACCACGAGTCTGTGGAAAAGATTCGTAGCTTGGAACATGACAATGAGCAGCTGTCGGAGGTGATCAAGGCGAAGGATAAACATCTTGACACCGCCGATGCTAACATCAAGAAGCTGGAGGAGGAGCTGGCTCGGGTGAGAGCTGATAACGCTTTGCTGGAGAAGCAGGTCTCCGGCTTAAGAGAGCAAAATAAAAAACTGGGCGAGGAGGTGAATGGCCTGACCCAGGTGAGGGCTGACAATAATCTGCTAAAACAACAGATCTCAGACTTAATTCAACAGAAACAAAAATTGGGCGAGGATGCAAGTGAGCTCCAGCAGAGGTTGATTTTTCTTGAACTTGATAAGGCCACTGCTGAAGATACCTGGGTGGCGGAGTTAGACCAAGCAGCTACTGCGTACACTAACCTTGAAAAACAGGTTGAAGTGTTGCAAGCTGAAAAAGCTACCTCTGAGGCCGTCAATGAAAAGCTTGACAAGGATTTACAATCCACGCTGGATGCGGCTGAGGCAGCGATTGATGATGCTTTCAGCATGGCTGTTCGTCAACTCCGTTACCGCAATCCAGGTGTTGCTCTGACCACCACAGGCATTCATCCTTATTATGAATTCATCAATGGAGAATTGATGGTGCCTGTTCAAGGGGGTCATGCTCCTGCGCCCAATGACGAATATGTTCTGGCGGACTTGCCTCCCTCTCAAAGTTTAAGCAAACCTGGTGAAGGTCAGGCCACCTCTGTCCAACAAGAAGGGACGCCGCCCAACCCTTAAAGACCAGCTCCTGAAACCTTTCGCCAGCTTTTATTTTTTGAATTTTGTTAATATTGCCTTGTTCCAGGATAGGCTCTGGACTTTTATCAATCCTTGACAATATTAATGAAGTATATTTCCTGCAAATGTATACTTGCTCATAGATGTAGTGTTTAAGTCCGTCGTATTTATGCCTTGTATAATGATATTGAGAAGGCGGAATATTTATCTGAGGACTTAATGAAATATGACTAAGTATAACGAGGCGGAATGGCCTTTTTGAGAATTTAACTGAAGTAATTTCAATAGTGAGGCGTAGTAACCTCGTGGGAATTTCATTGAAATGATTTTAATAGTGAGGCGTAGTAGCCTCTTAGGAATTTAAAAGGAATTGGATTCCGTAAGAAGGCGATGTGGCCTCTTAGGACTTTAAAAGGAATTGGATTCCGTAAGAAGGCGGTGTGGCCTCTTAGGAATTTCAGTGAAGTTGTATTCCGTAAGGAGGCGGAGTAGCCTCTTAGGAATTTCAATGAAGTTGTATTCCGTAAGGAGGCGGAGTAGCCTCTTAGGAATTTCAATGAAGTTGTATTCCGTAAGGAGGCGGAGTAGCCTCTTAGGAATTTCAATGAAGTTGTATTCCGTAAGGAGGCGGAGTAGCCTCTTAGGAATTTCAATGAAGTTGTATTCCGTAAGGAGGCGGAGTAGCCTCTTAGGAATTTCAATGAAGTTGTATTCCGTAAGGAGGCGGAGTAGCCTCTTAGGAATTTCAATGAAGTTGTATTCCGTAAGGAGGCGGAGTAGCCTCTTAGGAATTTCAATGAAGTTGTATTCCGTAAGGAGGCGGAGTAGCCTCTTAGGAATTTCAATGAAGTTGTATTCCGTAAGGAGGCGGAGTAGCCTCTTAGGAATTTCAATGAAGTTGTATTCCGTAAGGAGGCGGAGTAGCCTCTTAGGAATTTCAATGAAGCACAATTTTACAAGTATTGAACTTACTTGAACTTGTTGGGTAGTGCTTGAATTTGTTTCTCATGTACTCCGTAAACATTGGGAGTTAGGCAGAGTCAAGTTTTGGATGGAATGTTCATCCTTTTGCATTTTGATTGGAGTGCAACTCCTGATTGAATGAAAATCATCGAAGTGAGGATTGCTATGGTGCAGCATATAGCTGCGACACCAATTTATCCTGCAAGAAATTGGTTAAACCTTCGAGGCGGTATGGTGCAGCGTATAGCTGTGACACCAATTCGTCCTGCAAGAATTTGGTTAAACCTTCGAGGCGGTATGGTGCAGCATATAGCTGTGACACCAGTTCATCCTGCAAGAAATTGGTTGGGGTTAGCGTGGTGCAGCATATAGCTGAGACACCAGTTCATCCTGCAAGAAATTGGTTGGGGTTAGCGTGGTGCAGCATATAGCTGAGACACCAGCTCTTCCCACAAGAAGTCTGCAGGACCTTGGGGGCGAATTAGTGCAGCATATAGCTGTGACACTAGTTCTTTCCATAGGCGGCCTGCGGGACCTTGGAGTCGGTATGGTGCAGCATATAGCTGAGACACCAATCCTTTCCCCCCAAGGAGTTTTCTGTACCTTAGGGTCGGTATGGTGCAGCATATAGCTGAGACACCAATCCTTTCCCCCCAAGGAGTTTTCTGTACCTTAGGGTCGGTATGGTGCAGCATATAGCTGAGACACCAATCCCCCAAGGAGTTTTTGTTGACTCCGTTTGTGAAGCGGCGTTGCATGTTGGTTGATCTTTATGGAATAAAGAGTTATGCGTTTGTGCTTCAATTTTAGAGTCGTTTTATCTGCATGGGAATAAATTCTGCCATGGATAATCAATTCAGAGTTAGAGTGAAGATTAAATGCAGGAAGGCATTTCATTGAGAATGGAATTACATAAAAGATTGAGTTGGGAGATATCTTTTCGAAACCTTTTCAAGGAAAGCATACAGAGGAGGATCCTTGAGTTAGGAAGAAAAGATCATACCGTATTACCCAACTAACTGTAATATATGCGTAAATTCAAAATATTCCATTTATTTCTGACCGGAGTGCCATCCAAGTTCTCTAGGCGGTATGTACCTTTGCCCAAGACCTCGGTGACTCGGTATGGACCTTCCCAATTTGGTGCCAACTTGCCTTGGTGCGCAAATTTGTTGCCAATGTTGGCCCTTCTCAGGACCAAATCTCCCTCTTGGAAACGGCGTTCACACATGCGTGCGTTATACCGTTTGGCGGCCTTTGCTTTGACAGCTTGATCTCTCACAAAGGCTTCCTCTCTTAACTCCGCCAAAACCTCCAATTCGTGTGCGAGGTTCTGTTGGTTGGCCTCCTCATTGAAATAGAGGACTCGAGCTGAAGGGGCTGTTAATTCAATGGGAATGACTGCCTCGACTCCATATGTCAGCCGATATGGAGATTCATTCGTAGTGGAGTGTGGGGTGGTTCTATATGCCCATAAAACGTGGCATAATTGATTTGCCCAGTCTCCCTTTGCCTCACCAAGGCGTTTTTTGAGGCCCTTCAAGATTTCTCTGTTGGCGACCTCTGCTTGTCCATTGGTTTGAGGGTGTTCCACAGAAGAGAAAATCTGCGTGATGCTGAGATTTTCTAAGAGTTCAGTGAACTTGCGATCTGTGAACTGGGTGCCATTATCAGTGACTATGCGTTCAGGGACTCCGAAACGTGCAATGATATTCTCATAGACGAATCTTCGAGTCCTGGCTGACGTTATGTGCACCACTGCCTCTGCCTCAATCCATTTGGTGAAATAATCAACACCAACTATCAAGTATTTGATACCACCGGGAGCAGTTGGGAATGGACCTAGAATATCCATACCCCATTGATAGAAAGGCCAGGGCGTTATTGATGATGACATTTCCTCAGCTGGAGTATGGTGAAAATTCGCGAATCGTTGACATTGATCGCATTTTTGAACATATGAGGCGGTGTCTTGCTTCATAGTGGGCCACCAATACCCCGCCCTGAGGATCTTTCTCACTAGACTTCGTGCCCCTGGATGATGTCCACACTGCCCTTCATGGACTTCTTCCAAAACAGCTTGCACCTCGTTTTCATTTATGCAAATTAAATATGGGACAGAAATTCCTCGGCGGTATAGCTGCCCATCTAGGAGCGTATAATAGGGTGCCTCCCTCCTTAGCTTCTTTCGCTCAAGATCATCCGTGGGTAATTGTCCATTAACAAGATAACGAACTATTGGTGTTACCCAGGAGTTATCATCAACGGGGCGGCTTTTAATCATATGAATTGAAGAGGGAAGGGATATACTTGGCTCGGCCAAAGTACTCTGTACAACCGTGGTTGTACACCCCGCCTTCTTTGTGCTGGCTAACCTGGACAGGATATCAGCTCGCGTATTTTCTTCGCGAGGTACATGCTTGAAAGTTACTTCATCGAAGCGCTGTTTCAGCTCATTGACGCAGTCCAGATATTGTTGCAGTAGAGGTTCTTTAGCCTGATACTCACCAAGAATTTGTGAGATGACTAGTTGAGAATCACTGCATAGGGTGACAGTTTTGGCCCCAATATCTTGTGCTGCTCTGAGTCCGGCTAAACAGGCTTCATACTCCGCCTGATTGTTAGACGTAGTGAAGGTAAAGTGCAATGAAATTTCAAGATGTACCCCGTCATCACTTTCTATAACGATTCCTGCCCCACATCCTTTACTGTTTGAAGACCCATCGACGTATACTGTCCAGTGTGAATGATCTGCATCTGGGTTAGAGCCTGTTAATTCAACTACGAAATCTGCTAGGACTTGTGCCTTAATAGCAGTTCTTGGTTCGTAGGATATGTCGAATTCAGAGAGCTCTATGGCCCATTTGATCATCCTTCCTGCCAAGTCTGGCTTGAACAATATAGTACGGAGTGGCAAGTCTGTGCGAATCAGGATGGGATGTGCATGGAAATATGGTCTTAGACGTCGTGAGGCCCAAACAACTGCAAGTGCTGCCTTTTCAATCTTCTGATAACGGCACTCCGCACCATGCAATGTTTTACCAGTGAAGTATACCGGTCGTTGGCCTTCGACTGTTTCTTTGACCAGTGCCACTGCCAGCGCTTCATCTGAAACAGACAAATAAACGATGAGTTGCTCACCTGGGCTTGGTTTTACCAGGATTGGAGGGCTGGCTAAGACATTTTTCAAGCTCTGGAAGGCCGCCTCTTGCTCTGGGCCCCAATTGAATTTTTTATCCTTCTTCAGCATCTTGTACAAGGGGAGAGAGCGATGAGCCATTTTTGGCATGAATCGTGCTAGAGCAGCGATTTTGCCATTGAGGGATTGTACCTCTTTCAATGTTTTGGGGCTCTGCAACTCTTGTATCACACGACACTTGTCAGGATTAGCTTCTATGCCTCTTTGCGTTAACATGAAACCCAAAAATCTCCCCCCAGGCACAGCAAATGTACATTTTAGTGGGTTGAGTCTCATGTTGTATTGCCGTAGGCGTTGAAAAATGAGGCGTAAGTCTTCAACATGGTCTCCTCCTTCTGGGGTTTTGGCGATAATGTCATCAATATAAACCTCCACCAGCTTTGTGTGCATGCCCTCAAAGACTTTGTTGATCATGCGCTGGTAGGTGGCCCCAGCATTCTTCAGCCCAAATGGCATGACATTGTAGCAAAAGACCCCTCTGTCGTTGATAAATGCTGTTTTCTCCTGATCATCCTCGCACATTGGAATTTGGTTGTATCCGGAGTAAGCATCCATGAAGGATAGATACTTGTATCCTGATGAATCGTCAACCAGCCTGTCAATGTTGGGGAGAGGATAAGGATCTTTGGGACAACATTTATTCAAATCAACGTAGTCTATGCACATGCGCCATTTGCCATTGGCTTTCTGCACCATAACCACGTTGGACAGCCAAGAAGAGTAACGGAGTTCCCTGATGAACCCCGCCTTAAGGAGTTCTTCGGTTTGTTCGCAAGCAGCATTTTGCTTAGCAGGACCCATACGCCGTTTCTTTTGTGCCACTGGCTTAGTTTCAGGATACACCGCCAGGCGGTGGCAACAGAAGTTAGGATCCATACCAGGCATGTCTGCGGCTGTCCAGGCAAAAATTTCCTTATATTCATGGAGGAGTGCAATCAGTCTCGCTTCCATGTTAGGCTCCAGCTTGTCATTAATGTTAGTTATTTGCTCCGGGGTGCTACCCAAAACAATAGACTTGGAGCCACCTTCAGGAGTTGGTTTCAAAGGGTTCAGTGGGTCTATAGAAGACTCCGCCCTGGGATCAAGATCCACCAAGTTGACGGATGCCGCCGCACTGTTTCCTTCATTCAATTTCCTTTTCTTAGACATGGTTTCAAGCTTCACCATGTTAAGACTTAAATTGTAACAGTAACGAGCCATCTCCTGGTCACCCCTGACGGATGAGACTTGATTATCTTTATCAATGAACTTGATTAACAAGTGGGGGGTTGAAACGATGGCTTCCATGGCATTCAGAGTAGGCCGCCCAATGATGCCATTGTATGGGGATTTAACATCAATGACGAGGACCCTGGATTTCACAGTCCTTGCTCCAGGTTCACCATCGAAGGTAATCCTTGTGTCCAAGTAGCCTTTAGTAGGCTGTTTGGCGCCATTAAAGGCTGTGAGGTCCTGTGTGTAAGGCTGCAAATCAGCGTCAGTCAGTCCCATGCGTTTAAAACAGTCATAAAAAATAACGTCGCAGGAACTTCCCTGGTCAACTAGGATGCGTTTTACATCCATATTAGCGATCACCGCAATGATCACTACTGCATCATCTCCCTCAGGGATGGTTGGGCCAAAATCATCATCTGTGAAAGTTATAGGCGGAGTCTGAACTCCGTCCCTGAATGGGCGATATTCTTTGTTCTTGCCCTGCACAGATAAGATCATACGATGATGATTTTTCCGGGCGTTGTTTGAGGGTCCGCCTCCTGCGAAGCCTCCAGCAATCATGTCCACCACCTGCCTTTTACCTCGCGACCTAGGTTCAGGGCTCGGTTCTCGTTGGGCGGACTCCAAAACAATACCTTTTTGTTTCTCTGACACCGCCGTACGCTTTGGTTCCCGAGTACTATCAGGATCCGGAGAGCGATCACGATGTCGCTTTTCAAACTTCTCAGGCTCATCATGAGATTTGCCTTTAAACAGGTAATGTTTCAGTTTACCTTCTCGAATGAGCACCTCAATAGTATTTTTGAGTTGCTTGCATTCTTCCGTGGTGTGGCCAACTGATTCATGGAATTCACAATATTTCCTTGGGTTTCCACCGCGCCTGATTGGGGGTGGACGTTGAATTCCATAAACATTGAGGGTGGTCCATCCTATCTCACGCAAGATTTGCTCGCAGGTTGTGTTCAGTGGTGCATAGTGAGCAAAATTGAACACGCGTCTGTCTTGCTGTTTAAAAGGTTGGTTCCCTACTTTGTCTCTTTGGTTGGATTTGTCGTTCTTCAACAATTTATCTTTCCCTTTGTCTTGGGATGGAGTTGTAGGGAGTGGTTTACTGCGAGATGCAGTGGCTTCCAGATGCATCTCAATACCCACGTACTTAGATGCCTTCCTGCGAAATTCCTCCATCGTAGTTGGAGGTCCCTTTGCCAAAGACAAAGCGAAAGGTGACTTTGGTTGCATAGCTTCTATGAGAATATGCAACTGGATTGCCTCAGTCAGATCAGGGACCATGGCCGCCTCTTTATAAAATCTCTTAAGGAAATCCTTCAGAGATTCTTTGTCGCCTTGTTTGATCTGAGCCAAGGTATGAGAGGTTCTGGGTGCATCCCTGGAGATCACGAAGTGGCTTCCAAAAGCTGAGGCCAGCTCCTCCCACGAATCAATGGAACCTGAAGGTAAGCTCTTGAACCAGCTAAGAGCTTCACCTGTAAGAGTTCTGGGAAACATTCTGCACATGATGTCCTCCTCAGCTCCTAGAAACATGGCCTCATAGATATAAGCATCTAAATGCTTAGAGGGATCTGTTTCCCCAGTATATTTCCCTATAGAAATGGGCTGCATGGTTTGCAAGTGTCTGGGTACATGTACATTCATGAGCCTTTTGGAAAATGGGATACTCATCTTATATCCTGAGGGGGAAGCGTTTGAGCCTGCTCTCCTTCCTTCCTGATGCTGAGCATTTACCAGTGGGAGGCTTCGTTGCTCCTCCATGTACGTAGGAATACGAGAGTAGTGAGGAGTACTTGATTCCTCCTGCATGTGTGATTCATGATGTGGTTGTCTTGCGGGACCAGCTTTCTCATGCGCTGGGTTTGCTTTTTCACGACGAAGTTCTGCAAGTTCTTCTCTCAAGATTCGAATCATGTCATCTCTCGGATCTGGAGAATCAGCCTGCGTTGCTTTTTTCTTAGCACCATCATCGAAGTTAAGGCGTCTGGGATTGCGTGGAGGAGAATCCTCGTTCTGCATCTTTGGTCCTTGTCCCTCCATTGATGATGAAGATTGATCAAGATTGTGGGATTACCTAGTTTACAGGTCCTACTGGGCGTGCCAATGAACTGTTCTTTACAGGGGGTGTAGAAGTGTGCTTATAGAACAACTCAAAATATACATATAAGTGTGTTTTGATACAAAGCAATATATGTATAAATGTAAATACAAAGAGTCTTCGTATGTTGAGGCGGAGTGTAATGTACTGCGGGGCGGTGTCACAGTCCGCCTGACGGGATCTGATTTGCCTTGACCCAATTGGGGGTGGTACCTGCAATCGTTCTCCGACGCTCAAGTCAGTATCTCAGAATACTTAGAGACTTAGAAAGATAATCAGAGAAGATTATGCAAGTAATAGAGTGTAAGGTTCAGAGAATGGGAATCTGCCCCCTTATACCTTTTCAAGAGAGGTTTATATACCTGTCACGGGTGCTGCATTATTGGTAGGACCCGCTCCTTGTCTCCAGGCATAATGCTGAAAAGGTAGTGGGTCCCTGCGCCGTTTACTAGCACCATTATTGTAGTAGGTATCACAACTTGTCTGGAAAGCGTTAGTGCTTTAATATTTTATTGTTATTTCCCTTTATGCGTGACAGCGTGATTCCCATTATTAACCTCTCAAGACAGAGTCAATCTCGTGCCGGGGTTGTGAGTATGGGCTCGCTACGCAGTGTGGGAAATTCAGTATTCCGCCTGAGTTGAGCCTATGGCTTGGCGGAGTAACAACTTTGGCGAGGTTACATTCCTTGACGGAGTAACATGCCTGGACGGAGTTACATTCCTTGGCGGGGTAACGTGCCTGGGCGGAGTCATGAACCTTGGCGGTGTTACTTGCCCTGGCGGTATGCACTCCGTATAGTATTTGTAGTGTATTTGAAGAGTACTTCTCTTTATTCCAAATGCTGATCTGGCAAGGCATTGAAGCCATGCTCTTGGGGGCCGGTGTTAGGACCGGATCAACTATCTTATTATCTCATCCCTTATTTTAAATTCTAATTAAATTCATAAAAGCTTCATAAATTTATAAAAACCTTATAACGAGTGTAAATTCTTTTTAATAACTCAATAAAAATAAATAACAAGTCGTAATCGTCGCGAGTCGGCAAAACTTCTCGAAATGTGAATCTTTTTTGAAATGACTTCCGAAGCTCCCAAAGCTGACCTTAACCTAACCTATTTTAGCGGGGCTTACCGGAAAATTATAACAAATTACATAATATTACCCAAACTTTATAAAATTACTTTACAATCCAATCAAATTACAATTGAGCCCACAAAAATTCTAAAATTCCTAATTTCTTCGGGACAATTTCAATCTCTATAAAATTTCCATAGAACGCACAAATACCAAGAGAGGAGAAGTGAGTGGAATTGATTGTGGTAATTAGCTTTTAATGAAGTTGGAGTGTTGAAGAAGGGGTGATGAAGAGTGAGTGGATGATAAGAAGTTGAGAGTGACACCTAGACACCTAGGTGTCGTGGGGTGGTGGTGTGGTCGAAAGCCAGTGGCTGAAAAATTAACTCATTGCGTAGAAAGCTAAGAGTGTTCTGGATTTTTACGAACTGAAAACTAAGGTAGTTAAAAATAAATAAGGATTAATTTGTGGAGTGAGAATTTAGAAAAATGGTCAATATAAAGTTTGTAGAGATTCTTTTTCTCTTCGATTTGATATATCATATGTGAAAATCCAAGGTCGGTATAGCCCGAGTTATGCCCGAACCAAGGTAAAGTGCTCCCGGAGCTCCTGAATTAGTTAGGGCTAGAAAGATGAATTTGTAATTATTTTTCCTTTGAGAATCAACTTTCGTGCCCCGTATGAAACTTTTAGTATTCTTTGATACGGAATCATAGAAAAAAGAACAAAGTGTATTATGAAAACTGTATTAATCTGAGCAGATTCAGCCTTTGGAGTCTTCACTAAAACATAGAGAATTTTATTACAAAGATTTTAACACCAGGTTTGCACAAATCAAAGGTTGTATGAAAAAGTTATGATTTTTCGAATGAACCATGCGCAAATTAAAAGATTCAGACAATGAAATTTGGAGTACAATTACTTAACTCTAGATTTAGGGAATAACAGAGTGTGAATTAAGGTTCGAGACTAGAAATAGAGATTGGAGATCTCTTCGTAACAAAGAAACCAAGACCAGAATTACTCGATTATAGTGTCGTATAAGAAAGTTAGGCCTAGAACATTGAAGGTGTGTAGGCTAGATTCAGAGGTTAAATTTGAATTAATCGTTTTATTGAAAAACGAGGTCGATAAGGCCTGAACTAAGATTCAGTCCCTCCGAGAAAAGTTCCTAAAACGTCAAAACGAATGATCAGGGACTGACCGTGCTACCATCAGATATCCCAAAGTACATGCACGATTAAACATAGAAGACATTTAACGTTCTGGCTGAGTCGGTTGGACTAAATCTGTCATCCTTGATTCACTACAAGAGGGCCTTAATAGGACTAGTTTCTTCATAGAATCACTAGTCTCGAGATGAACTGTCGAAATCTAACCTCTGACTAGGTCCCACAGTTCAAAACTAGGAACTCAACAATATTTTTATTATTTAAATATAAATATTAATAAAAATTAAACAATTAAATAAATACCTAAAAATAAATTATTATTGTAATTAAATATATATATATAATATTTTTGAAATATCATTAATAATCTTATCAAACATTAAAATATCTAATTAAATAATATTCAATTATTCTATATAAATGAATTAATCTTAACAGAGAAATATTATAAAGATTATTAACCAATTAATACCAAATTAAAACAAGATAACCATCATTAATCATCTACTAATATTAATACATTATTTCTAATTTATCTTATTATTACTCTCTTATCCCGACTCCTTTCATTTATTACTATGCATACCAATCTCTCTATACTAGGTTCCCTTACATTTTCTCGATACTCTTGTATCTCTTCTTTAATATCCTACCGACTTCTATTCTTGCTATTTCCTTATATTTAGAATAATTCAGGGATCAAGCCGAAGCCTCTAAATTTTCATAGAAAGCTTACTAGAGCACTCTCAAGATTCTTGAGAGTTTAAGTCCTTACTCTAAAAATTATGACTGTTACAATAAATATAATATTATAGTTTTCTTCCTAACTCCTTATCAATTCATATATTTATCATCCATATCCATATCATAGATGAGACTATGAATAACATGATGACCTAGACACTTTTTTGTAGTTTGGTAAATTACTAATTTTTACTAGTATAACTAATGATCAGTATTATAATATTCTCATGAAATAAATATATGTTAATTTTAAGCACATGTGAATATGAAAGAATTTACATTTTTTAAAAATTGTTTAATTTTTAAATGAAGATATTAAGCCCAATTAGAAAGACTCCGAAGTGTAAATCATAAAATTCTTTCAAACATATATAAAACTTCCTGCATAATTATTATTTTGAAACACACATTGTACTCCAACATTTGAATTTTTACATCAACCATCAAATTGAAAACACAAACATAGGCTTTATTTAAGTAGGATATAGATGAAAAACAACGCTTTAGTCAAGCATGTTAATACAGTGGAATTTGGCTAAGCTTCATCAGCATTGAGAAGCTGATAAGACAAACGAGGTTTGACTAAAACCTCAAGTGGGGTGGCTTTCATGTTTGTGAGTCCAGGTGCAGGGCTCATATCAAACTCAGCATTGGATGGAGTTGTCACTTCAAATGCTTGGAAAAAAGCAGCCAAAGCCAAATTTGTCAATTGAAATCCAAATGATATACCAGGACAACACCTTCTTCCACCCCCAAATGGAAGAAGCTCATAATGTTGTCCTCTCACATCCACACCCTTATGAGTAGTAAGAAACCTTTCTGGTTGAAACTTCAATGGCTCTGACCATACACGTGGATCTCTTTGCAGCTTCCAAACGTTCAGAATAAATCTGGTACCTCCTTGGATATGGTAGCCACCTAAGGTACAGTCTTCAGTGAATTCACGTGGACCTGAGAGTGGCCCTGGTGGATACAATCGCAGTGTCTCTTTAACTACAGCTTGAAGATAAATTAGTTTCTTGATGTCCGCATCATTCACTAGTCTTTCCCTACCGACATACTCATCCAATTCATCTTGAACTTTCTTCAAAACATCAGGATGATTCAACAATAATGAGACTGCCCATACCATGCTAACTGTTGTTGTGTCTGTTGCCCCTGCAAGTACTGACTGCAACAAACAATACTATCCCCAATTACAAATTTTAAATGCAACAAGTATACTCATATTCCCACAACTTTTTCACATATTATTGGAGTAACTTTTTTGGGTTCTACACATCATGTAAGTTCAAGAGTGGATATAATTATAAACAATAAAACATTTTATAGTAAGATAAAATGACCTGTAATATTCAAACCCGAAAACTAAAATGACCTGTTTTGGTGTCTTAGAGTGACTGAGGGTATGTTTGGTTTATAGCTGGGGAAATTAAGTTGGGGAAATGAAAAAATTTAAGAGTTGATATTGATCCTTCACGTCGTTCGATACAATTAAAACTCCGTTTAACCGTAAGATTTATTTTTGGGTTGGTTAAACCGAAATTTGATCAACCAAGTTGGGTATCCAAACATACCCTGAATCACTCATCAAAAGTTTCACTTCATAAAAATATATATAGAAACTGAAACTGAAAATGGGAACTGATGGTGTAAAGATGCGTACCAAGCAAGTAGCTTTGTTGACAGTGTCAGCATCATAGCCAGCAAGGTCAACACCGTCAAGGACAGACAACAAGACATCAATGAGGTCATGCTCTGTTTTAGTCTCACCCGAATCTCTTTTCCGGCGATGTTCTTGTAACCATTCACCAACTATGCTGTCCATTTCTGCAGCAGTCTCTTTCATATTTTTCACTTCACCATCCAAATCAAGCCAACCAAGAAATGGAAACGCGTCCCCAACAACAAACAAACCTGTCAAACGAAAGAACTCTCTGAAAACCCTCCGAATTCGCCTCACATGTTGCTCATCCCCACTTCCAACAGAGTACCTCTTCCCTGCGATCTTCCGCAGCATGACGTTCAGACTCATGTCCCCTAACCACTGCTTCATCTCCACCAAAAAGTAATCGGAGCCACCTCTTTTCTTAACCCATGCTCTGTATATTTCTTTCAACGAGCTCTGCACCTCGGAGTCTCTGATTCCTCGGAGCAGTTCGAAGCGGAGAGGGGAGAACAACTCGGAAACCACAATCTTACGAATTTGGCGCCAGAAATCGCCGTAAGGGGTGAAAGCAAAATTGGCGTAGTCATGTCCTAGGATTTTAGCGGCGGTGAATTTGGGACGAGAGGAGACGATGACATCAAGAGTGGTGAAACACTCTTTTGCTAAGTCGCGGGTGTTGACGACAACGGCAGGGTGAGCACCAATTCGGATGGTGAATATTGGACCATAGTTTTCTGCTAAGTCTGCTAAGGTTTCGTGAAGAGGCTTTGCTGAAGCACCTAAGAGGTGGAGATGACCGAATAATGGCCAGCAGCCAGAAGCAATGGGTGGCTTGGGAGCATCACGTCCTCTAGCTCTTTTGATGAACAAGTACGAAATTAGTAGAATGGCAACAATTCCGGCAAGTGCTGCTGCGTCCATCGCAAGAAGAGAATAATCCATCAGTAAGTGCACGCTGCACTCATATAAACCATGACTTGTATTCAACTATTCATTATAGAGTTTTTCTTGGATGTAATTTTACATACTGTATAATGTATAAAATTTATGGAAGGAAACATTTTTATCTTTTTTTATTTAGTATAAAATTAAAATTAAAATTAAGGAACGAAAAAGAGCGGAATATTTATTTTGTAAATAAATTATATTGATGAATATACATTCTACGAATATAATATAACAATATATGATTATATTATATCTTTTAAATGTAACCTAGTATTGAGGCTCCTCTTCCACCTCCTACTCAAATTCAATACTTCAAATGCTATCTTAAAAAAATATGTGATATATATTGAGTTGACACGTGACTAGAGACTAATACATATGACATAAATTCAGTTGACACATGGTTAGGAGGTTAGGGGTATTAGAGCCCTCAATTTCCTGCGATTAGCAACCGGTCAAGCCAGTCACTCATAAATAGTCAACATGTTAAAATTATTTATATGTCAAAATTTAAGTGTAACAAAGTTTGATCCTCTAACGTATAAGAGATAGAAAAGGAGTCTCAACAAATTGAGGGCATATATCATATGAGTTTTTCTAGGAATGGATACTCTTAGCCACGTTTCAATTGAATTTATAACACATGTATTAGTCTTTAGCCACATGTCAACTCAATCTATGCCACATATTTTTTCAAGTCATTATTTTTGTTTGAATTCTAAGATAGCATCTGAAGCATTCAATTTGAGTAGGTGATGAAAGAGGAGTCTCACCATTAAGTAATATAACCATATATTGTTATATTATATTCGTAGAATATATATCCATTAATATAATTTATTTGCAAAATGAATATTTTCACCCTTTTTCGTTTATTAATTTTAAATTTAATTTTTATACTAAATGAAAAAAGACAAAAATGTTTATTTCGTAGATACATTTTATTAATGTTTATACATTCTATAGATATAATATAACTATATATATTTACGTCATATTCTTTAAAAGTGTCAAGCAGTTTAGTAGTGTGCTTTTCTCTCTAATGTCACTAATGGAAAAAAGGCCTTTTACACCGGTCCTTTTTGGCCTTTTACACCGGTTTTACGACCGGTGTGGATGGAGCCGGTGAGAAAAATATAGACTTTTCACACCGGTTTTGGGACCGGTGAGAAAAACAGTTTTTTACACCGGTCCCTTTTCCAATGACCGGTATAAAAAATGATAATTACACCGGTCCTTTTCTTTACAAACGGTGTAAATACTAGTTTTCTCACCGGTCCTTTTATTGCGACCGGTACAAAAGTAGGCTTTTCTCACCGGTTGTTTTCATTAGGCCCGGTACAAAGTTAAACCTTTCTCACCGGTCCTTTTATTGCGCCCGGTACACGGTTAGACTTTTCTCACCGGTTCTTTTCGTTAGGCCCGGTACAAGTGTACATTTTTCTCACCGGTTTTGTTCTTTAGGACCGGTACAAAGCTATACATTTCTCACCGGTCCTATGTTTACGCCCGGTACAACAAATTCAATTTTTTTTTAAATTCAGTGCATTTCAATCCCTGTCACACTTTCGTTACAATTTTAGATTCAATGCATTTCAATCCCTTTCACACACTTTCGTTTCAATTTAGAAAGCATCATCAATAAACATAAGAAAGCTAAAAAAAACAGAATTTCCATTCCCTTTCAACTTGTTCTTTACAACTACATAGGCATAGAAAACAGTACTGTTACCAAAAAAAATAGTGTCATTCTTTTGAAAGAACTTTATGCATATATGGCTACTTTCAATCAAAAGTGGGTCTGTTTCCACGCCTCTCACTCTAACATCTCTAATATCAGCTTCACCTACAATACAACATAAAATCCAACATCAATCACAGTACCATCTTTGCATACCATAAAATCCAACATCAATCAGCATACCATATCATGGAAACCTCTTAACATTTATCTATCAACTGTTAATTAAATCCAGATGAAATGATTAAAGTGGAACATGGTTAATTAAATGACATAGCAAAAGGAGACCCAGTTCATAGAATGCTATTTAGTTAAAGTAGCCAAGTCCTAAGGGATGGTATGAAAAGTTGTTGCATATAGGGCCAGGAAACTTCATAATTTCACCATTCAACTGTACAATAATATATACACAAGTCATTACATAATCAGTTGCAAGAAATACTTTCTAGTATCCAATCTAATTATTCCATTCTGAAACAAAAAAGTGAATAACTCTAGGCAGAACTGTAGTAGTGAATTGGAACATTTTAAGAGAACAACATGGCCATCCTTTCATATTAAAACACACAACAACTTACATCATGCAAACCTCTACCTTTTATGAATTCCAGCAATTAGCCCAATATATGTCTTTTATGCAAACCTTACCTAAACTTAAAAGATAGATGGAACAAAATGTGTACATTTTAACTGCCTAAACACCCCCACTAATAAACAAAACAAAAACTTTGTGAGAAATAATCCAAACAATGAGAAATTAATGAAACCACTAGATAATCAACAATGATCTTGACATACATCTCTAGAATGAAGGAGGTAACACTTCAAACAAATATCTTGCCCATCGTTTTTGAATGTCTTTGATTTCATCATCAGAAAATGGTTCTCGATCGAATCTCTGCAAATTCAAAACCAGAATGCATTAGCCGAAAGAACATAAAGCACATGCAAGTTGAACAAATTTAGAAAACTATATTTTGAAAAAAATTACCTTCTCCCATGAATCAAGGGTGTTTGCCAAGACAATATCCAACATGTGCTTCATTACATAATATCCACACTGCATGCTACCTACTGGTTGTGTTGGGCACTATAAAAATAACACCAATTAATATTGAAATATGTAGCATAAAAATATCACAACCAAACCAATAAAAAACATGAACATCCAACTTACACTTGGATTGATCCATTTAGGGGGTTTTAAACATTTTGTGTGTCGACCTAGCAACAACTGAGATGCTTGTATTGGTCTATAATAAAAAACAATTTAATACAAAAATACTTAACTTAATAAGCTTAATAATAATATATATACACAGGATGATATGTTTCATTGAGATAACGATTAACACTTACACTTGTAGAAGTTGTTTGAGTTCTTTGGATGGTTTACCCTTTGTTGAGCATAGTAACACACACAAATTCTGATTTGGACATATTAATATCAACTGCCAATGTGACCTACATAAAGTCATATAAAATCCATGATTTTTAAAACGAAGACCATAGGTAACATAAAGTCATATAAAATGTAATATTACTTACGAGTTAATAAAATACGGTGCAAGGTAACACAATTTTCCTTCTGATAATCGGCTTTGAATGTAGTTTTGTATGTCCTCCCTTTTGTTTCCTTTATCATGAATAAGCACAGGATCAATGAATCCATAGGTATTTGTGAGTTCCTTCTTCTTACACAAGTGATATAGGTACCTAATTGAACAACTTGGATTATTAACATTTAAACCTTAAACATAAATACAAAACAACACACTAAGATTATAAATTAACTTACATCATCCAAAATTGTATGATAGATACGTTTAACATTTGATCACCTAAAGCGACCTCCAAAACATCATGCTTGGTGATGTACAATGGGATAGGAATATCTTTTCCTATAACCTCAACTCCTAACTCCAACTTCAAAGGGGTCTTGCCAATTTTCACGGCCAATGTCCCTAAACGCTCAAGTAGGCCTTGCTCTTGTTGTTGCGGAAAATCAGCTTCGCCCTCCTAACCAATTTAATAAATTCATTAGATATATGTAAAGTATTTGTTAAAGATATAGAGCAAATTATCATTAATACCTTGGCTCCAAGTAAGATGATAAGATTTTTCGGCCACATAATGAAGTGGTTAAGGGCCTGTCCAACTGTTGATACCTCCTCAGTGGGTATAGGGACATGGGCATCTCCATCCTTAATCCGTTCAACCACGACTCTAACATTATGATCATCTAATTGTTTATGGTGTACGGTGGATCCCAAGTTATAAACCTTTCCAGAGGCTACTAAATGATAAGGATTCTCTATGTATAACTCACAATCCTCTGGGACATCAATGATATTATTTTCTGGTACGTCCTCACCTTACGGAACATAATTACTACCTTTTGTGCTCACATATTTATTTGAAGGCGGATTCCCTATGTCTTGGGTTTTTGTGAATAAAGAAGGAATGCCTAAGGACTCCAAAGTTTGTCTAAACTCCAACCTCAGCTTCTCTGTGACCTGCTCTGTGATTTGTTGAGTCACTTGCTCTTCAACTTGTTGAGTGACTTCTTGCCTTATCTCCTCTCTAATATGCATAATCTCATCCTGAGTCACATTAGAGGATCCAAGTCCTTTTATGCTTGGAGGTTTTCCAAAGTATTGACGTATACCCACACGTTGTCCAACCCCACGAACACGACCATTGTGTTATGGACGTCCAATAGCAATAGATAGAATATCTTCTCGACCAGATGGTATGAAGGATCCTTCCGAGCTCAGTGATGTCAAATTATCCTACAAACCATTTTAAATCATGTATGACATTCAAAATATACAAATAGCAATTAAGTTATAATCTTGTCCTAAGCATGAATAAATCAATTAACTTACAATTTTGTCTACAATCTCACGAGTTGCAGCAGATGTATATTCTCCATTCTCCTTCATCCGTGCTAACTTCTATTTCTCATAACGCTTAGGCAGAGATGGGGGAGGAAGTACTATGGATGGGTCTGCTTGGGATGCTTCCTCATATTCTTTCTTCTTTTTAGCCATTATCTTCTCCTCAAGCAATGGATAACCCCCACGAGATAGTCTATGAGGATACTTATTCATTGCTGCAATCTCCTGTGCTCTTTTTCTTTTCCCCTATGTTAAGTTGATTAAATCAAAGTTACCAATTAAATAGTATAATGTTTATAAAATAACCCAAGTCATATTTAGGGTTTAGAAACACTTACAATAAAGTTCACATGTTGGCGACTCTTAACAAACTCCTTCCATGTTTCTTCATCAATAAATGTCTACTTATCACAAGGAGACTTGTCTTTGTTTTTTCCAAACACCCATCCACTACTCAACTGTGTCTTTAATTGCTTCCAACGTTCCCCCACATAGGAAAGACATTTTCGTTTCAATTCCATGTTGTTCGGAACATCATATATGATCTACATGTTACAATAAAGTAACTTTAAATTAGCAAATGGCCTTATAATCACTTTATAAGATATTACAGTAATAGTAATACCGTAATCGTTTCCCAAATTTTATCCTTTGTCGCCTCATCGACTTCACTCCAGCGGTTACACAAGATACTAGCCTTTTCACGTCCAAGCATCCCAAGGTAGCTATTGAATTTAGCTTTATTTGCCCCTTTTGGTAGTAGAGTTACTGAATCAAACTCAATTGGAAACTTTTGGTCTCCATTCCTACCAATTGCGATCTCTTTCAACCGCGTAACACATCTTCTAACTCTTTCAGAAGACTCTTCTTGTGATGGTTGGTTGCCAGATGAATCAACCATTGTTCCTGTACAAACATATAAAAAAATTAACGTAGTCAATATTGATACTTTCAAGCAATATAAGGTAATGTTGAATTATAGCATTATTAAATGATGTATGACTAACTTATTATTATGCTGGAATGTTCTCCCATATCCCTTCATGATGATCATTCCGTGTGGCATGAACATCATCCACTTCATCCTCAGAATTCATATTTGGCATCCTTGTTGACATAGGTGTCTCTGAAACATGTAAAGTGTCATTGATATCAAGTGTGGCTTTTCCAGGAAGAACCACTGACCACTGCTTGTTAGAAGGATCATTGATATAAAACACTTGTATTGCTTGTGATGCCATGATGAAAGGATCCTCTTTATAAGATAACTTACCAAGGTTCACCAAAGTAAATCCCAACTCATCAACATATACAGCACTATTAAGATCAACCCATTTGCATTTGAAAACAGGAACCCTAAATTTTATGTAATCCACTTCCCATATCTCTTCAATACGTCCAAAGTATGATATTGATGCCATAACAGGATTATTATCCTTTGAGCTAGAGAAGTGCATGGACTCAGCTGTTACCATAACCCCACTATTTTGCATAGTGCTTTTATCATCTTGGGACTCAGTACAGAATGAGAAACCATTAATATCATATCCATTCCAGCAAATTACATCATAGTTAAGCCCATATGCTAGCCACTTTAATGTTTCAGAAATAGTGACATCATTCTTAATAGTCTCCTTAAACCAACTTAAGAAGCTCTTGTTGTGCTCAATCAACAAAGCCTTTTCTTTCATTCTTGGGTTGTTTGCCTTGATGATGTTTTTATGCTTAGCCAGGTATGGTTGCACTTCATCAATGTTATTCAGTATATACAAATGTGCTTGATGTATTTCCTCCCGACTCATACTCTTTATCCTTGGATTTCGTAATCCTTTGCCTCCATGCGACTGCTGGTGACGAGACATTGGAAGCCCAATAGCATCCACTTCCGACAAATAGTCAGTACAAAACTCAATGGCCTCTTCTGCAACATATCTTTCAACAATAGAAGCTTCAGGGCGTTGTTGATTTTTCACATACCCTTTTAATATTTTCATGTATCGTTCAATTGGACACATCCATCGTAAATAAACAGGGCCACATAACCTAATCTCTCTCACTATGTGAATAGTCAAGTGAACCATAATATTAAAAAATGAAGGAGGAAAATACATCTCCAACTGGCTTAGGATGACAGCAGCATCATGTTCCAAGTCATCTAATATTCCAAGGTCAATGGTTTTGCTACAAACAACATTAAAAAAGAAAGACAACCTAGTAAGGGCCTCTCTCACCTTATTGGGCAAAATGCCATGAATAGCAACTGGTAATAGCTGTTGCATCAAGACATGACAGTCATGTGACTTCAAACCAAGTAACTTTAAGTCTTTAACTGAAACCAGCTTTTTGACATTTGAAGAATAACCCAGTGGTACTTTGAGACCATGAAGACAATCACAAAAACTTCTTTTTTCATCTTTAGACAATGTATAACATGCCGGTGGTAAATACTTCCGCTTGCCAATTGTTTGTGGAGCTAACCCTTCTCGTATACCCATTTCAACCATGTCCATTCGAGAGTTCACCCCATCCTTTGTCTTGCCTGGTATGTTAAGTAATGTTCCGATGATACTATCACATATGTTTTTCTCCACATGCATCACATCTATGAAGTGCCTTACATCAAGATGAGACCAATATGGAAGATCAAAGAAGATTGATCTCTTTTTCCATATTTTTTTCATGTTGTCTTTCTTTTGGGTCTTCCCAAAGATAACACTGATGTCCTTCACTCTTTCATAAACTTGCTTCCCAGTCAACGCTTTTGGAGCAATACCATTCTCTTGGGACCCATTAAAAGCTTTTCTTAATCTCCTGTATGAATGATTAGGTTTGAGAAATCTTCGATGACCAAGGTAAACAGTCTTCTTCCCATGAGTAAGTTAACAGTAACATGTGCCTTCCTCACATATAGGGCATGCATGATGACCCTTAACACTGTACCCACTAAGATTCCCATATGCTGGGAAATCATTAATTGTACCAAATAACATCACCCGTAATTTAAATTTTTCATGTCGAAACCCATCAAAAATCTCAACACCTTCCTCCTAAAGCATCTTCAAATCATCAATTAAGGGGCTGAGATATACATCTATATCGTTTCCAGGCTGACTTGGTCCTGAAATCATCATAGACAACATTACATACTTGCGTTTCATGCATAAGTTTGGGGAGAGGTTATAGATAATCAAAAGAACAGGCCATGAACTATGTCTGCTACTTAAGTTGCCATAAGGGTTCATCCCATCTGTAGCCAGCCCAAGCCTAAGGTTTCTTGGATCGTCACCAAACTCTGGAAATAATTCATCAATTTTCTTCCATTGTAAACCATCAGCTACATGGCGAATCTTGTTATCCCGTTGCCTCTCATCTGCATGCCATGTAAGGTTCTTTGCATCAATTAGGTTAGCAAATAACCTCTTGAACCTTGGAATTATTGGAAGATACCATAAAACTTTCGCCGGAGGCTTGTTTCTGTTGTCGTCCCATTTAACACCTTTATTCTTCAATTTGTATCGTGATAAATGGCAAACAGGACATTCATCCAAGTCTTCATGTTGCTTCCTGTATAATATGCAATCATTTGGGCACGCATGTATCCTCTTATACTCCAGACCCACCGGACACAAAACCTTTTTCGCCTCATAGGTGCGATTCGGAAGTGTGTTACCTCCAGGTAGCATTTCCTTTAACAATTGTAGCAATTCACTGAAGCTTTTATCAGTCCATCCATTTTTTGCCTTCAGGTTGACTAACTTTAGCACGGCTGACATTCGTGTGAATTTAGTACAACCTGGATACAAAGGCACTTTGGCGTCACTGCGTATATTATCATACACACGTGCCTGTTGGAAAGCCTCGACTCCAATATCATTGATCATGTCCTCTAGTCGATCTTCCATATCTGAATCTACTCGGTCGGTTTGGGGTGCACTTGACATGGTAGATAGTGCCTCTCCATGCCATATCCATCTTTTATAACTTAGCATAATTCCATCACAGAGGAGATGCTCTCGAATTTCTTCAACTTTCAACCGAGTCTTGTTTAAACAGTTCACACAGGGGCAATATAATCTTCCATTGAAGTCATCAATGTTTCTTGTAGCGTAATCAAGAAACGCTTCAACCCCATTCTCATACTCCTCGGTTGTACGTAGTGCACTCATCCAACTACGATCCATGAGTTGAAACAACCTACTTAAACAATGAACACATATGACACAAATATCATTCATAGATATTAATATCATATCCATTAGGATGATAGTTTAAAGTTGGATTCAAAGGAATCTAGGACTACTTAATTTTGATACAAGGTTACAAAATCGTTACTAATAAAATTATATTAAGTAGGGAAAGAAAAAGAAAATGTAAAAAAAATAACTAAGTGGAAATATGTTCAGGTTCTCTAAAAGTCTTAAAAAACTATTTAGAAACTATATATGTATAAAGTCTTAAAAATTTAAACTACTCAGATTGAACAATAACAAAAGACAAAGTTGCAGCCTCAAAAAATTTAAAGCAAGGAGGCTCATCAAACAAGAATTCAAGGTGTGAACCAAAGTTAAAGAATAAGAATATTTTTTGAAGTCTATGTCTTAGCATGATAGAGTTACCTGGATAACAAGAAAGGGTGCAGCTAAGAAGCAACCAGCTGCAAGGAAATGACTATAGTTGTACTGCACTGACTTACTGAGGAAGCGGAGGCCGAGCCGATTCAAAAGCTGAGGTCCTATAAAAACTAAACCAGATTCTGTAACAATAAATATTGTTAGTGATGTAATCTAATTAATTTCTACACTCAATCATACTCGTGAATAATAATAATAACTTTACTTTTTATATTTGTTGCTTCCTTTTAACAAAAAGTTTATTTACAACATGCAACAAATTCAAGAGCAGGGATGTCTGTGATCTAATCTTTCTTTAATTTCTTTTACTATCTTCATTTTCTATTTCAGATACGTGGCGTTGTTCTGACTTTTTCTCCGTGAAAAGATGTCTGTGAAAAATAGGTGTAATATACCTCGCTCTGTGATTAGGCAAATTGCCAACAGAGGTTTTTCACTTTTCCAGCCTATATATCTGAATTTCTAATTTTTTTTCCTTGAACTCGTTGCAGGATGACTTTATGACACAAGGATTTAAGTGACGAAGAAGCAGGATTTCAAAATAGAGACCAACATTGAAGAATTCAACAGCAGTCTTATGATGACAAAAATCAAACCTTGTTGAACCTAACAAGATAGTATATCCTAATTAAACTTTGTAAATAATGTTTTTACTTGTTCAACAATATCTTCATGCTTGACAGCTCCAGATGCAGCAATCACCTGGGCAAGCAGACCAAACAGCACAACCATAAGGTCACTTATTATTAAGGTATTAAATGATAATCTATACTGAACACAAGTCACAAGATAACAATGTCCTAAGGCTACTGCCACCCACATCCATGACTAACAAGACAATAATCATGATATATACAAGCAGGACCTCAATAATTTCCTGCATACCATCCTAGGAGCTGTGTAGTGTGCCTGAATGTAGTTTTGCAGATGATCTTTGGTAATTGTCTTTATATTTTGAGCAGGTCCCAAAATTGTTCTACCAAGTGGAGTGTACTGGAAAGCAGTTGCATGCAAATGGTCAAAAATTACTTCCTCAGTTTGCCCTTCAACCTACAAGAAGTTGCAAATGATAAACTGACTAGCATGAAAATATGAGCCTGTCATAAACCAATTTAGGAGAAAACACAACTGAAAAGGTGGCTGTTATAAATTATAATTCTCATCATCACATAGAACGTGTATAAAAAGGGAGGCTTAAATAGTTCACCAGATTGGATATATAGGCATGGATTGAGCTTCCATATAAGTTATTAAGAAGTAAACAAGTAAAAAAGAACCCAAATTCTAAATAACATTTCCTCAATTACTTCCCAGTTTCCATTAAATCAGAAACAAAATTCACTTCCAATCACATCACAACGTAAAATTCATTCCTCATAATTATCAGCTGCATTTTCTTTCGCAATCAAACTTTCTGAACTAACAACATAGTATATCCTAATTAAAGTCCATGCCTGCTATTAATATCAGCCAGCCCTTATATATACGTATGAACCTTACTCAAGAGTTTTATGTCAGTACAAAAAAATAGAAGAGTTAGTTGAGTTTTGAAAGTGAATGAGGATATAATAGAAGTTGTACAGGTGATTAATTGAGATGTTAGAAAAGGTAATGATGAATAATGATGGATTGTGTGTGTGACAGATGAGAAGAATAATAATGTGAGAAACAAAAACAAAGTCTAAAAGAAGACAAGAAGAGGGTGAGAGATGTACTAGAAGTCATTATTGAAAAAGATTCCAATAGAAATCTTTAAAAGTGAGAAAGGGTAATGATTGAGGCTATTTTTATGTTGCAAACAGGTCCAGGGTATTTCAGAAAGCAGGTTCTTTTTTTCTTTCCAAATAATGGGGTTTTCAGCAGAATCGGGATCGAAGGCATATGAGAAGATCATATCTTATAATCCAACTTGTGATTTTAACTACCATTTACACCATTGGCAATGAACTTGAGAAATTTCAGGCAAAATGCAGAACTTGGCAGAGTAGTGTTTCACACTTTCACAAATTAGCCAGAGTCAACACTTAAGCTAAAACTACTTGTGAGAATGAACTAAGCATTATCATTATTTCTATAAGAGATTTCTAAGAAAAACCACTGAAATTAAATGTTGACTGTGTCCAATAGCGAATAATTCAGGGAAAGTAAGATTTCATTTCATCCATCAAATTAACACGGCATAGAGAAATATCCCAAAACAAGCAAACTATCAAATTGATTTAATCCCACTCAACTGCTAATGCCAATGTAATGCCATCCTTCACTAGGCACAAACCCCATTCACATAAACTCAAGAAAACAATTAAACGATAATGCACCAAAGAAACTAGGAAAGTTTTGCAGATTGAGAAGTATATTTCGGGAGTGAGAGTGTTTTCGAGAGGGAAGGAATTTGAAAGGGCTTTTTGAAAAACAGTGAGGTGACCAAGAGTGGAGTGCTGATGCTATTGAAAAAAGACAATTTACTGGTAAAAAGGCTAAGCTAGCTGCAGCAGAGTTGGGAAAGTTATCCATACGTGTTTGTGGTAGTCATGCTGGACAATCATTCATTTCTGATGTCACTGCAAAGATCCTTGACAGCATTCAAGTAGACATCCAGAATTTTCATGTATTATATAACGATGTCCCGAATGATCTGGGGCATGATATGTTCGGTTTGAAGTTTACTAGCTTGACAATGAAGCAAAATCTTATTGGGTCTTCAAATGGAAGTGTGAGAATGGGCCATGAACATAAAATTATAGAGGTGAAGGGACTGGAATTTTATTCCAGAAGGTTTCCAAGTTCAATGGACTTAGTAACTGTGAACAGTATAGGTAACTCTTACTCAGCAAGCAATATTAAATTGGAAGGAGAACATTACCAAGAAAATATGAAGGTTGGCAAATATATAGGTGGCACTATGCACAGGAATCAGTCCTTTCAGATGTTCAGAGGAAACTAAAGAAAACGTCATGGAAATACCTAGGAGATCGGTTAACTTACCGTCGGAAATATATAAACTTGTACAAGATTAAGTTGGATTTTCTCCAACATGAGCAGCCACTTGATGATGATGTTCTTCATGATTTGGACCAAATGGAGAAGGAATCAGATCTAGCTGATATTTTGAATTATCGATCTGCTGTAGAATATGAGATGCGGGAATTCCTTTAAAGGTGTTCGACTCCTAACAATGGCAAAATTCCCACTGATCCTAACAGTTGGTTACAAAGTCCTCAGACAATGCTTTCAGAATTTTAATTTGTAATGAAATTTTGAATCTAATTATATTGCAAGTAACATTCAATTCACAGGGACCGGCCATAAGTTTCCACTCTTTTTATTATCATCACATGTCCAATTTAAATTGTAACAGCTTTGAGGATGACCTTCAAGGGATTACAATGTTGTAGCATTGATGCATTATATTAAAAAGACACAGAACTAGTAAATGGAAGAGTCCAAAGTTTAAATAACAAAATCAAATAAGATTCCTATGAAAGAAAGATAAATTACACAAAAATAGTTTCTAAATTGTTGAAACCAATGCAATTGCATCTGCAAACTGCAATCTCAAAAGTAAACTGCTATTTCAACTCTTAACTTCATTCCACATAAAAGCATAATCTAACTAATACCCAGTTACACAACTAAACACATTGCTGGAAGGATCACAAAAAATGAACAAAATGAGTCAAACTTTAACCAATCGAATGAACACAACCCATACAAATCATCACTCCTTCATGGAATTCAAACGCAAAAGTCAAAGCACCTAGTAAGAAAACCCACTACTAAAGCTGCAAAATTTCACCCATTTCTGAAACATTCTCAAAGAAATAATAACAAAAATCAGAAACTATTTAATCCAAATGCAAAGGGAAAAAAGGACCACAGTCAATGAAAGAAACTACAAGAAGTATAAAGTCATAATTCCTCCTCAGCACTAAATCAACACAATGACAAACCTAGAAAATGAAAAAACAAGAAGCACAATGCAGAATCCAAGTTAAAACCTTGCATTGACAAAAAAAGAGTAGAAAACAAGGAGAACAGAATGAGGGAACAACTAGAGCACAATGTTGGCACAGAGGAAGCAACAAAGAGAGAAAATGCATACCCAGTTGTTCTTTCACTTCAGGCTTGGGGGTTGTTCGATTTTTATGGTTTCAAATCCTCAAAATCCACACAGTGAATGAGAGTGAGAAGCAAAGTGTGTGTTTGTAACTCTGTGAGTTTAATATCCACACAGAGGGCTTTGTAACGTCTCAGGCTACACTAACGCACAAAGAATGACCTTCGAGGGGGAAGAGGCTTTGAGAGGATGAGCTTCGTGAGGATTGAGGCTTGAGAGAGAAGGCTTCGCAGCTTTGGTTCGAGAGGGAAGGGGCTTTGAGAGGATGAGCTTGGTGAGGATGCTTGAGGGAGAGGGCTTCGCTGAATCGAGAGGAGTGAGCTTCATAACAGTCTAGGGCTTTCGAGGAAGAGAGACTGACGGATTAGCAAGGGGCTCCAAAATGATAACGTAATATTTCTCACCGGTCCTATATGCAAGACCGGTATGACCTATTTTATTTCTCACCGGTCCATATAGAAGCCCGGTACAAAGTTTTTATTTCTCACCGGTCCAAATGCTAGACCGGTACAGACATAACTATTTTTAACCGGTCCAAAATGTAGACCGGTCTAAAGTTTGTTAAAAATTATAAAACTGCCACCGCCTTATATTTCTCACCGGTCACACTACAACCGGTGTGAAAACCCAGGTGTAAAAGGTCTATTTTCCATTAGTGTGTATTATAGGATAGTTTGTCACATTCAAATTTTGGTACGAGTGACCGATTGTTACACACGATCATCTTCATCCTTTTTAGTTGCTTAAATCACACACTATTTTGACACGTGGCTAAGGACATCAATTCTAATTATTTAAATCATACACAATTTTAACATATGGCTAAAGATATTAAAACCCTCAATTTAGAGAGGGTATCTAAGAAAAACCCTTCATTATATATACTTTTTTAAAATAGAATGGTATTCAAAATTCATTTTTCACAAATATAATCATTTATCATATGATTCAGATAATGTTGCTTCATATTTAATGCAAGAATCCAACTTTCAACCCACTTAATTAAAAGATAATAAGCTCATTTCCAGGAATCGGAATGCAATATCGAAATAATACATTTTTTAATGGATGCAATAATAAAACTTATAAAATTTGGCAAGTGCGATGTGAGTGCTCCGTGCAGCATGAGCAATCCTTCCAAAATTTGGTTAAGAATCAGCGTCACTTCTCACTATATATATGTATATATTATCAAAAAGATTATTTTACATAACAGTAAGATCACCCCTGTTATATATGATAGTCATAATTAAAAAAATTTTCAAATCATATAATTGTTTAAAAAATTATATCATCTTTTAAAAAACTCATATGACTATTATATTTTAATATCGATCATTCATTATACGATTTAATAATTCAAATTTAATCTCCTCATTCTCATATAAAAAAATCTTTTTTATAAAATACATCATTAAACTATAATTAAACAACAAAGGGTCAATATAAGACAATGGGCAGGTAAAGGTGGGTATATTATATTATTAATTTGACATGTCTCAAATCAAATCTAGATAACTTGCCAAAAACAAAATAGAGATCGGGTATTGCAATTGATTAAAAAAATATTATTATTTTTATCTGCGAATTAAATTATTATTATTTATTTAATATTAAAATTTTGTCCTTCATTCAATATTTTTAAAGTATTTTCAAGCTAATCATTTTATTAATTTTAAAGTAATCAAAAGATAGAGTTTTTTTGTTTCGGTAGAAATTAAATGTACGAGAGTTTATAATAACTTGCATACACCTTACGCTATTAACTAAGTTCTTTCATTTAAAACTGAAAGACTAAATAATATGAACATCAAATAAAAATTTGTAATATAAGCACTTGTATCTTGGTGTCGTCACTAACAAAAGTTAACATAGTCAGAAGATAATTGAGTATTTAAGTATGCAATATAGAAAATGTTTTTTTAGGGGCATGAAATCCACTTTGATGATTCTACATCTAGAAGTGATTATTAGTTTAGTCTTTTAATTGGGACTCTCTTGCTTTAAATGAATATACACGTATCTTAGGTGCTGCCCACTTCAAAAAGAATAATCAATTTATTAACACACAAAATTTAAGAGTTGTTAGAAAATTTGTTGATATTGTTATAAATACTTATATCTTAGCAATAGAAATTGTAGTGTAGAGGAAATGAAAGTAGGGAATTGAAGTAAGAGAGAAGAGAGAGTAAAAAGAGTTAAAGAGAAGTGAATGAGGATAGAAGAAATGAGTATGTTTATTATGCTTGTATGGAGTCCTATTTATAGAGGAATTGGACATCCATAAAATAATAAAATATACATAACACTCCCATTGGATGTTCATATTTTAAAATGTGCCTCGTTAAAACCTTACTAGGAAAAACCCAGGGGATAAAAACCTAGTGAAGGAAAAAGAGTACAACATTTTTTACAAAGTAAACAAATAATTAATTAAATGTACAAGTATTTAATTCTCCCCCTCATCAGAACACTTATGTAAGCATCGAAGACCAATCTTCTGTACTAGTTGTTCGAAGATTTTGGTTGGTAAGAATTTTGTGAAGATATCTGCTAGATTCTCACATGATCGGACTTGCTGGACATTTATATCACCATTCTTTATAAGATCATGAGTAAAGAAAAATTTTGGTGAAACATGTTTTGTCCTATCTCCTTTAATATAGCCCTCCTTTAACTGAGAAATGCAAGCTGCATTATCTTCACATAAAATTATTGGTGGTAGTTTTCCAACATGCAAGCCACAAGTTTCTTGAATATGTTGAATCATAGACCTCAACCAAACACATTCTCGACTTGCTTCATGCAATGCTAGAATTTCAACATGATTAGATGATGTTGCTGTGATTGTTTGTTTTATGGATCTCCATGAAATTGTTGTACCACCATATGTGAATAAATATCCTATTTGTGATTGACCATTATGAGGATCAGACAAATACCCCGCATCACCATAACCAATTAGGTTTGCCTTAGATACATATGGGAAAAATAAACTCATATCCATTGTACCTCTAAGGTAGTGAAATATGTGTTTAATCTCATTCCAATGCCTTTTTATGGCTAAAGAACTATACCTTGCTAACAAATTGACAACAAATGATATATCAGGTCATATATGACTAGCAAGATACATTAGTGCACCAATTACACTGAGATATGGTACTTCAGGACCAAGTAGTTCTTCATTTTTCTCTTGAGGTCAAAAAAGATCTTTGCTCACTTCAAGTGACCTTACAACCATTGGACTGCTCAATGGGTGTGATTTCTCCATATAGAACCGCTTTAGCACCTTTTCAATATAAGTCTTCTAGTGTATTAAGATTCCTTATTTTAAATATTCTAATTGTAATCCAAGACAAAACTTTGTTTTTCCCAAGTCTTTCATCTCAAATTTCTTTTTTAAACAATTTACAGCCTTTGAAGCTCTTTAGGAGTTTCGATGATGTTTAAATCATCTACATAAATAGCAATTATAACAAATTCTTTTTTGAGTCTTTTCATAAAAACACATGGACAAATCGGGTCATTTTTATACCCTTCTTTCAACAAATACTCATTGAGACAATTGTACCACATACATCCAGATTGTTTCAATCCGTAAAGAGATTTATTCAATTTAATTGAATAACTTTCTCAAGGATTTGTCTTATATGCTTTAGGAAAATTAAATCCTTCAGTAAGTTTCATATAGATGTCATTTTCAAGTGAGCCATATAAATATGCTGCAACAACATCCATTAGGCGTAAATCAAGTTTTTCACGAATCGCCAAACTTATTAAGTATCGAAAAGTAGTTGCTGTGTTTGAATATGTGTTTCGGGTTATATTTTGATAATGATAAAGCAATTGTGGAATCATGACAAAGAATATAAGATTTATGAAGTATTGTTACAAAGGAGAGAAGAATCAATAAGTCAAGCATCAGTAGGGAGGCTAATCGATTACAAGGTCCTATCTAGTCGATTACAGAGCTTCTGTCTAACACCTAATCGATTACATCATCAAGCCTAATCGATTACAAAGGTTCTGTTTGTTATATAATCGATTGCACCAAGCTAGCTAATCGATTACCAAACTAAGAAAATGAATGGAAAGCATCAGGTATAACTCCTAATCGACTACAAGGCTGCATCAATCGATTACCAAGGTTCTGTGTTGTTACTAATCGATTACAAGCCAAGTCACAATCGATTAGTAAGTCTCTGTTTGTTTAATAATTTACACCTATATCCCAATCGATTACCATGCTGCATGACAGAATTAAATGCATCAGGTATCATTTATAATCGATTACAAGGTATGTACAATCGATTACCCAAGCCCTGTCTCCAAGCTAATCGATTATATGGAAAATCGTAATCGATTACAAGCCCTGTTACACTGAAGAAAATAAAGAGTAATCGATTACAGCTCGAGAGCTAATCGATTACCATAATATCAGAATGTGGGAAAAATGCTTTTAAATGGAAATCCAACTCATTTCTCCACTCCCACTTTTGTGCCCATTCTTGAGGTATCTGTTGGAGACACTATACAATGGCTAGGAGCTATAAAATGGCTATAAATAGAGCATGAATTCAAGCAAGAAAGAAGGAGAAACCAAGGAAATCAACATCCTTCTTCTAAAGGTCTTCTTGTTAAATTTCTCTTATATATTCTGCAACTCTTGTTTCCAAACTTACATATTGCTTAAGAGTTGTTAGATTGTGAGTTTCAATTTGCATATCCTCTCTTGTTGAGAGTTAGAAAATTTGAGAGAGCTATTCAATTTGTGTATCTACTCTTATGAGAGAGTTATTCACTTGTAAACACAACACCAAACACAAGGTTTTTCACTCTAGGTTGAGTGGTCACAAAGGTTAGAGTTCAACCTTTGGGTATTGAGAGATTGTGAGATTGGGAGGGTTGTCCTTTGCTTGTGAGGATTGAGTTCTTGAGTGTGGGACACTAGGAAGTAGCAATTGCTCAAAGCTTGTATCTTAAATCTTCAATAGTGGAATCCTTCAAGTGGGTTGCTTGAAGGCAAGACGTACACCGGGTTGATAGAACTTGTTAAATTAGTTTGCATTTTTCTCTACCTTGAACTCTTTATACAACTGGGCATATAAACTGTTTGTTTAAATGCATGAGCTGAATGTTTGAATCAAAATTGTTGTTCAAGTAGAAACTTAACTCTGCATGCCAAGTGTTTGATAATTTGCTTGAATCAATATTTGGTGAAGTACTTAAAAACTAAAATTTGTTTAACTTGCCAAGTATCTAGAACATTGTTTCCTATCAACTATTGTGTGTTACTTACTTGATTGCTATCACTTATCCCATACACACAAGTTGTTTGATATATTGAATGAGCTAAATTTTTATAGGAAACATCAAATAAAACTGTGCACTCTAACTATTTGATGAATTGCCTAAACCAATAACTTGCCTTGTTTATCACACATAAGACTGAATATTGTCATTACACAATAAGTGTTTTATAGTGTGATATATGCATAAAAGTTATTGTCTCTTCATCATTGCATCATTCGTATATTACTAACCATTTCCAAGGGGTTTTCGCGTGAAAATTTGAAACACTCAATTCACCCCCCTCTTGAGTGTTGAGGCCTTGGCTAACAGTTACATCCATTACTGGTGAATATGTTTCCTCGAAATCAATACCAGGTCTTTGTGAGAAACCTTGTGTAACAAGTGTTTCTTTATATCTCACAATTTCACCATTTTCATTTCTTTTTCTCGTGAAAACCCATTTGTATCCAACTGGTTTTACATCTTCAGGTGTTTGGACTACAGGTCCAAAAACTTTTTGTTTTGCAAGTAAGTTTAACTTTTCTTTCATTGCATCTTTCCACTTTGGCCAATCATTTCTTTATGCACATTCCTTAACAGATTTTAGCTCATGATTATTATCATCATTTATAATATCAAGAGCTACTTTGAATGCAAAGATTTCATCAACATCGACCTTTTATCGATTCTATTTTATTCCATTCATAACATGATTTATAGAGATCTCTTTATTTTTATCAATTTCAAGTACCTTGGTTTCTTCTGGATTTGAAACCTTAATTATGTCAGGAGACTCTACTAGAGTCTTTATATCCTTGATTCGACCATCTTCTTTATTTACTTTTCTTTTTCAAGGATTTTTATCTTTAGAACCAACAGGTCTGCCACATTTTATTTTGGTTTCAGACTTGTTTGCAATTTTAGATTGTCCTTCAGGGATATCAATCTTTATTGGAGTATTAACAGCTGGTATGTGTGACTTAGTCACTCTTTTTGGATCAACAAATGCATTCGGCAATTTGTTTGCTAAATTTTACAAACTAATTATTTTCTGAACTTCTAGTTCATATTGCTTTGTTCGAGGATCAAGATGTGAGAGAGATATCTCATTCAAACTAATCCTTTTATCCAATTGTTTATTTTCTCCCCCTAATGATCGGAAAACAGATTCATCAAAATGACAATCAACAAAACGAGCTGTAAACAAATCTCCTGTTAAGGGTTCAAGATATTTTATTATAGATGGACTTTCATATCTGTGAACACCTATTTCGGTCCGGCCGGTGTTGGATCCAACTGACATCGTCTGTAAGCAATAAGCCCTAACCGGTGTAAAAATAATAGGTGACATCGTCTGATGTCGAAGAAAGAAACACCGGTCCAGGATGGTTGAAATAACGTCGTCCATTGTCCAAAAAGTGGAACACCGGTCATAGATATTAAAGTGGTGACATCAGCTTGATCAAAGAATACCGTCTGAGGAACCGATGTCCCCTATGATCCGATGTCATAACTCTCATGAACTTAACATTGGAGTGGCAAGAACGGTTGCCCATGCTATGACTTGGAATCGCACATTCAAGCCAATCCTCGAATCCTGGGGGTGGCAGACAGGGGACGGAAGTGGAAATAATTAAAAATTCCCCACCAGCCGCTGCTCCTCACAATTAGTTAGTGGCCAGGCTGGCTCCACTGCGCACATGAGTGAGTGGAGGTTTGAGCTGTCCAACCATTCAGCCAGCACCCAGAAGCTCTATAAATGCCTCAGCTGAAGAGGCACAAGGGTCGACACTCTGAATACTACAACACCCAGGAAACTTGCTCCGAACTTCGAATCCCTAAGCCCCTGTTGGAGAACATCTTGACTCCTGAAACTCACGAGTTAAGACACCGGCCCAGACACAGTTTGCAGAAAACCTCTCTGTTTCCCGCATATCGTCCAGAATGCATAAATCACCCTCATCAAGTTTACACCGGCCCTTCCACTAAACCCTCACACCGTCCTTTAGCTAAACCCTACACCGGCGCCATACTGTCCGCTCCATAGCTACACCAGATCACTCCGGCTGTTACTGCTCAAGCCCACATCGGCCCACATTTGCACGCCGGTCCTCAGTGTCCTTTCTACACCGGTTACATTCTGTCTTAGTTCCTTTTGCTTGTTTTCTTACTGCATTGTTCTTTTTTTTGACGAATCTACCATTTTGTTAATTTAGTTTCTTTTGGTTAAGATTGTTTTGTTAATTTATGTTATTTTTATTCCATAACTAATAATAGCAAAAAGAAGCAAATATTTTTGTGTCCCTCTTGACCATTGTAGAAGCTGTTTTTAGCCAGTGTCGTACGGAAGTACTTCCGTCTACACTACTTTCCTAGAACTTGTACACGTGCGAAGAACTTTGCCTTGTATGAGTCTTTCCAAGGACATCATCCACCGTCAATCTCTTAATTTTCCCTTTTTCATCATCAAGAACTACGTAACCCTGATTTCTCAATAACTCGAGAATACGTAGGAACAGGACTTAACTCCTGTCGGGCCTACTTCTTTTTCTTTCTTATTCTCTCTTTTGGATAATTAACTAAGCCCTTATCATTTTCATTGGAGTCAATTTAGACGTGACATCTTGTTGATTTCTTCCCTTTTCCCTGGTCGTCACCCCTCTTTACAAAAAAAAATCGAATTAATTTGGATGTGACGTCCTGTTAATTCCTTCCACCGACCTACTTTATATCCTGATGGAAAATGACTAATTTGGACGGGGCGTCCTGTTAGCATCCTCTCCCTTCGCACATCCCTCCATTAAGAGTCAGAATTAATTTGGACGCGACGTCCTGTTGATCCCTCCTTTTCCGATCTGGTATCTTGACGAAAGGATGGCCAATTTAGACAAGATGTCTTGTTAGCTTCCTTCCCCTTTTTATGTTATCCCCCATCAAAGCCAGGATTAATTTGGACGAGACGTCTTGTTGATCTCGCCCTGAAAAAACGTGCGCATTTTCAACCTTGGTACTATTTTTAACAGATGATGTGGGGTGCTAATACCTTCCCCACTCGTAACCGACTCCCGAACTTAGAATTTCATTCTTATAACCAGTGTTTTGAAAGAGGTTTTTTCTCGATATTTTTATCCTAAAAAATATTGGTGGCGACTCCCTATTTTCTTTTGAAAGGATTTCGAACGTCGTTTTATTTTTCATGGGTCGACCGCGCCGCCGCGATCCCTGTCGCGACAGATGCTGACTTCGCTGGGGACTTACTTGAGAGTCAGGCCATTTAGGTTGAAAGCGCACGTTTTTTCTTATTTAGCCTTTTGTTTGTTTTAGCTGCTTCATTTGTTTTATTTTTATTAATTCTGTATATGCTTGTTTTAATTTATTTGTGTTTTGTCGTTTATGAACTATTAATATTTTTGCATGATTATTGAACCCTAGGGTAGACGACTTTGTGTTTTTTGTCCTGTGTTTGTTCTTCATGTAGAATGAGGTAAGGTAAAAAGGTATTGAATGCCCTTTCACACACTACACTCTCATTTTTGCACACACTTATGAGTGGCGCCCTATACCCGAGCCCCAAATAAAACCTAAGTTAGGAGGGATTGGTAGCGGTGTCGTTTAGGATGTACTTCCCATCCGACGATCGTAAGAACCTCAACTAGAGTTCGACCTTTCATGATGTACGCACCTAGTAGATTCCCTACTGTTGCGACCATATCATGAGAAGGATCTTGGCTCTAGTAACCTTTTAGAAGCCTAGTGCAAGCCGCCCAATGTAAGGAGACACTTTTAGACAAGCCATAGGGCCTAGAAAAGACCTTTAGAGCAACCTGACTTAGGCCACGAAAGGGCAGCTTTACTTTACCTTACGTCATTTTTAATTTCCTGTTAATCCAAATGGATGAACCATTTACTTGTCAAAGGATTACCTTACTTCAAAAATAATAACTCGTTTTTCTTGAAAAAAACTGGTAATCTTTTGACGGGTAGATAGTTCCATCTTCATCATGTACTCCTAAGTCTTGAGTCATAAGTTTCCTTAGTCGTCAAAAAAAAGGGAAGAAAAGAAAAGATAATTTTTACTTCCCTCCAACTGGGGCATTAATGACGATTAAAAACTGACTTGAACCCGCACGAGTTTTGGTAATCGCTGTTTCCCCCAAGTAAAGTTGCTTTGCGTTAAATTAATCGGGGAAGCGCCAGTTTCTGAACATGACTGATTCATTTTCCTTTTTCTTAATATTCATAGGAAGCTATTCAGGATTTGACATGCACCTCTGAGCAAGTAAAGAAATTAACATGGGACATGACAATCACGGTACAAAAGTGACAGAGTTGAGAAAGCTACTGCATGTTAAGGCAAAGAAAGTTGACACAACCAGTTTACAGACACTGGGTAAGAAGTTGAATCTGACTTAAAAGATGGCTGTCGCCAGGAAATATGGAAAGATTTTGAAGTTGTTGGAAATCAAGGTACAAGTTGAGGCGATCACCGTGTTGACTCAGTTCTACGACCCACCCCTCAGATGTTTTACATTCAGGGACTTTCAATTGGCCCCATCCATAGAAGAATTTGAACAAATACTAGGGATGCCTTTGGATGGGAAAATTCTATACCGTCATCTTGATCATCACGCCACCATCGCTGCAGTCGCCCGTGTTTTGAGAATTCATCTCGAGACATTGAGGACAGCGCAGATGAATAGAAATCAATTTCATGGGTTCACTCGAGAGTTCCTTGAGAAGCAAATGCAGACTCTGGCGGATAGAGAGGATTGGGAGACCTTCATTGACACTTTGGCCCTTACTATCTACGGGGTTGTTTTGTTCCCCAATATAGACAACTACGTGGATTATGATGCCATCGCTATCTTCCTGGCTCGCAAACACAGGCTTGAGAACCCTGTCACGGCTGTGTTGGCTAATGTGTACTGCACCATGGATTTTTGCCATACGCAAGGTAGGAAAAGAATTATCTGTTGTTTACCTGTCCTGTATGTATGGCTCGTGTCTCATACCTTCCATCAGGTCTGCAAGGCTGAATGTCCTATTTTTGATTTAAAACTGTGTCAGTTGGCTGTAAAGAATGGGCGCGAGTGGGCCAATCACCTTATAGGGCTCACGGCTGAGAAGGTCAGATGGTACCCTCAATGGCTAGGGGTTGAGTTGGTCATATACAGCTGTGAGGGATATCCAAATGTCCCTCTCATTGGCATACAAGGATGCATCAACTACAATCCTGTTATAGCAAAGCGTCAGTTGGCTTATCCTTTACTCGGACCACCAGATGAAGGATTGCTCACTCCTCTCATTTTGTAGTATGCGAGAAGGAACTATGTGGCTACTGTCCGGGACATAGCCAATGCATGGAAGAAGATCCGTAAGATGGGGAAAGAATTAGGGGCTCGAAGCCACGCCGTGGGAGCGGAATACCATGAATGGGTCCTGAACAGGGTTTCAATTATAAAATTACCCTTCAGAGGTCCCTCATACCAGTCTACAAGCATTCCCACTCCTCCACTTGTAACGCCCCGAAACGTTAATTAAAATTTTCGAGTAAATTTTTCACTTTTTCGAAAGATCATTTTAAAATTCATAAGTTTAATTCAGAGTTTATGCAACAGTTGATAACAGCGGAAAAATTATCATACATGCTAGTCGTGAATAATTAAATTCAAGAAAATACTTAAGTAGCGGAAACGATTTAGAAAATAATGGTACATGACATGTTATACTTATTACAACCCATAAAATCAAAGTTCAGGTAATAACTCAAATAGGCATCCATCATGGCATCACTCTACATTCTGCGTGTCATTCACTGTAAAAATTAATGTAAGAGTGAGACAGAATATAGAATAAATATAAAATAGATAAAATTGCACAAACACAATCAACAACTCATAATGATATGATGAATATGCCAAACAAGTCCATTTAATAATTCTTCAATTAGTCATATGATGTCATGCTGGATCCATTTGGTTTGGTGGGAAATACTGCAGTAAAAGTCTCATAGAGACACAAATAGGGCTTTAGCATATACCATGAATCCCTACACTCCATGGCGCTTAAGTACCAAAGTACACAAATATCATAAGTAGGGCTTTGCATAAACCATGAATCCCTACACTCCATGGCACACAAAAAAATAGGTCTTAACTCATCATAGAGTAACCCCCCACCAGGGTAGGCAATCATGGAACCCCTAAATTCCATGGTGCGTCCGAATGCTTATGATGCATGAATGCCTTTAATTCTTTTAACATACCATGATATCCATATTTCCAAAACCTCTTAGAATACAAGTCCCCAAAGGACACAACACTCATAATAATTTACAAAATCATGGATTTACTGTTTCAGTCACATGTGTCAATATCACAAGGCATTCATGTACATACAAAGTGGTTTCGTTATTCATAATTATTCATTACCACATCATACAAACTGCATAATGCTCAACAACATTTCTAATAACTGATAATCACTCAAGAATTTAATAATTAATCTTTATCCATAGAGAAAATATCATTTTCTTTCATAATAGCCTTTATAAGTGACTTTCAGCATTCCCAACAGCAACATACATTAGAAAAACAGTCATAACATGGGCAAATCAACTCCTTTTTAGATGATTCCACTTTCTATAGCTTAATAATACAATTATCTACAACTTTCATGAAAAACACAATTTCAGATTCCAATCAAAAATACCACTTATTCACAAAATACCATACTGCCTCAAGATGAGTTTTTCCAAAATGTACACAGATTAGTAATTAGAACGTATCTGGAGTTACAAAAATGATTTTGACATGAAACCAATTCTAAATTATTCTTAACACACATATCTACAATTTCCATGAAGACACCAACCCCTAATTCTCACTACAAAATTCCCAGTTTTGAAAACAAGATTCGGATTTTAGATTACAGGATTACAGCTTGCACATACTTCAGTAATTTGAGCATAACTTGAGTTACAAAAATTATTTTGATGAGAAACCACTTTCTAAAGATCCACAACTTAAATATATACAACTTTCATGAAAACATCCAAGGCTGATTATGCATGTATAATTCCCAGCATATCAAAATATGCACTAAACATGAAACAAATCCTTCACTCGGACATACAGTAGTATTTTAGCTATAAATTTTGCTACACATACGCAAATCAATCGATTCAGGTCTCAAAATTCACATAACAAAAAGATTTACAACTTTTATGAAGACACTGATCACTAATTCTTACCACAAAATTCCCAGTTTTAAAAATAAGATACGGATTTCAAGTTCACAGATTTACAGCTTGTACATACTTCAGTATTATGAGCATAACTTGAGTTACAAAAATTATTTTAATGTGAAACCACTTTCTAAAGATCCATAACTTAAATATCTACAACGTTCATGAAAACATCCAAGGCTGATTATGCATGTATAATTCCCAGCATATCAAAATATGCACTAAACATGAAACAAATCCTTCACTCGGACATACAGTAGTATTTTGGCTATAACTTTTGCTACACATACTCATATCAATCGATTCAGGTCTCAAAATTCACATAACAAAAAGATTTACAACTTTCATGAAGACACTGATCACTAATTCTTACCACAAAATTCCCAGTTTTAAAAATAAGATACGGATTTCAAGTTCACAGATTTACAGCTTGTACATACTTCAGTATTATGAGCATAACTTGAGTTACAAAAAGTATTTTAATGTGAAACCACTTTCTAAAGATCCACAACTTAAATATCTACAACGTTCATGAAAACATCCAAGGCTGATTATGCATGTATAATTCCCAGCATATCAAAATATGCACTAAACATGAAACAAATCCTTCACTCGGACATACAGTAGTATTTTAGCTATAACTTTTGCTACACATACTCAAATCAATCGATTCAGGTCTCAAAATGCACAAAACAAAAATATTTACAACTTTCATGAAGACACTGATCACTAATTCTTACCACAAAATTCCCAGTTTTAAAAATAAGATACGGATTTCAAGTTCACAGATTTACAGCTTGTACATACTTCAGTATTATGAGCATAACTTGAGTTACAAAAATTATTTTAATGTGAAACCACTTTCTAAAGATCCACAACATGTATATCTACAACTTTCATGCAGACATTCAAGGCTGATTATGCATGTATAATTCCCAGCATATCAAAATATGCACTAAACATGAAACAAATCCTTCACTCGGACATACAGTAGTATTTTGGCTATAACTTTTGCTACATATACTCAAATCAATCGATTCAGGTCTCATAATTTAGATAACAAAAAGATATACAACTTTCATGAAGAAGTCAAAGACAAATTCGTACGTTTTCAGTTTCAAAATTAAGCCACAAGATATGAAATTAAAACTGGACTCCTAGAACAGCATACAACTCTACCCATTTTATAGTTATTCACAACCCTCTCCCCTCTTACTTGATTTGATGATCTTTGGCTGACTGAAAAGGAGTCCCCTGGCTGTCCTGGTTCTATTCAAAGGTCTTGAGGAAGAAGGAAAATGGTATACTGTAATTCTGTTCTCTTAAGAGTTTCTGAAGAGATATGGTTTTGTTTTAAAAAAAACAAAGGCAGTGGGGGACAAGCCCTTTGTGAGTAGGTTTGCTAGTGCTGTTAGTGGAGATAATGGAGGATTAATAATAGAAGATGGCTATCTTAGTGCTCATTTCTGGCCGTCCTACGTACTAGAGCAATTAGTGGGTTCAAATGCATTAAAAAAATGCCTAAAAGACAAGAAAAAGGTCAAAAAGTTACTTCTGCACTTCAAAACCGACTGGAATTCCACTTCCAAGTCCGGTTGAGGAGAACTTAGCAGTCCCTCAATTTCTTCTTTGGGTGGATTTCATCCGGTCTTGTAGACCGGCTCAAAGTCATCCGGTGTGGACATTCGTTCTAAGGAAAGCTGAGTTAACCTTCCTTGAAGCCAACCGGTGTTCATTAATGATAATCCGATCTGTACTAAATTCATCCGGTCTCACCTGAACCGAACTCAGCCGTCCCATAGCTCATTTGGTAGAGCAATATTCCGAGGTGCAACACACAAGGCAGTCCTCCCTACGCTGGTCATCTGATGTGATGAAGACATTAGTTGACATCCGTCCTTCCACTTTCAATCCTTGAGGTCGTCCCTGACATCGAATGTTAGACTCTGGTTTAGAACGGATCAGAAGTGTCTCTTCCGATCTCATTCAACCGACTCCTCTTCCTTCAACTTTTCACTCGGTTAAGTCGTCTCAGACCGACTCAAGGCTCATTTGATCTTCACTCGGTGTTCATGCCCTTTCTCATCTGAGGAATAACTTAACCATTCATTCATCAGAGACAAGCATCACAGTCAAGTCTCATTCGGACTCAGTCATTACTTAGTCACTCAGAATACGGTTTACATGATTCGCTCGGAATATGTATAATATCTTCCACTCGGTTATCAACACTTAGGAATATAGAAGTGTCTCCCATTCGGGTTTCACTCGGTTAATTAATACTTAGCCAAGATCAGACCTACTTCTTCAACTACGTTTCACTCAGAGACTCTCAAGGTCATTAACACTCGGAAAAAGCTCTTATATACGAGTCTCACTCAGAATTCATCTGAATCTGACTCAATTCCTTGGTTTCTCACTCGGTAGAGTCTGTCCAGACCGAGCTCCCTCTCTCACTCATGCTTTCACTCGGTAACCGAGTCTTCATTCAAGCATATCCACTCGGTAAACTTTCCAGATACTGAGTCAGCTCTAACTCAGTCTTTTACCCAAGTTTTTACTCGGTAAAAATTCTTCTGAAACCGATTCCAAGCACTCAGTTCTTCATTGCCAAAACTTACTCAATATCAGGTCAGTCATCACTCGGTAATTCATCTCCAAACCGACTCTTCTCCTGATCAGCTTTCACTCGGTGAATTTCCTCAATGCTGACTCATTCCACTTGAATGTCCACTCGGTAATATTGATCCTAACCGACCCAAGACTTATTTGTTGTCAATCGGAATTCCTTCACTCAGGATTGTAACTTTTGATCTTAATTGACTTTGAAATGAGTCCTTTGAAGATCTTGACTCGGGATCGAGTCTTCTTAGCATGTTTGACTCGGCAGTGAGTCTCTGAGACATTATTTCACTCGGAATAAGTCCTCTTGACCATGTTCCACTCGGAAAACACCATTTTTACTCGGTATTTCCATTTTCCACTCGGAATTCCTCTTGGTCACTTGGAATTTTCAGTCTTCACTTGGAACAGACTCTCTTTCTCACTCGGACAGTTCTTTCTAAGGTATTTTCACTCGGAATTTGGGCCTCATTCATAAGGATCTATATAAATTATAGAATTATACCCAAAAATGAAACTTTTGGAGCATTAAAAGCCATCCATAGAGTGTTTTATTCATTAATTAACACTTACAGACCTTTCATGCTTCATAAATTACATAATAGAGCTATTATTAAAAGCAGGATGTTACACCACTTATCATAGAGGACAAGGCCACCCAAGCTTTGAAAGCCCAAATAGAGGAGTTAACGGCCAAGAATCAAAAGCTGGAAGAAGACTTGCTAAAATATCAGTAAGAATGCACCCTCCAAAGGAAGGAAAATCTAGAAAATAAGCAGGCCATGGAAGAAATATGGAAAAAGTGGAAGATTAAAGAAGATTACAGGGTAAAGCAAGATCAGTGTCTTCAAGTAGCCAATTCTCAGCTAAAAACAAAAAGCAAGCAAAGTGACGCCATCTTGGCTGAAAAATAGTTTCTCAAAGATATGCTGACACAGTCCAAGGAAAATGAAAGAAAGGCTTTAGTGGAGAAGGAGTTGTTATAATCCCAAGTACATAACTTGGAGCAACAACTTGATGAGATAATGAGAGCATGCTAACGAGAGATAAATGATGAGCGACGGAATGCCATGGACATGGAGCGACGTTGTCAAGAGGCCACACAAGTCTTAGAAACTAAATTGGCTCGGCAGGACGAAGTCATTCGTTCATGGATGGAACGCTTCGCTAATCTAGCCTACCTGGCCAATGGAGTTCTAGAAGATCTTCCACTATTGCTGAAACAAGCTGAAGGGATGGTTAATCCCTTCTTTACTCTAAGAGAAATTTTATCATTTTTGAACTATTGCCATGAAAGGATTTGTAAAATGAAGACTATGATTGCCCAAGCCAGGAACGGCTGAAATATTGTAATCGAACTCTTACAGTGTATCCCATGGAAGTATGAAATAATGAAACACTCTTTTGTCTCCAAGATTGTCTTATGTCTCATGTTAATTTCCGTTTTACTACTTTACCTAGTACTTTTGAACGTGACGTTCTGAGGAACGGTCAGAGGTTACGTTTTTCTACTTTTTCTTATTTTTTGTTAACTATTTATTTTCTTTTTTGCTAACACCTCCCCATGATTCCTTTAGACAGCATGGTGACACACCCTTACGGAACCCGACTACAGAAGAAGCTCATGGCTGAAACAGAACAAATGAATGAGAACCTCAAGAATGAGAATAATCAGTTAAGGGAACAAGTAGCAGAATTAACGAAGCTCCTGGAAAAGAGGGTCATTAAAGGGGGCTCTTCTGAAGGGAACGAGGAATAAACACCTACCCCACCACATCCCCCAGGTTTCGGTCCAGCACTGGGTCCAACTGTAAATCCCACAGCGGTTCCCCTCACCATTAATATTGGGAACCCTAATCAAGCTGTTGACCCTCACCCCAAACCTCGCGACCTGTCATATGGTTATACGCCACCACACACTTTCATTGGCCCAGACGGTAACCCTGTACCCTTTCCATAATATGGTTTACCTCCAGGGTACTTCCCTCCTCTATTAACCAACCCCCAAGACGGCAATACCCTACAGTTGACAAATCCCCAAGTTCCAAACCCTACCCAAACAACCATTTCGCCAGTTAACCAAGCCCTAGGGCCTCAAACCACCCAAGCTCAAACCACCCAAACAACTCAGCCGATCCATATCGCCCAAGCGACAGCCCAACCACAGGGTCCTACGCTAAACACTAGCCTAACGAACCAAGCTCATTCGACAATTCCTTTTTACCCATATTACGGTTACTATGGGTACATGAACTCTTACACTGCCAATCCACAAAGTGTGACTCAAATGGTAAACACAGTTACTGATCTTGGCATAGCCATGGCTTCCCAGCAAAAAGGGAAGATAGAGATCTTGGAGGAGCGATTGCGGATCATGGAAGGTGTGGAAGGGCTTGGCTTTACAAATGCTTCTGAACTCTGTTTAGTTCTAGATGTTATTATCCCACCCAAGTTTAAAGTTCCTGATTTTGACAAGTACCGAGGGATGACTTGCCCTCGAAACCATCTTACAATGTATTGTCGAAAGATGGTTTCCCATGCCTCCGATGACAAGCTGCTGATACATTGCTTTCAAGATAGCCTAGCTGGGGCTGCACTCACTTGGTACACTCATTTGGAGCGGACTCGTATTCGTTGTTGGAAAGACCTGGCGGATGCCTTTCTAAAGCAGTACAAGTATAACTTAGATATGGCACCTGATAGAATTCAGCTCCAAAACATGACAAAGAAAGATAATGAGACATTCAAGGAGTATGTACAACGCTGGCATGAGATGGCCGCACAAGTAGACCCCCCACTCTCGGAAAAAAAAGGTAGTGGCCATGTTTATCGACACACTCCAATCACCTTTCTATGATAGGATGATTGGCAGTGTTTCATCCAATTTCTCTGATATTATTATTATTGGAGAAAGAATAGAGAGCGGTCTAAGGACGGGGAAGATTTCTCAAAGCCTGTCTGGGGCACCCCCTGTAAAAAGGTCAGCACCGGGTGAAGGGAGAAAGAGAGATGGGGAAACTAACTCCGTCTCTTATGACCAAAGGAAAGCGCAGTCCAGATCATTCGGCCCTGCCACTTTTCAACATGCCAATCACTTTCCTCATGCACCATACCCACATGTGGCAGCCGCTGCACATAACCAGATCCCTTATCCCACTTCACCACAATCCCACTTCCATCCACCCATCATTAGGGCACCGAATCCACAACCAACATCGCATAATCCTCCGCAACATTGGTCTCAACCCCCTAATCCTAACCAAAACCAGAGAAGACCAAACAATGAACGAACACTGGTCTAATTTGACCCAATCCCCATGACATACACATTGAACTTCTACCTCACCTTATTCGATACTCCCTTGTAGTCCCTTGTCCTGCTAAACCATTGGAACCTCCCTACCCTAGAGGGTATGATCCAAATGCCCGATGTGATTATCATACTGGGGCACCCGGGCATTCCACAAAGAATTACATGGCCTTAAAGTATAGAGTGCGAGATTTGATCAAAGCCAATTGGTTAAATTTTAAGGAAGGTATGCCAAATGTGACCACAAATCCATTACCCAATCATCAAGGTTCTGAGATTAATGCTGTGGAAAAAGATGAGGTGCACGTGATAAATGTTTCTAACGTCAAGACGCCATTGAAGGAAATTCACGCACAGTTATTCAGGAGAGGTTTAATAAAAGAACCATGGGGTTGTGAAAATGATGATGAGCAGACTGCTAGCCGCAAAAGTTTTTGTAAGGTGCTCCAGAGACTCATAGATAGTCATGTCTTCCAAGTCTATAGGTGCCGTGATAGTGATGTGAACATGGTTCATGGGCCGTCAGAAATGTCAGTTCCTAAGCCACTGGTGATTTACTACACCAAGAACCCCCTGACAACTACAGCTTCTATGTGTCAGCCTGTCACAATACAGACACCCGCTCCCTTTGTGTTTGAAGATTCTCGAGCTGTTCCTTGGAAATATAATGTGGAAGTAATAGCTGAAAGCTCAAAAATAAATGACTCATTTTTGTCAAACATATCAGGGATAGGAGGAGTGACCCAGAGTGGTCGAATTTACTCCGTACCAGAATTAAGAAAGGAACCAAGCCCAGTGAGTGGAGCTGGTAGCAGTGGGAAAGCCAAGTTGGTCAAAGGGGACGCAGATAGAGAAACCAGAAGAGCTGTGACTGATGAGGAAGCTCAGGAATTTTTGAGATTTGTTCGCCAGAGTGAGTACCAAGTGACAGACCAGCTGAACAATACCCCCGCAAAGATTTCCCTCTTATCACTTTTGTTGAATTCTGAGCCCCACCGAAACATTTTGATGAAAGTACTCAATGAGGCTCATGTAAACCACAACATCTCCATCGACAAATTTCAAGGGATAGTAGGACACTTCGCTGCTGACAATTACCTATCATTTACTGATGACGAGATACCTGTGGAAGGAATGGGGCACAATAAAGCCCTTCACATCTCAGTTAAGTGTCGAGATCATATATTGGCGAAGGTGCTTGTCGACAATGGGTCATCTTTAAACGTCATGCCAAAATCTACATTGTCCAAGCTCCCTTTCGATGGAACTTATATGAAACCAAGTTCTATGGTAGTGAGAGCATTCGATGGCACTAGAAGGGAAGTGATAGGTGAAATTAAGCTTCCAATTCAAGTGGGGCCATGCACTTTCCAGGTTCTTTTCCAAGTGATGGATATTATGCCTGCCTATAGCTGCCTGTTGGGTCAGCCCTGGATCCACTCAGCTGGAGTGGTTCCCTCTACTTTGCACTAAAAACTAAAGTTTATTATCGATAATAAGCTGATTATCGTTTTTGGTGAAGAAGATTTTCTGGTCAGTAAACCCCTATCCACCCCCTATATCGAAGCTGCGGAAGAGGCACTTGAAACTTCCTTTCAAGCTTTGGAGATTGCAAATGCCACGTATGTTGGAGAAGGAAATGTAGAAGGGAAGGACCATATGCCAAATGCATCTTTGATGATGGCCAAAATGATGTTACAAGGAGGGTATCAACCTGGGAAAGGCTTGGGGCGTGGCTTGAAAGGGAGACTGGAACCGGTGCATCTTCCAGAAAATAAAGACAGGTATGGTTTGGGATACCGACCTTCGGCAACTGACAAAAGGAGGGTAGCGGAGGAAAAGAAAGAGAGGAGGATTGCTCGTTTAGAGAATCGCGAGCCCCGCATTGCTGGAGTCCCCCTATGTGACCTCTACTAGAGCTTCTGAAGCACGGGTCTGATACCCCCTGATCAAATAACTGTTATTGAAGATAATCCTTGTGAAGATGGAAGTTTTGTGATCCCTTGCTCGCCAGGAGAAGATCTTTGTAATTGGGAAGCCATCAAGCTACCCACGACTTTAAATTTTCTATCAAAGTAATTGGCAAAACTTTAATGACTTGTTGACCTCATTGCTATGCCTAAGGCTTTGGGGTATTTTTTCTGTAATAAGGGCAAACACATGTTTTTATCATTTTCAGTTTTCATAATAAATATTTATTGAATTCCAATCCCTCTTACTTTCCCTATCTTTGCATTGATTCCCTTATCCTTTACTTATTTGTTTTTTATTATTCACCATAATAACCTGAATAAACACAGATCCAAAGGTGACCCTCTTGAGAATAATGAGCTTGCAATCCCATTTCACGATTTTGGCCACCCGGTTGACTATGCTAACGAGGAATATGAGGAAGATTGTGATCCTTCACGTGAGTTAACAAGGTTATTGGAACGAGAGGACAGAGAAATTCAGCCTCATTTAGAGATAGTCGAGATTATTAATTTGGGGAATGAGGAGGATAAGAAAGAAGTCAAGATCGGTACCTCATTGAGTAAGGAGTGGAGGCAAGAACTGATTGAGTTATTAATGGAGTTTCACGACATCTTCGCTTGGACTTACTAAGACATGCCCGGCCTTGATGCTAGCGTTGTTGAGCATAAATTGCCATTGAAGCCAGACTGTCCCCCGGTAAAACAAAAACTGTGCCAAATGAAGCCCGAGATTCTCCTAAAAATCAAAGAAGAAGTTAAAAAGCAGTTTGAAGCTGGATTTTTAGCAGTGGCAAAGTATCCTCAATGGGTAGCAAATATCGTCCCTGTCCCAAAGAAAGATGGAAAGGTATGAATGTGTGTAGACTATCGGGACCTGAATAGGGCTAGTCCCAAAGATGATTTTCCTCTGCCACAGATTGATGTTTTGGTTGATAACACAGCCTAACATACCATCTTCTCATTTATGGGTGGTTTCTCTGGGTATAACCAGATTAAGATGGCACCCGAAGACATGGAGAAGACCACATTTATCACCTTATGGGGCACCTTCTGTTACAAAGTGATATCCTTCGATTTAAAAAATGCTGGGGCAACTTACCAAAGCGCAATGGTGACCCTCTTCCATGACATGATGCACAAGGAGATAGAGGTTTATGTGGATGATATCATTGCCAAATCTAGAACTGATGAAGAGCATATTGTTGATCTGAGAAACCTCTTTGAAAGATTAAGGAAGTTTAAGCTCAGGTTAAACCCGACCAAATGTACCTTTGGCGTAAGATCAGGAAAACTGTTAGGGTTCATTGTAAGCAAGAGAGGGATAGAAGTTGATCCTGACAAGGTCAAAGCGATTCTCGAAATGCCTCCTCCTTGTACAGAAAAAGAAGTCAGGGGTTTCTTGGGAAGGTTGAACTACATTGCTCGGTTTATCTCACAACTAACGGTAACTTGTGAGCCGATCTTTAAGTTACTCCGTAGAAACCAACCGGCGCAATGCAATGAAGATTGCCAAATTACTTTTGAGAAGATAAAATATTATTTGTGGGAGCCACCGATCTTGGTACCGCCGACTCCTGGAAGGCCACTTATATTGTATCTAACAGTGTTGGATGAATCTATGGGTTGTGTATTGGGGCAGCATGATGAGACTGGAAAGAGAGAACATGCCATTTACTACTTGAGCAAGAAGTTCACTGACTGCAAAATAAGGTATTCGGCTCTGGAAAGAACTTGTTGCGCATTGGCGTGGGCAGCCCGACGTCTAAGGCAATATATGCTAGGTCACACTACTTGGTTAATTTCCAAGATGGACCCTGTCAAGTATATCTTTGAAACTTAACCGGAAAAATCGTTCGATGGCAGGTTCTATTAAATGAATACGACATAATCTATGTCACTCAAAAAGCCATATAAGGAAGCACTTTGGCGGACTACTTAGCCCATCAACCCGTAAGGGACTACCAACCCATGCACTTTGAGTTCCCAGACGAGGATATCTTGGCATTCTTTAATAAAGAAGACACCCAGAAAGACAAACGGATTCTGAGATTTGATGAAGCTTCTAATGCACTAGGGCATGGGATTGGGGCCATCCTAATTTCACTAGACAAAGAATTCATCCCTGTATGCGCCAGACTTTGTTTTGACTGTACTAATAACATCGCCGAATATGAGGCATGCTCTCTGGGAATCCAAGCAGCATTAGATGCAAAAGTGAAGAAGTTAGAAGTCTACAGGAATTCCACCTTGGTCATTCACCAACTAAAAGAAGAATGGGAAACTAGGGACAGCAAGTTAGTTCCTTATCAAGCTCATATCAAGGAGCTAATCAAGGAATTTGACGATATCTCTTTTCACCATATCTCCCGGGATGACAATCAAATGGTTGACGCTTTGGCCACCCATGCATCGATGTTTAAATTGAGCAGTGACCATGATATGCCTCTGATTGAGGTAGAAAGACACAATCATCCCACTTACTGCCTAGTGATAGAAGAAGAGTTGGATGGGAAACCATGGTATTATGATATCAAAAGATATATCCAGAGTCAAGAATACCCTGAGGGCGCCATAGAAAATGACAAAAGAACCCTAAGAAGGCTAGCAATGGGTTTCTTTTTGAACGGTGATGTTCTTTACAAGAGAAATCAGGACTTTATCCTCCTTCATTGTGTTGATACTGTTGAAGCAAACAAGATAATGGCAGATATTCATGAAGGATCCTTTGGAACTCATACCAATGGGCATGCCATGGCAAGAAAGATCTTGAGGGCCGGATACTATTGGATAACCATGGAAGCCGATTGTTTCACTTATGTTTGAAAGTGTCATAAGTGTCAGATATACGCTAACCATCTTCATGCACCCCCATCGTCCCTGAATGTCTTATCATCACCGTGGCCTTTCTCAATGTGAGGCATGGATGTTATTGGACCCATTGAGCCAAAAGTTTCGAACGGTCATCATTTCATCTTAGTTGCCATTGATTATTTCACCAAATGGGTGGAAGCAGCTTCATACGCCCATGTAACAAAGAACGTTGTGGTCAAATTTGTCAAGCGTGAATTGATATGTTGGTATAGCTTGCCAAATCAGATCATTACTGACAATGGCACGAATTTGAACAATAAGATGATGAAAGAACTATGTGAAAGCTTTAGGATTCATCATCACAATTCCTCTACTTATCGACCAAAGATGAATAGGGCAATTGAAGCGGCCAACAAGAACATTAAGAAGATGATACAGAAGATGGTTGTAACATACAGAGACTGGAGCAAGATACTCCCTTTTGCTTTACACGGGTATCGTACCTCAGTCAGGACTTCGACAAGGGCAACTCCATTTTCTCTGGTATACGGTATGGAAGCAGTGGTACCTTTTGAGGTAGAGATTCCATCCCTTAGGGTAATAATGGAGGTGAAACTAGAAGAGGCTGAATGGGTCCAAGTTTGATATGACCAATTGAACCTGATAGATGGGAAGAGACTGAATGTCCTCTGCCACGGTCAGTTGTATCAGAGGCGTATGAAATGAGCATTTGAAAAGAAAGTACGACCTCGACAATTCCAAGTAGGAGACCTGGTCCTCAAGAAAATTTTGCCAATCCAAACGGACAATCGAGGCAAGTGGACACCTAATTATGAAGGGCTATATGTTGTGAAGAGAGCCTTTTCTAGAGGGGCCTTGATACTCACAACCATGGATGGTAAGGACTTACTAATGCCCATAAATACGGATACGGTCAAGAAATACTTTTCTTAGAAAAAGAATATAAAAATATAAAGAAAAAAGAAAGAAAATAAAAAGTAAAAGGTGCTCGCTAGGCTTAAAACCTGAAAAGGAGGCCTAGGCAAAAGTTAGAGCGGCCCGGTGAGTCGAAAACCTGAAAAGGTGGCTCAGGCAAAAATTAGGGTCAAAGTCTTGACCATATGACTAAGACTTCCCATGAAAAAGGTGTAAGCCCGAACTGGGACACATAGATCATGAATGAATCGCCATCTCAGAAGCCGAGTCAAAGGGAGAGCTTGAAGTCATGATACAGGTTTAAGATGCGCATTATCCTCAGAGGTTCACTAAAAGATTAGCGAGCTTTCCTTGTTTCAGCCATTATCATCCTATGTATTAGACTTATTTTGTTTTCCCCACTTTCCTCTCCCTGTACTTACCCAACTTGTGAATAAATTTCACTCTTTTTGACACGTATTTATATTGTGAATTTAATGGATATGATAAGAGATGTGTTTTCCTTTATCAAGTAAAATGAAAAATAACTATTTAAAGTTGTGGGGGGCAAGATGCTCCTATTGTTCAATCTCACCTCAAGAAATCATTATGAAGACTGAGCCCAGGCACGCACTCTGAAGCTAGAATTTCCTCATTTGTTCTGTTCAGTTATGAGTCGTCTCAAGTCTGTAGGGATCATGGTTCCGTGGGAAGTATCTTCAGATTCCTATTTTGTTTTACTTGGTACTACTAACTCTATTCTATGGGTTATCGCAACAAACAGTCATGTCGAGTCTCGAAAACTCGATCAAGTTCTTTTCCCTGGGGGATCACGATCGCCAAAGTTGGCACTTCACAAGACTACACCTTATTCGCCAAAGCTGGCACTTCTTAAAGACTCGTCCTCAAGTGCCAAAGCGGACACTTTCAATTTTCTTTCATCGCCTAGGATGGGCACCTTCAATTTTCTTTCATCGCCTAGGATGGGCATCTTCAATTTAATCGCCTTGGATGAGCGCTTTCAATTTTCTTTCATCGCCTAGGATGGGCACTTTCAATTTTCTTTCATCACCTAGGATGGACGCCTTCAATTTTCTTTCATCGCCTAGGATGGGCACTTTCAATTTTCTTTCATCGCCTAAGATGGGCACCTTTAATTTTCTTTCATCGCCTAGGATGGGTACCTTCAATTTTCTTTCATCGCCTAGGATGGGCACTTTCAACTTTCTTTCATCGCCTAGGATGGGCACCTTCAATTTTATTTCATCGCCTAGGATGGGTGTTAGCCAAGGCCTCAATATATCTTAAGTTTTTTATAGAATCAAACATATTATCCAAGCAATCATTCATCAAACTTTATACCAATCATTTAAATCAAAGTCATGCACACACATCATTGATCCTAAGAATTTAAGGGGTTCTATATTTATTCATTCATCTATCTCAAAGTTTTATGCCATTTATGCTCAAAATCACATATCAACTCAAAGTTAGATCACAAAGATTCATTATGAACAAGTATGGAATTTGGCTTTACAAAATTATTTAGACATTTCTAAAAATTCTCAATAAATTATCAATCAAGTCCATAGGTGTTTCAACATAATCAAGCATACAAACATATAGCCAACATGATATTTGATCAACTAGAGTAAGAATCAAACGTACCTTGGAGTTTTATGAATCCAACATCCTTATCATTCTTTGTTCTTTGAAGTGAAGATTATGAATCTTGAATCTTTGGTCATTTGTCAATAAGAGATTGCTGATTTAAAGTGTTCCTACAAAATGTCAAGTTTTATGTTACCCTTTAAAAGTTGGGTCCTTTCTTGTTAGTTTAGGATTTCAAAGTTGTTTTTTTTTGGAATCCATACCTTTCTTGTACACTTTTGACGGGATTTCTTTATGAAACAATTAGAAGATATATGACCAAATATTCCACAATAAAAACATGTTGCATCCAAAGAATAATTCATAGTAGAATTATAATGGTTCCTATTATGTTCTATATGATTCTTTTTAAAACAATTAGGCAATGAGTTCCTTTTTCTTTCATGGTTTGTACATCTTAGAATGGGTTTAGATTTTTCTTTGTAAAATGCAAGAGGATTCTTATAATGACCTATTTTCCTTCTATCAAGTATATGCTTTTGATTTTCAAGAGATGCACTTAAATTCTTTTGACTACTTGTAAGCTTCTTAAGTGCTTCTTTTAGTTCTTTATTCTCATTTTCAAGAAGCATACATTTATCAATAAGCATACAATCATTATTACCATTACAAGTCATAGAAGATGCATTTGAGGCTACTAATTCATCATTTTGAATTCTAAGATTTTCCTTTTCAATGTGCACATTATGCAATTCATTTTCAAGCTTCAAAATGGTTTGTTTTGAACATGTATATTTCTTTGATAACAAGACAAATTTTTCATGCAATTCTTCAAGTGCTTCTAATAATTCATCTTTATCAATTTTATCATCATTATCATCACTAAAAGCATTTAAAGAGCATACCTCATCATCTTGGGAGTGCTTTGTCATTAGGCATGCAATTTCTTCTTCCGTTTCGTTGGTCTCTTTCTCTAGACTTCTTTTGAATTCTTCATCTTGACTAGAAAGAGTACTAATTCTTGCATCTTGATCATCATTAGTATTTCCATAAATTGTTTCAAGAGTTTCCCGCATTTCTTTAGCATTGTTACAAGTAATAACTCTAGAAACATCATTAGGTTCTAATGCTAATGTGATAAGAATTTTAGCTTTTAGATTAAATTGTACCTTTCTTTCTTCTTCCTTAGTCCATAAGTTTATGGGCTTCATGCATTCTATATTATCAATAATTTATTTAGGAATGAAAGGACCACATTGAATAGCATTCCATACCTTGATATCATAGGCTTGGATAAAGATTTTCATCATTTCTTTCCTAATAACATAGTCTTTACCATTGAAGATTGGTGGTCTATTTATTGTCCCATTTTGTGTAAATGCATTATAAGAAGTAGAGGTCATCTTGATCTCTTGAAGCCGTTAAGCTTCATCTACCAAGAGTCAAGCTCTGATACCACTTGTTAGCCAAGGCCTCGATACTCAAGAGGGGGGGGTGAATTGAGTATTTCAAATTTTCGCGCAGAATCCCTTTCAAAATGATTAGTAGTACACAAATGATACAAGATAAAAGATATGATAATTATGAATCACATTTCATACTAAAATATCTTGAGTTGAATAGACCATATTCAAGAATTGATTTTGATAAGTAAAGCAAGTTATTAGTTTAGGCAATTCTTGAAACACTTAGCATGCAATAATTAATTTCAATATAAGTATAACTTGAACAACTTCTAACAAATTAATTAAGCATGATAGTTTTACCAATTTGTTAACACCAATATTTTTCTTCCTCAATAATTAAATCCAACAATGTTTAAGTCAATTGATTCAAGGATTCAATTTTACCAAACCAATTTGATATAAGTATTTTGGCATGCAAATTAAATTCTTAATAATAAGGAGTTTTAAGGGAAGAGAGAATTTGCAAACCGATATAACGAGTTCCACCACCCCGGTGTACGTCTCGCCTTCAAGCAACCCACTTGAAGGATTTTCACTATTGAGAATTTGAGATTACAAGCTTTGAGCAATTGTCTCCTAGTGTCCCACACTCAAGAACCCAATCCTCATAAGCAAAAGGGCAACCCACCCAATCTCACAATCTCTCAATACCTAAAGGTTGAACCCCAACCTTTGTGACCACTCAACCTAGAGTGAATAACTTGGTGTTTATGGTGTTTGGTTTACAATCAAATAACTCTCTCACTAGAGTAGATATACAACTTGAAGCTCTCACCAAATAATAACTCTCAAAGAGAGGATATACAAATTTAGCTCACACAAAATATTTTCTCTCTAACTCTTAAATAACTCTCTAAGAGAATATGCCAATATGTAATAAGAGAGAATGAGTAGAAGAGCAAGAGAATGGAGGAGGAAGAAACCAATGGAATTGCTTCAATGGTTTTGGGACATCTTGCAAGTGCAATTCCTTCTCCTATTTATAGGACTTCAAGAGCATGGCATGTTCAAATTTGAATACCTCCATCACATGGCTTTGCATCATTTAATTCCTTGGGAGCTTGAAATTTTAGGCATGCATGTCTCCATTCAACTTGGCATTCCAATTCCAATAAGCCTTTTAATGTCTCCAAGAAGAACATAGCATGTGCATCAAGAAGCATATTTGTCTAAATTCAAATTTAATTGCATTTCCAATGATCATGGCATGGAATGAAGCAAAGTGTGAAGCTCTTGTCTGCAGAGTGTCCCCATTTAAATTTCATATGATTTAATGAGTGAATTTGTGCAATTTCAGACTCTGCCAGGCGTATGAATCGATTCACTTTGGTTATGAATCGATTCAAGTGATCAAAAAGGCTTCCTGGGCACATTTCATTCGAATGAATCGATTCATATGGCTATGCATGGCTGTGTGAATCGATTCAACTACCTGATTCATGCATTTTGGCACTTTGTTTCACCCTTTTTGATATTTGTTCAATCATGGCTCCAATCCTTTGATCCTTAGGCACTTTGTTGATCATTTTTCACTTGTTTAAAACCTCTATAAATGCCTTGAATCATTTCTTTAGAATTCATCAATTTTCCATCATCAAACATAATTATTTCGTCCATAATTATATATGTTTAATCTTGATTCTTCATTTGTTGTGTCATTATCAAAACCTACATCAACATAAAAATACAATGGGCACTTTCAATTTTCTTTCATCGCCTAGGATGGGCGCCTTCAATTTTCTTTCATCGCCTAGGATGGCACTTTCAATTTTCTTTCATCGCCTAGGATGGGCACCTTCAATTTTCTTTCATCGCCTAGGATGGGCACTTTCAATTTTCTTTCATCGCCTAGGATGGGCACCTTCAATTTTCTTTCATCGCCTAGGATGGGCACCTTCAATTTTCTTTCATCGCCTGGGATGAGCACCTTCAATTTTCTTTCATTGCCTAGGATGGGCACTTTCAATTCTCTTTCATCGCCTAGGATGGACACTTTTAAATTTCTTCCACCGCCTAGGACGGGCACTTTTAAGTTTCTTTTGTTGCCAAGGATGGACACTTTTATTTCATACCACTCTCAAGCTTTTATCACCAAGGATTGGCCCTTTTATGTTTTCTTACCGCTGAAGTTGGCGCCTCTTTCAAACCTTTTGTTCCCCAAATCTTTCATCCCCTATCAGAACTTAGGGCAACACCCCAAGTCTTTTATTTCCCATCAGAACTTGGGGCGACACCCCGAGTCTTTTAGCTCCTGTTAGAACCTGGGGCATCGCCCCAGGTTTCATTTCTCTCTGTCAAGGGGTAGCACCCAGAATTCCTTTAACTTTGTCAACCGAGGGTCAACCCCAATTTTTTTACTTTCCTGTCAACCGAGAGGCAACACCCTCATTTTTTATTTCCTTGTCAACCGAGGGTCAACCCCAATCTTTTACTTTCCTGTCAACCGAGAGGCAACACCCTCATTTTTTTATTTCCCTGTCAACCGAGAGTCAACCTTGCCTTTGCTTTTCCTGTCAATCAAGAGGCAACACCCTTACCCTTTCCCTCCTATCAGCCAAAAGGACAGTACCTCAGTTGTTAAAAAAATAATAATAAAAATAAAAATCTGATGTTGACATTGGCATAAGGATTTCAACCGGTATCTCCTCAACAACCGAGGTTCTCAACCGGTGTCTCAACAACCAAGACGAAGGGACGGTGTCGTGATCCCTACGTCGGTTAGGATTAGATACGGGATTGACAATGGTCATAGAGTACGATGTCACGTTCCCTACACCGGTTGAAATTAGGTTCACGGTTTGATTTGATTGTGGTAGAATGGGAATGTACAAAATGACGTCACTCCCAACGGGAACGATGTTAAAGATTCAAATGGCCGAATTGTTACTAGGGACGATGTGGGTTTAAGTTGTGCCATTCATTATACATCGGTTCAAAAATGATGTGGGTTTATGGTGCCAGAATTCAAGTTAAATGGTGTCATTCTAAATTGTTATTCATTATACATTGGTCAAAAGTTGTATACTTACATTCTTGAGAAATTAAAAGTAGAGGCAGATGTGGGAAATTACTTCATTCATGAAAAGGGGGCACTACGGCCTTACAAAAGATAAACTCCGGAGCCTATCCCAGAATAGGGCAAGCAAAAAGAAAATATTCTAAGCCTAGTGCTGGGGGAGTCCGGACCGGCGACAGTGGCTGTCCCCTCTGAATCTTCTGACACCGTCCTCAATTCCATGCTTTGCCCATCAGGCAGAGGCAGAAGCTCATAAGGAACATCCTCAGGTTCCACTGCCTTACCCCGGTCCATGGCATAGAGGTGCCCACCATGAAACTCATGATAGACACCTATACCGTTCAAGTTAAGTTACACAGCGGAGTTCCGGTGTACAACTTGACGAATGGTGGAGCTGAAGGCGACATCGGCTATTTCTAAAAATTCAACCACCTCCTTGTCTCTCTCTTACCGCTCCCGGACTTGAGCCTCCTTCATAGCAGCGATCTCAGTTGCCAGCTCCTCATTCCTTTTCTCCACCTCGGCCCGTCCAGCCAAGGCTTCGTCCAGCCTAGCTTAGAGAGCTTTGAGAGCATCCTTCGAGGTTTTGTGCTTAGCCTCGGCGTCATTTGCCCTTTTCGCAGCTGAGTTGTAAGCCGTAATGAGTTTGGCCAAATCTTCATGGCTCTTAGCCAAATCTTTCTAGCTCTTAGCCAAAGCAGTTTGAGCCTCCGCTCTTTGGGCTTGGGCCTCTTTCATCCAGTCTAGGCATTGTCTGGCCTTAAGACCGGAGTAGTAAGACTTCCCCAAGGAGTTGAGGACCCTGGCTGCCTCGACCAAGTTGAAGAGGGCTCCCTGGATAACATTTTTCACCTCGGGAGCTGGGAGATCGCCTTTTAATTTGAAGGGGATTTGGAAACGGGCCGGTGTCTCCCCGATGCATTATAAAAACTCTGAGACACCGGAGTTATAGTAGGGTGCTGAGGCGTCGGCTGGCTGAGTCCGGTCCAAAGCATTATTTACATCACCGGTAACCTCTTCCTCCTCGCGTTGTCCTTCCACCCCGGCCTCTATCCTCTGGGCCTTGTGCTTCTTGAACCTTGAACCTTGGCCGGAGTGATTACGCTTCCTCCCCTTATCTTGGGCCACATCAGCTGGACCCAGGGCCAAATTCGCAACCCTGTCTGCCGGGATGCTCACAAGCTTGGCCGCTGTGCGTCTCGGGGTCACCCGATTCTCCACATCGGCTGCAGCAGCGTTCCTGGCTTCGGCCGCTTCCCGGAGTTTCTTGAGAATGTCGATCCGAGCCATTTCGCCTAAAAATAAAAGAAACCATTGTCAACACCAGTATATATATATATATATATATATATATTCTTAAAAAAATAAAAAAAGGGAAAATCTACCTAGGTAAGTATCCCGGCGAGACTCCGTCCCGAGGAGGTTTTTGCAGGAAATATTGGCAAGGCAAGAGTAGCCCTTCAGAGTGTCCAAGACTTTTTTGGACTCCGTCGATAAAACACTCTCACTGACGGAGTAGGCGTTGCTGGTCAGGAGGAAGTGTTCATGAGTCCAGCCGGTGTAAAACTTCCTGGAAGAATCTGAATTCTTCCAGAATACTGGTCTTCCTGCATTAACCTCAACCTTGACATAGGAGTGTTTGAAGCTAACTCCGTCTATCTTGGCTGACTCGATGTAGCTCTCAAAATTTACAACCTTGGCATCACACCGGAGGTTGATAAATCCGAGGCCCCCTCCTTGGTTACCCCGGCGCATCACCCTGCAATATGTAAAGAAGAGGGTGACGGTAGGGACGAAGTGGAAGTACTCCCCAAGTACCTCTAAAGATCTCACCAAACCCCAGCCATTGGGATGAAGCTGGCTAGGGTAGTAGTCCAAAAACCGGAGTATTCCCATTTTAAATTATGTGAGTGGGAGACGGACGCCGATCTTGGAAAACAACATCTCGTACATGAAGATGTACCTTGACCCCGGTTGATGGCAGATCCGATCCGAAGTCAGGGGGCAGAAAATAGTAAAGTCATCTTCATGTTCCTCGCCGGAATGAACGATGACATCTTCTATGGTAACATCGGCCGCATCCTCAGCATAGCGGGAGACGATGTTCCTGGGATCTTCATGAACCCAAAAGTATGGGTCTTTGGCTTTCTCCGCAAGCTAATCTATACGGTGTGCAATGACGTTGGTCTCGACGGTGTTGGTGGCAACAACGGGGACGCCGTTAGATGAATTTCCAGAAGAAGCCATAAGGACGGTATGACGGAGGAATGGAACATAACTGTAAAAAGCCACATCGTCAGACAAATAGAGATCGGCACTGCTATCCCGCTCACTAGCAGTACCCAAGTCAAAAGGTGAGGACGATGTGTGGGAGTCAGACGATGTGTCAAACTCTTTCGTTTCCCACAAGGGCAATGTGGAGAAACGATGTCCCAAAAGTATGGGCCGGTGTGAAACCCCAGAGGTTGCTTCACCATGGCGACACTGACCCCGGCTCATGACTCCTCCTGACTGACACCGGGATGTGATTGAAGGAGGCCCTGATAGGACTCGATGGAGTCACTGCTCGAACCGTTGTCCCCCATACCGTATCTAAGAATGAATGGAGAAGGAAAATGTGAAGCTACCTGCTGAGACGATGCGAGCTGTCCTTTTAGTACGAGCCAGAATGTTGAACACCGGAGGTCTTGAACGTCGGAGTGGCAAAGCTTCGGTATCAAAAAATAAGTGAAAAAGAACAACCCCATGTTTACTTTTATAAGGTGAGGGGACGAGGATCCAGAACGTTCCATATTCCGACCCAGGCCCATGAAAAGAGGCCCACTCGCTTTGACTGTTCGCATTTCGGTCCTAGGGTACGAAAGGTTGAAATTTGAAAGAACGAATCAGGTGATGACACATGTAAGGATTCTTAGGTTATTTCAACTGTGAACCATCCCGAGGTTAGACCGACCAAATATCCATCCACATCGTCAGATGCCATATCGGCTGAAAGGCCACACCTGGCCCCGACATCGGCGTTCATGTCTTTACTTCCTTTTCACTTAAAAACAAGAAAGCTTCATGTTTCTCTTGTGAAAAAAGAAGTAAAGAGTGGCATCTGTGAACACCTATTTCAGTCCGGCTGGTGTTGGATCCAACTAACACCGTCTGTAAGCAATAAGCCCTAACCGGTGTAAAAATAATAGGTGACATCGTCTGATGTTGAAGAAAGAAACACCGGTCCAGGATGGTTGAAATAACGTCGTCCATTGTCTAAAAAGTGGAACACCGGTCATAGATATTAAAGTGGTGACATCAGCGATCAAAGAATGCTGTCTGAGGAACCGATGTCCCCTATGATCCGATGTCATAACTCTCATGAACTTAACATCAGAGCGACAAGACCGGTTGTCCATGCTATGACTTGGAATCGCACATTCAAGCCAATCCTTGAATCCTGGGGGTGGCAGATAGGGAACACAAGTAGAAATAATCAAAAATTCCCCACCAGGCGCTGCTCCCCATAATTAGTTAGTGGCCAGGCTGGCTCCACTGTGCACATGAGTGAGTGGAGGTTTGAACAATCCAAGCACTCAGCCAGCACCCAGAAGCTCTATAAATACCTCAGCTGAAGAGGCACAAGGGTCAACACTCTGAATACTGAAACCCTTAGGAAACTTGCTCCGAACTTCAAATCCCTGAGCCCCTATTGGAGAACATCTTGACTCCTGAAACTCACGAGTTAAGACACCGGCCCAGACACAGTTTGTAGTAAACCTCTTTGTTTCCCGAATATCGTCCAGAACGTATAAATCACCCTCATCAAGTTCACATCGGCCCTTCCACTGAACCCTCACACCGTCCCTTCGCTAAACCCTACACCGACACCATACTATCCGCTCCACAGCTACACTAGATCACTTTGGCTGTTACTGCTCAACCCATATCGGCCCACATCTGCACGCCGGTCCTCAGTGTCCTTTCTACACTGGTTATATTCTGTCTTAGTTCCTTTTGCTTGTTTTGTTACTACCTTGTTCTTTTTTTTGATGAATCTGCCATTTTGTTAATTTAGTTTCTTTTGGTTAAGATTGTTCTGCTAATTTATGTTATTTTTATTCCATAACTAATAATAGCAAAAAGAAGCAAATATTTTTGTGTTTCTCTTGACCAATGTAGAAGCTGTTTTTAGCCATTGTCATACGTAAGTACTTCCGTCTACCCTACTTTCCTAGAACTTGTACACGTGCGAAGAACTTCGCCTTGTATGAGTCTTTCCAAGGACATCATCCACCGTCAATCTCTTAATTTTCCCTTTTTCATCATCAAGAACTACGTAACCCTGATTTCTCAATAACTCGAGAATACGTAGGAGCAAGACTTAACTCCTGTCGGGCCCACTTCTTTTCCTTTCTTATTCTCTCTTTTGGATAATTAACTAAGCCCTTATCATTTTCATAGGAGTCAATTTAGATGTGACGTCTTGTTGATTTCTTCCCTTTTCCCTGGTTGTCACCCCTCTTTACAAAAAAAATTGAATTAATTTGGACGTGACGTCCTGTTAATTCCTTCCACCGACCTACTTTATATCCTGACGGAAAATGACTAATTCGGACGGGACGTCCTGTTAGCATCCTCCCCCTTCGCACATCCCTCTATTAAGAGTCGGGATTAATTTGAATGCGATGTCCTATTGATCCCTCCTTTTCTGATCTGGTATCTTGACGAAAGGATGGCCAATTTAGACAAGATGTCTTGTTGGCTTCCTTCCTCTTTTTACATTATCCCCCATCAAAGCCTGGATTAATTTGGACGAGACGTCTTGTTAATCTCACCCTGAGCTTTGTCACTCACCTCATCTGCCTCCTTTGAAATTTTTTAAAAAGAAGGGATAAATGCAATTTTAAGGCTATCCATGATGCGTATTTTCAACCTTGGTACTGTTTTTAACAGACGATGTGGGGTGCTAATACCTTCCCCACTCGTAACCGACTCCCGAACTTAGAATTTCATTCTTATAACCAGTGTTTTGAAAGAGGTTTTTTCCCGATATTTTTATCCTAAAAAATATTGGTGGCGACTCCCTATTTTTTTTCGAAAGGATTTCGAACGTCGTTTTATTTTTCATAGGTCGGCCGCGCCACCGCGATCCTGGTTGTGACAATATCCAACATATATTCCCAACCTTCTTTGAGGTCCTATCTTAGTTCATTGTGGAAGGGAGATAAGAACATATACCATACATCCAAAGATTCTTATATGGGAAATATTTAGTTCTTTACCATGAACCAATTGTAAAGAGGAATATTCATGATAACTTGTAGGCCTGATGCGAATACGTGCTGCTGCATGCAAGATTGCATGCCCCTAAGTTGAAATTGGGAGTTTTGATCTCATTAACAATGGTCTTGCTATCAATTTCAAATGTTTAATCAATGATTCAGCAAGTCCATTTTGTGTATGAACATGTGCTACAGGATGTTCAACATCAATTCCAATGGACATACAATAATCATTAAATGATTGAGATGTGAATTCACCAACGTTATCAAGGCGTATTTTCTTAATTGGATAATCAGGAAAATGAGCTCTTAAATGAATTAATTGAGCTAGTAATCTTACAAATGCCTGGTTGCGAGTTGACAATAAGCAAATATGTGACCATCTAGTTGATGCATAAATTAAAACTATAAAATATCTAAATGGTCCACATGAAGGGTGTATTGGTCCACAAATATCACCTTGTATACGCTCTAAAAATATGAGTGATTCACTTCCAATTTTCATTGGTGATGGCTGAATGATCAATTTTCCTTGAGAACAAGCAGCACATGAGAAATTCTTAGTTTGCAGAATTTGTCTGCTGGACAAACAATGACCATTTGAATTCTCAACTATTTTTCGCATCATAATTGATCCAGGATGGCCTAATCGTTTATGCCAGATAACAGTTATTCTTATTTGTAAACTTTTGGTTTACTATGATATTTGTTTCAATTGTACTAATATACGTATACTACAAACCGGGGGAAATGAAGGCAATTTTTCCAATATACATTTCTTATTAGAGATTAACTTTGTTATGTAAAGATATTCATCATTTCCTTTATTTGTGGTCTCAATATGGTATCCATTTCTGTGGATATCCTTAAAACTCAATAAATTTCTTTGAGACTTCGTAGAATATAATGTACTTTCAATGTGTAATTTTGTTCCTCCAGGTAACAAAATACTGGCTCTGCCGGAGCCTTCAATTATATTTATACTACCAGATATAGTATTAACATTGGCTTCTTGTTTTACTATATGGTAAAAATATTTCTCATTCTTGAGAATAGTATGAGTTGTTGTACTGTCTGCGAGACATATATTTTCGTCATTCACATGAGCATTCATTCTTCAAATAATAATAAAAAAATCATGAGTTAAAAATATAATTAAAAACAATAAATATTTAACTTAAAATTTTATTGATAAAGATAGAATTTATAACAAAACAAATTACATAAAATATTAAAATAATTTATTTAGGGTCACTCCCCTCCCCAACCGAGTGGTCAATGTCTTCTTTAGGAAGAATAAGGAAATCATCAATATCAAAGGGAGTATAAACATCATCTGTACCAACAAAATTTGTTTTTATTATTTTCCCTTTATTCTTAAGAGATTTTTGGTATAGATCAATCAGATGTTTTGGTGTAAGACAAACCCGAGACCAGTGGCCTTGGCCACCACAACGATAGCAAATATTTTTTGTTTGTTTGCTACTCTGAATATCTTTTCCCTTTTCCATACGATCTTTGTTTTTCCATACAAATGATAATTTGTCATTTCGACTTCGACCACGACCATGACCATAACCATATCCACGACCATGACCAATACCATGTCCCTTAGCATTACCTCGTCCACGACCGCGACTTCAGCCACGACCACGACCATGAGTATGATAATCGTGTGTTGCTACATTCACTTCTGGGAATGGAGCAGTTCCAGTTGGACAAGATTCATGATTTTGCATAAGAAATTCATTATTTTTCTCAGCCACAAGGAGACAAGTAATCAATTCAGAATATTTTGTAAAGCCCTTTTGGCGATATTACTGCTGTAGGAGCATACTGGATGCATGAAAAGTGGATAATATTTTCTTTAACATATCACTTTCAATGATGTTTTCTCCACATAACTTCAATTTTGAAGTAATTCTAAATAGCGCAGAATTATATTCATTTACAGTTTTAAAATCTTGAAAAGCATAAATGCATCCATTCATAACGGGCTTTTGGAAAAATTATATCCTTTTGATGGTCGTATCTCTCTTTTAGATTATTCCATAAAACGAGAGGGTCTTTAACTGTTAAATACTCATTTTTTAACCCTTCATGGATATGGTGGCGTAAAAAGATCATGGCTTTAGCCTTGTTCTAACTAGATGCATTATTTCCATCTTTAATTGTTTGCCTAAGACCTTTTGCATCTAAATGGATTTCAGCATCCAATGTCCATGATAAATAGTTCTTGCCAGTAATATCAAGAGCCACAAACTCAAGGTTGGTAATATTTGCCATATGTATTTCTATGTAAGAAATTACAAATAATAAGTTAGATAATACTTCAATAAATATAGTAACTATAATTATCTGATAATGATGGTAATAACAAATAGTATTAAAATAAATCAATAATGATTATAAATATGTATTTTATATTTTATTTTATTATATGAGTAAAACTAAAAAAATAGATAGATTAACTTATAAGTCAACTAAACAAATTAAAATAAAATTTCACATAAATAACTTGGTAGTAAAATTTTAAAGTTTTCATAAACTATCATTTAAGTGGTTGAGTGATAACTTATCATGTCATATTTATTTATTTAACACTTTTATTTATATAAAATATATTATATTATTTATAAATTCTAATTATGAGAAATTAATCTCTATAATCCCAGTACAACAAAAATACTATGCTTGAAACAGGTAGGTAAACAACAATTAGTGCTAACAAGTGGTAAACAATTAAAATTATATAAGGAACAATTAAAAATGGTAGCAATTAGTGAGTAGCAATCACGTGAGGTATCAATTAGTGTTAAGATAGGCAAAAGCAAAGTAGGTAGCAATTATGAAGTAGAATTGGAATTAGCAATCAACATAATGCATGGAATTGGAATAAAATAATATGAAATGCAATAACATTAGGCGCATGGCTCCAGGACATGGAAAGCAATATAATAATATATAAATTAATATATAAAGCATGAAGTTACAGTGGCAAAGTGACAATGGATATAATAATATAACATCAGGTAATGAATAATTGAATAAAGTAGCAAGAATTCATGCACCCGTGGAGCAATATCAATGCACTAACGTAATGAATAAAATAATAAATCAACACAGGAGGTAGTAATGGAAACAGGTTCATGGAGTGGTACATAATATAGTATAAATTTAATATTTAATAAAATGAGATAAAGGTAAATATATAATAATTTTTTTAAATTGATATAGTTCTTCAGAAACTATCAATAAATATTTTTAATAATTCTTCAAGAATTCTAAATTATTTGACTATTAATTTTATACATCCTATAAGGATGTTTATAAATAAATTCTTCAGGAACCTATATTTTTTATATAGATATAATCTTATACATCCTTCAGGGATGTTTAAAATGTAAGTTCTTCAGGAACTTTTATAATATATACATAAATAATAATTAAAATTATAAAGAATAATAATAATAATAATAATAATAATCATATATTACCTCTCTTAGTCTTGACTAGATCTCAGTTGGTCAGAACCTTGTACTGATAACGTGTTATAAATACTTATATCTTAGCAATAGAAATTGTAGTGTAGAGGAAATGACAGTAAGGAATTGAAGAGAAGAGAGAGTAAAAAGAGTTAAAGAGAAGTGAATGAGGATAGAAGAAATGAGTACGTCTATTATACTTGTATAGAGTCCTATTTATAGAGGAATTAGACATCCATAAAATAATAAAATAGACATAACAAATATAACTTTTAACTAACAAAAAATTAGGTGTTAATAAAGATATTTTAGGTTTCTACTAATAATATAATGAATTATATTAACTTTTGATATAATATTAGTATAGTTTAATTTTATACTAACAAAATTATTTATTAGTATAATTCATTGAATTGTTAGTATAATGCAAATTACTTATATTAATACTTTATTTTTTGTTAAGTAAATCCTATATAAATAAAATTAGCAACTTCAAATTTTTATATGTTAGTAAATGATAATATTTTTTTAGAATGACAATTTTCCACATACACTTTCTCCATCATTATAGTATGTTATGTTGCTTTATAGCATAGGTATCTTCTGTTTTTGGTAGGATAATGCATACAAAGTTGAATATAATGCAGCAAGATTATGTATGCATATAATTATAATATCAACATACAATTCATAACATATATCATGACAACACAGTTTATAATCATATAAATATATATATGACTATTGGTTTAACTAAAAGTGTACTTAAAGACAACAATCCATAGTCATAATTTTTATGAATTTCCAAAAATTAGTGCGTACTACTCTCAACCTAATTGCCCTATAGTCAGTGTTACTAGCTCTATGATAATCATCTAATGAGATAATGATTATATAGGCAAAAGTTAGATGAGAGCAAGAACCTCCCAGTAGCCACATGGAATAGGTCAACTCATCACAATCTATCCTTCAAAGAGCCCAATAACTAAATCTATTTCAATACAAAATATATATACAAATGTTTATATATTATAATTAATAACATAATATAGAAATAATAATTCAATAATGTTAATCCATAAAATTAATATAATATATTAATTATAAAAATCTAACATTTCTCTTACTTGGATAACATTATTAAATTATTAAGTACAAAATCTATATTATTATAACAAGTTATTAATTATCATCAAGAAATATAATAATTTCACAATAGCATACAATCATATCCAATAGGGATATGCATTATACACCAATATAATTTATATTTCAATCATGATATAGATAAGGAAATATGAATTTTGTTTCCACAAGTTCCAAGCATTTAAAATGAAATAAAAGATATGTCAATAAAATGATGTCAACAAAACATATCCAAAATAGAAAATTAGTCTCAATAAACAAATTATAAGATAAAACTCCCACTAATCCAAAACATCAAAAAAGCTGACTAAACCCATGTGGGCTATATGATACTGAAAAGTTCCAATAGTCAAGCCTTTGATCAGTCGATCTGCCATATGCTAAGTAGTAATGTGCTCAATTCGAGTCTGAAACTCAAGTACTTTCTCTCTAACAAACAAGTACTTCACATCAAAATGCTTTGAATGAGTAGAGCTCTTATTATTCAGAGAGAGAAATATGGCAACAATATTATCACAATAAATCACAAGTGGCCTAGAAATACTTTCAGGTAGTCTTTACCAATATAGCTTGGCAGGTAGTCTCATAACAAGCAACATACTCTGCCCTCATAGTAGAAGTAGTTATGATTGTCTGTTTGACACTCTTCCAGGATACAGCTTCTCCTACCATCATAAAAATCAAGCTTGAAGTAAACTTATAGTCGCCAGGGCAATTTGCAAAATCAAAATCAGAATAACCTATGACCTCAAGTTGATCAGACTTTGCATAGGTCAATATATAATCCTTGGTTCGCTGTAAATACGTTCCTTCTCCATGGCTTTCCAATGACCCAAACTTGTGTTGCTCAAGTATCTTCCCAAAGCATTAACAGTGTAAGCAATAGCTAGACGAGTATAGACTTAGGCACACATTAAGCTCCCAATAGCAGAATCATATATAACTTTCTCTATTTCAAACAACTCTTTGTCATTCTGAGGACACTGAGAATTAAAGAGTTTCTCACCTCTTTGAACAAGTATGACATATGGGGAGCAAGAGCATATATTAAACCTTTTGAAGATCTATCACTAAGGTCTTTCATATCAAAATGATTACTTAACATTTTCTTTGTCTCATTCCAAACATCAATGCAGCTACTAGAAAGAAGAATATCATCAACATATAGGACAAGGATGATAAAATTGGTCTCACTCATCTTCAAGTAAATGGCACTGATTTGAGGCATTTTCCTTGAAGCCAAAAGAAGTGACCACTTGGTCAAACTTCAAATACCAGTGTCTAGAAGCCTGTTTCAAACCATAAATGGTTTTCTTCAACTTGTAAACTAAGTGTTCTTTGCCATTTTCAACAAACCTATCAGGTCGAACCATATAGACATCTTCAGCAAGATCTTCATTCAGAAAAGTTGTTTTAACATCCACCTAGTGTAATTCCAGATCAAAATAAGCCATCATAGCCATGACAACTCAAAATGAATCATTTATGGAGACTAGCGAGAAAGTTTCTTTAAAATCAATGTCTTCTCTCTAATTGTACCCTTTCACCACCAACCTAGCTTTTTATCTTTCAACTTTGCTAGATGGTTTACGCTTGGTTTTGAAAACCCATTTACAGCTAACTGATTTGCAACCAGGTGGTAACAAACATGCTTCCAAACATTATTATGAGTCATAGAAGCTAACTCATCATGCATGACATTCACCTATTCAAAAGCATGGGAGCTAAAGATAGCTTGTTCAAAACTAATAAGGTCATCATCACCACAGACATCAAACTCATGTTCCTGAAGATACATAATATAATTATCTGATATGGACGACTTACATGTTCTTTGAGATCTTCTCACCACAGCATCAGCAGTAACAGGTGCAGGTATAATTTCATCATTTAAAGGGGCATGGTCAATGGCAATGTCATGATTTTATTGAGTTACTACAGGTGCTGTCACATTCTCATTAACGATAAGAGCATGTTCATTATTAGGTATGAAATAAGTTGTATCGATTTTCGGAATAGAAAATCATGGTGTAGGGTGTAACAACCCTAGTTTTTAGAATAGGAATCTAGACCCTCAGTAACCCAGAGGGTGGCCTGTTAAGCCTTCTGAAGAGAGTTGGGGGCTTTAGCCTAACCCCCAAATTGTTCTAAGTATGGGAAATAGTAAGAAAGAAACCTGGTAGGATTGTACATAAGATACATCGGAATACCGAGAAATGTAAGAGGACTTAGTACAGAGAGATACAGAGATTAGCAGAGAAAATGGTGTGAGTAATAATAAATGAAAAGATTAGAATAAAATAATAATAATAGAATAAGTGTTTAATAATACTAGTAAATTAGGAATAATGCACGGGTGTTAGAAAATGATTGATGATGATTACTTTATTTTAATTTGGTACTAGTTGACTAATAATCTTTAGAATATTTCTATATTTGGATTAATTAAATCATATAAGATAATTGACTATTAATTATGTTGATTTTAAATATTTTAATGTTTAATTATATAATTAATAATAATTTTGAATATATGTATATAGGTATACTTAATTATGATAATATTTTATTTATTTGTTTGTTAGTATTTAACTAATAAAATATTGTTAGGTTCCTTAGTTTTGAACTGTGAGACCCAGCTAGCGGTTAGGTTTCGACAATTTAGCCTGAGACTAGTGATCCCATAGGGAAACGAGTCCCATTGAGATTCCCTTGAAGAGGATCAAAGATGACAGGCTCGGTCCAACTGGCCCAGTCAGAACCTCAGATGTCTCCTACGTTTGATCGTGTAGATATTTTGAGATATCCAATGATAGCACGGTCAATCTCCAGTGACTTGTTTCAACATTTTAGGAAATTTTCCTGAAGGGGCCAAATCCTAATTCATGCCCTATCAACTTTGTTTTTTTTCAATAAAATGATCAATTCAAGTTGACACCTTCAATGTTTCAGGCCTAACTTTCTCAAACAACACTAGAATCGAGTAATTCTGATCTTGGTTTCTTTATTGCAAAGAGATCTCTAATCTCTATTTCTTGCCCTGAGCCTCAATTTGCATTCTGTCCCCCTAAATCTAGAATTAAGCAATTTCATCTCAAAACTCCATCATTTGAGCTTTTCATTTTGTGCATGGTTCATTTAAAAATTTATAACTTTTTCATCCAACCTCTGATTTGTGCAAACCTAGTGTCAAAATATCCGTAACAAAATTCTCTATATTTTTTATGAAGACTTCAAAGGTCGAATCCTTCTAGGTTAATACAGTTTTGTAAATCTTCCCTGACCTCCTGCTTTCTCGTAACAGCTTTGGTACCTTTTAAAAAAATATACATATCTTCTTCATACGTAACTAAAATCGCTTCATTTTTTTTTCTATGGATTTGTATTGAAGAATACTACAAGTTTCATGAAGGGAATGAAAGCTAATTCTTAAAGGAAAAATAATTACAAATTTATTTCTACAGCCCTAGCTAATTCGGGAGCTTCAGGAGTACCTTACCTTGGTTCAGACATATCTCAGGCTACCAACCTTTGATTTTCACATATGATGTATCAAATCGAAGAGGAAAAAGAGTTCTACAAAGTTCATGTTAACCATTTTTCCAGATTCCTACTCCTCAAATTAATATCTATTTATTTCTAACTCTCTTAGTTTTTGGTTCCTAAAATCCTACACCTCTTAAATTCTTACCCAACAAGTAAATTTTTCGACCACCGGTTCCCAGCCACACCATCACTGGAGGACACCTGATCAGGGGTGAGGTGTCATTATGAGGCTACTCCAGCCCACGCACCATCCCTCGTTCCTACCCCATTAACTAAACATACATGTAAATTTATTACCCTTCCCATCACCATAAATTAATTCCACTTCACCTATCCCACTTACTCACTCTCTCTTCCAAGAACCACAACTATTCTTCCCTCCCTTTATTTTTTTAAAATTAGCCATCATATCTCCCCTTTGACCACCCTAAGCCACCCCAAAATAGCTACCACAACTCCTCCTCCTCCTCCTCACAGCCACACTACCTCCCACCACCATCATCCATAAAATTTTCTCCTCTCCCTCATTTCTTCCAAAACCGTGATAACCTTGGCCGTGATCCTCTTGGACAAGGTAAGGTAAGATTTTGGCATTTGGTCCTTGGATAAAACTTCCTTTCTTTCTCTTATCAAATCAGATTTTTGGCATGCATTTATGATGTTTTCCCCCTGTTGTCAAAACCATGACATTCCTCTTCCAATTTTTGGTTGCATGTTGCTTTTCTTATGTTCGGGAACGATCGATGAGCGGTTCGAAGCGTTTGGTGAATTTTCGGTGAGCCCATCTTCCAAACCGTGACTGAACTATGAGTTAAGGGGAGCCTCGCTTCATTTTGTTACACTTTAAATTTTCCCATAATATTTCTCTAGGGTCCTGCAATAACCTCTTCGAATTTCATTACGATCTAACGATTAGATCTTATACGACACGATTTTTCGTTACTGATAGTAAATTTTATTATATTTGTTAGTATGCGTTTTTATAAATCTCATAAAGTGTGTCTGGTAATCATGCGTATGGTAAAAATTTTATCACGATTGGAATTGTTATGAAGATATTAGGAATTTTAGGATTTAGGCGGGCTGTTATAATTCGATTAGATTATATTATTAAATTAAAATTTTTGAGCTATATTATGTAATTTGTTGAAATTTTTCCTATAAGCCCTACTAAAGTAGGTTAAGTTCATCGCTAAGTGTTCCAGAAGCCATCTCAAGAAAAGTGTGTGTTTTGAAGAATTTTTCCGATTGCGACGATGGCGATGATTTATTTTATTTTACTGAGTTTTTGAAAAAGACTATTCAAAATTATAGAGTTTATTATAAATTAAAGGATTTTAAAGATTTAAGTAGAATTTAAAAACATATAATTAAATATAATAGTGGTACATTACGAATTGAAGATGAAAGACAAATCTTTAAGAGTATAAGTGTTACTAGTGATTAACTATAGTGAGAGTTTCTAAATGGGCCTTAGGATGTAGACATAGCACAAAGAACTAAAAAGGAATTAGTGTAAGTAGGTAATCTAGACCAAAGATTTAATAGTGAAACTTAGAGTTTTACATCTAAGCCTTAGTAATATAGAATAATAAGTAAGTCTTAAGTAATAACTAAATTATAATAAAGAAAGAGGAAAAAAATTAAAGTTATAGTTAAATAACATGAAGTATTTGAATAGGTGTACAAATAAGGACCTAACACTAGTGGAAAAAATGGATACAACCACGGGGGTATAATCACGGATTAGTGTGTATCCGTGATTAAAAATGACGCGGTGGCATTTTTGAAATTTTTGAGAAAACTTTTAATCACGGTTGTTATGACAACCGTGATTAAAAGTCTCTATAATCACGGTTGTATGACAACCGTGGATATATGTCAAAACGAGATGGCATTTTTGAAATTTTTGGGAAAACTTTTATTCACGGTTGTTAGGCAACCGTGATTAAAAGTGTGTCTATAACCACGGTTGTTTGACAACCGTGGTTATATGTCAAAATATTATTCACCTTATTTTTAGGAAAATCCAAAAAAATAGAAAAACATGGAATTTTGATCTGATTTTTTGCGTCATGACTTCTTTTGGTACTTATTAGCCATTCGAGTTGGAATTTTTGAAAAATAAATTTTTGAGTGAGAGATACAAAAATTTTGTGACGACAAAAATCGGCAAACTTCAAACGAGCATAACTTGAGCTAGAAAACTCAGAATCCTTATTGCTGCATATGATTTTGGGGTAGAAAAAAAATCCGCATTCATTCCAACTGCTGGGGTTGCTCAGATTTTCAAAAAACCCTTGTTTTCTCAAAATTTTTTATTTTTTGTGATTTATTTGCTTATTTTTTGGATTTTTAGGCTTCTACTTTACCTACCAAATAAATTCTAAAAATTCTAAAATTTTTTATGGTGTTTTCTAATGCCAAAATAAGATTTTCACATATAACCACGGGTCCCTTGTTCAACCGTGGGTATATGTCATATATATAACCACGGGTCCTGGAGTAACCGTGGTTATAGGTCATACATATATATAACCACGGGTCCTGGAGTAACCGTGGTTATAGGTCATACATATATCCACGGGTACTCTCATAACCGTGGTTATAGGTTATACATATATCCACGGTTCAAGTGTGTAACCGTGATTATAGCTTCCTTTTCGTTTTAAATTTCGTAATTTCATGAGCGCGCCTAACTCTCTTTTCTCTCCTTCTTCTCTGTAAGGTTTCTCTTCTCTGTTTTCATGTTTCCATTTACATCTACATTTCATTATTTACGTTCTAGATTTGTTTATTATGTGACTTCTCACTATTTTTCATATGCCATTTACAGGTTTCCCATCGCACGCCATTGCTTATTTACAGGTTTACATTTTAGATTTATACTTGTGTTCTTCGTTTTGCAGTAGCATTCTTGTTTCTTGTTTCTTGTTTCTTGTGGTTGTTCTGATTTTGTTTCATTCATTTACTTTTCTTCATTTCTTGTTTCATTCATTTACTTTTCTTCTGTTTTTGTTTCTTGCGTTCTTGCTGCGTTTCTTATTTCTGGTGTTGGTGTTCATTGTGTTCTTACTGTTTCTGAATGGTGAAGATGATAACCATGATTTTTATTTTTTTTTTTGGTCCAGTACATTTAATCACGGTTGTTAGGGGCAACCGTGGTTATATCCACTCCACTTTTAACCACGGTTGTTCAACCGTGATTAAATATCCTGATATACAACCACGCCCACTTTTAACCACGGTTGTTCAACCGTGATTAAAAGCCTTTTTTAACCGTGATTAAAGCCATTTTTTCCACTAGTGTAAGGATAAATGAAATAATTAATAAGAGAATAATTTAAAAATGATAAATAAAGACAAATGTGTAATTGAATACTAGTTAGATAAATAAGAAATTGAACTTCGATTATGAATAATTAATCACTCAGAATAGTAATAAATTAATAACAAGGGTAATTAGGAATAAACAAACTTGATGAGACAAGGTTTTAGTGTAGTTAAAATTAGGTATCCACATTACTCCTTTAAATAAGAACTAGACCATATAAAGTTAGAAAAAAAAGAGTAGTTTGTATACATAACTAGGTACTAGATAAAAAGGTAGGGCTAGATAAGCTTATACTAGTAAAAATAGATATGTTAATAAAATCTATATAAAACCGGTATATCAAAAGGGGCCAACATGTCATTAAAAGGAATGGAAACTTAATTGAAGATGAGAATAATTAAATGTAAGTAACTAGTAAATACACTTACATCTATAATTTATAAACATATTTATTTATACTATACAGATAATTATGCTTGTATCTCTAGGTACTCATGGTTATTATATATAGAACAAATTCATAAAAATATTCTTAAAGTGTAAATATGGTAATTGTAGAGAATAATAATACCTTATGATTAGTCTTAATAAAATAAACATAATCGGAACGTACCATGGAACCGACTAGACAAAGTAATTTGTGTCTGTTTAATAAATGAAATTTCTTGATTGAATGCAGCATGTTTGTTTGACTCATGTGAATTGCTTGTTGGTTGTGATATGAATGACTATGTGAAGTTATAAAATGTGATGTATTAATGAGCATGATAAGATGTATGATAGACTTGGTATGATGCATTAACAACTCGTGAAAAGATAAAAAAAGTTTGAGGAAAAGAGGTATAAGTCATGATAGAGAGTCACAATGCAATAAGGAGCGATGTGATACGAATGGATGTGATAGTATGATGGGATGATGGAAAGTACCTAGTGAAGGAGAAAGATTATCGCTTGGCCATTTTCATTCTTAATTACCAGATGATGATAAAGAGATATAAACTGGGATATTCCTATGAACCAGACACTTAAACCCTCCAAGAAATTACCCTATAATAAATACCAATATCTCAAATAACCTAGTAATTTACCTTCCCTTACCAATAGACAGAATAAGATGGAATAATCGGTGTTAAGGATAAAAATGGATCATTGACAAGTACAATGAGTAAGAAAGGAAAATATATGTGAAACATGCATCATTTGCACCAGAGGTTTCTATGAAAACTAGAGTATACACTGGGGTATACTGGAGGTTATTCACGTTCGATCCCAAGTAGGATCTTAGGAGTACAATTGAGTCGAAACTCTAATGGCTTGGGTTTGCGCCTAACGTCAGACAGTCCATGGCAAGCCTAATGTACTTCGACTAAAGACGGAGTATAGCTAGATTCATGTAGAGCCAAGTCTCTATTTGATAGATTGATGAAAGATAAGATGGATCCATGTGATATGTAGGACTTGTGAGTCCTTGGTACCCAGTAATATGATGTGATGGACTTGGTGGGCTCTGATCGCTCTAGTACAAAAACGTTGTGTTCAAGAGTAGCTTGAGCAGGACAAATTCTGATAAGGATGATGGACATGATGGTTGAGGAATTGGAATTGGGCCTACATGCATTCATGACTTATAATACAAAGATTAGTTAATAGTTTTGGAATTCATGCATTGCATTACATAATATTGATAAATTGTATGTGAGTATGTTTGATACTTAATGTACGGATTGGTCTATGATTGTTAGATTAGAAAAGAGAGGGGAAAAAGAAAAGAGAGGGAAACGTTTGTCAGGATCGAGTGAGGATAGATAACTTAGAAAAACTAGGTGACCTAAGATGAGAAAAGATTATAATTATCTGTTTAGATTCTGTGGGAGGCTATTAAAAATGACAATACTCCAATTGCATGGAAGAGAGAGCTCACCCTTACAAATTTCTTTTAGGCCTCCAATAAGATTACGTTCACACACACGACGCAATCATGCGAGGATTGTAGTAGAGGGTGGTCTAGGACCGAGTTGGCTACCAGTCACACCAGAACTACCAGAAGAGATTCGTCAGGAGCAGCCACTAGCATCAGATTTTCCATAAGAGGCTGAGCAACCTTTTGAGAAGGATGTGGAAGTCATAGAAAGCACGGTGAGACGGTATGGAGACCTACCTTTTCCCCATAGTACCGCAGAGTTGGAGGAGCTTATATGTCGGCAAACAGCAATGGATAAGGATCCACTAGGGCTGCACCCTTTATCGGAGCTACTTTAGCATACATGAGGTCTCTGAACCCAGAGTATTTCCCATTATCTCCAGGAGGGAGCAGCGATGATGATGAGGACGAGGATCCAGAGGAGCACCCACTAGAAGGCCCCAGGTCTAACCCAACGGATGTCATGAAGTCTGACCCATCTGTTCTCCCCGAGTTGCCAGTCCAACTACCTCTATTAGAGTTCTTAGACATGGTTGTAGTATCAGCCCCCGCCCCCGCACTATCAGCAGAGTCGGTGAGTATATATATTCTAGAGATGGCAATGGAAGATCTCGTTCCTCCCGTTGCTAGTGGACTAACACAGAAGGATATATCCCTGGCAAGACAACAGTGGGACCCATCCTAGAGGTTTCTGCACCATATCTTTAGGACCTTCATGTACGGAGGGACACAACGACTCACAGAGATGTCTCCTACAGCTAGGAATCTAATGAGGGATGTAACGCCTTGACCGCTTTTTAGGAAGGAACGACTCTCCCCACAGACCAACACGAGACCCTTCTAGTGTGCTTTTTGTCCTCACTCACACATTTCCTGAGAACTTCCTAGGATGTCACCCATCCCAAAATTACTCCAATTAAGCACGCTTAACTTTGGAGTCCTTAAGTGATGAGCCACTGAAAAGGCTAATGCATTTGTTGGTATAGGTAGTACGAATTTGTTCCTTTAAGCTATCCTCGACTGTATAGTCTCATACCTATATAGTCTTTGGATCTCTCTCATTCTGGTATGTATTCGGTTCTTCGTGTGTCCCTCCCACTAGAAGCCTGCCAAGAGCCGCTCCTTGTCCGTGCCTATGCACCGGCGATCACTCCCCACCCTCAACAGTGCCTGGGATGTCACAAGGGAGGCCTTCGACGTGTATAACAGTTGATATGAGCGAATTTATCCTTCTACTACTTGTCAACCTTCTACCGGTACTGCACCATTGGACATTTCTACGCTATTCGCACTATCCCAGCCCATCTTTAGAGTAGATCAGTCGGACTCTCCTATGAGCGATGAGGACTAAGAGTTCTACTGCCTCTTTCCCTTTTTATTTTAATGTTGTATATATTGCTGAGAGCCTGCATGTCCCTTAGTCCTGGTATATGTATGGATCTGATGAGACTATGTGATGTATCAGACAAAGATATATGTATATATATGCGTATAGTTGTTTTCGTTCCACCACATGTGCATATTGTGTTGTATAAAAAAAATTTTCACTTTCATATTTTTCTAAAAATGGTAACCTCTTAGTTAAATAAAATAATCTAGTGGAAGAGATTGTTCTAGTTAACCGAGGGAATTACATAAGGACTTCAACTCTATCTTCTTTAAAGATAATTGGTCGTGAGGCAATGCCCTCACTACACAAATCATCCTTAAAGAATACTGCATGATCAGACTCTATTACTCGTGTAAAGTGAAAAGGATAATAAAGAAACTGCTAACAGTCTTCAGATCAAGATTTTTCAACGCAGGGTTATAAGGTCATACTTCTGCCTTACATTCCTAAATACGCAAGTGTTTCAAACTTGGTTTTTTTCTAGTTGTTAATTCATAAAGAGTTTTTGGTATAGATTTGCTAGGCACCTGGTTAAAAATGTACACAGCAGTTCTTAAGGCATCTCCTCAAAGAAAACCAGGTAAGGAAGATAAAACCATCATAGATCTCAAGATATCTATAAGGGTGTGATTCCTTCTCTCTGCTACTCTATTCTATTCAGGTGTACCTGACATTGTGTACTGAGCTTCAATGTCATATTCTTGGAGGTATCTAGAGAGAGGTCCTAGATTCCTTTCAGTCACACATATCTACCATTATATTCTCCTCCCATGTCAGACCACACACACTTTATCTTCTTGCCAGCTTTCAATTCAACGGCAGCCTTGAAATTTTTGAAAGCATCCAAGGAACATGGTTTCTCTTGAAGAAGATCTATCCAGTCAAAACGAGAGTAATCGTCTATGAATAGAATAAAATACCTATATCCACCTATAACAGTGGGTGTAATAGGCCCACACATGTCAGTGTGAATCAACTCTAACACGTTATCACGTTGACTCCCAGATTTGTTCCTGGCTTTAGTAACAAGCTTACCTTTAATGAAAGCCACATAAGTGTTAAAATTAGAGAAGTCCAAATCATGCAAAATCTTATGCTTAATGAGTTTATCAATACGAGACCTTGAAATATGCCCCTAAAGCCTATGCCATAACATGGAAGAGTTCTCGTCAACCCTGCCAGGTTTGTGCCCAACAATAGAATTCACACCCATATAAGAAAGAGTCAACATATAAAGATTATCACAAAGAACCCCATTTCCAACAACAGAAGATTCTAAATAGGTGTCTAATTGGCCATTGCCAAACATAAAAGAGTAAGCACAATTATCTAAAATAGAAATAGAGATCAAGTTTCTATGTATAGTGGGAACCTAAACAACGTCTTTGAAAAGTAAAACATGACCAGAAGGAAAACTCAAAGAAACAACTCTTATATCTTCAATAGGAACTTTAGCTTTATCCCCTACTACGATTTAGAATCACTTGGTTTCCTCAGGCTTGTGAACCATTACAAAGAATTCACCACATAAATAGTTGCACCCAAATCAAACCACTAAGTATTAGAAGGAATATTAATAGCATTAGATTTAAAGCAAGCTAGAGCAAGAGGTGTGTACCTTCCCTCTGATTCTTCTTCTTTAGAATATAACAATCCTTTAGCATATGTCCAAACTTCTTACAATACTTGTATTCTCTTTTGAAATTTTTTTTGTTTGGACTGAGGTTAGGAACAATTTTCCTTTTTTTTTGTCATTGTGATTTTTGTGAATAGTTTTGGATGTTGAAGTGGAATTACCAAACTTATTCTTGTGAGGTTTGTCAATAACTAAAAAACTCTAGACTTTCCCTTTTTCATAGCCTCCTCCTCCTGAGTGACAATAGTAATGGTCTCATTAATAGTCCACTCATGATTTTGAGTATTATAAGAAGTCCTTAAAACATCAAACTGAGAAGGAAGTGAATCTAGAATTTTCTAAATCAGGTAACCATCATCAATCTCAAGCTTCATTCCCTTCAGTTTGTTGCAATAATGCACCATTTTCAACATCTACTTACGAACACCACTAACACCATCATATCTAGCTCTATCAAAGAGTGATGAATAATGACTCTTCTTAACCTTGTCAAAAGTCTTAAATTTTTCTCCAATGGATTACAGGAAGGTTACAGCATTGTTAATTTCTACAACACTCTGTCTAATTGACTTCTTCATGGTGAACTTTCTCACCATCAAACATACTCAAATTGAGTGATCCCATTTCGCATGATAAGCCTTTTGATTAGCAGTTGACTCATCAGTAAGGGCTGGTGGCTCGTTTCCCCTTAAAGCTAAGTCAATGTTAACCATAGCCAAATACAGATTCAAAAATTCCTTTTAGTCGTCATAATTAGTCTCGTTCAATGTTTTTACTGAAGTAGGCATTGATACTGATATACAAAAAAAAATAATCAATATGCATAATTAGATCATACAAAATATAGTGCGCCCATCATAAAATTTCTTATTAATTATAATCTCGCCTAAGGATCCCGGATCATAATAAATAAGAAATATTTATAAAAGAATACAATGCATAATTAATTAATTAAATAAATAATAATAAAAATAAATGATAAATAATTAAATAGTAAATAAAAATAATACAGAATAATAAAAATAAGAAAATAAATAAATAAGAAAATAAATAAATAATTAAATAAACTAATAATTAAAGAAATAGACAATTAAATAAATGATTAAAAAATTAAATAATTAATAAAGAAAATAAATAAATAAATATTTAAATAAATAAATAAATAAATAAATAAATAAATAAATAAACAATTAAATAATTAGTTAAACAATTAAATAAACAATAGATGAAATAACTAAACAATTAAATAAATAAATAAATAAATAAACAATTAAATGAATAATTAAATAATTAAATAATTAATTAAATAAACAAATAAATAAACAATTAAATCAATAAATAAATTAAAAATATATATGTATAAAACGACGTTTACTATACTGTAAACCTTTATATATATATATATATAAATAAAGGTAGAAAGAGAGTAGAGTTGAACAGACCTTCTTCTTTCTTCTGCTGAAGATGTTGGCACTCGATTAAGAAAATGGTAACAAGTATATATATAGGCGTTAAAAATTAATTTTTTTATTTTTTTCATAATTATCCATAACTATACTATGAGTATTTTTATATGATAAATCTTATACTTAAAATTTTATTATAAATTCTCATAATGTACTCAATAAAATAAACATAACTTTTTAATGAATTTTTTTTACACTAAATATCTCAATTACTAAATGTTTAAATATCTGTTTTTATAAGTTTATTGGTTTACTTTTCTAACCAAACGATTTCTAAACTTTATAAAATTTTAAACTTAAGCTCTCATGCATGCATCTAAACTCCTTATCAAGTTTCATAATTTTTTGATAACATTTCCTATATTGGTTTAGATCCAAACGGCTTTATTTGGGACCATTTTCACTTATTTCTAAAAATATCCAAAAAAATCTCATAAAATCCTATAAATTACAATGATCAATCAGTTTTAAAGAACCTTAAGCTAATTTTGTCAAAATTATAAATTATAATTTTCCTTACAATTTTATCCTTTTATATAAAAAAAATATAATAAAACTATAGGATGTTATAAAATACCCATGCATCTACATGTAAGAATATTCTGTCTAACCTTACGTTTGACCTCTGAAATTCCTTAGAACTTTCAGTAACTTGAGCGTCAGAGTATCCTTATAGATGACGCCCATTTTCGCCCCACAACGCATAAGGATGGTAATTTGGTACGAGGAATCACTCCAAGGCCTTTATTCCCTATTGGAATCAAGGAGATAATACCGAATTTCCACTGGACCTGGTGTAATATTAGTGAGTAAACAAGAGATTTAAGGACTGTCACGAGGCCGGTTCTTAGACCTCGGCCCAGATTAGTTCATTGGCACACCTAGCTAGTGGGACACTACAAGGATATCCTATATCAAGAACAAATAGAATGTTCAAAATTTAAGATTATAGTATAGTTAGCCGAGATCACATAGTGTGTATTCTTATTCCTACCTTACATTTTTTTCCCATTGTATTTTATCTAAGAAGGTTTTAATGAGGCATGCTTCAGTATAGCACGATGTAATTCAGATTGATGAAATAACTTTCTTATATAACTTGTCTTTTGTGAACATTCTGGGAAGACGAGGTGAGTAAAGAGTTCACGACATGTGCCCAACTCCACGAATGGCCTAACTTAGTCCTAACAAGCGGCAGGGTCAGTTGCGCGATATGAGCGTGACTGACTGGACCTCGACGAGCAACAAGGTTAATTTCCCAATATGAGTGTGATTGATCGGACCCTAACAAGCGACGTAACCTAGCCCTAACGAGTGGCGATCTTAGTTGCCCGATATAAGCATGACTGATAGGACCTTGATGAACCTATCCCTAACAAGCAGCAAGGTTAGTTGCTCGATATAAGTGTGACTGATTGAACCCCAACAAGTGGCACAAATTAGCCTCAACAAGTGGTGAAGCCAATTGCCTAACATGAGCATAGCTAATGGATCCCCGATGAGTGGCAACCCTAATAATATGATATGAGTGTGTTAATAACTTGGTCCTAATGAGTAGCGAAGCTAGTTTCCCGATGTAACTGTAGCTGGCGGATCCCCAACGAGTGGCACAACTTCATACCCGGTATGCTAATGACATAGACAAAGTCATCTAATTGGAATATTTTAAGCAATTGACAAGAGTCTTACTATTTTGTGAGAACAACCGATGTGTGAAATATAAAGTCAATATTTGATTGTCAAATAACTTAGACAAATATTCAAAATGTAGACATTGTCATTCATGGAATCACAAGTCAATCGCTCGATTTACAAAATAGTTTAAAAAAATATTGGGTATGACAGATTCAAAGATTCCTAGAAATGACAAAAGAGTAACAAAAAAAATGAAGCAAAGTTTAATCACTTCGAAGCCTATCTTGAAACGAGACAAAAAACAAAAATAGCCTCAAGAAGCAAAAGCACCCTCATTTTGGTTTCCAGTACCTTGTTCATCCTTTTCTTTGACTGTGGCTTTTTACTTAGGTGGTGCAAGCCACTTTAACAAGCTTGATTTAATATGTTTTTTAAAGGAAAATGCTAATTACATCTTAAGATACTAATTAAAGAAGTAAAAATAAAAAAAATATTTAAAAATAATATTAATACACACTCACCCCAATTTATAATTTATCTTTATACAATTTTCAATAAACATAAAATAAAACTTTTAATCCTTTACACAATATTTTAAAACACTAGATAACATTAATTATGTTTTTATATTCACTGACATTTATGACCTGTCACTTTAATTAATAGATAGATGTTATTTAATAGAGCCAAAAGAAATTAAAGATGGCAGTTTTTTTTTTGGTCAACATGCCAATTAATAAATATTTATTCCATTAGTTTCATTTTTATATGGTTTAATTTTAAAAAAATTGTTCCTTTTTATCTATTAAATTAAGAGTTCAAGAAAGTATTTATTAAATGGTAAAATTATGTATTTTATTTTTTTTTACATATGCGATATGAAAAAAAGGGATGAAGCAGTTTACTTTACCTTACAAGTTCTACAAACAGGCACATATCTATTCTAATACGTAGCCAATTTTTGTCAAAAGAAAAATCCGAAACAACTTTTCTTTCTATCAAGAAAACATTACTTTTGAAGAGATTCACTTAACACACACACACAACACATTACAAGCACATAACAATTTATCTGTATATAATTTTTTATGCTCTAATTTATTTGATTATGCTAATTGATTATAGATGCCAAGCAAGCAAGCGATACTTAACCTCAAAACATTATTAAAATTTGCTAAGCATCATCAACCTCATACATAAATCTTTTCAATTATCCTACAAGCAGACTCTGAGAGTTCCTCATATATCTTCATTTCATGAAAAACATCACTTGGCACTTTATCTTGGGAATATTTCTTCAAACCTTTGTAGCAATCAAGGTCAAAATTCAGAGCTCTAACTACACAAGATTCAGCTTTGTCATACTTGTGAATCTGCAAGGCTTTCTTGGCTGAAACTAACTCCTTATGGGCAATGTGGTTTCCATAGGCATTTGCACATTTTCTAGAAAGGGACTTGAGATTTCCATGATCAAATGTGGAAGCCAAGTTTGTCAGGTTGTGTGCCAAGGCCTTTGCCTTGTCAGTGATGCAATTGACAACAATAATTGCTACTCCCACACTGTCTGCTTTCTCTGCACCTTTAGAAGATTGCACACAATTCAAACATGTTTGAGGTGTGTCAGAATTGTTGCATAAAGTCTGAATCAATTTGGAGTCTGCTATAGCCAAATTTTTGGCTTGCTGAATGAATGATGGTGGTGACGAAATGAGAAGAAGAAGCAAAAATATTCTAGGCAGGTCCACAGTGAGGGACATGTTTGGAATTCCAAGTGCTTGTTGCAAATATAAACTTGTAGAGGGCTTCAATTCATTCACGGTGGAATTTCTTCTTACTTTTATGCTCTTTTCCAAATAAATGAAAATGACCTCTGACTATGAAGAGTCCCTCCCTCCTCTTTTATAGAACTCTTTTCAGTAAAAAAAATCTTTATATAATTATAGTTCATTTTATAAGGCTTTTATAATTTGCAAAATGTATTTAATATATCTTCCAAAATATTTTTATTAATTAGATTCCAACACAATCCGTATAACAAAGCTTGACAGGCAAAGGGTAACTTTTAACCTATAATGAAAGAGCAACTATCGGCCCATAAGAACCGAAAAGAATGTTCATTTAAACCATACGAAATATTATGAAGTGGGTAATGTAAGACTTTCACCGGCCCCTTAGTTTTTTTTTCATTAATTTCGCTTCTTATGTTATTTATTGTGATGAAATTGTTCCCTAAAGGCATCAATGATAAATAATATAGAGTTAATTTTGAGAAATTAAAAAACAGAAAAAGTTTGAGAGATTGAAGAAAAAGGTAGATCAAGTAGCATTTCTGTTACTAATTGTGTTAACAGTGTTACATTTTAGGACTAATTTTAACATATTAGGAACCAATTTTAACATATTAAATAACATAAAGATTAAAACTAACTGAGAAAAACTAAGTAACTAAAACTAAAAATTGGTCAAAATAGGCACGATAAAACATATTTAACCTTAATAAATATTATTTATAAATTTAATGCTAATAACTAAATTGAATACTCTTTTTAATTTATATGAATTTAGTTAAAAGAATATTGTAAAAAGGATAAAAACAGTATATATGTTAAAGAAGATTATTGGTCTATGCATAAAAAAAATATAATTGCATAATAAAGTATTGGTTTCGGATTATTTTTTAAAAGTAGACTTAAATATGATTTTGTCTCACTAAAATAATGATCTTCTGTTTGGTTCTTATAAATTAATTTTTTTTGTTTTACATCTTTTTTTATATTGAATATTTTATTTTTAGTTCTTATTTTGAATTTGAATGTGATAAATGTTTGTATGAGTAACTAAATTACATATTAGTTTATTCAGATATTAAATTAATTTTTAACATGTGACTCTGATTAAAATACAATTTTTGGTGATTAAAAACTCCAATTTTATTTAGTCAATTTTAAAAATAATTTTAATTGCTAAAAGATGTATTTTTATCCGGTCACATGTCAAGAGTCAATTAAACATATAAGAATCATATGAACAAACTAATATAAATTTAATTACTCAAAAAAAGTTACCAATTCAAGTTTAAAATAGAGACTAAAACTAAAATATTCAATACAGAAGAATTTTTTAAAAAAATTATTTTATAAATATCAAAATTAAAATTTTATATACTTATTTTATAGACAAAAATATATTTAAACCTTTAAATATCATAGTATCATATTAAAGTTACTATGATTTTCTGTTCAAATATCTTATATAAGGAAAACTAATGGTTAAAAATATGTCTTTTTACTTTTTAGGAATTATAATAATAAATGTTTTTTCAACTATATCCTCAATTTAGGAATACAAACAAAATATATTAAACTTTCTTTTAAATATTAAATACACTATTAAGAAAAATATGATGTATATTTGGAAAGATTTTTTTATATCGTGTACAGAACAGCCTAAAAATTAAATAGAAAATTATGTGTTTGAAATTAGTATTATAGTACTCATGTATGATTTCCGATACAAGACTAATATAATTTCAATAAAAAAATTTATTTATTATCATGTGCAAGGTTGTATAATTTAAAAAAATTATATTTTTATAAATTTAAAGGTGTCTTCTACTTGAAAGATGAAGACTTTCAAAATATAAAGATCAACAAAGTGGATCTTATATCTCTCAATATAAAATCTTCAAAAACTAGATGAAGTTAGATGTTTCTAGTTAACAAATAAGAAAGTTTCTTTTAAAAATAATATTCATATATTCTTGAATTGTCTGATATGGAGACAAAGTTCTGGAATGGATACTAGGCGCTTGTGTTCTTTGTGTCTTACACTAGTTCATTAAGCATCCAGTATTATATCATTGAGTTTAATGGGAATCTCAAGGTCTTAATGTCACTCTATCCAAAACATACTGGTTGGTACCTCTGCAAGTAAGGATAGAAATAGGTCAGGTCATCCGTCGGGGGCCCGTGGCCTCGCCTATTTAAAGCCTATATAGGTCAGGTTTGTTGGGTTAGAAGACTAAGTCTAGACTTTTAAAAAAGGCTTTTTTAAGTAAACATGTGAGACCATAGGCTTTCTAAAAAGCCTTTGAAGCCCAACAAGTTAGTCCATATAATTGGCCTAATTACTAATTGTTTATATATATTTATAACAAAAATAAAATATATATATATTACCTATTTATATAATATAAATTGATCCGGTCTAGATACCAGTCTAAGGGCAAGAGTGTAATTTCACACGCCTTCAACCATATATCGGTGTCGTAGGTGAAACCTCAGACTCACATAACGGTATGAGTTATTCTCTTTATACAGGAACGTCCAGATCATCACCCTTGCACATCGAAAAGTAATCTACGCATTCGACAAATAGTACAAGGTACAACCATTGGGGGAAAAACGTTTGTTAGAGATGCAGAGGCGCCCGCGTCGTGTGTCAGCTTTTTACAGAGTTGTACTGACACATGGTACGGAATGTCCCCTAATCCTAAAAGGACTCTTACGTTCCTTGCATGCATATAAATACCAAGATTTTCACAATAATAGTATGTTTTCTTCATTCTCTAACTTACACTTGAGTATTGCTTTCTTGTCTGCTTACTGACTTGAGCGTCGAAGTGCCTTTGTAGGTGGCACCACCTTTCGCCCCCACAACGCGAAAGCTTGGTGTGTTGGATCTCAAAGACTTCGAGTCCTCTATCTCCCCATTGGAATAGAGGCCACAATGCCGGATCCCCACTGAACTGGTGTATAAACATTCAGAGGGAGGAATATTTGTGGCGGGTCCCATAGTAGATCCTAGACCCCGGTTAGACCAATTTATAAATTAATATTATAGTATAATAATTTTTGGAATATAAAATTTTATTTTACAATTATTTGGATTAAGTGTAGTGATTGTTTTGGATTTAATTACCTTTACTTTGTATGAGAAGTTGTATTTGTCTTGCTGAATTTAAAATCAAGTGCATTTGGTTCATTTATATTGATAGGCTCATTTATAAGGATAAGCTTGTTTATGATGATAAGCCTGTTTATAATGATAAGTCCATTTATAGTGATAGGTCCATCAGCCTATATAGTTTGATAGACTTTTTAGGTGGTTTTTGGCCTTTTGAAAGCTTAATTGTAAACAGGTTGTTTAAATAGGCTTTTAAATAGGCTAGACCTTCAAACAGACTAGGTCAAGTCTTAAAATAGGCCTATGATGGGCTAATAGGTCAAGCTCAAGCCTTGATAATTGAAAGTAGGTCAGGCTTAGGGCTTTCAAAGCCTGGTCTGACTCATCCCATTTCTATCCCTATTTGTAGATATAAATTGGTATGACTCCTTACAAATTCTTCAATCTCTATTGATACCAGTTTATAATGTGACTCTGGTAATCATTAGTTATCTTGAGGATTGTCATTAAGAAGCTTTTATTCACGTTGGTATAGGCTCTATAATATCGATACCTCCTAGACTAATTCTTATTTTGATATTCAATGAATTTCTAATGTAAATTTTATTAAAAACTTAAAAATTACTTACCCTCTTATGTAAAAGGTAAATTTTTGAACTTTTGATAGTCATTTTAATAAGGTATAATTATAATTTTTAAGAAATATGAATTAATATTTTCTTATTTAGTTTTATTAATTACAAGAAATAATTACAATTATGTTTTCTTGTATCTTATCAAATCTAGATTTTAGGTTTGTGAATTGGTGATACATACACCATCAAGAAGGTATTAGGCGTTAAGTTATGATTTTTTAAAAGTTTTCATGAAGAATGGTTTATTGAAAATTATCAAAATATAGGATAGGGGAATGCTCACATTTAAATGACCACAAATTCCAATTTGAATGTCATAAATATCTATCAAGGACTTTTGGAGAAACATTTCCCATTAGCACCATGGTGAGACTCAGTCTTTAAGGACTTATGAAGAAACCTTTACTCATTACCACCAAGGTAAGACTTGATCTTTAAGGCACTTTGTTTTCATTTTTGTTACCACTAAGGTGAGACTCGATCTTTATTGCCCCTCACGGACCTCTTCCATGACCTCTTGGACTTCATTTTCATTAAGGCACTTGAGGTATAGAAATGAGAATCCTCATCGAAAGAGGATCCCCTCGACCATGGTAAAGAAATGAAGCTCCCTTTTAACTATTTTCCTTTAAGATTCATCAGCGGGGAGTTGGCCATTCACTAGATATTGGACAAATGAAATAACCCACAAATTTTTATTGAAGGCACAAGCGTGTATAGTATAGATGGGGGGCAGGTGAGAGATACTGGGCTCTATCAAAGTATTCTAAATCACCATCGTTGTGCTCCCAGCTTTCTTTGTACTTGCTAACCTTGAAAGGACATCAACTCGTATATTTTCCTCTCTTGAAACACACTTGAAGGTAATGGTTTGGAACCTTTCCTTCAAGTCGTCTATATAGGCCAAATATTGCTATAGTAGAGGCTCTTTAGCTTGATATTCTTTAAGGATTTAAGAAATGACGAGCTGAGAATCACTACATAAGGTTACTAATCTTGCACCGATGTCAAGAACTGCTCTTAACCCCATGAGACAAACTTCATACTCTGCCTCGTTGTTCGAGGTGGTGAAATTCAAGTGCAATAAGACCTTAAGATGGACCCCGTCATCACTTTCGACCAATACTCCAGCTTCGTACCCCTTATTATTAGAGGATCCATCAATGTAGACCGTCCAATGGAAGTGGGATTCCTCTTGATTTGGACCGATAAGCTCTATTATGAAATCTGCTAGCGCTTGGGCTTTGACGGTTATTCAGAGTTTGTACGTGATGTCGAACTCAGGCAGCTCCACTGTCCATTTGATCACTCTTCCCGTGAGGTCGAGTTTGAATAAAATTGCCTAAAATGGAAGATTAGTTCTGACCACTATCGGATGAGCATGGAAGTAGGGCCTAAAACGACAAGATGCCTAAGTGACAATCAAGGCTGCCTTCCCAATTTTCTACTATCGGCGTTTTTCCCTCTATAATGTTTTGCCAGTGAAGTACACCAGTCTCTGTCCCTCGGGGGTCTCATTCACCAAAGTAACTCTCAGAGCTTCATCTGAAATAGAAAAATAAAGAATCAGATGTTCAGCAGGGTTAGGTCTTACCAAAATAAGAGGTTTCGATAACAATTCCTTTAAATTTGGAAAGCAGCCTCTTGCTCTGGTCCTCACTTATACTTCTTGCTTTTCTTCAGAATTTTATATAAGGGGGAAACCAATGTACCATCTTCATCATAAAATGTCCCAACGCAACGATCTTCCCATTGAGGGATTGCGCCTTGTGCGGGTTCCTTGGACTCTGGAGCTCTTGAATGACGTGATATTTATCTAGGTTAGCCTTAATACCTCTTTGTGTCAACATGAAACCTAAAAATCTTCCACCAGGAACTACAAAGGTACACTTCAGAGGGTTGAGGCGTATATTATAGTGCCGACGGCGTTGAAAAATCATACGAAAATCTTTAGCATGTTCTCCTCCAACAGAGGTCTTGGTGATGATATCATTAATATATACTTCTACCAACTTCGTGTGCATACCTTCAAAGACCTTATTGATTATTCGTTGGTATATAGCTCGAGTGTTTTTCAAACCAAACGACATAACGATGTAGCAAAATACCCCTTTGTCATTCACAAACATCGTCTTCTCCTGGTCCCTTTCCCAAATTAGTATCTGGTTATAACTGGAGTAAGCATCCATGAAAGACAAAAATTGATAACTGGAGGATTTATTCTAATCAATGTTGGGTAAAGGGTAGGGGTCCTTAAGGCAGCATTTATTCTAATCAACATAATCTGTACATATACGCCACTTTCAATTTGACTTTTGTATTATAACAACATTTGAGAGCCATGAAGAATAGCGGATTTACCATATGAATCTGGCTTTAAGGAGCTCTTCAGTCTGTTCACATGTGGCCTTCTGCTTTTTTAGACCTAAACGTCTTTTCTTTTGGGCAACTGGTTTGGTTTTCGGATACACAGATAACCTGTGGCAGCAAAAATCTAGGTCCATTCCTGGAATGTCAGCGGTTGTCCAGGAAAACAAATCCTTATATTCCTTAAGAACGCCAGTAATCATTGCTCCATGCCGGGCTAGAGCTTCTTATTAATATGAGTTACTTTCTCTGGGGTATCTCCCAAGACAATTTCTTTGGACCCCTCATTTGTAGTGGGCTTGGATGGGTTAAAGGGGTCAATCTTTAACTCTATCTGCGGGTCCCAGTCGACATGGTTGATAGAGCCACTAGCTGCTCATTCATCATTTAGCTTGTGTTTTTTGTTGATGGTTTCCAATTTCATCATGTTGAAGCTAAGGTTGTAACAATACCTTATTATTTCTTGATCACCCTAAACTGAAGACACTCTATTATCCTTATCAATAAACTTGATAAAGAGGTATGGGGTTGAGACGATAGCCTCTATGGCATTTAAGGTGGGACAACCTATGATGTTGTTATATAGAGACTGAACATCAATGACTAAGATCCTTGATTTGATCATCCTGGCCCTTGGTTCGCCGTCAAAAGTGATACGAGTGTCAAGATAACTCTTAGTGGATGGCTTGGCTCCACTAAAGGCTGTCAGATCCTACATGTATAGTTTTAAATCCACATCTATTAAGCCTATCCTCTTGAAACAATCATAAAAGAAGACATCGCAGGAACTTCCTTGATCAACCAAAATCCTCTTAACATTCATATTTGCGATGATAACCACTATTACCAAGGCATCGTCTCCCCCAGGTATTATGGGCCTAAAATCTTCATCTAAAAAAGAGATGGATGGTCTACACCCCGTCCCTAAAAGGACGGTTATCCTGCTTCTTGCCATGAATAAATGAGATCATGACATGGTGGTTTTTTTTGCCGTGATCGACATGCTACCTTCCGTAAAACCTTCAACCATCATATCGATCATCTCACACTTGCCCTGTTGAAAAGAGGAAGGCATTTTCTCCTCTTGGACTGACTCCACGAACAACCCTTTTTGCTTCTCAACGAGGGTTTGTGTTAAGTGGAGCGTAGTGGCTAAATGCTGTAACATGTTTATCTTGCTGGCGGGGTTGCTGTTCTCTACCGTTCTTTCTAGGGCGTCTTTTCACCCTTTGGCTTCCTGTTTTCTTTCTCAACCTGAGGTGACTGCACAGCAGGCTTGCTTTGAGCAGTTATGGCTTCCAAGTGCATCTCGATCCCTATATACTTGGAAGCTTTTCGTCTGAACTCCTCAAACGTAGCAAGTGGTCCCTTTGCCAAAGATAGGGAAAAAAGAGACTTAGCTGCAAAGCCTCAATAACAATGTGTAAATGGATAGCCTTTGTAAGATCAGGGACCATCACAACTTCCTTGTAAAGTCTCTTTAGAAAATCCTTCAGAGACTCAGATTCACCTTGCTTAATCCTGAGCCAGAAGGTGAGATGTCTTGGGTACATCTCTAGAGACCACAAAGTATTCCCCAAAAGTCCCAGTCATTCCCTCCCAAGAGTGGATGGATCTAGAAGGGAGTCCTTTGAACCAACTCAGCGTTTTTCCTGTCAGTGTACAGGGGAACACTCAACACATCACATCAGCCTTTACTCCTTGAAACATGGCCTCATAAACGTAATCATCAAGGTGATTTGATGCATATCTCCTGAGCCATTACTTGGCGTGTAACTCTCGGAGGATTTATATTCTTTTGGCAAGCACACCAATCGTTAAATTGTAATATATTTGATCGTCCCACAGGGATTAAGGTAATTACCACAATCTTGGACTAGCACAAGTTGAACCAGAACAACACAGTGAAGAATTCATTCTGTTTTTGTTGTTTTTATACTTTCTATGTTTTTGTATTTCCAGCAACAATATAATGAAATGTGATTAATGCAAGATAGGTTAGGATTACTTTAGCGTACAACTTCATCAAGGAACATGCAATCGAGGTTCAATTAAGCTTTAGATGCAAGAGGACAATTCACAGATGGTTAATCCCTAATTCCTTAGGTAATTAACACTAATTCCTAAGCATTAAACCCTAATCCCTTAGGTGTTCAGTGACAGAGAAATCTAATGTGAAATTGGGGGTTGAACCCTAACTATTCACCTAATTACTAGGCCTGAATTAGTTAGAAAGCCAAAAGTTACCTAAGCCTCAACCATGATTCCTCACTAGTGAGATTCTTCATTTGGATCTGAATTTTTCAATTCAGCAGAGTAGATCCACTTCTCAGTTTGTTCTCCTCTTACTTCAGAAGATAATTTTCTCAATGCAGCTTCAAGATTCCATTGGAAGCTTCAGAAATCCCAACCGTAGGGGTTTAGAAACCCATGGGAATGGATTCTGTCGAAGGAATATAAAGAGACATGGACGAGAAAGTTTAGAGAGAGAAAAAAATTAGAGAGAGATTAAAAATAAGAAAAATGAATTGTGTTATTGCTTCTGTGTGTGTCTCCTCCCCCTTTTGTTTACAGAGTATGTATAAGTATATATAAGTAACTTACAGCTAACTAACTAATTAATTAATTACAAGGGAAACTTAATTAATAATTAAACTTATTACATGATTACGGATAAATGATGAATTACAAGACATTACTACAGCAGAAAACTAATAACTTAAATGATAATTAATGGGATCACTACAGGACTTCACTTGGAGGGAAAAAATAACAAACGGAATAACCATCTTTATGCTTGAGCGTGATTGGCGCGCGCTTAAGCGTGGTCGTTAATTTCCTGGATGCAACGAAGTCACGCTTAAGCGTGATTATGGTCCGCTTGAGCGTGATCACGTTTTGACTTCACGCTTGAGCTTGAAGCTTTCACGCTTGAGCGTGGTCGAGGTTTGCATGTTGTGACTCCCTTTTACATGAATTGCATGAAGGGATCACGCTTGAGCGTGGAACTTGGAAGCTTGAGAGTGAGACTTTAATTCCTTACTGCACCTGATAAACAAATAAATGCCTAACGTATATACACTGGTTGTCTAGCGTATGTACGCTAGGTTAGTGAATTTACAAATAAACAAATTTCCTTATATACTTATCTTTTTACCCATTTTCTTGCATAATTTAAACACTTTGGAAATAAATAAATAAAACCAGAATTAATGATAATTTATTAAATAATAATGTCAAACTAAACAATGTTTAATGGATTAAGTTAAATTAAAGATGAAATTATTAACTCTTTTCAAGACTTATCACATCCCCAAACTTAAAGCTTGCTTGTCCTCAAGCAAGGACTCAGATTAATTAAATTAATTGCACTCACTTAAAACAATCAACATTTCCTTAAATTAATTCATACCATAATTATTGAATATCCTTCATGCTTTCTTTTTGCATCTTCTGAAAATATAATTACTCACACTTTCCTTGGGAACAAGTTGGTGATGCTTTCCTTACATGGATTGGTGTTTCACTCTTCTCTCAGTGTATAGAGTCAATAGCATGCACTCATCACCTGCATAATTGTCAGATCAACATAGGCTTACAACAGTTTTAAAAATCATGACATATTCTAACACAATTGGATCAGTAAGGGCTTTTTAAGCTTGTAATGGGGTTAGGCTACAGGCTCTATTTTTTTTTTTCTAGTCAATGTTGGGTTAAAAGATGTGCCCACTGATGCGTTGCCTCAATCTTAACTTAAATGCCTTTACTAACCAGCTTTTTTGCTTTTATTATATTTTTTTCAGATGAAGGATAACTCAACTACTTGCGGTGCTTTGCACCTTATTCTTTTTCAGTCCTTTGGACTTTTTCTTTTTCTTTCTTTCTTTCATATTTTTTTTCAATACCATTTTTCTTTTATTGTGGTGCTTTGCACCTTTGCTTTGCTGATTTTTTACTTTTCTTTTACTTTTACTGTTCTTCCTTTCATTTCTCAAAATCCTCACCAATAATTAAGGTCAGAGTGTATCCTTTAATTGTTGTTAGGCACACTCTTCATCCCCAAACTTAGAACTTGCTAGTCCCTAGCAATAAGATAAGACTCAGCAATTCATTAGTGGTACATCTAGGGATAATTCACTTGGTTTTTCTCAAATAAATAGGCTTGTAAAGTTAGGTATATAATCATAATGAAAGGGTCTCAGGCTCAAACATAATTATTGGGTCAAAGGATAATTAATAATGATTAAGGATGGCTAAATTTGGCCTGGCTAATTTCCAAAGAAGGCCTTCATCATTTCCAATTGGCAAACGTATAATCATTAGTAAGCACTGAAGAAAATTCTGTCTCACTAAGCAAGAATGCAAACACACTCGAAAAAGAAATAATAAAGGTTCAAAAGCTAATAAATTACAGGTAATCAACCAATCATGTCCCCAAACTTAATGCGAGATTACAAATTCAGATTGCTAACTAGCATGGTGAATATACAAACAATTAAGGATGAAAATAGTTGTGGTCAGGGATCATGAATCAAGCAATGCGACTCAATTAATTTATCCAATTGATGCCTGAGAATCAAAAAGATTTAAATAATTAAGATGAGTTCTAAATTAAACACAGTTAACACCTTTCATAAATTAAGAAGATTAATGGATAGATTACTTCCCTTCTTACCTATATGGTAGTGATTGGTTGAGTGATGATTGCAGGAATTTAGATAATACAAATCAGAAAAGAAATTAACAACAAGCAACTTAACATAAAAATATAATGTCATTACAACTGAAAAGGGAAGACATTGTTCAACAAAGGATAGTATAATAAAGTTATTACAACCTGAAAGTAACATAACATAAATATAAGCAAAGTAAAATATCAGTCCTCTTCTTCTTCATTTTCTTCCTCCATCGGCTCATCATTGTCTTGCTTAGGGTGGGGTAGAAATTCAGTTGTTAAAGGTATGTCATCAGGGGGAATGGTAAATCCAATGGAAGACAACCATAGATCTCTGTCAGGTGGAACTCCCATTTCTTCAATGTGGTCCATATTCATTGCAGTGGTAATCTTTCTCAGTATGAGATCATGGTTCAGGACCAGATCATAGGTTTCCAGCTGCATCTTCTTCATAACCTGAAGTTCTTACATAACCCTGGAAAGATCAAAAGAAGTACCTGGACCTGTTGAAGGTGGTGGTGCAAAAGATGTTGGTTTAGGTTGTCTGGGACGCTTTGACTCTTGAGGCATAAAATGGTCAATATGGTCTATCACCCAATATTTGTTCATAATCCTCTCAGGCTTTACCTTTGTCAATTCTTCATAGTTCAACCTAGCCTGATTCTTTTGGGCCAACAAAGTGATAACAGAGCAATATGGAAGTTGGAGATTTTTTTCAATGATTTTCATCATCTTCTCCAGTATTAACTCTCCCAAGTTAACATACAAGCCTCTCATTAAACAGTAAATCAACACCAACCTCTTAATGGAAACCTCAGTAGCATAAGCCATAGGTTGCAGGGATGAAAGGACATAGTGGCACCATAAGAGGGGGAGATGATTCAAATAACTCTTCCTGACACTTTTTGGTGCACCATTTACTTTTGTTATATATGCAGCTCCTTATTCACAGCATTCCTCTAAAATTTCTTTCCTAAGATTTTTATTTTTAGCCCTATAAAAGATATCTACTTTCCAAGTGTAATGACATCCTTCATCAACTAAAATAGGTACATTCAAAAGCTTATTCAGTATATGACCAGATAGAAGAATGGTGACTGCTCTCAAGAAGGAAGAAAAAGGAAACTTATCCTCAATAGAATTGGCCCTTAGATGGGCATAAAATTCCCTAGTGAGTTCTTGATAGCCATTGCCTAAGTTCTCATTAAAATACTGCCATCCCCTTTCAGGCCCTTAGTAAGCATTGAGTCTGAACTCCTCAAGCTCATGGAGTTTCAGGACTCTCTCCTCTTGAGATTGGTCATAATCCATATTTAACAACTTTGTGGCCCACCATGCCTTATGCTCTAACTCCATAGGGAGATGGCAAGCCTTATCATATACCAACTGATAAGGTGACATTCTAATTGGAGTCTTAAATGTTGTCCTATAGGCCCACAATGCATCATCCAATTTCACAGACCAATCTTTCCTAGACTTCCCTACCACTTTCTCTAATATTCTTTTAATTTCTCTATTGGAAAGCTCAACTTGTCCACAAGTTTGTGGATGATATGGAGTAGACACCTTATGGAGTACCTCATAATGCCTCAGGGCTTTTTCCATAATTTTATTGTAGAAGTGTGACCCTCCATCACTAATGAGGACTCTAGGGACCCCAAATCTAGAGAAAATGTTCTACTTTACAAACCTAAGCACCACATGTGCATTATTGGTTCTGGTAGGGATTGCCTCCACCTACTTGGAGACATAATCCACAGCAACAAGGATATATTCATTAGAGAATGACTTTGGGAATGGTCCCATGAAGTCAATGCCCCAAACATCAAATAGCTCTACAACTAAAATATTTGTCAAAGGCATGTCAGCTTTAGCAGAGAGGCCTCCACTTCTTTGGCACTTATCACACCTTTGCACATATACTCTAGTATCCTAAAAAATTGTTGGCCAATAAAAGCCACATTACAATACTTTTGCTGCTGTTCTAGAGGCACCATGGTGTCCTCCATAATAGAAGTCATGGCAGTGCCACAAAAGTCTTTCTTGGTTTGATTCAGGCACACATCTCTTGATAATTCTATCTACTCCTATCTTATAAAGAAATAGATCATTCCGTAAAAATATTTTGCTATCATGAAAGAATTTTTTCTTCATTTGGGATGTCCACCCTTCTAGTACCATAAAGGCACTTTTAAAGTTGGCCATATCAGCGTACCATGGCCCTGTGGTAATTGCCATCAGCCTCTCATCTGGGAATTCCTCTTTAATTAAGATAGAATCTGATTCCCCTTCCAAACAAGAGAGTTGATCAGCAACTGAATTCTCTACTACCTTTTTATCTCTTATTTCTAAATCAAACTCTTGGAGTAAAAGAACCCACCTGATCAACCTTGACTTTGATTCTTTTTTAGCTAGCAAGTACTTGATTGTTGAATAATCTGTATACACAATGACCTTAGCACCAATCAAGTAAGCTCTGGATTTATCAAATGCATACACCACAACAAGCATTTCTTTTTCAGTAGTGGTGTAGTTTATTTGATTTTCATTCAGCACCTTACTAGCATGATAAAGAACATGTGTTAATTTTTCTTTTTTTTGCCCTAGTACAGCTCCTATGGCAAAATCACTTACATCACACATGAGTTCAAATGGTAAAGACCAATCAGGTGCTGCAAGGATTAGAGCTGAAATTAATCTTTGTTTTAAATTTTCAAAAGCCTTGACACAGTTTTCATCAAAAACAAAAGCATGATCTTTCACCAGTAAATCAGTCAAAGGCTTTGCTATTTTTGAAAAATCTTTTATAAATCTCCTATAGAAGCCAGCACATCCTAAGAAACTCATCACTCCTTTCACAATGATTGACGGAGGAAGCTTTTCAATGATATCAATCTTGGCTCTATCTACCTGAATGCCCTCAGCAGAGATTTTGTGGCCAAGGACTATCCATTCTCTAACCATAAAATAACACTTTTCCCAGTTGAGGACAAGATTAGTCTCTTAACATCTCACTAGCACCTTAGATAGGTTGCTGAGGCATACATCAAAGTTGTTTCCAAACACAGAGAAGTCATGCATGAACACCTCGATGAACTTTTCTACCATGTCCCCAAAATTGCCAGCATACACCTTTGAAAGGTTGCTGGTGCATTGCACAAACTAAATAGCATGCGCCTATATGCAAAGATTCCATAAGGACAGGTAAAGGCTGTCTTCTCTTGATCTTTTGGATCAACCACAATTTGGTTATAATCAGAATATCCATCAAAGAAGCAATAATACTTATGACCTGACAGCCTCTCAAGAATTTGGTCTACAAATGGTAAAGGAAAGTGGTCTTTTCTAGTGGAGTCATTTAACCTTCTATATTCTATACACATTCTCCAACCTGTAGTTGGTCTAGTGGCAATGACTTTACCTTCTTCATTTTTAATAGTGGTCATCCCACCTTTCTTAGGCACCACTTGGATTGGACTAATTCAAGCGCTGTCTGAGATAGGATAGATAATCCCTGCATCAAGGAGTTTAACCACTTCCTTCCTTATAGCTTCTTTCATTATGAGGTTTAATCTTCTTTGTGGCTGAAAAATAGGGGAATAGTTATCCTCCATCAGAATTTTATGCATACAAAATGATGGACTAATTCCCTTTAAATCAGAAATGTTCCAACCAATAGCAGACTCATGTTTTCTTAAAACCCCTATAAGTTTTTTTACATCCTCATCTTCTAATTCAGCATTAATGATTACAGGATGAGATTCATTATCTCCTAAGAAAACATATTTCAAATGAGAAGGCAAAGGTTTTAAATCATGCTTTTCTTCAAATACCTCCTTACCTTTCTCAAGTTCAGTATTATTTAATTTTTCTTTCATTTCATTTTCTAATTCACCTACTTCACATGCTTCTAGTAGGTTCAGCAACTCATTATGTCAGTCATCTAAATCCTCAGTCTCGGAGTCAAAATCATCCTTAAGAAAGGCTTGTAAAGCCTTTTCTTCAGTTCTTAACAGCATAGGAGTCTTATAACATTTAATTTCTTCAAGCATAAAACAATCCATCTTCTCAGCTGGATGTTTCATAGCGTTAAAGACATTAAAAGTTACCTACTCCTCTTGAACTCTCAGCATGAGTTCTCCCTTCTCTACATCAATTAAAGCTCTTCCAGTAGCTAAGAAGGGTCTCCCTAGAATTAAAGGAATCTCTCTATCAGCTTCCGTATCCAAAACTATAAAATCTATTAGAAAGATGAACTTATCTACCTTAACTAACAGATCTTCCAGCATCCCATGAGGATATTTGATAGACCTATCAGCCAACTACAAAGACATGCGAGTTGGTTGCAGGTCATTAATTCCTAACTTCCTCATTAAGGATAAAGGCATGAGGTTTATGCTAGCCCCTAGATCACATAAAGCACTTCCAACATAAACATCCCCTATTGCATAAGGTATTGTAAAAGATCCAAGATCTTCCAGCTTTTGAGGGAGTTTCTTTTGAATAATTGCACTGCACTCTTGAGTAAGGGCAATCATTTCATCTCCCTTAAGCTTTCTCTTCTTCGACAAAAGTTCTTTCAAAAATTTAGCATATGAAGGCATCTCTTGCAATGCCTCAGCAAAGGGAATATTTATGTGAAGCTTTTTAAACACATCTAAGAACTTAGCAAACTTTTGCTCTTCTATCTGTTTCTTGAATCTATATGGAAATGGAGCATTCTTTAATTTCTCAGGAGTTTGCTTAACAGCTTCCTTCAAGATCAAATCAATCTTTTTCTTTTTCTTTTGATGAACTTGGTTTTCTTTCTCTTTCTTTGTTTCAACTTTATTTTCAGTTTTATCATTAACTTGCTCACTTTCCTGCTCTTTTTATTTTTCTACTTCTTTTTCTGAATTATTTTCCTAACTTGGAGCAGGGAGAAGAACTTTCCCACTCCTTGTGGTTATTGCCTTGCAATATTCCCTAGGATTTACCTCAGTATCTCCAGGAAAATTTCTAGACTGTCTCTCAGCTAACTCTTTTGATAGCTGTCCAACCTGGTTTTCTAGATTTCGGATGAACGCTTCTTGTTTTTTAAAGCAGGCCTAAGTGGTCTGAATGAATTGAGATAGCACATTCTCAAGTTCAAACTTTTCTTTAGAGGGAGGGGGAGAAGGTTGTTGTGGTCTAGTTGTGGTTTGATTTTGTGGCATGTTTTGATTCAAATGTGGACCTTTCTACCATGAAAAAATAGGGTGATTCCTAAAGTTAGGATTAAAGGAATTAAAGGGATAATTCTTTTGATACTGTTACCCCATGTAATTAACTTGTTCAGCAGGCATATTTGGATCACACATGCCATTTTCATGGTCTCCACCACAAAAATCATAGCTCATCATACAAACTTGACTTGGCTTTTGAAGTTCTGAAATCTGTACACTTAGTTTCTCTAAAGCCTGAGTCATCAACTTACTTTGAGCCAAATAAGCATCTTGTGCTTCTAATTCTAGTATCCCTTTCTTAGGGATTTGGCTCCTTTCACTAACCAAACATTCATTTGAAGCCATAACATCAATCAACTCTATAGCTTCTTCTACAGTTTTAGTGGTTATAAACCTCCAGCTTAGGCATCAATCAAGACTCTAGTTGCTGGTCTTACACCATTATAGAATATGGTAACTTGCTGCACATCAGGAATCCTATGGTGAGGATATTTCCTCAAACTCTCTTTGTACCTATCCCATGCTTTCAACAGAGATTCACCCTCTCTCTGCTGGAAATTTAGCATACTTGGAAGGAGGGAAATATTTAATCAAAAATTTTCTTTGTAAATCCTCCCAAGTGGATATACTACCTCTTGGTTGGCTCTGTAACCAGGCTTTTGCACGGTCCCTTAGAGAAAAAGGAAACAATCTCAATCTTATTGCCTTATCAGGGACACCATTCATTTTCACTGTATCACAAATTTGGAGGAAGGTTGCTAGATGCAAATTTGGATCCTCAACCTCACTTCCTCCGAATTGGTTATTCCTAAACAACTGCAGCAAAGTCGGTTTAAGTTCAAAGTTATTAGCTACAATCGGAGACCTAAGGATGCTAGATTGCGATCCTTCTTCAGTAGGCCTAGAGTAGTCACCAAGTGTAACTCTCCTCTGTTCCATTTCTTGCTGTTCTTTTTGCTTTTTCTCCTTTCTAAGCTTACGCTGTAACAAATCAATATCAGGATCAAAGAAGAATGGCTCTCCTCTATTCCTTGACTGCATACACCAATTATTAGACACAGAATCAATTTCAAAGCTACTGCTACTGCAACACACAAGCTACTGCTATACTAAAAATGAGAATTAAACTACTACTAAATGTAAAAACAAAATTAAATGGTTCAGTCTAGTACCAGTCCAAGGATTATTGATATTACTCAACAATCCCCGGCAACAGCGCCATTAACTTGATGCATATCTTCCGAGCCATTACTTGGTGTGTAACTCTCGGAGGATTTATATTCTTTTGGCAAACGCACCAATCGTTAAATTGTAATATATTTGATCGTCTCACAAGGATTGAGGTAATTACCACAATCTTGGACTAGCACAAGCTGAACCAGAATAACGCAGTGAAGAATTCATTCTGTTTTTGTTGTTTTTATACTTTCTATGTTTTTGTATTTTCAGCAACAATATAGGAGATGAAATGTGATTAATAGAAGATAGGTTAGGATTACTTCAGCGTACAACTTCATCAAGGAACATGCAATCGAGGTTCAATTAAGCTTCAGATGCAAGAGGACAATTCACAGATGGTTAATCCCTAATTTCTTAGGTAATTAACACTAATTCCTATGCATTAAACCCTAATCCCTTAGGTGTTCAGTGACAGAGAAATCTAATACGAAATTGGGGGTTAAACCCTAACTATTCACCTAATTACTAGGCCTGAATTAGTTAGGAAGCCAAAAGTTACCTAAGCTTCAACCATGATTCCTCACTGGTGAGATTCTTCATTTGGATCTGAATTTGTCAATTCAGCAGAGTAGATCCACTTCTCAGCTTGTTCTCCTCTTACTTCAAAAGATAATTTCCTCAATGCAGCTTCAAGATTTCATCAGAAGCTTCAGTAATCCAAACCCTAGGGGTTTAGAAACCCATGGGAATGGATTCTGTCGAAGGAATATGAAGAGACATGGACGAGAGAGTTTAGAGAGAGAAAAGAATTAGAGAGAGATTAGAAATGAGAAAAATGAATCGTGTTATTACTTCTGTGTGTGTCTCCTCCCCCTTTTGTTTACAGAGTATGTACAAGTATATATATAGGTAACTTACAGCTAACTAACTAACTAATTAATTACAAAGAAAACTTAATTAATAATTAAACTAATTACATGATTACAGATAAATGATTAATTACAAGACATTACTACAGCAGAAAACTAACAACTTAAATGATAATTAATGGGATCACTGCAGGACTTCACTTGGAGGGAAAAAATAACAGACGAAATAACCATCTTCACGCTTGAGCGTGATTGGCACACGCTTAAGCGTGGTCGTTAATTTCTTGGATGCAACGAAGTCACGCTTAAGCGTGATTATGGTCCGCTTGACGGTGATCACGTTATGACTTCACGCTTGAGCTTGAAGCTTTCATGCTTGAGCGTGGTCGAGGTTTGCATGTTGTGACTCCCTTTACGTGAATTGCATGATGGGCTCACGCTTGAGCGTGGAACTTGGAAGCTTGAGCGTGAGACTTTAATTCCTTATTGCACCTGATAAACAAATAAATGCCTAGCGTATATACGCTGGTTGTCTAGCGTATGTACGCTGGGTTAGTGAATTTACAAATAAACAAATTTCCTTATAAACTTATCTTTTTACCTATTTTCTTGCATAATTTAAACACTTTTGAAATAAATAAATAAAACCAGAATTAATGATAATTTATTAAATAATAATGTCAAACTAAACAACATTTAATGGATTAAGTTAAATTAAAGATGAAATTATTAAGTCTTTTCAAGACTTATCATGATTGCTTGGATCTGTCTCTCTAGTGTATTTGCCAATGGAAAGAGGCTGGGTGGTCTAAAGATGTCTTGGGATAGGGACACTCATAAGTCTTTTGGAGAAGTAGACGCTGAGCCTATATCCTAAAGGAGTAGTCCCCATGGGATGGTTGTTTTGTCAAGGGGTCTGATGCTTAGCATGAGACTGTGACTGATGCTCCCCGTCATAGGTGGCGGTCTTCAAATAATGAAGAGTATGGGACATCTCCTTCTTCGACGCTTCGGGTTGGTGATGTCCAAAAGGACTCACCTTTTCCACTTATATGATACGTGACCATATATATCATTCACAAAATTTTACTTGATGAAGCAAGTCAATTATTTAACTCATTAATTAATAGGCTAAGCACCATAGGCACAAGGTTTTACTTATACAACCAAGCTTACAATCAGCATAGTACTCCCATAAATATTAACAAATACTTTCCATTCAAAGTACAGAAACAGCTTAGCTTATCACATATCATTTAGATACTTGGAGCTACTTAACTCCAATAATTTTAACAACATATTCGATAGCAACTAAAGCAGTAACAACTCAAGTAGTAACAATTATAGCACTAAAGTAGAGTAATACAACAAATAAGTCTTCAATTATAGCATTCATGCAGTTTCAAGTAAATGGTTATTATCAATCATTACTACATCACAACACCTATAACCATTATAAGAAGTAATTTATATCACAATTTAGAAGTTCCATATTTTATAACGGATCAGACCAAAGCAAAATAATTAAAAATAATAATAAAGATAAACACTCTTTCTCAACTCAATATATTATAATATTTTAATTATTTAATTATTATTTATATATAATTAAAATAATTATGCTCACAATGATTGAAATCCAACAACCATATCAAAATTTATTGTCACCTTCATTAATAGCATATTTCTATTAACAATAAAATCATGAGGTCATAAAACTCAATAAGCTCTTAACATTTTGGATGTATACATATGAGGTAACTAAGTCCTCATCTTTTAATTGAGTGGTATCATTGTAAGGGATCCCCATTGATATTGTATTTCATAACTCAAACTTCATGAGAAGTTTCTAAAAAACATCTTTTATGATAGCTTTATTGTCCTTAAAATGTATTGAGTTAAGCCCTCCAACGGTATAATAAGTTGGTTCAAATTCTATCTTTCCTTTATGAAAATAGCCATAAATCTCATATCTCTTTTTTTATGTCATCATTCATATGTATAGAAACTAGGCCTTTTCTATGTTGTATCAACCTCATATGCATATACATCAAATGGTTAAAAAATGAAGGCAAACTAAAGCACAAGTAATTTTATTCCTTTTAAAACCACATACTAGCCAAACTACTAAGTCTGATTCCTTTGATTATTCAAACATAGACCTCTGGTGATCTCTATAAAATATGATAGACAACATAATAATGAAACACATGAATCTAAATTCAACAATTTTCACCATACATATTCAGACCCCCACAATTATGCCACACAACAAATCAGTTTTAACTCAAACCCTTTAAATACAAATGGAGCTTGATAAGTCACTTAAGTGTTCATCCACATATTCCTTCATACAAACATGCATGTCTCAGCAATCAAAGTGCATTGAAAATTTTCACTTACATCATGTCCTTACTTAGTTTCGTGTGTGTTTGTATATGTCAACATTTTGTTCTTACTCAGTTTAACGAATTACCATGTATTAATTGAAAACTTCAATAATTTAAAGAGTTAATTCACAGTAGTAGTTTAACAACCATCTCACAGTTAAACATCAATTGCACTTAAAATAAAGCCAACTAAGAATAAATAAATATGAACATACTCATGGGTGAATTGTAATTTAATGAACCTTTCACTAACGGTCATGGATGAGTACTTAAAACAGCTGCTACTACAACTTTAGCTACTTGTAGCAGCGATCTTTATTGCAATAGCAAAAACACAACCCATAAATTGCCAATGAAATTGTGGCTCTATCTCCATTCCCTGCCCATTTGGCATGACCCAAAAATGTTCCTTGTCGTGGAGAAGTCCTAGTGACATGATGAATGGGTCAGTTATCATTATATCCCAACAAACGTGATCTCTGTATTTTATCTTTCAAAACAAATATATAGCCTCATCCATCTTCTCTTGTTTACAAAACCTAGCAATCATAGCAGTTCTAGTAACATCATTCTTCTGTGGTATTCTTTCAAATAGTTCCCATGTTTCCTCACAACCCATTCAGCACCAAACCATTGATCATAGCTATCCACGAAACCTCATTCCTTTGAGGCATCGCTTCAAACAACACCCTTGCGCGTCGAATCCCAACAGCGCGACCCTTCATCCTCGCATACCCATCGATCATTATGGTGTACAACATGACATTTAGAAATGACATCTCTTGGAAGAGCTTCTGTGCTTCCCCTATGCGCCCAAACTTAACGAATCCTGAGATCATAGTGTTGTACGATGCGGTGTTTCTCTTGGGCATTTAGCTCTATCCCCTACTAGGATTCAGAATCACTTAGTTTCCTCAGGCTTGTGAACCATTGCAAAGAATTTACCGCATGAATAGTTATACCCGAATCAAACCACCAAGATTTAGGAGGAACATCAACAACATTGGATTCAAAACAAGCTAGAGCAAGAGGTGTGTACCTTCCTTCTGATTCTTCTTCTTGAGGATATAACAATCCTTTAGTATATGTCCAAACTTCTTACAATACTTGCATTCTCCTCTGAAATTTTTTTTGTTTGGACTGAGGTTAGGAACAATTTTGCTTGTTTTCTTACATTGTAATTTTTATGAATAATTTTGGATCTTGAAGTAGAATCAGAAAACTTATTCTTGTGAGGTTTGTCAATAACAGAACAAATCTAGACTTCCCTTTTCCATAGCCTTCTCCTCTTGAGTGACAATAGTAATGATCTCATCAATAGTCCACTGAGTATTATAAGAAGTCCTCAAAATATCAAACTGAGAAGAAAGTGAATCTAGAATTTTCTAAATCAGGTAACCATCATCAATCTCAAACTTCATTCCCTTCAGTTTATTGTAATAATGCACCATTTTCAGCATGTACTTACAAACACCATTAACACCATCATATCTACCTCTACCAAAAGTGAGGAATAGTAACTCTTCTTAGCTTTGTAAAAAATCTTAAATTTTTCTCTAATGGATTGCAGGAAGGTTGCAGCATTGTCATTTTCTACAACACTCTGTCTATTTGACTTCTCCATGGTGAACCTTATCACCATCAAACACACTCGATTTGAGTGATACTATTTCTCATGATAAGCCTTTTGATCAGTAGTTCACTCATCAGTAAGGGCGGATGACTCATTTTCCCTTAAAGCTAAGTCAATGTTGACCATAGCCAAATACAGATCCAAAGATTCCTTCCAGCCCTCATAATTAGTCTCGTTCAATGTTTTTACTGAAGTGGGCATTGATATTGATATACGAAAAAAGTAATCAATGTGCATAATTAGATCATGCAAAATATAGTGCACCATCACAAAATTTCTTATTAATTATTATCCCGCCTAAGGATCCCGGATCATAATAAATAATAATATTTGTAAAATAATACAATGCATAAAATTTTATGTCACTAAATCCTAACACTGATAGGGTATCAATACAAAATTGACATAAATAAAAAACACAAGTGCATAGTATTCGACAAATTGCATTAACAACAACACATCGATAGGATATAATTATTATTAATGCAATATAGTGTGTATATATATATATATTATTTTATTTTATTCACAAGTCCTGTATAAACGACCTCACGACAGGTAGGATGACATTTGTACAAAATCATTCGAAAAATTTGTATACAATATTACTGATTTTATATTCTGTAGTTACTATATACAATAATAAGTATATATTAATTATGAATATATATATACTTGGCATATGTAATGTCATATAATAAAAAAAATTGTATACGCCAATATTTAATTATGAATATATATATATATATATATACACACACACACACATTTCCATAGTCATATAGTATTAATAATATTATACATATATAATATCAATTCATATGTACATGTTCTACCTAAAGTTCCGTGTCATGTTAACAATGCTATATAAATAAATTATGTTCGCCAATTGTAAATTGCCTTATACTCTTAATAACATTATATATATATAATAGTGTCATAGTGGTACACAACATGACGCATACACACACACACACATATATATATATAATTTTAACAGATTAACATTGTGCCAAAAAATTCAAAATTGACGCAAATAGATTATGGTTATCTAAAATTCCTACGCTAATAGCTTTATGGAAAAAAATTAGGGATATGGGAAGTTAACAAATCCATTATGTAACGTTCACAATTCGTGGACACAAAGGTTACAACAAAAAGATACACCGCTCATAAAAAAAAGAAGTTCCTCTCAAATAAAAAATTCCTCTCATAACATTTCCATTTTCCTCATTGAATTCCAATCAAAACCCTTATTTGATTCCATGTATGCCACAGAATCATGAACATGAGAATAGGCGGGAAAAGAAAACGATGAAAATGAACAAAATATTTATCATTCATGATACGTGTTAACTAAGCTCTGATACCATTTGTAATAAAATTATGCATATAATTATAATGTCAACATATAATTCATAACACATATCATGACAACACAGTTTACAATCATATATATATTATAATTAATAACATGATATAGAAATAATAATTCAATAATGCTAATCCATAAAATTAATATAAATAATATTGTATGATTGTTTTAGCATTGTAATTCAACCCTCCAACTTCTTTTATCGTTATCCTTTTTGTAAAAAATATCAAAATAATTATATTGAATACACCTTATACATACTGCGTGAAAAGGTGAAAATAGATTATGTCAAGCTAAGTGTTAGATGGCCTGATCTAACATTTTTTATGACATGAGAAGTCTGAGTCTAGCTTGTTTACTCATATAGGGCTAACCACTATAGGAAAATATTGAGTTAGCCTAGGAATAGGGTGTGGGAAAATTAGTATCCCATGTCAAAACCAAAATTCTAAAACGTGCTGATATTTGGCTTTTGCGTGGGAGGGGACATCCCATGCAAATGATATTTAGGCATCCTATGTCATTCTCACAATTAAAATCCCCTTCATTTCCTTCCTAATATATGCTTATTGTTCCCAATTTTGAACCCTAAACATGCATCTTCTCCTACCTTTTGAACCTTAAACACAACCCATTTTCATCCCCTTCCTCCTTCATTGCCGCCACACTTTTGTTGCCATCGCACAATGTTAGGATTTTGGTGAGTGTACCAAATTCCATTACAGTTTCGATAAAGTATTTAAGTGTTGTATCTGTAGGGATTTGTGTGATAATCAACAAAATAACAATCTATACTTGTAAAATTACTATAACTCAATATACAAAATATTCACAAATATGCAAAGTATTTGTTGTTGGTAAAGGATAGTGTAATTGTGATAAAAGTATAAAAACAAAAATAAATATAAGTAAACGTGTAGGGATTAAGTTTCACCTTTCTCCCCCTATAAGATATATTATCCTACTTAACATGTTTACATAATTAATCAAATCAATGTTACATCAAATTCACTAAACCTGATCCCTTAGTGAATAGATTCTAAACAATATTGTCAAATACTGATTCCTCAAATATTCAACGATATTATTTGCATTAGGAGTTAACATTAACAACCATAAATTTAACTTTATCCTTATAATAAGAAATTAATGGGTATTTCATTTATGAAACTTATTTGGAAACACCAAACTTACACATAGATCATTCTTCCATTTGACATATGCATTAGGTATATGAAATGAAATAATAACATTGATTAAAGACATAGATCATATAAAACATTCAATTACATAACTAAAAAGAGATTGAGTTATACTAAAACCCAACAAAAAGATTATTTAGTACACATATCTATGAGAGTTAACCCAAAAAGCATAAAAATAACTAGAAGAAAGAAAATAAACAAAAGATAAATGAAAATCAAGGAAAAGGAAAGGAAACTGGAAGAGATATCTCATCTTTAAGTTTCCCTATAGTGTTGTAGAGTTTTCCCTGTGTGTTTTTGGTCTCCCTTACTCCAAAGATCATCTAATTTTTGAATTAAACCCTTTAAGTAAAGCCTTTAGGGATGCTCTATTATAAACATATCGTCCCAACGAGCATCTTCTCATTGGGGTGAAATGACCCAAGTTCTTCCTGCTCACCCTACCAAGTAGGTCCATGTTGAAGGCGAGCTACCTCTAGCAAAAAAAACCATAAACCCTAAATTGTTTAAAAAATTTAAACCCAATCTAATGAAGAATGAAACAATAATAAATTTAAAATTGTTATTTAGGAGTTGTATAAAAATTTGACACTTTCTCTTTTATCTTCTTTTCTCTCCAAACGTTTAAGATCTATCAAAACATATCAAAAATAATTTGTAAGTTAAAATAATAACGATGATTCAATTAAACACAAAAACAACAATTAAATTAATTAAAAATTAATCATTAATTTAAAGACAAATGTTGCAATAGGAAAATTTGGGTTAATTTTCCCGAATGAATGAACCAATGTTTTTCTGCATAATTAAATAGTATTGTTGTTTTTATTTCAGATCCTTGAATCTACATATTTTACCAATGTTATGAAAAACCTTTTAAGGTTGTTCTATTATACATAATTGATTAGTATTTGTTCTTTTATTTTGTTTTCTATTGATGTAGTGTGTTATTATAGTTCAAGTTAATGACTTGGACTTTCAATTTATGTTAGTTGGATTGACACGTATTTTATTATTTCCATAGTTATTCGGTAGTTGTTGCTACAATTATTAATTTTGTAACAGGCTAAATCTGATTATGGTTTTGGGATTTAGGGGTCTTCAATTTATATTTATTTCACTTTCAAAATTAATAATTACAACAACAACAAACTATTATATGTAATAATCACCACCCACTCTGAATTCAGCTTAGTGCTTATGGACTTTTTAGTGTTTTACTTATATATATGTCCAATAAGCATGACTTGAATTTCTGCAACATGTATTTAAAACTATTTTGTATTTTCATTATTGGTTTTTCAAAATCCTAATTCACATTTATGATACCGCATGGTCTTTCTGATTGGTTTGTTTTTGGCCCTATCAATTTTTTTTATAGTTTTAAAAGGCTATTAATGCAGTTTCAGATGGAACCACACTAATAGCATTTTTAAAATATTAAAGAAATTCTACTACGTGGGATAAAAGATGTGGTTGTAGTCCCTTTGGACGTAGTGTGGCACATATCTCTCGCGCCCCTTTCTACAATAATAAGTATTTTATGTCTAAAGGTTTTAACTTGAGTTTTTTGTCCTTGCCTCACCCTAGAGTCTTGTAGTGAATTAAGATGCCTCATGCCTTTTAAAATGTATGACTTGGCCTAAAACTTGTTTGTAATCATACATATTAAATAAATTTACAAACATACATGTAATATATTAATAAAACATAATTTTATATTATATAAGATAGTAAATAGCAAATACTACCTCCGTCCCTAAATATAAAACTTTTTACTTAATTCACGGGTATTAAAAAAGTTTGGTTAGTTTAGTTAAAATTATTAAGTTTGTTTCAAATGAGGGGTGATTTTCTTAAATTACCCTTAAAATAATTAGGAATACCATTTTTCCTCGCATTCATTCTCTCTCAAGTAATTCTCTCTCCATCATAGTTAATGTAATCCATATACAAAGAAATTAATCTTTGTCTCAACCAATTCTAATAGAAAAGATAAATATTTTAAGCAATGTAATTCATTTATTGTCTTTTTAAACTCCAATAAGAGTTACTCATTTAATAGGGGTATTTTAGTCTAGAAATAATTAATGACATTGAAATTTGAAAGATAGTCTTATATTATGGGACAAATTTTTCTTCAAAAGGGTCTTATAATTAGGGATGAAGGTAGTATATAATATCAACTTTTATATAATTTTCTATATGAAAATAAATCTTATCATATTTAATAATTATAATATTTCTATTAATTTAAATAGGTCGACTTGTTAAGTTTAAAAGACTTTTCTAAAGGCCTGAAGTCTGGCATTTGTTAAACTAAATAAATTTTTAAAAATCAGTCTAGCTTAACATGGACTTGATGCAGGCTAGGCCTAGACCTAGACCCCTGTTAAATAGTCAAATACGTTGTCACCCCTACATAAGGCTAAAATACAATGATAAAAATAAAATTTGTATATGATTTGAGAAGGGAGTAATATATATATATATATATATATATATATATATATATATATATATATATATATATATATATTCAAGTATAAATATAAATAAAAGGTAAAAGAATGCAATTTGTTCTCCCATTTTTTTAATTCTTGTCTTTCCTTTTATAATTTTTTTCTTTCAATTTATAATACTTTACTATTTTAATTTTTTAAAAATATTTTAATTTTCTATTAATTTCATTAATAATGTTAATTTTTTTTAAAATTTTTTTCCTACCTTCATGGCTCCACCCTTGCCTAACCTTCCTCCCTTTTCTCACGTTTTTTTTCTTACACTATTTTTTTCTTTGAAAAACTACGATGGTACTACTCTTTTTTTAAAATTTTAAAAGAATATATTTTTTAATTCTTATTACATATATATATATATATGTAAGCTAATTTTGTCAAATAATTGTAATTCAATATGTTACAAATCCAAACTATAAGTTATATTTTGTAAGTCATAAGTCATGATGGCAACATGTTTTGTGACACCCTACTAACAAAAATACGAGGGAATTTTTTTTTCCAATCTTTAGCGAATCTATCAAGTCGTGCAGAAACCTCAAACACATATAGGCATCGTTATATGGTTCACAAGAAAATTCTTGGGCGGAATATATAATTCGATAACATGATATACATTTAATTTACAAATTTCTTAAATTCGTAAACAGTAAAATTTTATAAGGGTTAAACCTAAGAATTTTTTTAAGGGTTTTTTTCTAATCCATTAACTTTAAGAGGGTTAAAAAGGGGTTTTAGTATTGAAATAAATGACTAAAATTTAAAGCAATAATATCATAAATTTATATTTTATTCTAGAAATACTGACATCACTAAATGAGTGAAATTTGAATGTATAAAAATAGTAAAGTTTTAGCAAAATAAGTGAATATTGTTAACATAAATAATATAGCAAATTAAAGATATAAAAGTTTTAGCAATTGATATATTTTAAAAATGATCTATAATTGTTATAAAAGCGAGTTAATTAAATAACATAGGAAATCCTTGTGTGAGGGAGGTGGGAAAAAAGACATAAAGGAGTTCATTTATTGGGAAGAAGTGTCTTCACGTTTATGCCTTGAACTGTGCTCTCTCTTACACTGACCATCTCAGTGTGTGTCTCCGTTCCTACATAATTTACAGCTTGCCCCTGCAACTGTCAACTCTATTCAAATCCACTACCATTTTTTGAATTCTCGCTCTCTCTGCAATCAATAAAAGCCTATGCATGCCATTGTTGAAGGTCTTAGTTACAAACATAAGGAAAGTCATTCATTTTTCCTTTATCATCGCTATCCCTAAGCTTTTTTGCTAAAGAAGAGTAAGGCGCTTGTATATTTTTTATTTAGTAATGCAATAAAGTTTTACGTTAAATAAAATAAAAAGATAAAAACTATATAAGTGTTAAAGCATCCTTTATAATGCATTAAGGTTTTATAATTAAATGTTTGTGACCTAATAAATTCATATTTACTTTTCTTAAGTATATTGAGCCTATAAACTACTAAAACTCTAACATGATATCAAATCTCAAATGTTTAACAACACTCATCAATATAAAAACACATAACCAGAGAGTCATAAAAAAAATAAAGAAACCTAAGCTAAAAAAGCTTATGAAATTCAACTAGAAACTTAGTTTGATATGGAAATATAAAGAAGTCTTACCTGGAATAAAATAAAATAATATTTTTTAAAAATAAAACTATTAAGAGTTATTTTCCTTTTTATATATTTTCTAAAATTTACATGTATTTGTTTTTTTACAACAGATTCTTATTAGTTTTTTAAACTTATACAACCTTACACATTATAAAAATCAAAATATGAAATTCTTTTATTGGAAATTGTGTTCACAAGATATTAATTTTTCACTTTAGATTTATTATTTATTTGTTAAAAAACTCTTTTCGTTACTTAAATGTTAAATCAATCATTTGGTCTATATAATTTCCCATCATATACGAATTAGTCTTTATATTAAAAAAAAGGTTTCGGTCTTTATTTATAACTGAATTTATGAATTTTCTTGTCGTTTTTTAGCAGTTTAATATATATATATATATATATATATATATATATATATATATATATATATATATATATTTGCAGCTTTAAAGCACCTCAATTTTAACGATGTTGATGCTAACAGAGGATAAATTTATAAGTTTAGTCATGTATATGAACCAAAACTTAATGCTTATTAGTATAGGAACTAATTCATAAATATGGGTCATTGGACTAAATAATTAATTTAACGTTAGAGTACTAATTAAGGAATAAGTTAAAATGAATATTTTTATTTAAAAATATTATTGAAAATCACTCATCTTAATTTCTAAAAAATTAGTATACAATTTTCAATACAAAACTTTTATTTTTTCTTGCTTAAATAATACCCTACTTCAATTATTAACCATACCCCATATAGTTATTTTGATACAAAGGTAGTATATTACAAAAATTTAAAAAGGGGGCACAAATTTATTTACATAGGCCACCTACTAGTCAGTTTTTGACTCTTTGTGGAGTAATGGTAAAATAAATATTCAGAAATCAGCAGGTTTGTTTTTACTAGAACATCCAATTTTTCATTCAGATGTCAGCAGTTTATGTTATGTTATGTACTCCACATGCTACGTATATTTATTATCAGTCTTTTTACCCACCCTCTTCAGTTTTCACAAATATGTTTCAATTAATTAATGCCATCTTTCAAACAACATTTCTCTTATTTCCCTTTCCTCTGATAGGTGAAACCATGCGTGTGTGGCAGCAGCCTTTTCCAATCTGTTTGGTCCAAACATGTCTTACAGTACACATATTTAAACAAGGTTACAAGCTATTAATGAAATTCATAAATATCCTCTTCATTTATAGTTTATCATCATACTATATATGTTTTTCATTTTTATTTTCTAGGGACTCACCAAAACTTGTGAAATATATTTAATATGGGGCCGTGCATCATGTGAAATCCTGCATATGTACATTGCACATTTAATAGGAACCCTTTGAATCTTCATGTATATATTTCTACAAAAATTCTGCTTAGTCCTCAACAAACACTCCTTCCCAAAGTACACCTTCATCTTCATGCTTTTTTTTTCCTCACTAGCTATTGCTTTTGCTTTACTAATGAAAAGTGACCTCAAGTTAATTACTTGAGTTTGTATACTTGTGCCAAATATGAACACTTTCTCGCTTGGAACCCACAAGTCTTTCCTTATTGTGATTTTCTTCATGGTCATTTCCATTGGTTGGAGCCTTAGGGTGACCCCAAATCATTGTAAGTAACATTTAATTTACATATATTCCTTTTCTTTACATAATTTTATGCTTTCACTTGTCTGAATGCTTTGTAAAGCTTAATGGCTTTTAAAAAAACGTGAAATATTATTTGATAAATTAAATACTACTTCTGATTTTAGATATAAGTAATTTTTAATGGAATTTTTTGTTTCTTAATATAAGTAAAATTATATTTTTTCAATATCATTATTAAGTGTTTATTTACTAAATATATTCTCATTGTATATATTTTCAATACCACTAATTATTTAGGTAATAAATAATATTAAATGTATTTTAAGAAATTAAATTAAATATGTGATAACATTAATGTAAAAAAAAAATTTTAATTATTATTTTTAATATGTGTAAAATTAGATATATTTGTTTATATTTAGAGAAGAGATAATAGCATTTTTATAATTCCAACGACCAAATTGATTGGTATTTATAATTTTGGGGCCTAATTTGATGTGTTATTCAAATTTTCAAATTTAACAATTAAACTGTCTCGTAAGAATGTTTTATTGCCAAGTATTTTATGTGTTTTTCTGCCCTGTTTTCCAGCAAAGTTGATGAGCTTGCACGAAGAGAGAGGAGCCAATAGAGATGAAAAGGTCTGACAGTTAACATAAATGCAGTTTTCAGGTGTAATGTTTTTTCATGTCACAAATTTTTTACACATAATTATGCATACCCCTTTAGTTTACTCTCTTTCATGGTAGTTAGAGGAGACTCTTTTCTACCATAAAGAGAGTGCAAGCAAGAATTTTTATCTCTCTTTTTCTAACCATAAAAGGGAATGCACCTTGGGTGAAAAAAACATTATGACATGGAAAAATCATGGTTATATTATGTGGTAATAAATGTGTGTTGATCAACAAATTGAATGACACGTTATGGTTTGTGATTTTGTAGGAAGAAGCAAAGCAAGACAACATAGGAGTAGAACTCTACCCAACAGGCTCCACCATACCAGATTGTTCCCATGCATGTGGGCCATGTTCTCCCTGCAAGAGGGTGATGGTGAGTTTCAAGTGCTCCATTGCAGAGTCTTGCCCTGTTGTATACAGATGCATTTGCAAAGGGAAATACTACCATGTGCCCTCCAATTGATGACATTGCAATTTATTTACTACCAAATCTAGGAACATTGTTGTAATTCTTAACAAGATTATGAGGGGTGGACATTTTTACCATTTGGAATTGCTTAGATTCGTTAGGGGAGGTTTAAAAGCAGGGCATAGCATTTTGATTTAAGTATTTGTCTTCACGTACTTATTTTACCCTGTTCTTGAACAACTGAAAAATGAACTTCATGAGAATATTGGGAAGAAACATTTATTTTATTCACTTGGAGGAAATGTTACATGGTTGAAGACTACCCCAATATTTATGGTTTCTGATGAATGTTTGATAAATATAGGAATTAATAAAGATTTATGAAAAATAAAAAATATTATATTATATTTATTAACATGTATTATTTTACTATTAATTAAATTGATAGTCACAAACCACATAGTATTTTCTCACTCACTAAAATCCATCTAATTTTGGGAAATCACATTGAGATTATAAGTTTAAATTTCAGAAACCAAAAAAATTAAAAGTGCACCATAATTATTATCTTTTGAAAAATAGTAAATTTAAATTTTGCTAATTTTCTATCATTTTGTAAATACAAATATAATTGATACATTATTTCTCAATAAACTTAATCATAACCACTGAAGTTCCAAATATTTATCATTGATTCCTCTAATATATGTTGGATCCAAAAAATGCTTATCTCTCCTATATGGGATCTACAGAATGCTTGTGCGGTTGAGCCCTTATTTATGATCTAATATTTTTTATTAGAAAGACAAATGGGAGAAATATACTTTTTGTAAACATTTTTTGTTACTAAATAAAATTGATATAGGACATGTTAAATAAAATATTAAAATAAAATAAAATAACATTATTTAATGAATCTTACATAAATTTTTTCTAGTAATAAAGAATTTGTTGGGAATATTTTATTATTACTACTTATTATTTTTTCTGTATCATTACTTTTATAATAAAAATTGACATATCATGAGCATCATTATGTTCGGCTCACTGCTAGCCTCTTCTTAACTAACAAAGGAACTAAGTCCAGACCTATGATGATGGAAGTGTTGAAGGCCCAATAAGTGATATTGATCCAAAAATGACCCAAATAGGTTAGCCTGGGCCTAATAGAGTGAAATAACCTCGGCAAGTGAGAAATAAAAAATGCATTAATTTCATAAGATTTTATACCAAATTAAGTTAATATTTTTATAGCTAATTATTTAATTAATGAAAAGTTATTAATTTTTATACTTTATTAATATTTAACTTTTTAAGTTAAGGTTGAATACAATTAAATATTTACAAAATATTTTGAATGAAATATTTGTTAAAAAGAATTAATTAATTTAAGTTTTATTTGTATTTTATAACTAGTATATACACTCATGCAATGCATGAGATATTGATAATATTTTTTATCTTTTTAATCTGATGCGATACAATAGAATAAAGAAAAGAAAATTTCAATAAAATCCAAATTTTTGTCATCCCGATATAATATAGGGTAAAACCTTTTTTATTTTGCTTTTAATCCGATATTTAATGAAATCCATTTTTAATTCGATATGATACAATAAATAAATTTTTATTTTTTAATTCAATATTTACTCTTTTATTCTCCAATTTCCATATAATATAAAAGAAAAGTCCTTATAAGGATTATTTTTTTCTTAATTTCATCATCCCATCTAATAAATCATTAAGATAAAAAAAATTTAGGTTAGTAAGATTCCATTGTTCCCATCATTTCTCAATTAATGGTTAGGTCTAAATTCTATTATAGAACTTTTTTAATAACTAATAATCTTATTAAAATAATTTATTTTTATTTTTTTTTGAATCAACCTTCCCAGTTTTTATTGATGTGGAGCTCTTGATTCAATTTCTTTCAATATTTTGGTTTTCAAAATGAAGAATGTTGTCTTTAATTTTTAGATCCAATTCGAGTCCCTATAAGTTGACCGCAAAGGTAATAGAAATTTAGTTGAATGACTCAAAATGTTTATAAAAACCTCCTACTCAATTTCAGCCACAAAATGTTGGTTTGCTTCAATTCCACCATCCACTTATATTAATTGTTATGGCAGCTCCTTGAGGTGCTTCCAATTATGGCTATGAATATATAGTGGTGCTATGCAAGACGGGCTTGGCTAACATCCTCACAACCCATATGCTTGACCAAAATATAAGATTAAACTTGCACAATTTTGAGCTGTTGATATGATCCAACGGACATGGTTGATTTTGGGGCACAAAACGCGAGATCAATTAACAGGTTAGTAGCAATTGTTGGTGTTGTGGCAACCGGTAACAACCATTGGCAATTTTGTGAATAAATATTGATTGAAGGTTATTTTGATATTTGAGGTTCTTCCTCTGTACCACGTTCTCAATTTGTGATATTTTCTCAGAGTTCTCAATTTCTCATATTTGCTTAGAGGAGTTTTCTTTGCTTGCTCAAGGTTTTGTGACTTTGCGTAAGAGGTATGGATACAGCTGGTGGTGGAGGACAAAATAAGGTGAGTTGTAATTTTAAAAAAAAATTAAATTTTATAATTAACTTTGAAATAAAGGAGAACACGTTTTATTTTTAGGATTAGTGAAGTGAAATTATTTTGTTTGATTAAGGAAGTATTGTGTTTAATTTAATTTAAGTAATATATAGTTTTCATTTAATTGGTTTGGGCAGAACATGGATGAGGATGTGTAAATAGAAACTCTTGGGCAAACTTTTGCTGATGTGCTTGAGAAAATGAAGGAAATTTCACCATCACAACTTAGGCATTTACGTTTTTTGGTTATTCAAGAAGCTTACATGTTCTAACACCAGTACGGGAAAATAAATGGGTTTAGTATTAGGAAAAATAGAAGCCGAAAGGATAAGAATAGGGAGTTAATGTGGTACCAATTTGTTTTTTCAGGGTAGGGTTTTAGGTGCCTAAAATACACTAACCTGCCAAATAGACGAAGGGACCACAGACGTAAGACTCGATTTGGCTACCTAGTAGAAATGCAAATTCAATTAGATCCACAAACTAGACAATGGATTGTAAGTCATTTTTTGGATAGTCATAGTCATTGTTTGGTGGGGGATACTTACAGTGGGTTATTAAGATCTCATAGGAAAATGGTGGATGCTGATGTGCTTTAAATGGAAACTATAAGGAAAAGTGGGATTAGTACTACAAAAGTGTATAACACATTTGCAACACAGCAGTCTGGGAGGTATGATATAGTTGGGTTTCGGCGCAAGGGCATGTATAATAAAATACAAAAATTAAGGAGATTAGAAGATTCAGATGTTGTTGAGGCAGAGAAATTTTTGGTTTCCCTTTATGGTGTTGATCCGTATGTGTTTTGGAGTCATAAGATTGAGGATGATGGAAGATTGCTTCATTTATTTTGGTGTGATGGAACTAGTAGGAAGGATTATCATATTTTGGTGATGTGCTTGCATTTGATATTACTTATAAAAGAAATAAATACAAATGCCCAATTGTGGTTTTTAGTAGTGTGAATCATCATAAGCAAACTTGTGTGTTTGGTTATTCCATCATTTCAAATGAAAGAATTCCAACCTATGTTTGGTTGTTGGAATAATTTCTCATTGCAATGAATGGCAAAACACCGAACTGTGTGATAACTGATGGGGATCAAGCAATGAAGCAAGCCATAAGTCGAGTGTTTCCAAATTCCTATCATAGGTTATGTGGTTGGCATTTAATAAGAAATGTGACTGCCAAATTTCATAATCCTGAATTCACAAATTTGTTTACTAACTGCATGCTGAGTGATTGTGGTGTTGCCTAATTTGAGGAGAAGTGGAATATGGCCCTATTAGAGTGTAATTTGGTTAATGATGCATATGTTCAAGAGTTATATGCGAAAAAAAATCTTGGGCCACTGCATACATTAAAGGGAATTTTTTTGGAGGTTTACGAACAACTTCACGATGTAAAGGATTGCATGCACAAATGGGGCGCTACATTGAAGGCGGAAACAACTTGAAGGAATTTTTATTCAATTTCTAGAGATGTGTGAAACACATGCAAAATAATGAAAAAGAGGAAGATTACAGGTCAAACTACTGTGAACCAGTTATGGTAACTTATGTTGTGTCGTTAGAGACGTTTGCTTCAATGATATATACAAAAAATGTTTTTATTCAATTTTGATCGTTGGTGGAGAAGTCAATTGGATACCGGGTGGTGGAGGTGGTTCGTAGCATATCTCATAAAAAAATTTTGGTGTCGTTTGATGGACATGAAGACATTCAAAGGAGTGTATCGTATTGGGAAGATTATGAAGAGTTTCGATGCTCTTGTGTAGGAATGGAATCCATTGGTTTTCCTTGTGTCTATCTAATAAGTGTTTTGATTTATTTGGAATATGACCATCTTCCTGATTGTGTTCTGTTGAATAGATGGACAAAACAAGCAAAGTTTTATTATCCTGAATTGAATGAGGCTCTACATGACACCGTAGATCCAATGTCGAAATTTAGGATTTGATCTAGCGTGTTAACCTTTGCCTACGTGAAGTTGTAAATCTAGCTTGTCAGAGTTTAGAAGATTTCAAAGATATGCACACTAAGCTAGCATTTGAGAGAAATAGGTTGATTCAAAAGCGAAGGCAGCGTAATAGTTTGGAGATTGGGAATGAATATGAAACTGCTACTCCATCTGTTAATGGTATTAGTGCTTCAGAAAGCTGTAACAATGTTTCGACAAGGCAAAGATGTGTTACTAGGTGTTCCTGTTGTAGATATTTTGGACATACACGTAGAAAATGCCCATACACTAGATGAATTTCTAACATCAGATTTTTTGCAGGACCCTCGTGTGTAAGGCTTGAGGTAAGTTGTCTTTTAATAATTCACTCCCTGTTACATATACTTGGTTGGTTTAATAATGAAAAAAATTATTTATTGTTTTCAATTGTTCTTGTTGTATTATGTCTTACAGGAAGTTGATGAAAGTGACAGCTCCGAGTAATGTGTGCTCTACAAAGGACTCATCGAGAAATGATCTACAAATTAGCAATGATTATGAACTTTTTTATTTTAGTGATTGTGTAGATTAATGTTATCCGGATAATTGTTTGTAATTTAGTTGTCCTTTTTTATTTCAGCTTATGAAAAATTACTTGTCCTTTTTATTAGACGTTTGTTACATTAGATACCACCCTAGCAGCTACTGTAACAAGTATTTGATTAAGATCTATTTTCAAAAGTTTTTTCTAATACACTTAAGAAAACCAAAGTCAAGAAAATAGTGATTAAGTATTCTCAGGCATTAAGCATATAATGAATTTCATGTTCACTAATCAATCATCCTCTTGTGCATCTGCATCCTGTTCTTGATCGGGCTCTGGTGCATACTCCTTGGCTGGAGGTGGCTATGATGATTGTCCAGCTTCGACAGGTCCACCCCTTCCTGGAAGAAAAGGCCTGTCCCCAGGCCAAGTAATGTGAGTTGAGAACTGAGCAGGATCCATCCAAGGGTTGAACTGGCCCACTGGGATGCTGTGATATAAACCATGGTGAAGGTGCACAAGGCCTCTATGATTGGCACTATGCTATGCTAGAATGTGATTTTGTTGTAGGTTGAGATGGTAAATGGCATGAAGAATCATTTGTCTCTGAGTTTAAAGATGCTGCTGGTGCTGATGATGTTGGTGTTGGTGGAGGGGGTGCATTTTGTTGTGCAGTAGTGCTCTATGAAGCGCCCATCAATTGGTGGCCTGATGGGTTTAATGTCTTGAACATGAACCCTGTTTACTACACAAAAGTCAGTGATGAATGCAGGAAATCCTAGACTATCATTTACCTTTTGTCTTCCCTGTGAAATCTTTTAGTCAGCTGTCATAAATTTATGAATTTTATTTGAAATGATCTGAGCCAAATCTATTGTAATATCATCCTGCAAAATACAATATAGTAAATAGCATTTGGCATAAATCATATCAGAGACATGTGCATTAAGAACCACATTTGTGAGTAAAAATGATGTCCACACTTGGGAGACAATGGCCATATCCTTTCTTAAGATTCACAGTGGGTTATCTCCTTGACCAGTTTTGAAGTTATGCCCTGCAATACAAATAGCTTCTTCTATTTCATGAGTTTCAATCAACTCATTCCTTTGTTTAATGGAAGCATACTCACACATTTTACCATCAGCCAATTCCATTATGTTTCCCAAATAGCTGTTTATCTCATTTCTACCCTAGGAAAGCCATGTTCCCCTCACATAGGTTCTTCTGTCACCTGCACCTTCTTTGGGCCAAGCATTTGTATAAAATTATCTTACAATCTCAGGATCATACTTGTCCCTTGGGAAGTAAATTTTTAGCCAATTGCTTCTCCTGATCACCTGTAGAAAAGGATCACACTCTCCAAGAGCCAAGTCTATCTCTCTCTCGGGGATGAATGTCCAATTTTGGATATCTTCGTAGCGCTTGCTTCTGGCTTTGTCCCTGAATTTTGGACCTACATCTTGATCTTCAGTGCGGGGTCTTTTTCCTTTGTTTCTTCTGCTGGAGCCTCCAGCTGGAGGGGAAGTAGGTGTAACCTGTTTTGTTCTTGCCATCTGAGATCACTCAAGAAATTATTACACTGATGGAAGAGCACATGTCAAGCCTCTAAAAATTGGAATTTACAGTAAATATAGAAGAGAGACTTCTTAGTTAATGTAACAGTACGCATTACTTCAGAAAGTATTTAAAGAACATGGTACGCATGCATATTTGAAGTTACATGTAGTAGAACCTTTCATTTTATTTAGCATTATGCAGCATGTACCAATTGAATGCATACCATAGCAAATACACACGCCAATCATATTAGAAACATTTCATTGGATAGTTGGTATACGACAACAAAAATCAAGATCAAAGTTCTCAAAAGTTCCTCTTAATCACTCATGGAAACCAATGAATCAAAGCAATGATGAATATTATCAGAATACAATCATGCATGTAAGGAATAATGGAACTTTAATTCTATGAGAACCAAACATATTCTTGCATGCAGGAAAATTTACAAGGAAAGCAAGTAACATGCAGGAATTTCAAGAAGAAGAATGAGAGTTACCTTGTTTGCAGAATGGAAAGAGTATAAGATGTAGCAAAGAGAAGAGATGCAGTTGGAACTTTGAATGAATGGTACACGAGTAAAACTGTAGGAAAAGTGGTATGATCAAAGAATTTGAAATGGACAATGGGAGTTACACATTCATAACTATGCAAATGAGTGATAATGGCCCTTAATTTTTGCAATAAATGGCACCAGGCGTGGCAGTTTTAAAACTGCTCGCTCAAGCTTAAACAGAACCAATTCTAAGAGTGCTCGCTTAAGCTTTGAATGGTGCGCTTGAGCGCGTCCTTTAAAGTGGGTACCTGATATAAAAATTGCTTTCCTCGCTCAAGCATAAGGATTCACGCTTAAACGTGTAGTGCAAAAAGGGTCCTGATGTAAAATTTTAATAACCTCGCTTAAGCGTGAGGACCTGCGCTTAAGCGCAATCGAGGTTAAGCCTTTGTGGAGTTTACTTGCTCAAGCGTGGGAACTTGTGCTTAAGCGCGCTCGGGAGCTTACTTGGGCTTGATCTCAAGCTCAAGCTTAAGTCCTTTAAATTGGGTACCTGATATAAAAATTGCTTTCCTCGCTCAAGTGTGAGGATTCATGCTTAAGCGTGTAGTGCAGAAAGGGTCCTGATGTAAAATTTTAATGCCCTCGCTTAAGCGAGAGGACCTGTGCTTAAGCATAATCGGGGTTGAGCCTTTGTGGAGTTTACTCGCTCAAGCGTGGGAACTTACGCTTAAGCACGCTCGGGAGCTCGCTTGGGCTTGATCTCAAGCTCAAGCTCAAGCTTAAGCTTCTTCATACCACGCTTAGGCTTCCAAAAGTCACGCTCAAGCGTGATGGCTTTGTCCTCCTCACGCTCAAGCTCCTTATAGTTACGCTTAAAGAGCTCCTGATGCTCTCTAACTTTATTTCGCTTGAGCGCATAGCTTACACTCAAGCGTGGAGCTCCTGATGCTCTCTGACTTTATTTTGCTTGGGCACATAGCTCATGCTCAAGCGTGACAAGCTCACGCTCAAGCTCCTTATGGTTACGCTCAAGCGTACTTTCAAGAGTTTTAACAAACATTTTCTTACATTCAACATATTCACCACACCTTTAAGATTAATGTTGAATTCCTTCAATTATTAATTAATTTAATCAAAATTTCTACAAAACTAGCTCAAATGGAAACATGAAATCGATGCTCAATGAAAACACAAAGCTACATGATTGAAAATACATAATAGCACAAAATACATACATGAAAACACAAAACTACATGATTGAAAATACATAATTGCACAAGTTACATAAAAACACATAACTACGTGATTCTTTCACAACATTTTCTTCTCCTTAAGCTGATACAATATCACTTTGATTTGTTGCAGTTACTCTAAAGCATTTGTAGGGCTACTTCAACATAATCTTTTAATTCATTGCTTTTGTCCAGTAACCCTTCAATGGCAATCCTTAATCTCACCACCGGCTCATTCAACTAAATTTCAGCAACAAAAACATTAATCTAAATTCAGTAAGTTACTAATAGTAAATTAGAAGCAATTTAAAATAAGTCCTAATTTTAATGGTTTGTACTTACCACACCAATCAAATTTTTTTGAAACCCATTACTCATAGTTAGTCAATCCAATACCCATATGGCTGAGTTGTCACTAGATCCTATGTTAGGGATCTTACGTGCCTCTTTTATATCCTAATTCTCAAAATTAGTGCCAGTTAATATCTTTGTGGTCTCAAAATATCCAGTGTTTAAAATTTGGCTGAGAAGATAAGCCTACAATTTCATATATTGAGACATATTAACAATTACTTTAACCAAAAACCAATTTTAAATATCCACTTACTATTTTTCCAATATTTCTCATTCTTTCAGTGTGCTTTTCCTCAATAGAGTGTGTATCAAGTTTAAAAATCAGATGCTCATGCATACATATCACCATTAAATACACTTGACCATCATCTCTAATTGGTATATATATATATCTGTAACACAAAATAGTTATGCAGTTCACATGATTTCAAGTTCAAATCAAACTAATTTATTCTATGAAATAAACTTCACATAATATTTAAGGTAAGGTGAGGGTATCATCCACTCCAACATGAAATCAGTAATCAACTCTTCTATGGAATGCCCTCAAAACATATTGTACTAACATGATAATAAATTACAAAAAATTTAGTCAATCAGTATAAATCCTCAAGCTAATCACACATACTAAACACTCAATTATTCTGTGAAACACTGAGATTACTTACAGCAAATGATGGGGGAGGCACCAAGTAGTTATGTTATCTTGCTCCCCATTGTAGTGTTTGATTCACAATGTCATCAACTTAAAAATCTATACAACTTTATACTATTAAAAATCATATTAAATAGTTTTTTAATCAAAATAGTTGTTAAAATAAGTTTGAAACCTTCTCTGAAGGGATGCTGTTGGGAGTGAGACTTAGAAAGTCTCCTCTGTTCAGTATTACATTGTTTCTAGAGTAAATGACATCACTGTATGGAGAAATTGTTAGTTAATAACAACAATAAAAAAATCATAAATATTTCACATTTTTACCATGCATCTAGCATAAACCCAAAAATATAATACACATACTTCAGGTCTTCTTTGTTCAACCCGTAATCAGTAATTATTTTAAAATTACTCTTCAAATGCTACATTGGTTGGAAATTAAAACAAAGTTAATGCCATATATCACAAGGCAATGTGATTATTTTTGCATTTTGTCCTATTTTTATTTATTCATTTTGTAAAAATTAAGGGAAAATATCTTAAAAGGTAGTAGCTTCGGTAGTATGTAACCAATTGGTCTTTTTGTGACACTAGCTCTGTCTCTTAGTGCTAACGGTGGACTATTGAAGGTGAAGGGTGTTGTTGTTGAAATTTTAGTCAAGCCACAGTTTAGAACGACAGGGGGAACAAGTTTTGCACATATTTGACGAGGAAATGCTTATCTTTGAGGTTTTTGGACTTGGTTCTGGTTCAGAACATATAATACTCCTTTTGCATAGCCCTTCATTTACATTTATATCCTACAAAAAAATAAGGCACTAGTTATTAATTTAAAGCAAGAAAAAACACCAAGTCTATATAAAGATTGTAATACATGCTACTAAATTAACTATAACCTTTAAGGGTGTCATGTTAGAAGGACATCCACCAAAAGAGGAGTTTGTGGGGATGGCATTTACGTTGATACCAAGCCCTCTCCCTTTGTGGACCACCATCTTTAAAGGCTCCTCAGCATCCATCACCATTACATCATTTGATATTAGATCAACCAGATATGCATCTATATTGAACTCTTCTTCAACAACTTTAGCCTTTCCTTTATCCTTCACGATGACTTCATTCTCAACCGGTTTTATGACATCTATGTGTTGCAATAACATACTTTGGATTGTTTCCTTCCCTATCATGTAAGGGAGCATTGACATTGCCATCTTCATATTTTCATTTTCATTTTTCAACCAATTGATGCTAGCCTCAGCATGACTTATTCTGTCTGAAATCTATCTAACATAAGCAAGGAGATCATCAACAAAATTAGAAGGATACTGGACATGAGGTCTACCACCACCAACACCCGTATTTGTTTCACTTTAAAGCATTGCCAAATGAATCCATTTTAACAAATGATACTATTAACTAAATCAAGAAACTAATGAAAGATACTATAACAGCATTCAGCAATTGCTATTTATGAACAAACAAAATGGTAACAATTTAATTCACCTAATAACAATCAATGCATGGAAATGATTACTTTTACTCATCTTTACACACAACCTCAGATTTGGCAAATCTTACAAATTAATATTCATGTAGAAAATGGCACGTAAACTATAGTAGCAATTAATTGGAGGTGTCAAACTTCATTCCCTATTATGCCTTAATTGTGTATTTTCATTTTTGCACGAGTAGGAACTTTTGAATATCCAAACAAGTACCAAACAATACAAAACAATAATCCAGATAATTACTGAGCAATATAAAACATTGAGTATTTTATTCAGATTCTATTCTGAGCTTTTAACATTGACCAATACAAAACATTGAACCAATGAACTAAATATTACTAAATTACTTACTCATATTATATTTATTAATTCTATGTTTTATTATTTTATTTAGACCCTATGAATAGCCTGCACACTAGATAGCAGACAAGTACAATCTTACGCGGTTTAAACCAAAAAGCTATTAAATGTTTTCAGAAACTGTCATCCATCATGAAAACTACATTTGCTATTAAACAATAATTCATAAACAACTTTTTCCAATATGCAAATAGTCGAAAAAATGAAAGCTTTCACTAACAGTAATTGAAACCAAAATTCAAATCAAACAACACTTTCATAATCCAAAGAAAACAACTACTAACAACAATTTCATATTCTAGGAAAACAACTACGAATGTCATAACCAATAAAATTACAACTTGGAAAGATGAAGAAATTACTATGTTACATAGCTTAATTTTTCCGTTTCTCTAACTACTTTGCATGTCTTGATCATCATTTCCCCTTTTGCTGAAGACACATTCCTAAAACTCGTCCAACAATAAAACTCATCTTTAGATTAAACTCCTTATCGTCAGCGATTGAAGAACATCCATCAGAGGTACATATTTCGGGGTCTTCGGTGAATGCCTCTACGCCTTTATTTACCTTTCCTCCCTTGAATCCATATCTGAGACCATAGAACAATGATGCTTCCAATGTTCGACCGCGTCCACGTATGTGGGAAATGATTCATATGATGCTTTGTGAAATCCACAAACTTGTCTTTCGCAGTCACTCCACCAAATGTAAATCCCTGGTTGAACTCCCTTATACACAACATACCACTTCTTGGCCTTCTCCTTTTTTTCCTGTTGTAAGAACAGCCACATGACCCGTCCATCAATGGAGGAGAGAGACAAACTCACAATGCAGTTGCGACGATAGGTAAAGTAAAGCTAACTTTGCTGAAGAGATACAATTAGAAATGGAAAAAAAAGACAGTGAATTTCAAATGGCAATACCCATATGCTACTGTACAACATTTCGTGTGCATGTCAAATCTATCTAATGTTACTGTGTGGAATTTTCTAAGCTTGGCAAATGACACGTATGCCCTCATATACATATAACCGGTCAAACAAGTTACTCATTGATCATCTCAGCTGTCTGCTCTATCAACGGACTATAACCAAAACTAATGGTCCCCTCTTCCGTTAAACATCAAACTTTGAGGGGATATTAGAATTTTCCATACAAGACCAAGGATATTATTACACATAACAACAACTACTACTACTCCATTACTTCCTCAGTAATAATCCATAACTCCACCATGAGATGCTTCAAAATCAGAAGGTACAGGCAAGCTTATGTCCTACGTGTGAGCCTTCATTCATAACATTCAGTGAAAGACTAACTATTTTGGTATAATATGCTGAAAACTTCATATAATGCGAAGCAAACATTTAGAATAAAAGTTAAACAAAAAGTAACTATTATTATTGAAATCTCACCTAACATGTAAAAAAAAAGTATTCTTCACTGCAAGTCAATTAATACTCTAGTGTAAAATGGTAACACTTTTCAATGGAACTCAGGGCCATTACCATGCACCAAAACCACCGTTACTGCAAAAAGCAAAATGATATTATAAAAAAATAAATTTTAAAGAATCAAATTAATGGAAACACATAAATTACCTAAGAAAGTATAAAGTAGAAAGAATGGTCCTAATATACCTCATCCAAATATGGGTTGGACCATTATCACACAAGTTATACTGGGTCCAAATTAACATGACATTTTGGAGACGAAAACCATGTTGAACTCATATCACCACTTTTTTATAAGCCATAAAACATATAATTTTATATAGTCTAATAACAAATTGTCCACATATATAGTGACATAGCATCCAGTACTAATATTAGCCAGTTAAATCTAAAACAGTATATGAAGTAATTGCAACTCTTAAAATCTGCAAAGTACATTTATTTCATATCCCTGAAGCTGTTTCATAGTCTATTATGTTGGAAAATAGAAAGAACAACACACTGAGGATACTGCTACTGCATAAAACTAAGACCAGTTGAAAAATCTACACACAACAATAATACTTTAAAAAATAAGTGGGGCTCGAGGAACAATAATAACAGGGTAAACGAATTGAATATAAACAAAACTGTTCCAAATAGAATAAAAAGTATAAAAGATGCTAACCATGATGGGCAATAATGTGAGAAATTTAGAGGTGGAAACAAATTAATATAGGGATCTAAGAATAGAGTAATGACAGTAATTTTGTGTGAAAGGAAAGGAGACTGATTAACATAACGTTACAAATCATCACATAATAACGGATGCCCCTTATGAACCGTAACCTTAATCAGATGCTTATGTGTTTGACACTTACCGGAGAAGAAGACGCAACACGTAAACGTGGCAGAGGAGAGGATCCGCGTGCGGTTATGACGGCGTGATGTCGGGGTAGTGACGACGATAATGCATGGTGCTGGTGCTGGCGCTGGCTAAGAAACTGAGATGAAGTAGTTTTCTAATATAATAGGTACAAAGTTAACCAAAGGACTCAAAATGGGTAATTAGAAGTTTAAAAATTAGAATTTGAAAAACATTAACAAATAAGGCCTGATATAAGTTTATTGGTTTTAAGACATTAAACTTATCTAATTACGATATTTAAAATAATTACGAAAAAATTATCAAAATTAAGATAAGGGAGGATATAAATGATAGTTTATTGATCTGACCCAGTGTACGGGGTCAAGACTATTACTTCCGAATCGGTGTTGAATGTCTTTTTTCTCTCTCATCATTTTACACTGTCTCAGTAGGAGTACAGTATTATACACTTGAGTTTAGTAGAAACACCAAACTCTTCGTGTTTAAGGTAGAAATGGATCAATTCCTACCGTTGTCCTTGTCCTGCAAAAGGGATTCCGATGCTTAAGTCAGTATAGTTAAAACGGAGAAAAATTATATTACGGAGTTTTAAAGTGAGAGGGTAAGTGGTTCAATAGTTTGCTTAGTATGTTTATGGGTTAATGAATGAGTTCTTTATATAGTTTTCCCCTTAATTTCAAGTGGTGATTTGACTTGTGTTAGGGGATAGAATCTACAGCTTTTGGCAGACACAAGTTACCTTGCAACTTTTGACCGGGTTCATCATCATATAGTCTGGTTTTGTCTTTTAATAATGTCCGGTATAGCTAGTTTATGAAGTCGATATTTACACCGAATCATTTATATAATGAGATATTTAAGGGCAGTAAATCTTGGAAATGAATGCATGAGGAAGTGATAATAAAATTTGTTTTAGATTTGTATTGAAATTGTATCTATTATCCTCTTTTTGTTTTTTGTATAAAAATACATGATGAAATTATTAAAATTAAAGAGAAGTATTAACAACAATTATATCAATTAATAATGTTATTAATTTAATATTTTATTCTAATATTATCTAAAACAATAATTAATGCATTTAAAAAGGATATATATATATATATATATATATATATATATATATATATGACATTTAATAATTAATGCATGTAAAAAATTTTATATTTTAAAACAAAGAAAATATATTTTTTTCTTATAAAAAAACGGAGGCAGTAGATCATTGATAAATATGTATCCTTATTATATATGGAGTAATAATTTGTATAATTATACATGTTTTTTTTGTAATTCCTTCGGATCTTCAAGCAACATGTGGCAGCAGCGCCATTAATACACTATCAAATTAAAACGACAATTAAAGTGACGGTGGCGCGGACGGAAATCAGTTAGTTCAATAAATTTTAAAAATGAGCACTGAACAATTTTTTAAAAAATTTATTATTCATTTTTAAATTGATTTTTTTAATAATTTTAAGTTGATATTATTATATATAGTTACTCCGCTTCTCTCATGCATGCGTACGAATAAAATACATAGCTAACCGAATGATGAACAATAATAAATATAGTTGATGAGTAATGGTGTGTATTGAATTTTAAAAAAAAGATGTGTTGAAGTTCAAAATGAAAGATGCAATGTTATAAAACTGAAATTTACTTCTTCACTGTATTGAATAATTGTTTTTTGGCATTGGTACAAGCAGTAGATGGGTATTTGTACAAGGGAAAGGAAAAACTGAAAAAGCAAGCCTATTGTAACAGAAAAACTAAACTAGCCGTTATTGTTTTTTTCTTGGGCCCAATCAGCGTGGGCCTTAACATCCCCCCGCAAACTACCAGGTATGTGGGAACAAACCGTTAATTTGTCCCTGAGAGCCAAGAAAACAGAGGTAGATGGGGATTTTGTAAGAATGTCGGCTATTTGGAACTGGCTGGGAATATGCTTGAGCTGAAAGTCACCTTTAGCGAGCTTCTCACGAACAAACCACAGGTCCAATTTAAAGTGTTTAGTTCTTGAATGGAGAACGGGATTGGTAGCAAGAAGAATGGTGCTCTGATTATCACACCAGATGAGAGGGGCCTTAGTTGTAGGTGATTTCAGCTCAGTGAATAGATTTTGTAAGAACATTATGTCTATGAGGACAGTGGCAAGGCTGCCAAATTTGGATTCGGTGCTTGATCGACTCACTATGGGTTGTTTCTTGGCTGACCAGGAGATGAGGTTTTGCCCAAGATAAATGCAGTTTCCAGAAGTAGATCTCATGTCCATGGGGTCACTAGCCCAATCACTGTCACAATAAGCAATGAGGTCCAAAGAGGAGGCAGAATGAAAGAGTAAACCATGGTGTATAGTGCCTTTGAGGTAGCAAAGAAGTCTTTTTACTGCTTTCCAGTGTATGTCAAGGGGATTATGCATAAATTGGCATAGCTTGTTAATTGTGTAGGCAATGTCTGGACGGGTAAGGGTGGCATATTGGAGGGCGCCTACCACGGATCTGTATTGAGCAGGATCTTCACAGGGATTGGTTCTATTATGGAAAGGGCCATGGGAGTTTTTATGGGTTTTGCATTGTGCATGTTAAGCTTGTAGAGGATGTCTTGGATATAGGTAGACTGATGCAGGTGATAGTTGTAACATCCCGAATTTTAAAATAGAGAATTAATTACCGGAATAAATATTAGGAATTGGTATATGGAGTATTTAATGTCCTAAACTATTGAGAATAATTAAATTGATAATTTTGGGAACTGTTAGAAAATTTTAGAGACCGGTTGAGATATGGGTGTCGAGGTGTACATGGGTCCTCTTCTTTTAGAGGTGGACGAGGTGGCGGAAGGCATGGTGCCGTTGGTGGCCGAGGTGATGGCCAAGGACTCCGTTGTTACAGATGTGGTGGAAATCACTTAGCCAGAGAGTGCAATCATAAAGAAACAGTGGTGTGCTATAAATGCAACCAACCGGGGCATATCCGCCCTGATTGTCCTTTGAATGTTGCAGATGTTGTGCCACGTGATAATGCAAACCGTGGAGGCTATGGTGCTTTTAGAGGCCGTGGTCGTGGAAACGGTAATGGTGGAAGAAATGGAAACCGTAATGGTGGTAACGGTCGTGGAAATGGAAACGGCCGAGGTAATGCTAATGGTGGTCGGAATGGCCCAAATCGTGGTGTTAATCAACAAATGGCTGGAAGAGTCTTTGCCGTGACCGGTGAAGAAGCTGCACAAGCTGAAGACCTTGTCCAAAGTGAGTGCCAGATGTATGGTAATGTTGTTAATGTGATATTTGATTCAGGTGCTACGCACTCTTTTATTTCTGAAGAATGTGTGAGGCGCCTGTGAGTGCCTGTGAGTATGATGAAAGGTGCAATAATGGTGACTACACCGACTGGTGCTTGCTTAAGATCGGTAACTCGATGTGATAATGTCGAGATGGTCTTGAAGGGTAGAAAATTTGTTGTATCCTTCGTGTGTTTACCTATGAAAGACCTGGATGTTATTCTAGGCATGGATTGGTTGTCCGCCAACAAGGTTTTGGTGGATTGTCATAGCAAGACAGTGATTTTCCCAACCTCTAATGCTGAAGGCTTTGATGTGCGAGGTATATCTCAACTTCTCATGATGTTCTGCTTGGTTGATGGGAATGGTGTTTCCCAATCTGGTGGAATTCCTATTGTTTCGGAATTTCCCGATGTGTTTCCGGAAGAGATTCCAGGATTACCTCCTCCACGAGAAGTGGAATTTGCTATCGATCTTATTCCGGGTGCAGAACCTGTTTCCCGAGCTCCTTATAGGATGTCCCCTATGGAGTTGGTTGAGTTGAAAAAGCAAGTGGAAGAATTACTTGAACGGGAGTTTATTCGCCCAAGTGTGTCTCCTTGGGGTGCTCCTGTGTTGTTAGTAAAGAAGAAAGATGGGAGCATGAGGTTGTGCGTTGATTATCGCCAACTCAACAAACTAACCATTAAGAATAAATATCCTCTTTCACGCATTGATGATCTATTGGATCAATTGAAAGGTGCTGTTGTGTTTTCGAAGATTGATTTGCGTTCTGGATATCACCAAATTCGGGTGAAGGCCGAAGATATTCGGAAGACTGCTTTCCGAACGCGATACGGACACTATGAGTACGTAGTGATGCCATTTGGTGTGACTAATGCCCCTGCGATTTTCATGAGCTACATGAATCGCATCTTCCATGAATATCTTGACCAATTCGTTGTAGTGTTTATCGATGATATTTTGGTGTATTCCAAGAGTCATGAAGAGCATGAAAGACATCTTCATCTTGTGTTGACTATTCTACGAGAAAAGAAGTTGTATGCGAAGCTCTCTAAATGTGAATTTTGGCTATCTGAGGTCCAATTCCTTGGACATGTTATTTCAAATGATGGAGTTGCTATGGATAGATCTAAAGTTGAAGCTGTGATGGCTTGGGAAAGACCAACATCAGTGACGGAGATAAGGAGTTTTCTTGGTCTTGCCGGTTACTACCGGAGATTTATTGAAGGGTTTTCCCGCTTGGCTTTACCACTAACGATGTTGACTCGGAAAAATCACTCTTTTGTGTGGACTCGTGAATGTGAAGAGAGTTTTCAAGAGTTGAAGTTAAGGCTTACTACCGCACCGGTGTTAGCATTGCCCGACTTAACGAATGAATTTGTGGTATATTGCGATGCATCTAAGCTTGGTCTTGGGTGTGTATTGATGCAAAAGGAACGTGTGATAGCCTATGCGTCGAGGCAGTTGCGACCGCATGAGGTTAATTACCCCACACATGATCTTGAATTGGCGGCGGTGGTGTTTGCATTGAAGTTGTGGCGACACTACTTGTACGGCTCCAAGTTTGTGGTCTTTAGTGATCACAAAAGCCTTAAGTACTTGTTTGACCAGAAGGAATTAAATATGCGTCAAAGACGATGGATGGAGTTCCTAAAAGACTATGAGTTTGAATTGAAGTATCACCCCGGCAAGGCAAATGTAGTTGCCGATGCATTGAGTAGAAAGTCATTGCATGTCTCCATGATGATGGCAAAGGAAATGGAGTTGATAGAACAATTTAGAGATTTGAATGTGGGCGTGGAGACTTACACTTCCAAGAAAATGGTGTTGGAAATGTTGAAGGTTGCAAATGAATTTCTTGAATATGTGAAGGCGCAACAACCCAATGATGAGTATTTGATTGAGATGAAAAAGACCCAAGAAAAAGGGAAGAATTTGTTCATAGAAGAAGGTCGAGATGGTATTTGGCGTGTCAAAGGTCGAATTTATGTTCCCTCAAGCGATGATGTGCGGAAACGTGTACTTGAGGAAGCTCATAAAAGCATATTGAGTATTCATCCTGGTTCCACTAAGATGTATCAAGATTTGAAGAAGAATTTCTGGTGGCCTGGTATGAAGCGTGATGTGGCAAATTTTGTAGCATCTTGCCTTGTTTGTCAAAAGGCGAAGGTTGAGCATCAGAGACCATCTGGTTATTTGAGACCATTGAAGATCCCTGTTTGGAAATGGGATAGTATAGCTATGGATTTTGTTTCTGGACTACCCAGAACTCGTGCTGGAAACGATGCTATATGGGTGATTGTTGATAGATTGAAAAAATGTGCTCACTTCTTGCCCATTAATATGAAGAGTCCTTTGGAGAAATTGGCACAAATATACATTAAGGAGATTGTTAGACTGAATGGCGTTCCGTCCAGCATCATATCCGACCGTGATCCTCGTTTTACTTCTCGGTTTTGGGGACGTTTGCATGATGAGTTGGGTTCTAAGTTGAAGCTTAGTTCCGCTTATCACCCTCAAACCGATGGGCAATCAGAGAGAACTATACAAAGCTTGGAGGATCTATTGAGAGCTTGTGTCCTTGAGCACGGTGGATGTTGGGAGAGATTCCTCCCATTGATCGAATTTACATACAATAACAGCTTCCATTCCAGTATTGGTATGGCACCTTACGAAGCGTTGTATGGAAGGAAGTGTAGAACCCCCTTGTGCTGGCTGGAAGTTAGTGAAAACTTGGCCTTAGGGCCGGAGATTATTCAAGAAACTACCGAACAGATTAAAAAGATACAAGAGAATATGAAGATTGCTCAAGATAGGCAGAAGAGTTATTATGACAAGAGGCATAAACCCCTTGAGTTTCAAGTGGGTGACCATGTATTTTTGAAGGTCTCGCGTGATAAAGGCATTGGAAGGGCGTTGAAGAGTGGGAAATTGAGCCCTAGGTTTATCGGACCTTACGAGGTGTTGGAGCGGATTGGTGAGGTTGCTTATAGGATAGCACTCCCTCCGCATCTTGCTAATCTACACAACGTGTTTCATGTATCGCAGTTAAGAAGATATGTTTATGATCCACTACACGTGATCCCGATGGACGAGATTGAGGTGCGAGATGATCTATCTATTTCTCCTATTTCTGTTCGCATTGTCGGACATTCCATGAAGAAATTGCGGAACAAGTTGGTACCTTTGGTGGAGGTCGCTTGGAAACATGGAAATACTGAAACGTTCACATGGGAACGCGAAGACGATATCAGAGAACGGTATCTCGAGCATTCGAATTCGGTATGTGAAATTTCGAGGACGAAATTTTCTTTTTGGTGGGGTGGATTGTAACATCCCGAATTTTAAAATAGAGAATTAATTACCGGAATAAATATTAGGAATTGGTATATGGAGTATTTAATGTCCCAAACTATTGAGAATAATTAAATTGATAATTTTGGGAACTGTTAGAAAATTTTAGAGACCGGTTGAGATATGGGTGTCAGACCAAGTATCTCGGAATGAGATGATATTGGTCAGGGCTGTAGAGAATAATATTGGGAATCTGAATATGTATTCGGAATAATTTTCAGATGATGTATTGAGCCCGAACGGAGAACCTGTTGGTTATAAAACGATGAAGTTTTAATGAGTTGGATTAAAAATAAATTGAAAATTTCATTTTTCCCTTCCTTATTCACGTGTGTTTGCTGATGGTATTGGACATTTACACCTTATTCTTCTTCTCTTCATCATCTTCTCCATTCCTCTCTTTTCTTCATCCAAAACCCTAGCAACTTGAGCTCACCTTCCACTCCTTCTTAATTTCATTTGAAGTGGAGCTTGTAGGAGGTTGTGGAGCTGCTGTTTTTCCTTCTCCTCTTCCTCATTTTCGCAGCTTACTCTCCCTCTAAGGGAACCCATTTTCGTTTTTGGGTTTTGAGGTAAGTATACCCATTTTTGCTAAGGTTTTGGTTATGGGTATATGGTATTTATGAGTTTGGAAGCCATGCATGTGTATGAATGTTTTGAGGAGAGTATTTAATGCAAGAGTTTAATGTGGGTTTGTATGAGAATGAGGTTTCTTTGTGAAGTAATGAAGTGAATGTATTTATGGTTGAAAGGAGAAGAATATTTATGAAGGTGGTTGGAAATTTTATGAAACCCTAACTTCATAAATTTGGGGGAAATGCATAATGGAGGTTGATGAGTATTAATTGTTGGTAATAAATGTGAGTTATGATGCATAAGGGCCAATGGTGATGGTATTTGGTTGATGGAAGTCATTAATGGAGAAACCCATGAAAGGGTTGGTTGTTGAGTACATAATAATAAATGGTGGCACCTAACCCATGGTGGTTATGGTGGATAAAATGAAATAAAAGAGTTTTGAGAGTTATAATAATAAAAACAGCAAGTATTTATTGATATATAAGTATTTAAACCTTAATGAGTAAGTAGAAAATTGATTGTATAATGTATTGTGATGTAGGAAGTGACCCCATTGACGAAGCGGGACCATCAAACCGCGTTGATCACTACTTCACTTGAGGTAGGAGGGGGTAACTTTTCTAAATGCATGATTTCATCCATTGGTGATGTGAAAATATGTATATGTGATTATGTTAATGGTTGTTTGAATGGATGATATGATAGGTGTGATTTGAATGCATTTAGAATGATGATTGTTATGTGGCATTGTGTTTGGGATAAAATTAATGAGTGATTGAGTAAAGTGAGCCCCGTTTCAATGATGTGTCTATGTTTCCTTTTAGTTGTGCCGTTTTGTTGGTGTGTGTATGGGCAACTTAACCTGTGTTGAATGCCATGTTTCTGAAGGAAGGGTTTGAATGCCAAATATTCTTTTCCTGAGTCAGTTTATAAAGCCGTAATCCTTTGATCTAGTTGGAGTTCCATTATTTGTTTAAAGTTAATGAAAATGTTTAAAGCTTCGGACCTATTGTGCATGAAGTATATCCAGGTGAATTTGGTGCAAGCATCAATAAAAGAGATATAATAGTGATAACCTTCCTTAGATGGGTAAGGGGTAGGTCCCCATATATCAGTGTGGATTAATTGCAATGGTGTATCATAAGCAGTATCGGTTATTTGGAATGGAAGAGTCTATGATTTCCCAATACAACATAGTGCACATGTATGATGTTTATTTATTCTTGAAACAGATATATTACATGATTTTAGCACTTGTGATACAGTTTTAAATGAGGCATAAGCTAGTCTATAGTGCCAAATATCTACAGTATGAAGAGGTACACTAGTGTTGTAAGTAGCTAGATGCTGAAATGAATTCTTGGATTGAGGTTGAGTGTTGTTAAACACATATCAGCCCTGCCTAAGAATTCCATGAAGAAGAGTTTTCTTGGTGAGCTGACATTTGATAAGACAGTGGTTAGGATAAAATTCGAAAAACACATTATTATCCTTAGCAAATTTGGAAACACTGATCAATTTTTTTGAAATCTGAGGAACATGAAGAATGTTTTGTAATTTGAAAGTGTTTTGATATAAGTTTGAAGTGATAAAAGAGGAACCTATATGAGAAATTGATAGGGTATTACCATTTGCCACTTGAACTTTCTCTGATCCTGTAAAATCAGATTTTGTTGTAAGGTTATTTAGATCATGAGTAAGATGATGAGTAGCTCCTGTATCAGGATACCAAGCTTCATCATTAATGGAAGAGTTGTTTGAGGAAATCCTGGAAGCAATTGAAGGTTCAGTTTTGCTTGTCTGAACACAAGAATTACTAAGTATTGGCTCAGTGAGGTTTTCATCAAATCTTGACCAGCAATGATAGGCAGAATGTCCATGTTTTCCACATAGTTGGCATTGTAGCCTATTTCCTCTACTAAACAAATTTAATGGTGCAGAATTTCTTCCACCTCTGAATTTACCTCTGTTGAAACCTTTGAATGGGCCTCTACCTCTGATGTTTTTAAGATTGGATTTTCTGAGTTGGTATTGGGTATTATAAGCCTGTGAATGATTGATTTCTGGATGCCTGTGTTTTTCAATTCTTTCTTCTTGATGCATGAGTAATGCTTTAATTTGAGCCACAATGTAGGCTTCTGTCCTGGTAAGACAAGAAGTAATAAATGCATCATCTGCATCAGGGAGCCCATTGAAAATTACCTCAATGTGTTCTTCTTGTGATAATGGGGCTCTAATAGCTGCAAGGGTCTCTACATGTTGCTTGATCTTGACTAGATACCCTTTAATAATTATGTTTTCTTGGTATTCCTGAGTTGGATCTTGATCTCTTTGATGCGTGCCTTGGTTTGTGTTGCAAAATATGTTTTTAGTATGTGCCAAATTTCATAGGACCAGTTGCAACCTACCATGCGAATTTTGAATTTCTGGTCCATGGATTCAAGAAGCAATGACTTGAGGAGGTTATCTTGTTGTTCGTAATCTTCAAATGCTGGGTTGATTTCTTCTCTTTTCTAGGCTGCTTCATCGATAAATTGTTTGGGCAAAGAAACTGCTCCTTCAATGTATTTCTTGAGTTTAAATCCTTTAATGGTTGCCTCTGCATGCTGCATCCACGTGAGGTAATTGTCATCTGTGAGTTTGGCGGAGATGGAGTTCGCGAAGGTGTAAGGGATGAAGGTGTTCATGGTGGAAGCCATGGTCAGATCGGTCAAGTGATTAATACCATGTTGAAGTTCAGAATGAAAGATGCAATGTAATGAAACTGAAATTTACTTCTTCATTATATTGAATAATTGTTTCTTGGCATTAGTACGAGCAGCAGATAGGTATTTGTACAACTGAAAGGAAAAACTGAAAAACTAAAAAAGCAAGCCTATTGTATCAGAAAAACTAAACTAGCCGTTATTTTTTTTTCTTAGGCCCAATCGATGCGGGCCTTAACAAGATGTTTCATTACAATTTTATCTTAGGAACTTAATTAAATATCATTAATAATTATAAATATATTTAATCATAGATAGAATATTTAGATTAATTAATAATAGTAAATAAAAAATCAATAAATATTGTAAGAAAAATATAACTACACCTCCTGAAATCATGCCTGCATATTAGACGTGTTACTTAATTTGAAAATTTTATATTTACCTATATATATATATATATAATTGAGATCAGAAATTTTTTAAAGTCGTGATCAATTAAAAGTTTTTCAAAATCATATCAGTTAAAAGGTCAAATGACTATTTTAAAACCTCACATGATTAATTTCAACCTTTATTGTATAGTTATATGACCAAAATTTGTTGTTCTCACTCTCATATAAGAGAGTCTTTCTCATATGATATATCATTTATATTATATATATAATTTGAATTTAATTTAATCATATTATCAATGGAAAATTTGTTATATATACACTGGACTACCATATAAGCGATTATTGCTTTAATGATTATTTTAAAAGTTATATCTAAAATGTTTCTAATTAATCAATAGTGTAAAACTTTTTATATTCACATAGCATAGAAATTAAACTTATAAATTTATTGCATATTTCTTCTCTATTATGTAGCTCTAATTGAATTTGGCGAGATATTATCAATTAATAATATATAAATTAAAAGTAATCTTTATCGTATAAACTAGTTTTTGAGATGAATTAAATTTATTATTTTTAAATAACTTTTCAAAGTCAATTTTAAATTCATTATTAGGCCACTCGTATTTACCATATTTTATTCATGAACATGAGGTGTTCTAGAAGTGATAAGGACTCATCTATATTTTGTTTTTACTCTATTCCTAAACTTAAGAGAATACATTAATAAGTTTCCTAAATCACTCATATTAATCCATGTTTGATTCGTATAATAATAAAAGGGTGTGTTAATATGTCAATTTGTAACGAATGAGGGTCGTAATTTTTGCAACACCCTCTGCCTCTGTGGTTTGTGAAGTAAATTAAGAAGATAGGTTGGAAAGGAGAGCGAGGCTGGAAATGAACAAGAAAGAGACGTGCATCCGTATATGTACGGTTGTACTCAACAATTTTCTTCGCTTCATAAATCATGTCATGCAATACCAAGTCAAAACTTGGACCACTGTACTGGCTGCTATTTATAACTTTTTTTTAATAATATATTTTAAACAATATAAAAATGTAATTTTTTTTGTTGGAATTATGATTTATAACTTTTTTTATTGATTTTAGTATGACTCTAATACTATTTTTAACAGTTTTTTTTATTTTTTATTGTTTAAAATGTATTTTTTGACCCACATTAATAACTTTACACTCTTCTTTCTTACGCATAAAGAGTTTAATTACTCACAAGTTTCAGTCAACAGATCAGTTGTACAATCAAAGGTTATGTGATTCAATTGGAAACTTACGTTGACCAGGAAATGTGAAACCTTTTTTTTATTATTAAGGAAATGTAAGACTTTTGAATGGAGAAATTTTAAAAGATATTTATCATGTATAGTTTTAATATTTCAAACAAAAATCAATTCAATAATAATATTTAAAGGATGTTTAACTTACTATTAGAACCAAATACCACGCAGTAATGCAAATACAGAAAGAAGGTTCGGGAGAGAAATCAAGCTAAACCCGTATAGGTTTAACCAATTATTTCACAATTTAATAACTTATTTTCGGATAATTTATTTCAAAACTTATTGTTACATTCAAATTTCATGTCACGTAAATCATGTAGGTGAAATTTAAACAAATCTAAAATTATTTAATACTTTATTCATACACGACAAAATTAACATAATATATATTTTTATAAATATACGAAAAACTGACTCTTTAGTTTTGTTTCCATAAGTGTCTAATTTTAATAAAAATTGAAACCAACAATCTAAGTCATATCCAGTCAAAATTTACCAAGGTTTTAAAAACTGGACCGATGATCGAACCAGTGAAGGTACTGGTTTAAGGTTCATTGGTTTAACCGTGGTTGAACCGTGGTCGAACCGGTTATAATAAAATATATATTTTTAATATAATATAATATATTTCTTGATATATTAACAATAAATTATATAAAAATTAAGTTAATTAAGGATCATATTACATGTTTTATAAGATTAAAAATTATAATAAATAAAAATAATATGTAAGTATTATATATAAGTTTTTATTTATTTAATAATATTTTTTAATATATTTTTTAAAGAAATAACCAAAAAAACAAAAAGTAAATAATTTTAAACCCTGACCGGTTCAACTGGTTTTCAACCAGTTTTGGCCGGTTCAACCCGGTTTTAACCGGTTCTTGAATGTCCGGTTTTTCTTCTTGTCCGGACCGGTACCCTAACCGGTTCCCGGTCCAACCGGTTGAACCGGCCGGTCCGATCCGGTTTTCAAAACCACGAAATTTACTTAATGGTTAAGTTCTTAATCAAATCATTAAATTATGATTTATTGAAGATAAAACAATTAAATAAAAATCCACCGATAAAACTTGGTTTCACGTACTTATTTCAAATACATTAAATATGTTCAAACTCCATCACATATCAGTGGTAAAGAACTCTAATTGCTTGTTTAGTGAAAAATTACTAGACCAAGTTATGTGGCAATAATTATTTATGTTGTTAACTTAACCACAGTAATCCAACAGACACTAAAACACAATGTAGTTAAAGTTTCACATAAGTTTGATCATGTTTAGACAGAGAAATCATCAAAATTAATTTTATCATTCTAACATAGTTTTTTTTTTCCTAAGAATACTCATTTTAATTATCTCTAGACTCGAAAGTTATAATTCTTCAGCTGTCAATGGGAACAAACACTTGAATTTTTTTAAAAAAGTTTTCTATGATTAGATTTGTCTGTTAAGTGAAATCCAAACATTTTGTTTGTAGCTGTATATATCACAAATACAAGTGAGGAAAAAAATTAAAAACAATTTAATATTAAGCAAAACATTACCAGGCTGAATATTCAAGCTAACTTGGTAATGTCACTTTGTTAATGAAATATTGTTTACCAATTATATATATATTATAGGAATATAAAGTGAAGATTTTTTTATTCAAAATTAGCACCATGCAGTCCTTAATTTTAAAGGAAATTCCCGGATCATTTTCCAATAAAAAAATCACTTTGATTCTTTAAGTAACAGGGTCTTAATATATGTGTGGTAAATTTTGAATTGTAGTGGCTTTTATGAGTTTGTATCTGGGTGGAGCAGAGAGATGAAACGTACCCATTTGTGCAATTAAGAAACCTAGCATAATAGGGGGCCAAGGAAAGGACCATGGTCTTAATTAGGGTCCATTGATTGTGGTTGAGAGGGCACAAGAGCAATGGCCATTAGTGAGAGGGAACTTGCCAAGTAAATAAGTAGGGAACCAAAACCAAAATTTTCGTGGCATATGATGGACTAAATTGTACAAGCCAGGCCCAGTCAAACCACGTGGGCCAGATTTGTCATCCATATATATCAAACACATGAGCTGGATCTTCATCTTTCTGCTTCTACCTTCAAATAATGTCATATATTAATATTTCCTTCAAATAACTATAAATGTATTTTAATTTTGTTTCTTGACTAAAGGTTAGATTGTGATAGACGTTAGAATTAACCTTCTTCTCTAGAAATTGAGAATTTTCAAATAATAAAAAGTTACTCCGAAAGCAAATAATTAAATAAAATTAAAGTCAAAATCAAGAACACCCCACTTATATATAAATTATAAAAAGTTATAATTTTAAATGTGAAGGAGAAGCTTCTTACACTATTATAAAAGATAGATTGAAACCTTTTCAATTTAACTCTCAATCATATTCAACTCTTATAAATACAAAATAGACTCCTTACGTATTCTCTCACCCTTAAAAATGACATTATTTATCTTCTTTACTAACTTACCCTTATATCGAACATATTTATCTCAACAATAACAATACAATCACCTTGAGAACTCAACTATTCCTTGCAGCTTTGCCATATTACATTCAAACAAAATATGATATGTAGTCTCTAGCCATTCACATCGCAATAACATATATTGTGATCATCTTGCAAGCAAACACTCTCTTCAAAAGATTATCATCCGTTGACAGTCTTTCATACATATCTTTAAAAGAAAAAACTGCTATACTTAAGAGACACCAAATTCGATACAAAGTACTGGAAACAACGTTTGGTACTGCATTCAATTCAATTTATTGTAAAGAGGAAATATAAGAATTCATTCATTCAATTTCTTGTAAGCATTTGCCTCATTTTCCGTACGGCAAGCATCATCCTGAAACAATACATTTGAGTTATTATAACTAATTTGGAATATCGTTCTCTTTCTCATAATAAAGAATTAATATAACAATGATATTAGGTTAGGTTTCAAGGAGAATTGTTGATAAATGATGATGATAAAAAAGAGTCAGGTATAAAAATAATTATATATTTAAAGATGAGTGAGAAAAAAAAATTAAGATTATTTTTAACTTTTGTCATTTGAAATTTTTACTATTTGTACAAATAAAAAGTTATTATAATTTTGAAGTATTTTTAAAATTCTTTCTTTCTTTAAGTGAAAATTCTTCCATGTTATTTAAATATATTGTAGTTTCAAAAAAAAAATTAAAATTCTCCGAACATTTATTTAACATATAGATCGTGTTTTTATGTTTTTCTCCATATATATATATATATATATATATGCATTAAATATAACTTTATATATATATATATATAACTTGAATATATTGTCTAAATTCATTAATCGTCATCACTATTCTAACCTTAATAGCTAGATTTTATGTATTGAAACGAACTGCTATATGAAAATCAATATTTTAGATTAATTATTATAATAATTGTTATAATAAATTATTTCTTACATTAGTTATTAAAATAATCTCTGTAGATAAAATATAAAAATAATTTACTACACTTAAAAAGGGGAAGGTTAAAATATCTTGTTATTAAAATATTTTTTACAATGATGTGTAAATGAGAATTAACAATAGGGGATGAAAGTGTCCAATTAACTTTATTATTTTTTAGAACCATGCTGGTATTATAAGCAAGTAGGGGATTTAAAAGTCCAACGTGCAAAATCTGAGAGTTAATATACAAGAATTTACTCTTAAAATTCTTGACTAAAAGCTATTTCTACAATTATACAGAATTGACAAGCAAATACCATACTATTTGGGAGTGGCAATGGGTCTTCAGTCTTAATCATGATTAAGTTTTAAACGAGATTGTCTCCTATTGGAAACTGGGATAGAAGGAGTTGAAGGAAAACATGGGCCTTCTCCTCTCCATCTTCTATTAGCTACTGAAGGAATAATATTAGAAATAATTAAAAAATCTATGGAACAAATTAATGATTTTCCCACAAAATTGATTAGTTCACCCCTCCTTCCCATCCTCCCTAAGTTTAGCAATTTTCGTCCTTCCCTCCCTAGATTTATGGGTAAAGATGGTGAAAAAATCCTATCCTTGTGGATATCCATACATATAACCACAATGGTGCCTATATATTCTATAAACAAGTGAGTACGAGCATTGCACTATCTCGTCTCATGGGTACCCGGTTAAGTATTCTTATTTAATGTATAATGTTGTAATTATATTATACAACACTAATTTATATTGTGTTATAATGAAATAATATTATATTTAATATATTATATGATTTATTATTATCATGATTTAAAAATATTAAGCATAAATAAGTACCTGCAGATAACCACTCCCTACCTAAGGTTACCCGTACTTGCTTTTTAACTTATGGGTACAATTCTGGTAGCATACTCCCTATTTCACCCTAGTTACATATATATTTCTTAATTCATCCTTAACCACTCCCTACCTAAGGTTACCCGTACTTGCTTTTTCACTTATGGGTACAATTCTGGTAGCATACTCCCTATCTCACCCTAGTTACATATATATTTCTTAATTCATCCTTACATTGGAAAGATATTATCTCCAAAACCCTCAAAACCTATCTTCATACGGCAACCCCTACTTAGCCATATGATTTATCACTTGATTTCCCTCCCAAGGGACTTAAGAATAGAGACCCTTCAATCCCTCCCTAAGAGTTCTTGGATGGCCTCTATGACCACAACATGCAAGTGGAAAACATTCCCTTAAGCTTCAACTAAACAAATAGCTTCTTTACAATCTGAATAACAAGCCATATACCTATAGCCATGATCCCAAGCAATTGTCAACCCATTAAAGATACCTAAAAGCTCTATAAAAATATTTTCACTAACACCCACATGACCATAATAACCAACAAGTCATCTTCTATATGAATCACGAATGACACCATACCAAAGCCCGGTGCCCAAGATTATTCTATGTGTTAGATGTTGTTGGTGTTGTTTTTTCATGTCAGATGTTGTTGACATGTCAAATGTTCATTAGCAACCACACATGTCATTTACTCTTCAACCAATGAACATTTGACATATGACGTCATTATATTAGCAACATTTGACATATGGGATGATGTTACACATGTAGTTAGCAAATGAAGACATGACCATATGTGATGTTTATATGTCATGTCATGACTTAGTTTTTGAAGTTAATTTATGAAAATTGGATAAAAGGGCCTATTGAACTATTTTTAAAAAATAGATGACTTATATAACATCCTTAATTTTAAAATAAATTTCAATAAATCAAATAAAATTTTGTAAATAATTCAAATTTCCAAAACAGAATTTGAATTAAACAATTTACAAAATCAATTTTACAAAAGCCGACCGGCTCTTTTAAGTTTACAATAAAAAAAATAAAACACTTGGTATTCTCAGGAGCCGACCAAGGCTTCTACCAAAATACACTCCGAGCAGCTGAGTGTCTTCACATATCATGGTTGGGCCCTTCATTCACTGAAAAATGACAACAGTAAGGGGTGAGCATAAACATATCAAATAACAGTTATTGAATTGGATTAAAAGTCCAATTAATAACTATATTCATAAACAAAACCGATCACAAATATCATCACAAATCATTCATTCTCAATATTCATAAATATAAACATCAGTACACATGATCAACCAAAATGGATCATTAAGTCTTTTAAATTTGTGTTGCAACACTGGCTCCCAGAGCCATAATTCAGCCCTCAGCTGATCCGGTGGTTTTACAGGTACCAAACCGCTCTGCGCCCATAATGTAACACCGAGTACCACTCCCATAGTGATAGCGGTAACTCTACTCAGTGCTACGGGTTAAAACCCTGAGCCCCGCTCAAGAGGTTGTCTTGAGTCCTACCCAAGGTCTTTTGTGAAAATCACATCATATTTCATATTCATTCATCACACAAGCATCACATACTGATCGATATGCATCCCATGCATTTATATTCATCATGAAAAATTCATGAATAACATTCATATACTCATCATCAATCTCATATCAATAGTATGAATGGAATATATGAAAACATAAAGTGTCATATAAATGGGGTCTCGATAACAATTATGCACACAACACATATACAACATAATGATATTACCCCACATCCATTTATAAACTATCTATTTGAAATGTACGCTCCCCCTACCTGGAAATAAGAGTTCCAGTAGCTCGTCAAGTGTTATCCTAGTCGCTGCTCAAGAATTCCGACTGGAATTGCACTTCTGTACCAGTCCCAAGCTTTCTTCGTAAAGAGAAGGAAATAAAGACTTAACTTTCTTCTTGTTTGTTGGTTTCTAGTAAAGTTTGGAAAGAAAGGATTATTGATAATGATTTCCACTTCAAAAATTCTCAAATTAATCCAACAATGGAAGTATTTATATGTATCTTGCATGCAGAAGAGACGTGAATGAATAGAAGTATTTTGACACACGTCTCTTTAATGATAATGAAGCATTAAGATATTTTATGAAAAGGGGACAACACATCAAAAGGGTCCCATTCTTAGAAAATATCTTAGAAAGGATTTTGCTAGAACGTAGAAGAACAGGTTGACGTGGAAAGCATCCATAGATAAATATTTATTAATTTCCGACTCGGTTTCTGCGTATTCCGACTCGGTTTCAGCTTATTCCGACTCAGTTTCCGTATTCTGGGCATCTCTTTTCGAGAGGACTCATCAGAGCCTCTTTCCGCTCAGAATTCCTTCATTTGGAAATGGCCTACTCATAACTATCTTATTCGAAAATATATCGATCAGACATCTCACTCGGTTATACCTCTTTCCGAGTCAGAGTCTTACTCTTTCGTCATTCGAAAGTTTCTCTTCTGAAGAATTACTCGGAGCCTTGAAGTCCAATTCCTTTCTCGGAAATCATTCCACTTGAAAGGATTACTCGGAATGTCTCACTCGGAAGTGTCAGAGACACTTCACTCAGAAAGTCGCTCCACTCGGATATACTCCACTCGGGAGTTTACTAATCAGAAATATCGGTCCGAGAAGTACTTCCACTTCTCTCGGAAACAACCCATTCGGAATCATTCCACTTGGAAATGTTTCCGTTTCACTCGGATTTACTTCACTTAAACATGTTTCAATCGGATACAGTGTTACTTGACTCAGAAATGATTCTCTTATGATGTTTCACTCGGAAACATCTTAAATTCACTTGGAATTAGTCTTCTGTCTTATTTTACTCGAAGTCATATTCATTTCACTCGGAATCAGATTCATTTCACTCGGAAAATTCTTTTCTTTGACATTTTTCACTCAGAATTTCATTCAGAAATTCTTCTTTAATCCTTTTTAAATTATTTTTCTAAAAATCTTTAAAATTAGGATGTTACAACTTAACTGACTAAAAAAATAGTTAAAGTCTAACTTGAAATTTACTAAAAAGGTAAGGGGCTAAAATAATAATCTAGGCTTAAACTAATTGATTTGAAGTATAAAATTACATCCAAAAATTAAAATTTAGAGAATGAATATAATTCTTGTTCACTTTGAGTTTAAAATATCAAATTTTTAAAGAATACTCTAAGGACAATGGTTTATTTTTCCAAGAATATCAATTGAAAAATATGGAGATACTAATAGTTTATTTATACATTGAGAAGATGACTTGATTCTGGCATGATATCTACTAGATAATGTTAATCTCCTATTTAGATATCTTAAACGAGATATCATAATCTATACTACTATTAGTCGACTATCTTAGTTTTGTGGGAGGTTACAAACTAAATCTCAATGAAAATGTGTTAACCCATCGACAAGCGTACCAAGTCAGTTGTAGTTTCAATAGAAGTAAGGGTTAATGGTCCTTAGACTTGCCATATATCATAACAGCTTGATACTTATTACTAATTTACTACTCAAAATATATACATAAAGTTGTCACTTTTGTAATTCTTAAAATGGTTGATTTGATTTTTAATTGTTTTGAAACCAGGAAATTAATTAAAGGATGAAATCTAAGAAGAGAGGTATTGAGATTGAACTATACTTATTCAATTTATGTTCTTGCAATTGTTTGGTCTAGTTACATAATTAATTAAGTTATCAAAACTTAATTTTCACCAAACCTAATTCCTTGGAGTACAAATCCTAAATCCTATCCTTACTTGAAAATCCCTCTAAGGATTTGCATTAGGAACAATGACTAACGACTATTATCCTGGATCTTATTCCTAGAAATCAAGGATAGTAAGTAATTCAACCCTAAATCCATTCGAACGCATCAAAACCCGTACATGTATCATTCTCCCATTGATATATGAATTAGAAGAAGAAATTGAATTATTAACTTTGATCAATTACATAAAAAGAACCAAAGGAATTATAATCTCATAAGCTACTAAGGTTGCTCAATCCTAATAAAGAAGGAAAACAGCCACACATGACCATGTACAAGAACTTAAAGTAATGCAAAACAAGAAAATACAAAGATCCCTTGAAGAATTTGAAGATCCAAGATGAAAATGATGCAAAAATAATCCTTCAAAGGCGTTGGCTTTGTTTTTCTTTGTTTTCTCACCATTTCAGATTTTGTATTCGGGTCTTTTATATGACTCAATTCCTAAGTGGATAATATGTTGGCCTGCATGGCTTACTTAGGTGAGCTAGTCATTTTTTCTCTTGTTCGCCTAGGCGAGTTGCCAATAGCTTGCCTCCTCTCCTTTCAAGTTTTGTCAAGCATTTTTATTTATTTTCCTACAAAAAGTAATGGAAATACATAGTGAGCCTAATTTCTAGGTAAATGCTTAATATTCACCAATGGAAGGATAACTAAGGTTTTGTCACTCAAAACAAGGCTAACAAGCTATAAAAATTAACATAAAATACACATCTAACAACATGTTGACTTAATGAATTGTGGGTCTGAATGAAATTTTGAAGGAAACAATTTTCATATACTATATGCTTATATTATGAAACAACAAAGAAGAGATATTATGAAAATTGTTCTAATTGAAATATAAAATTTACTAAGAAAATCATTCATTAAAAGATGACTATAATCCACTAACTAATTGTTTTAACATCATTATATTAAAAGTTGATGTTACATCAAGGATATAACATATACTTACCACATCAATTAAAATATATTAAACTCATTTTTTATGAGAATGACTTAAAAGAAAACAAACTAAAGAAACTAAGAACCCTTTGGCAAAATTTCTACTATACTTAATTTTAAGGATGAAATTGAAAGAAAAAATAGTTCTCTCAAAATTGTAAAGTAACTACTTATATTTTTTCTAGAAAAACTATTTTCCGTTAAGATTACATATAAAAAAGTTTGGAAGGACAATTTATGCTATAAAAAGCAGAATGGTTTCAAATAAAAGAAAAATGATATTAGTTAAATTATGATAATTAAAATTGGTAAAGAGGTAGTAGGAGTGGGGCCATTTAAACTTGGTGGAAATAGGTGTCAGAAAGAGGGGATGATGTCGTTAGGATGAATCATCAGAACAAGCAAGTGGGTCGGTGCCATGTCCTTTGTACGGCCGTACGGTGTTACGGAACCACAACTTGCCTAAGACAACTACGCCAAACCAATCAACGGGCCCCACCTTCTCCGTCACGCGCACTCTCCTCCACGCGCCATCAACTAATTTTCTTATTAAATAAACAATTAAACATTAATTTATAAGCAAAATTCACATATACGTTAACATTTCAAAATACTTAATTGATTATAATAAATTAGATAAGTACTTAACGTATCAATTATATTTTGTACCTTAAAATACCCTTTTACAAAATATAAATGAACATATTACATCAACCAGCACATAAATAAATTTCTTTTGCCTAGTCAGATTTTTCTTTTTGCTTAGTACGGAGCACATAATTAAATTGACATTAAACAATTGCAATTTTTTCTTACCAGTGAAATTATTTCAACCTCTCTCTATGTATATATATGAATGTGAATTATAAATATTTATATTCAAATATAATAGATAGAACTTGAATAAGTTATAATAATTCAATTCAACTTCATTATAAAATATAAATATTCAATTCAACTGGAAGACGGTATTCAATATTTATTATTAAGGATAAAAATGAGTCAAGTTTATTTAGGTGATGTTTAATTTATTTACTTGAGATTGACATTTTCTTTTCATAGTTTTACTTGATTTATACATTAAAAAATCTCACATGTTTAAAAGGTTATTTAAAAGTGTTCTTAACTATTTTTAATCTTATATATTATTTAAAATTAATTTTATAGTTAAAATAAGATCATTTAATAAATGAGATAAGGTTTTAAAATTAAAAATTAATTATTTTATAGTTTAGTTTTTAATTATATCATATTAACTTTTATTATTATACAATTTGTATTATATTTTTTATGTCTGTAAAATATACTATATGTTTATGACCTTATTTGTTGAAAATAATATTTAAATTATTTGATTTCTTAAAATGGAGTATAATATATTTTAAATTAGAATAACTTAATCTCACAAAAATTTATTGGTCATTATTATATTAAATAAATATACCATTAATCATAATATATAAATATATATAATCACAATATATATATATATATATATATATATATATATATATATTATACTAAGAGCTAGGGGTGAGTAGAAACCATTCACCCAACCAGAAACTGTAAAAACCAGAAAAAATTAAGGTTGATCAGTTTCGGGCGGGTAACAGAAACGGTTAAGTTTGATTAAGTTTAGACAGGTACGGTTTTAGATGTTTATCAACCAAATTAACCGTAGTGACCTAACTCATTATAAACCTATATATTTATTTTAATTAAGTCTAAATTGATATAAATTTATGCATTGCTGTATAAACCTATATGTTTATTTAAATTAAGTCTTTTATTAAATGGTTATATATATAGTACATAATGTGCGCATTAAATCATTTCTTTCTATAGAATTGATAGGGAAAATGTGTATAAAAAGTTTTAAAAATAGATTTTGGCCAAAAAAAAAATTCATTTGAAGTTTAAATTGAAATTACCCGTTCTAACTTAACTGAAACTGTTCACTCGAAACCCAATGAAACCGTGAGGTTATTCGGTCGGTTTTGGTTGAAAATAAATTACATATGTTAATATTGGTTTAGCTATTCATCACCCGTACCCGCTCAAACCCGACCGCCGAACACCTTTAGTAAGAGCCTAATATACTATTTAATTGATTAATAAGATTTTTAAAAAATTGAGTCTTACTTTTTTAATAAACTAACCATACCTTAATTAGTTGTCGAAGGCTAGATATTCACTTTAGATATACAACTCTCTTAAAATCTTGTATCCATTATTTTACTTATTGAGATATCTACAAATAAACGAAAAGAGTAATAACTATAAACGGTAATGAATATCTTGAATTACCCACAATCACATACACCTAAAAATATCACACCTGAATTAGGGAATGTTATAACCTAACCTATTTCAGCTTCTGTTTGTTAAATTTTAAATCTAGGATTTACGCGGGCCTGACCCAAATATGTGGCCCTTAAAGGCTGTAAAGATGAATTCCTTTATTAATTTCTTTTTGGTCATATATAAATTAAAGGTAAGAAGTATTGAAACGAGCCCACTAGAAAGTGGATGCTTTAGTGGTGGGACACCAAACCATTGCGTGATGCCATATAAGTTCCTTTTGAGCAGACATTGACGAGAGTATGCATAGGAAGGAAGACACCTCAAATTTGTAGGGAATGAAAATGAACAAAACATGCACAAACATGTAGCCAAATCGGCTAATAAATCCGATAGCGACAACTCCACTTTTTAAGCAGGTACTCTTAGATTTTATTTTATTTTTCCTCTTCTTTTAAATGTACTATACCATAATTTTACATGCATAATTGTGAGACTAATTATGGGATATGAACCATTTCACGAGGGACATCTCCAAAATTTGAATGTTTTGACATTACAACTAAAATTCATTTTGGTCATAGTTTACCATCATTATTATCAATGGTGGTTTTGTCCCCTTGTTTAGCTAGGTTACTCTAATTTTTAACTGGTTTTTGGATTCAATTTAAATTTAGTATGAGAAAATTTAACATATAATCACTTTTCAAGTAATTACGTTTATAAATAATAGACATGATTTGGTTAGCTCGATTCAAATTTTTCTCACATCAACTTATTTTATCTTGAGCTATTTTTGTTTCAAACATATGTAATCTGGATATTAGGTATAAGAGGGCTTTAATGGCCCTAGAGGCCATTGTTGTGGTTTCAAAAGTTCTTAAGAAGGAAGTTGTACTTGCTTCTTATGAAATTTAGGTGACCCATAAAGTTTTATAGGTGTATTCTCAATCACTGCTTGATTTTCCTTTCTTTACAACTTTTAGATTTTTCTTTGGATGTAAAGACATTTTCTCATCCTTTAAGTATTATTTAATGTCAACAACTTCTTGACTTATCACTATTCATTTAGCATGTTCAGACTAGGATAACTCATATTTATTATGATTATTTTGACTAGACTTTATATTTGTTTACCTAACACTTCTCTTCTATTATTATGTTAATTAAACTTTAAGTTATTTTTCCTAATATCTTATCTCTCTATTTGGACTTTGTTGTCCATAGGATGTCAACTTAGGCCTTTCTTATCATTTTAGACCATCGCATGTCTTAGAGCTTTAAGGCTCTCCTTTTATTTAGAACCTCAAGGTTTTCTTATCAATAAGATTGACAAGGGTTTTTAAGGCATCGACACTATTATCATCTAAAACTTTATGGTTCTCATATTAGTTAGACGACAAGGGTATTTAGGGCTTCAAGGTTTCTTTACGTTTTAGAACCTTAAGGTTTTCTTATTAGTAAAAACGACTGACAATGATCTTTAAGGTCCTCTTATTGTTTTAGAACCTTACGAATATCTTATCAAATAGTCTTAACCTCAGGTTTAGTTCCTATTGAAATTTTACTTGACCAACTCTTGAGAAGAGAATGTATATTTATCCATATTTATTTGTTAAGCTAGCCTATACCTCTTATTAAATCTTTGATTCACACATAAGAATTTCTTAATAACATTTTCATATTATTAGTAATATTCATAGGCCTCATTAAAACCTCCTTGGTAAAACCCAATAGGATAGAACTTGATGTTGTGAAAAAAAGTACCTAGTTATAAAAGAACTTCCACTATTACTACAATATCACTTTAAATGTATGACGTTCTACATTTTTGGAATCTAAGCCTCTTTCAATTTTTATAGATCATATCCGTCTTTCTACATTGACCTAGTAACCTGGTATACGCCTTCCAAGTTGTTGTTACTTTTCTCCTTAGGAGTTTCTCAGCCCAATATTGGTTCTCCACCTCATTGTATCATCTTCTTCAAGGCTTCTTAGTCTGACTTTCATGTATTGTTGTTGTGTCATATGTTACTTTTTGAACATATCTTTTAATCTTGGTCTTGTATTTTCTTTATCTAGAATATCATAGTTCCCTAATAACAGAGTTTCATTGCCTTTTGCAAAATGTAACTATCTTCATGATGACTCATTAACTTTAACTAGTATGACAACATCCACTCTAAACAATGTCTCTACCATTTGTGTAGGAAAAAGGTTCCCTTAGGAGGGGCTCAAAGCAATGACACATGTTACTGGTACCTTTCACATGTCTCTACACGCTTCCTCATCTTTTCCTGCATCACAAGCAAGACAAGACCCTCTAGATCTTTCAAGACGAGGAATCGTCTCTTGAATGGTGTCCACAACTACCTTTATTTATCTCATAAAGTACATATTTACCTTTTTTTAGTTATACAGTTCAATAAGGGCGAAGAAAATGCTTTTTTTGAAGAATTTCTCTTATAAGCTCATTGATAATGGGAAGAAGAAGCTAAATCATGTTTAATTTTTAAGGTTGATTTTAAGAAGGTGTATGACTGAATTTGTTGGGATTTTTTATTCTATATGATGAGATACATGAGATTTATAAATAGATAGGTGAGGTGGATGTTAGTCCTTAAATTTACAATAAATTCCTTAATAAAAATTGTGTAAAAATAGTTTAATTTGTTAGAAATTTAGGTTTTAAATTCAATAAATGGATGTTGTTGGAAATAATCTGCCCTTGATCAATTTTCTCTAGTTTTACAGTGAAAAAGTAAAAAATTTAAAGAGAAAAATTGAAGAACTGAAGAGCCGACGCGTAGCATCAACCCCACGCGTAGCGTGGGGATTTCTGATGCTGACGCTACGTGTCACACCCACGCGTAGCGTTAGAAGCTATATGGACCCCACTTCCAGGTGGCCAAGCACTCAGCTTTTGACCCATTATGGCCCTTCCACTTCACACAAGAGTCCAAGCCGAATTGGGAGACAGAGCCATATGTTTGAGCATGATTGGATTAAATAATTCCATCATGGCCACTTCAAGCAGCGTCTAATAGAGGCTGACTTAGGAGCCTGGCGCGCAGCGTCAGGACCCTTCCTCAGCCCTATAAATAGGGCCATTCTCCACACATCCAAGGAACCCAATTTTTCTTCATTCAGAGTATTCTTCTCTCTTATACACTCGAGTTTGAGTGTTTCTTTTGTGAATTTGTAGTCTAGAGTAGTTTCTAGATGCTTGAGAGTGTTGTGTAGTATTGTGATCGTTGTATCGTGAAGTTTCCATCGCCTTCATAATGTCAACATCTGTAAGTATTGTTTTTACTTTCACCATGTGTAACTAATCTGTTTATGTTGGAATTGGTGAACTAATCTATTAAATATGATGTTGTGAATTCAACCTCTGCATGTTTATGATTCAAGTACATGTTAGTATTTCAACCTTTTATTAGTATGAAGTCAAACGAGAGAATGATTTTCATGCGTATTGAAACTTGTTTTATTAGTGTGAATGTCAAACAGGAGAATGATTATTCATGCCGTATTGAAACCTGTTTTAACAAAGTAAAAGTTAGAATACCCTTGGTATCTCAATTCTATAGGGGTTGTTAACCATTGTTTCCATAAGGCCAGGACTTAATGCAAGTTTTTACTGAGAAAGCTCACGAAGGATCAAACTTTATGGTGACTACTTAGAATTTATATCATGAGGGATCAGTTATAATAATTTTAAGCTGCAATGACATGAACTTGATGATTAAATATGCATGTCTTGGGTTCCTCCATTTTTATTCTAGATTAGGGATCCAAATTCCAACATAATTTGTGTATCTGTGTTTTTATCCTCAAGTATCTTAGCCATTCTAAATTGCAACTCAACTTTTTAGATAGATTTTATTTTCTTTTTACCACATGAACAACTCAACTATGCAATCTTATGAATATTGTATAAATTGTTTATAAATCATTCTTTTGTTATTAAGTTTTGATTAATTTACTATAGTAAATAGAAATTACTATGAATTACTGGACTTTTAATCCTAGTGGAACGATATATAAATTTTTAAACTATAAACAATTAGTGCGCTTGCTAATTAAAGACCCAATAGTACCACGGGTTTAACAGTTGATTAGGGGATGTTTGGTGTCCTCTTGCGTGTTTGTTCTTGTTAATGGGAGCCCAACAACAGAGTTACTTAAGAGAAAAAGTATTTGTCAAGGCAATGTTATGGAACCTTTCTTATTCCTTATTGTTGTTAAAGGGATCAATTGGTTGATATATGGGGCCAAGAAGCAAGGTTTGTTTACAAGAGTACTTGTGGGGGATGGTCGACTATCCATCTCACATTTACAGTATACTGATGATACCTTTTTCTTTGGGGAAGTGTCATTAAAAAATGTTTTGATGTTGAAAAGTATTTTGAGATGTTTTGAACTGGTGTCAAGATTAAAGGTTAGTTTCTATAAAAGTACATTTTCAGTGTATCTATTAATAAGGAAAAGGTGGCTCGATATACATCTTTATTGAATTGTAAAGTCATGAGGTTGCCTGTTGTGTACCTTAGAATCCCTTTGGGGGAAAATCTAGGAAAACTCAATGCCTGGGATCCTCTTATCTTTAAATTCTAGAAAACTTGTCCCCTTAGAACCAATGTCATCTATCCTTTAGTGGCCGCCTTTGTCTCATTAAATCAATACTATCCTCACTCCCTCTTTGTTTCTTATCTTTCTTTAAAGCGTCAATTATTGTTATTAAGTTGCTAACATCTTTGTAAAGGTTTTTTTATGGGGTGATGCTGAGGAGAGGAAAAACATTTCTTGGGTAAAATGGGAATATGTGTATTCTAGTAAGGAGGCGATGTGGTTTGGATTTGAGGGATTTGGAAAAGTTTAAATCTGTATTATTAGGAAAATGGATATGGAGGTTGTTAATAAAAAAGGATAGTTTGTAGGGTAAAGTCTTAGAGTCAAAATATAGGAATGATGTTTGTTTTAGTGAGTGGGAGATTTTTGCAAAATGATCAAGATAGTGGAGAGACCTATGAAGTGTTTTAAAAAAATTAAATGAGGTTGGTTGGTTTAGAGATAATTTAAGGCGGGTCATTTCAAATTGGTTGCATATAAGGTTTTGTGATGGATCAGAGCTAAGACTTAGAAGGGGGTTTGAATAAGTCTTATACTTTTTTCACAGAATTAAAAACTTTACACAACAAGCAATCAGACTTTTGACGCAGACTGATGAGAGCAAAGATAGAGAAGAATAAACATAAGAGATTTATACTAGTTTACTTCTAACTCAGAAGCTACGTCTAGTCCCTTCAAACTTGGAAGGATTTCCACTATTGTAAAATCCCCTTTATAAACACAACACCAAACTTGTGCCACGAATATTCTTGACTCCAGTTATTTTTGGCTTAAACCGAAGTATTCTTTCAACAAGCCACTCCTGGCTTGAACCCAAGTATTTTTTCAAAAGCCTCTTCAGGCCATAAGGTGTTTCCCACTGAAACTAAGGGCTGGCAACACACCACACCTTTACACAACAAAGGTTCGTAAGAATAGAAAGTGTAAAGAGTTTCAGAGAACTTAGTGTATGAAATGATTTAAAGAATGCACAAATACACTAAGTTAAGATAGACTAAAGAGCCAAGGTCTGCTAGATGCAGAACAACAAAGAAGGCCTCTGTCTATGAAAAAATAAGAAAAGATTAAAGAGGTTTAATCACAGTTGTTCACTATTATGTCTCTTGCTACTCTACTCTTTTGAGATTGAATCTCTTCAAATATATAGGCCACTCAAGATGACCGTTTAATAATCTAGAGAGGAGATATAGCTATTGGAAATCCTTTAAAGGAGTTTTGCTTGACCGCAAGCACCAGACCTTAAGATGCAAAGAGAGAACAAGGGTTTGGTAAGAAGGAGCATCAAAGCTTTTCATTGAAATGGTGTTTCTTGAGAGTTTCAGAGAAAAAGTCCTTCTGTAGTTGTTCTTCTTTCGTTATTCAACATATAGGGCAAAAAGAGTTGACCTTCTAAAGGATTTTGACATGCATACTAAAACATTAAAATACGTAAAATTGCTTCTTGGTTTCTTCCCATACGAGGCTTTGGCATTTGCACTGATTTGTGTTCTTACTTTATTTGATGATAGTCTTCTTTGATATGAACTCAGTTAAGAACATTATCAAAATAAACTATGATATTTTTGTTGTATCTCTTGGATCTTGAGCAGATGCTTGTCTTGTTATCTTTTTTGATGATATGAGTAGTTTACAAAGAGAAAGATTTGTTTTGGAGCATCCTTGTTAAGCCATGATATAAAGACAAGAGTCATGTATTTATATATTTGGAAGTCTTGATTCAAAAGTCTAAAGAGAACACAACATGTTCTTTATGAGACAAGGTTTGATAGATTAGACCCTGATGGTGCGATTAGGGTCAGACTTCTTTTGAATTTATCTTTAGTCCCATACAGACTCATCAACATCAGACTTTTTATAATAAGCTCTCTCTTTTATTTATAGCTCATGACATATAAACTTTTGTCCTAAAATATATAATTAAATGGGTTAGGTAACACGTAGGCAGACTCTTATTTAATCAAATGCCTTAATATGTGTTATTAACAAATCTTGGGATAAGAACCATCAATCATCAGAGTCTTTTAAAAAATAGATTTGGTTCTAACAATCTCCCCTTATTTGTTGATAGCAAACATTAAGTCTTTTATTGAATAGAGTTTGTGATAAGCAAAATATGATAGAGATGGATCAAAGCTTATTAGACTTATAAGTTTACAGAATATTCATTCTTGGAGAGAATCATAACCGTAATCATACATAAAGGAATTAGAGTGTGATGGTCGCTGAACAAATTGATTAGAGCAATATAAGCATATTTAGAATTAAAGCATACAGTTTATTAAACAGGTCTAATCCTAGCATCATTGTATAGCTTTTTGTGAATCAGATATTAGAGCATAACAAGCTTATCAGAGCATATCCTTTTATAACTTTTTAAGAAATAGGGTACATCATGATAGCTTATATCAAAGCAAATATCAATTTCGCAAGATTATATATATACTTCAGAGCAAGTAGGTATAAGAAATGGATATAAGAAAATGTGTTTCTTCCATTGATAAGAGAAACTTGTACAAAGGTTTAAAATCATCATTAAAAGATAACCATATAGAGATCACAAATTACGATCACAGACTTCAACCCTAAAATAAAAATTTTAGACTATTCTCCCCCTTTTGATATCAACAAAAGAATGGGGGCATTATAGATGAATCTAGAAAATGAGAAGATGATGGTTGAAGCATAAAGAGAAACATTGAGCAAACATCCAAGAGATACATAAAAAAATCCTGGAATAGGCACCACAATGATGGAAGGAAAACAAATATGGCAAGGTATAAGAGGAAGGTGCATTCCTTCAAAAGGAAAATGATCTCAAAAGACTCTACCACAACGTTCCTAGAAGCCATGGAGGAAGCAAAAGTTGTCATCATAGGTGTTGGAGAACTCTCCTAGTCTATTGATTATCCAAAGCTGATGATTCGAGAAAGCACGGGCATGAGCTTCATTCAACTTAGGAGTAGTAAAAATGTTGTGCAGAGAAGGGATAAAGAGCTTCTTGGGATAAGGCTCATACCATGTTGGCTTAAAAGAATTAAACTTGGGAGGCATTGCTTGCTTATTCTTCCCTTTATCAACAATTTTGAAAGGAGGGCAGAGCTTGTCAGGTGCAATGAGGATTCTCTTTTCAGGGAGGGCCACGCACCATCGTCTAGAGAGCTTGATAGGTCTTTGCTCCAAATCATTCAAAATCATCCTTCTTTCTCTCAATAAAGCATGTACCATGGCTAGGTCAGATTGGGAGGTGATAGAGGTATCCAACAAGATATCTTTAAAAGGTATGGGAGATGGGAAAAGGAATTTGAATCTCTTAGGGTCAAAACTAAGGGCTTTTAGGATAGCTTAATTGAAGGGTGATCCGGTTTGGATACCGGCCCCAAGATTGTCCGGTCTGGATACTCAACCTAAGGATAAGGCCATCTCAGCCGTCCTAGAGGTCAGTCGGTATCACAAGGTAATGATCTGGTTGGTATACACACGATGCGAGTCTCTCTTAAACTGGTCGTCTGAACTAACGTCTGAGACACCGGGTGACATATCCGCTCTCATTCATCTATCACCCCTGATCCGATTGCCTCAGTATCATAACGAGAAAGATACTCGGCACAGCAGAATATGTCCCTTTCATTCACCGAAAGGAGTAGGTACAGTTGCAGGCATAATTTACGGAAAAGGTGACTATCCACCATCCCTGTATCAGAATCGTACACTGCAAATTGATCAACCCCCCTGATACACTCTGAATACTTGGCCATTCTGATTGATACTTTACACACGGCATTAGAACCTATGGGCCCACTTGCACCCAACGATTCATCTTCCACATTCAACTATAAATAACATGTTCCAATACACATGTAAGGTTACGTTGTCCTTACTCTTATTCTCACTATTATACTACTTGAGTATTAACGGAGTTCATTTACACTCTTCTAACTTGAGTGTCAGAGAATCTTCGCAGGTGACACCACCTGTCGCCCACACCAACGCGTAAGGTCGGTGTGAAGGATATCCAGGACAACAAGACCGGTTTCTCCCACCGAGAGGCCGGATCACAGAGACCGGATACACTCAGAACCGGTCTTTAACCTCATTCAATCCTTAACTCTTGTGGTTGTCCCGACATCAGATCCTAGACCCCGGTCGGGGACAGATCATTGGCATGCCCAGTGGGACTCGGTAGAGTTATTCCCACTTTCTGTAGAAGTTAGTAGTCAACCATGGAAGGTGATGGACACGATTACGTGGATAGTCATGTGGAAGACGTGACCCATCAACAAGCTGATAGGAGATTCGTTTTCGAATCACCAGCAACCCGCTCAAGGAGAATGGTACCAGTGGCAACCCCTGACCCTCGGGATAAAGTTATTAGGTAGCTCAGGGAAGAGTTGAGGGAGTTGCAAAGGGAGAAAGGAAGAACTGGGGACAGAGTGATGTCTTAGGCGGAGGATACTCGCCATGCATCTACGAGAGAGAAGTCCACAACTCTCCAGTATTCTAAGATCCCTACTTACGAGGATAGGGAGCACACTCAAGATTCTAGGGACAGAATCAGTGCAAGGAGGAAGGAGCAGGTAGTGATGACTTCTGGGGCATACCTACTCAATGTCCCTTTCTCAAGGAGGCTCATGGGTATATTCATCCTGGGAAGAGATGGCAGTTGCGTTCGAGAGCCACTTTGTTATTTCCAGGGATATTCCAAGGACTTCTCACACCTTGGCCCAGATAAGACAGGGAGAGAATGAAACTCTTAAGGAGTTTTTGAAGAGATTCTACAAGGAAGCTGCGTTGGTCCCTAACCTCTCAGAGGCTATACAGCTCCATATCGTGGTTGAAGCTTTGTAACCTGGTTCTGCTTTTGCCCTATCTTTGGCAAAAAGCCCTCCAACAACCTTCGAGGAGTTCCGAAGGAAAGCTTCGAAGTACGTGGGCATAGAAATGCACTTGGAAGCAACAACGGCGAAAGGGAAATCCCCAACGCCACATCAACAATAGAGTTATAAAGACAGGCCCCGATCGGAACGCATGGAGAGACCTTTCCGTGGCAGCGTCCCCAGTGTCCCCAGCTTCACAAACATGATGACCCTCGGAAATACTGCGAATTCCATGTGCAAAAGGGCCACTCAACAAATGAATGTCAGGCCCTAAAGAATACTATCGAGACCCTGATCCGAGAGGGTAAGCTCAAAAAGTATCTTTTCAAAGAAGGGACTTTCGATGGACCAGACCGGATGGAGAAAAAGGGAAGGTATCATGAGTACGGCGATGACGATAGTTCCACTTCGATTGGAAGATTTACTACTTCTGAAAAACAAAAGGGAATTATGGTTGGCGAGTCTACACAGCAAAATGTTATGCCCTAACAACAACATCAGGGCCGTTGAGAGGTCATTGATTAGGGATCAGGCCATCAAAGCTAAGAACGCCTTCTGCTGATATAGCTAGTCGGACGGATGATCCTAACAACGTATCCTTCGTTAGTGACAAACCTTTTTGAAGGTACAACTGGGTGAACCATATTTCGAAGGCTCGGATTGTAGGATTAAACTGAACTCTGAGTACGGTTAGTAGGATTAAATCGAACACCGGTGAAGACCTGGGTTGTAGGATTGCACCGAACCCCAGTCGAAGACCGGTGAATAGGTAAAATCCAACACCGAGTATGAAGACCGGTGAATGGGTAAAATCCAACACTGATTGAAGATACGGTTAGTAGGATTAAACCGAACGCCATTGAAGACCTGGGTTGTAGGATTAAACCGAACCTCAGGAAATGGGTTGTAGGATTGTACCGAACCCAATTCGAAGGCTCGGATTATAGGATTAAACTGAACTCTGAGTACGGTTAGTAGGATTAAACCGACACCGGTGAAGACCTGGGTTGTAGGATTAAACCGAACCTCAGGAAATGGGTTATAGGATCAAACTGAACCCCATTTGAAGGCTCGGATGGTAGGATTAAACCGAACTCCGAGTACGGTGAATGGGTAAAATCCAACACCGATTGAGAAGGCCGGTGAATGGATAAAATCCAACACCGAGTATGAAGAGCGGTGAATGGGTAAAATCCAACACCGATTGAAGAAGGCTAGTAGGATTAAACCGAACACCAGTGAAGACCTGGGTTGTAGGATTAAACCGAACCTCAGGAAATGGGTTATCAGATTGCACCGAACCCCATTCAAAGACCGGTGAGTGGGTAAAATCCAACACCGAGTATGAAGACCGGTGAATGGGTAAAATCCAACACCGATTGAAGAATGGTGAATGGGTAAAATCCAACACTGATTGAAGAAGTATGGTTAGTAGGATTTAACTGAACGCCATTGAAGAAATGGGTTGTAGGATCAAACCGAACCCCATTCGAAGGCTTAAGTACGACTAGTAGGTTTGGCCGAACGTTGAAGAAGAATCAATCGTCATTCTCATTATTGAGTTCGCTCGGAAATATTTTCCCTTGGAATTCCTTACTCGGAAACACTTTAAATTTAAAGTAAGGCTCATGAATTCTTTAGTCAGCAATATCTCACTGAAGTCCGACTCGTGAATTCTTTAAATCAAAAATATCTCACTTCGAGGTTACAACCAGGAATTATTTACTCGGGAATGTCTCTACCCGAAACGTACTCATTCGAAGTCAAAGCCTTTCTTTGTCCAGAAGTGTTTCACCCGGAAAATGGCTTCACTCGGTGCCATACCACGCGAGGATCAGAGATGTCTCACTCAGTTCTATCCCGGTCAGAAATGTTTCACTCGGTTCTATCCCGCTCAGAAATGCTTCACTCGGTACTATCCTACTTGGGCATGTCCCACTCGGTGCCATCCCACGCAGAGGTGTCACACTCAGAGATACCCCACTCGGGAAAGTTACACTCAGAAACTTCCAACCCGGATGAAGACTCGCATTATAGGACTAAACTGAGCTCCAAGTATGGTTAGTAGGATTAAACCAAACGCCGTCGAAGGATCACTCAGAAACCTTTCACCCGGGAAGGATCACTCGGAAATCATCCATCCAGGAAGGATCATTCGGAAATCTTCCACTCGGAAGTATCACTCGGTATGTTTCAAGACAAAGCACGAGTCCTCGATATAAAAAATGAAAGACTCGGTTAACACGCACATACTTTTACCGGACAGCACGAGGAGGTTAGGTAATGGAACTTCCCAGGTGACACGGCCAGAACCAATCTCACTCGGAGTCGCTCATTCAGAGTCAATTGCCAATTCAGAGTCACTCACTCGAAACCGATCACTCAATAACACTCAGGGACAATATTCAATGATTAACAAGTATTCTTGCAGGTTATGCCGGCATCCAGACCTCTCGTGAACAGCATAGCTTATATGAGCAACTTATAGTCCCTCACACAAGCTAGGGGACATATGATCCGGTCTGGATACCGGCCCCAATATTGTCCGGTCTGGATACCCGACCTAAGGATGAGGCCATCTCAGTCGTCCTAGAGGTCAGTCGGTATCACAAGGTAATGATCCGGTCGGTATACACACGATGCGAGTCTCTCTTAAACCGGTCGTCTGAAGTAACGTCTGAGACACCGGGTGACATATCCGCTCTCATTCATCTGTCACCCCTGATCCGATTGCCTCAGTATCATAACGAGAAAGATACTCGGCATAGCGGAATATGTCCCTTTCATTCACCGAAAAGAGTAGGTACAGTCGCAGGCGTAATTTTTGGAAAAGGTGACTATCCACCATCCCTGTGTCAGAATCGTACACTGCAAATTAATCTACCCCCTGATACACTCTGAATACTGGGCCATTCTGATTGACATTTTACACACGGCATCAGAACCTATAGGCCCACTTACACCCAACGATTCATCTTCCACACTCAACTATAAATAACATGTTCCAATACATATGCAAGGTTACGTTGTCCTTACTCTCATTCTCACTATTATACTGCTTGAGTATTAACGGAGTTCATTTACACTCTTCTAACTTGATTGTCGGAGAATCTTCAGAGGTGACACCACCTGTCGCCCACACCAAGGCGTGAGGTCGGTGTGAAGGATCTCCAGGACAATAAGACCGGTTTCTCCCACCGAGAGGCTGGATCACAGAGACCGGATACACTCAGAACCGGTCTTCAACCTCATTCAATCCTTAACTCTTGTAGCTGTCCCGACATTGGATCCTAGACCCCGGTCGGGGACAGATCAAAGGGGTCATGGTCTACAAACGAAATCAGGTAGGTAAGAATGATGTTAGAAAATAGCAACTCATTTGGAGGGGTGCGTCTTGCCAAATAGCAATTGATTAATGTTCAGTGCAGAGACCTCCTCACCTTTAAAGTCTTCCATAAAAACTGTTCCTCCAGGAGAACAACCACTTGCAGTAGTGATCATATCTTCAGAAATCTCTATTTTCTTTCCTGAGAGAGCCAAAGATAACAAACCTCTTCTTGTCAACATAGACGGTCTTCCAGAATTCCAAGACCATAGAAGAAGAATATGGTTCTCTATCCAAGCAAAAATGGGTCCAGCCAATGCCCTCAAGTTCTTTTGTAATGTCAAAGCCTTCAGCTTTATGGTGCTCAAGGTTAAAGAAAGAGGACTCAACAATGTCATTGATAGAAAAAGATTCAGCCATTGCAAGAATTTCGAGGAAGAAAAAAGGTTTCTAGGGTTTTAGAAAGATGAAGGGGTGTTTCTTGCAAAGAAAACAAAGAGAGGGAAAACTCAAGAGATAGCACAGAGGAGGGAAGAGATAAAAAGACGCGTATTTAAAAGGAAAAACTGTTCAACTTAAAGGAGAAAGAAAGATGGTTCAGGTGACAGTTATACAAAGAAGTTAATTTTGCCACTGGGACATTTTAAAATTAATGCTCAAAAGAATGAAACAGTTAAGACAAAACAAAAAAAGCATTCTAGATTAATTGACCTCTCAGCGAATAAGGAGAATAATCTTAGCTCTTATTGGTTAGACATGATTAGACTTATGTAAACACTAAACATTTTTATCATGCAATCATACAAACTTCATATATGTAGACTTTAATAAATCAATATTTCTTAAATTTAAATTGTACTTAATAAAAGCAAACTTGGCCTCAGCCAAAGGCTTTGTAAGACTGTGTTCACACTAATGGTTTGTGTCCACAAACTTTATATCCAAAAAACCCTTTTGCACATAATCTCTGATGAAGTGATACTTCACCTCTATGTGTTTCGCTTTTGAGTGCTGGATAGGATTCTTGGATAATTAATGGCACTTGTGTGATCACAGAATACATAGATCTCTTTTTCTTTTATTGAGTAATCTTCAAGTTGATATTTCATCTAAAGAAGTTAAGAACAACAACTTGCTACAGATATATACTCAGTCTCAGCTGTTGAGAGAGCAATTGAATTTTATTTCTTACTTCCCCAGGAGATCAGATTCTGACCAAGAAAGTGATACCCACAACTTGTGCTTTTTGTCAACTATCTTCTGCAAAATGTGCATCACAATATCCAGATAAAATGAACAAGTCTATTCTTTTATAGAATAACCCAAGGTTAGTGGTACCTATAAGATACCTCAGAATCTTCTTTACTACAGAAAGGTGTGATTCCTTGGGGTCAGAGTGATATCTTGCACACGTATAGACACTAAACATTATATTTGGTCTGCTGGATGTGAGATACAGAAGGGAGCCAATCATTCCTTTGTATAAAGTCTAATCTACTGGTGTACCAGACTCATCTTTATTAATTATGCAATTAGGATGCATAAGAGGGCTCATTGGCTTAGCATAAGCCATGTTGAACTTTTTAACCAACTCCTTGGTGTACTTCTGATGATGGATAAAGATACCATCATTAGTCTGTTTGATCTGTAAGCCTAGAAAGAATTTGAGTTCTCCTATTATACTCATTTCAAATTCAGCTTGCATCATTTTAGAAAATTCTTTGCATAGACTTACATAAGTGGCACCAAAAATAATATCATCCATATAGACTTGCATAATTATAAAGTTTTTGTGAAAACTTTTCTTGAACAGAGTTGTATCTACTTTTCCTATAGTAAAGCCTTTTGAAATTAGAAAGGTATTGAGTCTATCATCCTAAGCTCTAGGTGCTTGTTTCAGACCATACAATGTTTTACTAAGTTTAAAAACATGGTTTGGGAAAGAAATATCTTCAAAACCAGTGAGTTGTTTCACAAAAATTTCTTCAATAAACTCATTCAGAAAAGCACTCTTAACATCCACTTGATATAGTTTAATGCCTTTATAAGTAGAAAATGCAAGAAGTATCCTTATAACCTCAAGTCTTGCTACATGAGCAAAAGTTTCAATGAAATCAATACCTTCTTGCTGGTTGTAGCCTTGTGCTACAAGTCTTACTTTGTTTTTGACAACCTTTCCATCCTCATCAAGCTTATTTTTGAAAACCCATTTTGTTCCAATTATGCTTTTGTTCTTAGGTTTTGGAACAAGGGTCTAGACCTTATTTCTCTCAAACTGGTTCAGCTCTTCTTACCTAGCTATGGTCCAGTCAGCATCTTCCAAGCTTCCACAATAGATTTTGGTTCCAATTCTGACATAAGAGAAATGGATGACTAATTGAGAAGTTTTGATCTGGTCCTAACTTCAACTGCTTGATCTCCAATGATGAGGTCTGAAGGATAATAAGCCTTGAACTTCTAGTCCCTTGGCTTCTCTAATTCAGACACTAATGGTTATTGATCAGATTCTTTGTCTCTATCTTCAGTTGGTTCAGTTTGAGCAGGGTCTGATCCTTGCTGATCTTGTTTAGCTTCCTACTGTTGCACACCTGCATCATTAAGATCTAGATCTGCTAGTCTCCTTTCAGTTTCTTAAAGATCATCAAATCTTACATGCATTGGTTCCTTAATGGTCTAAGTTCTTGTATTGAAAACTCTGTAAGACTTTGATGTGGTTGAGTACCCTATAAATATCCCTTTGTCACACTTAGAATCAAATTTTCTAAGATGATCCTTTGTGTTAAGGATATAGCAAGTACAACCAAAATGGTGAAAAATGATATGTTGGGTCTTCTTCCCTTCCATAATTCACAACGAGTCTTACTCAGTATTGGTCTAATAAGGATTTTGTTTTGAATATAACAAGAAATGCTCACAGGTTCTGTCCAAAAATATTTTGGAAGATTGTTTTCACAAAGCATTATTCTGGTCATTTCTTGTAGAGATCTATTTTTCTTTTCCACGATACCATTTTGTTGATGTGTTCTTAGAGAAGAAAAATTATGTATTATGCCAGAATCATTGCAGAATTTTTTAAAAATTTCATTTTCAAATTATTTTCCATGATCACTTTTTATTGTACCAATACATAAAACTTTCTCATTCTAGATTTTCTTACAGAAAATCTTGAATACTTTCACAGACTCATCCTTGTGTGTTAGGAAGTATACCCATGTCATTATTGTATAATCATTAACAATGACAAATCCATACTTCTTTCTTGTAATACTCTACACCTGAGATGGACCAAATAAATCTAAATGTAACAGTTCCAATGTTCTGACTATGGAAACATTTTTGTTTTTAAAAGAAGTTTTATGTTGTTTCCCTCTTTGGCATGCTTTACAAGGCAGGGAACTGTTGAAAGAAATTTTTGGTAGTCTCTTAACAAGGCCTTTTTTGTGAAGTTTTGAAATATGTCTTAAGCTCATGTGCCTAAGCTTTTTATGCCAAATCCATCTTTCTTCTGAGTTTGAAAACAAACATGTTACATTTTGATCTTTTAGTTCATATAAGTTAACGATGTATAGGTTGTGATGTCTGCTTGCAAAGAAAAGTATGGATCCATCATGGTTGATGATAGAATACTTTTCTTTGTTAAAAGAGACCTTGTAACCACTATCACAAAATTGTCTAATGTTCAGTATGTTATGTCTCAGACTTTCAACCAAATAAACATTTTCAATGATAGGTGAAGGAATTTTACCCACTCTACCAGACCCTATGATCCTTCCACCTTTAAATTGCTCCAGGTCTAGGAACATAGACCTTCTTCCTGTCATGTGATGCGAGCATCCACTGTCTAGATACCAATGCAGAGGCTTTGCTCTAGTCTTTAAGCACATATGCAATTAGAATAATCAATGGTTTAAGTACCCAAATCCTTTTAGGTCCTACATTGTTAGCCATTTTTTCATTTCTGTTCTTTCTTTTCCTGCAATAATTTATTACATGACCATGCTTTTTTACAATAATTACACTTGACATGCTTTTATTTCTTTGAAACAAATGTAGAAGATGAAGATTTCTTGAAATTATTTTTCTCTACATACCCCAGACTTGGTCTGCTATGGTCACCATCAGATTTTCCTAAAAGCTTATTTAAATTCTCAGTGCCATTAACAAATTTGCTCAGGTCTAAAGTAAGTGAGCTTACTTGCTTCTGTAGTTTAATGATTTCATCAGCTTGAGAATTGTAGTAAACTTTTGCACTTTCAAAATTTGTTTTCAAAACAACATTTTCTTGTCTGAGTTTTCTCAATTCTTTAATTGCATTTTTTTTCATTTTCTTCCATTTCTTTTTGAACATTTTTCTCAAAATCTTATTCTATCAATTTTGGAATCTAATTTTCAAAATCAGTAATCATGTCAACATGCTTTATTTTCAAATTCTTAAAGTTTTTCAAAAGCTTTCAAAAATCATTGAACAACAAATCATAATTTTATTTAAGTTCAGAATAACTTACTTCCTCTGATTTTGAGTCACTTGAACTAGCTTCAGAGTTTGGTTCCTCATTTTCCATGAGACATATCTGAGCAGACTTTGTCTTTTCATCAAACTCTTCAGAGCTAGATGATCCTTCATCATCCCATGTGATCAATCCCTTTTGCTTTATATAGAATTTTCTCTTTTCTCTTCTGTCATTCTTGTCTTTGTTTAAGAGATGACATTATGCTTTTATGTGTCCTTGTTTCCTGTAGTAAAAATATTCTAAAGTAGACTTGTCATTTTTAAACTTAAATTAACTTTTACCTTTGTGATCGTTCTTCTGGAATTTCTCAGGTCTGAACTTCTTTTTCTTCAGTAACCTGTGAAACCTTTTTGTCACAAAGGTCAGTTCTTTATCTGTATCAACACCTGACTCATCAGAGTCTACTTCTGAGTTGGTGGGTTCCTCAACTTTTAGGGCCTTTGTCTTCTTTCCTGATTCATTAAACTTCAGGGAAATGCTTATAGAGGAGAAGGCTTGCTGACTTCCTGTTGTGTCAGCTTCAATTCATGCATTCTAAGTACTCTAAGGAGTTCATCTAAAGAGAAGGTACTTAGATCTTTAGCTTCCTAAAGAGCTAGACATTTGGCATCAAACCTTTTGGGAAACCTTCCAAGAAGTTTCATATTGATATCTTCTATGATCATTCAGCAGGGTTTGGAATCTTCCAAACATTTGATCCACTGTTTCATGATCCTTCATCTTGAAAGTGTCATACTATTTAGTCAACGGTATCTTCTTAGAGTTACGTTGAAGAGTATCCCAGACTTCTTTAGCTGATTTATAGTACCTTATTGTACTCAGATTTTCTTAGAGCACAAGTAAGAAGGAACCTGACTTTGACATTAATCTCCATTTTCTTTATTTCAAAAGTACTTCATTCATCTTCAGATTTGAGCTTTCCATCTTCATAAACAGGAGCTGCATAATCACTATTTATGATAGCTACACATAGGCTATAATGGGTGGACTTATGAACATCTTCATTTTGTCATTCCAATATGGGTAGTCTTCTCCAAAGAGGGCAAGAGTATGGTAAGAAGGATCATCAAAGCTTTATAGTGAAATTGTGTTTCTTGAAAGTTTCAGAGCAAAAGCTTTTCTGTAGTTGTTCTTCTTTCATCATTCAGCGTACAGAGCAAAAAGAGTTGACCTTCTGAAAGGATTCTGACACATATACTGAAACACTAAAATATGCAGAACTGTTTCTTGGTTTCTTCCAATACGAGGCCTTGGCATTTGTACTGATTTGTCTTCTTAATTTATTTGATGATAAATGCAGTCTTCTTTGATATGAACTCAGTTCAGAACATTATCAAAATAAACTATGATATTTTTTTGTATCTTTTGGATCTTCAGCAGATGCTTGTCTTGTTATCTTCTTTAATGATATAAGTAGTTTACAAAGAGAAAGATCCGTTCTGGAGCATCCTTGTTAATATATGATATAAAGACAAGAGTAACATCTTTATATATTTAGAAGTCTTGATTCAAAAGTCTGAAGAGAACACAACATGTTCTTTGTGAGACAAGGCTTGATAGATCAGACCCTGATGGTGCGATTAGGGTCAAACTTCTTTTAAATTTATCTTTAGTCCCATACAGACTTTTACATCAACATCAGACTTTTTTATAATAAGCTCCCCTTTTTATTTATAGCTCATGATATACAGACTTTTGTCCTTAAATACATAATTAAATGGGTCAGATAACACGTAGGTAGACTCTTATTTAATCAAATGCCTTAATATGTGTCATTAACAAATCTTGAGATAAGAACCATCAGTCCTTAGAGTCTTTTAAAAAATAGACTTGGTTCTAACATTTTGGATGAACCATTGGGTGAGGGAGTAGATTAATTTTAGTTTTCCAAGATTATTCTTAATATCAATACAACAGAATGCAACTTTGGCTGAGATGGATGCTTGAGTGCGGGGTGTGTGGGTGTGAGATTTAAAATGACGCAGAAAGTTATTTGTCTGGGAACAGGAATTGTTGTAAGCATTATGTTAGGCACTTCAAGACTTTATCAACGTGTGTCAGCATGTTCAAGACTCTTGGTTATGGTTAGGTGACCCCTCAAGTTGTTACTCATTAAAGTCAGCTTACGGTCTTGTGCATCAAGAAATAGTTCTATGGAATAACTTGTTTGTGTGATTTTTCTAGACTAATTTTGTCCTCCTTAAAGTAGTGGGCTTTATGTGAAGGCTATTGTTTGATCGAATTCAAACTAAACAAAAATTTTCTAGTCATGGAATTATCTTTGACAACTTAAATGCGTTTTGTGTCTTTTGTGGTGATTGTGTGAAGACCATTTCTTATATCTTCTTTTCTTACAAAGTCTCTTATTCCCTGTGGCAATTATGTTATGCTTGTCTGAGTTTCTTTCATTTATGCAAAGTAAGTGTAAAAGTAATTTTGAAGGCAATTTAGGGATGAAATTTGATAATGGAAGCAAATCTATCCCATAACTAATCTCCACTATTGTCTCATATTTAGGAATAACCACTTCCATAATTAGCCAAGTTGGTTGTTTGGTAGCTAGATATGCCCCAAAAAATATACCTAGCCAATATAATTCCAGGGATAAATCTGTGTCCAGCACATCAAAGGTTTTCCATGTGAAAACATCTCTATAATCTATAGAGATATCCCTCTGTGATCTACCTTTCTTTGTCTCTTATGGGAATTAATTCTCAATCACCTTGAAGTTAAAGTCTTAGTATCTCATTTTTTACAGTCTAGAGGCATCATCATGATGGCACCTGTTCTAGGGGCTTTTTTCTTGTGTGAATTTTAAAGAGGTACCACCTTTTAGGGGCTTTGCTTATCTTCAAATTCTCTTGAAACAACTTCCTTCATTATTTTTAGTTACCCTAACCTACTACCATTTTGCCCTTATATCCCAGAAATTTCATAGTTAGGTGTATTGTAGACATAATAGCATTTAGGGCATTTATAGATCATGTTTTACCCACTATCACATTGTAATAGAATCATTGTCCACTACTAGGTACTTGGTCTTCATAGTCTTAGTATTGGTATGTTATCCCAAGGTCAATCTCAAATCAATATACCTTTTCAGGGGGTGCTTGCATCTCTTGTGAAGCTAATTAAGTCCTTGTAGGCATTCCAGTTTGTCATGTAGAAGCCCATACATATGAAACCAATTTCCTCTCTTGTTGTTACACATGTAAATGTCCACACTTGGCATCTTGATGCCCAAGTCTTCGTGCGTATCATTTGATATGTTAATTATGGTTCAAATGAAGTTTGTTGGAGTTTGTTAGGTTGTTATAACTAGGTAGCTTCACTTTCACTTTATTATCCTCATACAAATACATTGTAATCATCAATTTGTACTAAATTCTTTTTTAATAAATCAAAGACCAAGAACTCACTTCATTTAAATTGGAGCAACATGCCTTTTTTTATCATCTTCATTGTTTATAGCAAGTACAATGTTGTCCATTCCTTCTTGTTCTTCTTTTGGATCTCAGGTAGCGAAATTATTTTTTAAACTGTAGATCTTTATTCTTAGCAGCGAGCCTTTTCAAGCTGATTTATAGTGGATCAAACTTCTCCAACTACCTCAACCTTCATAGATGAGCAATAATCAAATAAGCAAGAAGAAAGGAAGAAGAATCATAATTGGTTGTATGCAAGAATGAGAGTTTCATAAATCATCTCTTGATGCATGCAACTTCCACGGAAGCTCAAATGAAGAATGGATATTCAATGGAAAACAAATTTGCAGCTTTAGCTTCCTCTAATTTGACTTCTTCCAACTCTAGATCATTGCTCTCCTCCAACGAGAGCTATGATACCATATCAAAAATCCAAAAGGAAGATGAAATGTAATCAAAATTTCTAAGATAGATGAAGTGTAACTTGTATATTAGGGCCAAGTGTCATAATTAATGCTCATAAAAGAGTAGAGTATCAACATAGAAATAAAGTGTCTTATTTGATTGATTGAAAAACAATTGATTACAAATGGATGATTACACTATATTTATATAGAGCTAGGAGAGTATAAAAGAAGTCATTTAATTATAACAACCTAACAAACTTCAATAAACTTCGAATGAACCCTAACTAAACTCAAATAGGAGGCATAGAGTCCTAGGCCTCATGATGCCAAGTGTGGGCATCTACACATCAAAGTAGTTTCCAACATTATAGGTTATAAACTTTTTATACCAGTCAAAACCTTAAACCTGTAGTTTGAAAAGAACCTTAAACCTGAATTTTGAAGAGTTAAACATCTAATTTCATTATAGATAGATATTGTAATCATGTTTATTGTTTAGTTAATTTCTAAGCATTGCCCTCCTAAGATAAATAGTTATTTAGTTGTAAAACTTACTTTACTATTATATAGAAAATGAGAAAGAAAAAAAAAGCTGCGTACCTTCTACAGAGGCATTCTACAAATTCAATAAGTTCGGAAGGCCATTAATATTCCTAATTCAATTTCTTAAATTCCTTTTTAAGGATATTCAATTGCATCTTCCTTATGGTGTATATCAAAACCTCCGTGTGTGTATATATATTGCTTACCTACAGCTTTTGAATTTAAATACTACATATTTAGACATTTATATATATATCTGTTTAATGGTTAACTCTAAGGCTTCACGCAAGCAAACTCTTGCACGTCAAGATATTCGTTTCACATTTTTATATGTTCGTATATACAAATATAATCAAATCATTTGACATCAAAGGTCAATTCCTTTTCTTTCTAAGGATTCCTAACTATATTTAGTTTCAACAAATCAGAAAATGGAATACCTCTTATAAAAATGTAATGAAGCAATATCCACCGAAACCTTGTAGTCTCTAGCACTCCCAATAATTGGTTTGATTTTCTCCCAACGCGTTCACATGCATTAAATGGCACATGGTCATCAACTATATTGGAATCTTAATAGCATCTTCCACAAAATCAAAGTAGAAAAATGAGAAACTTAGAAATGTTCAACATAAAAAAATATGGTATAGGAATCCAACACGCGAGAAGTTAGAAAAACAATACTATAAATGAAGTAGAAAAGAACACTCATAAATGGCTTCCCTATTCGGGAAATAGTTTCCTTAATTATTTCCTGTCCTCAATCAAGTTGGAAAATCCTATTAATGTGTGAACTGGGTTTAAGTGTCCTTCCTCCACTGTTAACGAATAATCATAACGATATTAAAATGCTATCGTTTCAGGCTCCACTCAATAACTTTTTCTATTATTTCAATAATCTACAACATGCATTAAATTTTCTAATTCCTTACTTTTTTCTATTCCTTTATGTTACTCCGCTTTTTAATATTATTAAATATTTAATCTAATATTTTAAAATACCTTTAATATCATTTATTACATAATATACTAATTGTAAAAAAAAATATAATTTTACTTATATTATAAGATAAAAAATTTAACTAAAATTTATTTATATTTAAAATCAAAGCTACCTACTGGCACTTACATTAAAAAGTTAGAAAATAAAAAACTTATATAAAACTGTTATTGGTGTAAATTTAATTTTTAAGACAGTTTTAATAAAAACAAATTTAGTTTCCATTTCTTAAATAATATAGTGACAACCTTAAGAAAATATTGTAGGATTATTAATTCATGAAATAAAAAAAGATATTGGGTAACGGGTAAGAAACCGGTTGATCAGAAATTCAGAGCAATGATTGGTGGTCGACACGACACGGACCATTCGCGGTGCCGCGTAAACGAGCCCAACTGTAAGAGCACAGGTCGCGCACCGCTACACCACCAAGTGGTGCAATAAATTAATAAATGTAGTTTAGCTACGATTATTAAAATTTGAAAGTAAGTTATAGTAATTATTTGAAAAAACTACATTTGTAACTATTCAGTACCATTAATTTACCATTTGCTATAGGAGTATTCATTTGACATAGGAGTATTTGTTATTGTCAAGCCTAAATTAACCTTATTTTTATTGAGTTTAACTTTTTTTATGATCAAGTCTAACATATCTGATGTTATATTCATTTTGTTTTTCACCTGCCATGTCTTCTCTCTACCCATCTTTAGGTCGACATCTATCCACTAAGGTGTCACTTGAAAAGATTTGACGTGAAGCTTAATTAAATGCATAGTGTTTATAGATTTTAGGATATATGCCCTAAAATTTTGTAGGCACATTAGGGGTTTTTAGGGTAATATATGAGGGCAGTTTTAGTGCAAGTGTTACCTTAGTTATGACTGTTTTAAGTAAATATTACTAAGTTAAATAGGGTTATTTGTTACATTTAGAAATAAAAAATATTTAATGAGAACATATTGATATAATGAGAAATAAGAATAATAAATCATGACTATCAACTTAAATTAAATTAAGAGATAAGATTACTTATAATTAAATAGAAGAGCGTGTGCAACTTCTAAAGAGAAAATGGGTGTTGAAGGCGTGATGGAGGTTCGGTAAGGAGTTTGGCCCTGTTTGGATAGTAGCATCAGGCCGATCTTGGTAACTATGTTGTCATAGCTAATGATCAAAACTCAAGTATAGATGTTGTAATGGAAACTAGTGTGCTTAAGATTGCAACTCTAATTGTGAAACATGCATTATGATTTTCAACCATTGGAATTGTTAGGTCGTGTCTCATGTTGATCTTGACGACATGAGTTTTGGGTTGTTTTATGTGACATAATTTAAAAAATAATTTTGTTTAATTCTAACCAAATTTACTCTTTTGTTAAGAAATTAGATGTATTTCATTTAAAGAATTTTCCTTGAAACATAAATAAATAAAATATGCAGAGAAGCATAATCATTACACAAAAATATTATGTGAAAAACTTTAAAATTAGAGAAAAATTATAGTCATTATCAAACCGACGACTAAAGAATAATAATATGTAAAAATTTATACATCGTATAAATTTTTCTCTCAAATACTAAAAATTAAAATACATTCACATTTTGTAAAGCTCGTATCTCACAACACTTTATAACAATAAAATAACATTAAAAAAAACTTAAAGTGTTTCTAAATATTTTTATTAGTACCCAAATCTAAAAGACGAACTTAAAAAAATGCTCCATTATAATAATAAGAATAATTATTGTATTCTTCTCACACTCTTTTATAAAAAATGAAAATATAATATTTTTCAATAATGGTAGAAGCACTCTTATTCCAACATCCTTCTCACCCTTGAATAAACACGCCACCTTACTAAGTTGGTTCATCCTCTTACTCTAAAATTTGAGAGCACTGGAATCCCCAGTGCTATCATGCCTTGCAACTAGCGTCATGGAGCCTTGTGAGTTTCAACTAGCTATTATTCCATATAGACAAAGTCATCGTAAAATGAATGATAGCCTGTGTAAAGGAAAGGGCTTAAATGACCACTCATTGATGACAAAATTTCACTCACTTCTAGACATTGTGCTGCACCACCGTTACCCATTAACCATGCCTAACTTCTGCAAGTTGAGTGAGCACGTATGGTTCCTTAATTATGATGGGTTAGTTGTTAAGGGTGGAGTTGGTAGCCACGGTGATTGATAGGTGATGGAGGTAAAACTGCTTTGACATTCAAGGGTTTCTTATTTTTATGCCATGTTTCTTTAAAAACTGCCTATTTGTAAACGGGGTTTATAAGTGGGAGAAAATAAATCTTACGGTCAAATAGAATTTTAACTGTTTTAAACGACGTAAAAAATTAATATTAATTTTTAAATTTTTTTTAAAATCTCGTTTTCTCAACTATATACCAAACGGACCCTTACTCTCGGTTATAAAAGAATAAAATAAGAAAAGTGTCAGAATATTTTACATTAAAAAATATTGCAAGAATTTCAAACGTAAAAATACCCTCATAATATTGAATGAAAAGAAACTGGGGGGAAAGCAGAAAAAGGTTAGATCTTTTGGATGGGTTCTTATGATAGATGAGCATATTCATTATAAACTTTCATGGATGACTGGTCAATAAAGAAGAGATCGATGACTAGGAAAAAGCATCATTTAGTAGAAGGGTCAAAGTGCAAGCTACCACAAATGTTACTCTCAGACACAATTTTTACGCAAACTTAGTACTACTATATCACATCGAATAAAAATAAAGGTTCAGTGTACTCTGTTCGAACGAGAAGGAAAATAACAAAAGAAATGAAACAGGGAGAAATAAAAATAATATAGTTGAAATAGGAAAAACATTAAAAAATAATATTCGGATAGATATAAATAAGAAGGTACACAGACAAAAATAAAAAAAATAATTAAAATGGAAGGAAATGAAAAAGAAATACTTTTCACAAGTATGAATTAGTAGAAATGAGAGTAAATGATATATGGTCCTAAGGATGATATCCACATGGCGTTTTATCCGAATAATTAAATTTGGGATACATTTACTTTTTCCAAATGTCGACATTTAGAATGTGTGTTAGAGAACATGAAATCTGTGAACAAATAAAATAAAGAAAGCTTGTTTCAAAAGAACACACATGAAGTGAAGAAAGGTCCTTAATTAATCGATCGATTCAAAATTTAGTATTCAACCAACAATGTGTTCTTGAAGACATGAATATTTCGTTGTTAGTTGCTTAGAAAGTTGAACCACAGAAAGAAAATTGTGTGGGAGAAGAAAACGAAAACAAATAAGCTGAAACTAAATTTATGTTGCGAGAGGAAGGGAGTAAGGAAAAGAAACTTTCGTGCGGAATAGAAAATGGAGGGAAATGGTAACAATTAAAATAAAATAAGTTAATTTAGATATTTCATATAAAGATCATAAAAATTGTTGTTATTCTTTTCGGATTAGTTAAGGTCCCCTTATCCCTTTATTTTAGGAAATTATCTCTATCTCCTCAGTTCTAGAAAGTTATCTCCATCTCCTATCTTAAGAAATTATCCTTGTCCATTAGACATTGGTTGATATCAAGACCCTTCTTTGATGTATAAATATGACCTTAGAACTCTATGTAATTCAAGTAACATTTTAAGCAATAAACCTTATTTTCCTAGAGTAATTCTCTAGAGTTTTAGCCTTACACGTTTAAGAGAACATTTTGGTACGCACCGTGAGCCCAGTAAAACGGTTTCCACATGATAAAGAGAAAGACTGACTCCAAGGAAGAAGAAGATGGTGACCACGTGCAACAATCCCAACCGTAGAGATGATGGGGACCCCTGGGAGAACCAAAGAGGACACTAAGACAGGGACAATCAATTGGAGGAGGCTTTAGCCCTTGTTAAAACAATACAATGTACCATCAAGGATTAAGAAAAGAAAACAAAAACATGAAAAATCACTGATCGGAGGAGAGAGACTTCTAGTTATTAGAATACGCAAGCTACAAAATCAAAGGAAGACATACCAAAACCTTTAGTTGCCTATTCGACATACTCATTCACAAAAGTAATAATGATAGTCCCCACACCACTACATTACAAGCCACCTACGATGGAAAAGTATGATGAAAGAGGCAACCCAGGAGAACACCTTACCATGTTCACAACCAACCTTCTCATCTCTGGGGCGTCTAATGAGAACCTTCTCTACCACCCTTACCAAATTCATTCTACTTTGATTCTCACACATTCCCCTAAAAAGCGTATCATGTTTCGTAGAGCTCACAGAGAAATTCCTCACCTAGTTTGCCTCTAGTCGAGCGGCTCAACAAACATCCCAGAGCCTTGTCAACCTCAAGCAGAGACAAAGGGAGACATTTAAGTAGTTCATGGTGTGCTTCAAGGAGCAGGTCATACAGATCTGAGACTTAAGCTCGAAGGTGGCCCTCTATGCAATACAGATGAGAGTACGCCTGGGTAAGTTTTCCAAATCTTTGGCCAAAAGGCCCCCCAGCTAATCTGGATGATTTTAGAAAGAAGGCAGCACGTTACATGAATATGCAAGAGTGTGAAGCTGATCAGGTTGGGAGCTCTAAAAATAGCAGGCAAAAGCAGAACCACCAAGTAAGACCATGTAATCATTCACGAAGGCATTCTTTTTCCTACTTGAGGGTTTTTTCCCACCGGATTTCCCCAAGAGGTTTTAACGAGGCCTGACGAAACATCAATAACACAAGAACGATTCGGCTCAACAATTTTCTTCAAATTATTATGGTTAAGTCCTAAATTCCTAAGTGACAGCTCGGGGGTAATGATAAATTATTATTACATTTAAGTCCTAAAACCCTGACTGGCAAAGGCTCAGGGGTATTGGAAAATTATGACTACGTTAAGTTCTAAAACCCTGAGTGACAGCTCAAGGTAACGGTAAATTATTATTACGTTTAAGTCCTAAAACCCCAAGTGGCAGCTCGAGAGTAACTGTAAATCAAGATTACGTTAAATCTTAAAACCCCGAGTGACGACTCAAAGGTAACAAATTATTATTACGGTTAAGTCCTAAAACCCTGACTGATGGCTCAGGGGTAACGACAAAATACGATTACATTTAGTCCTAAAATGACATAGGCCTCATTTGGGCCTCCTTTTGGTCATTCTTTGCCCTTTAGAAACATTTTTTTAGGAATTAATTAGGTTTAGAATTATTTTTAATTTTGGGTCTTACATGACTATTTCATGCTTATGTTGAGCTTGGGTATTGTATTTTTGCCACCTTTCTTAGTTTTCTTTAATTGTAGTGCTTTCAGGCTTAGGAGAGAGTGAAACCCATTAGGTTAAGTTGTGTGCCCCCCTCCTTAGCCTATATATATATAGGCATGTTCTGTTTTGTAAAACACACACCTTGAATTGAGAGAATACGTTGAGTATTTTATGGAGTTGAATTTTCCTCCTTTGTTTTAGCTAGAGTTTCTTAAACTTTGGTAAACTCTTATCCTAGGGTTTCCTCCCCTAGGTGGCGAAATTGTGGCTTATCCTTTCTAGATGGCGCCTCCCCCTTCCTACATCATGTGGTATCTAGAGCCTAAGGTTCTTTTTCTTTATTCTTTTCTTTAATTTATTATTTTTTTCTTGGGTTGTTTGGTTGTTGGAAATTTTGATTTTTTTTGTTATTCATATTTTATATGCCTTCTTGTTAAAAAATTACAAAAAGATAAAAAAATGCATATATATTTCTTATATCCTTTCTTGTTTCTATGATTTTATTTATGCATATTGTTTGAGTCTTTTTTAAATTACAATATTTAATGTTTATTTATATGCTTTAGATTCTGAGTGTGTGCACCATTAATGTTTCGTTTATGTCATAAAAATTTGATCTTGAAAGTTTTAATTTCCTAGAGCCAATATTAGGTCTTGGTGCATCTTTGGAGCCTTATCATTGTCTCTTAATTTTTTTTTCATTTGACTCTGAGTAGTGTGCTAAATTCTAGGCAATTAAAATTAATTTTTTAATTGGTTTAAGGCTCTAAATCCTTGGTTAAACCATCTAACTTTTAGGTGGTTATTTGTGTTCAAATTTTAGGTCTTGTTAGATTCTTTCCATAGCTTTCTTCTAGGGTTTATTTTGTATTTTTTTTGTCCAGCACAATAGGTTTATTTAAATCTGAATTATGCATATTGTTTTCTTCTATTTTAAATGTAAAAAAAAATATTTTCCTTCCATGCCTAATTCATATGGGAGAAGATGCATGCTTATGTGTAAGTAAAGAGTGCTAAATTGAATTTGTGCTTTGTTTCTCAGTTTCAGTTTTAGGCTTTTGGGCTTTTGTGTTGATCATTTCATGTGCTAAAAAAAATTAAAAGTAACAAAGAAAAGTAAAAATAAAAGCTTGAGCCCTTATTCAAAAATTACAAAAGTTTAAAGGGTAGCTTGACAAATTTTGAAAAAGAAAAAAAACAAAAAGTGTGGGCACTTTATTTGCAATTTTTTGAAAGCCTAATCCAATTGTTTTTAAAATTAACATCTTTCAAAATTCAATTTACATAATTGTCTTTTTCTTACACAAATAGTGCATTCTAGGTTTCTAGGTCTTAATTTGTGTGCTAGCGTTTTTTATGATTTAATTTTTTACTTGTCCAAGTTTTGTCTAATTTTTTTGGTATCGGTAATTCCATTTTTAATATATAATCTCCATTAATTTTCCCTTTTATTGCTTTGAGTCATTCCTCTTGTCACATAAAATCCAATTTGAGTTACCTTTTTCTAATTTTACTTTTGTTGTTTGTCTTTATCTCTTCTAAAGTTTTGTGTTAGAGTTTTCATACCTTTGGCATTCTTTTAGGATAAGTCTTAATTCAATATCTTGGGGGGTGGCATACTTGGAACTTAGAGGTAGGAGTGACATTGCTTGAGGTTAAGGAACTTAAACTAATTTGGAAAAGTGGTGAGAATGAAACACTAGAGTGGAGTGACCATTTTTATTTTTATTTTTATTCCTTTCCTATATTAATTGTGCTAACCTTCGTTTTGAGTTTTCTTAAGCTTGTGCCGTGGTGGTCTTGGAGCTTGAAAACTTGAAGACAATTGTATTGGAAGCAAAGCCTTATAAAAGAAAAAAAACAAAAATATTGTCAATTTTTTCTTTGCACTTTAGCCCTTGTATTCTAGGGCATTTACTTTACAGACATTAGACTTTTTTATGGACTTTGGTTTATTTAGTTGATTAGGAGTAGTGCGCTTAGGTATTAGTTTACTTTTGTGAGCCGCGACTAGTTTTTCTTTATTAGTTTACTTGTTTTCAAATATACTTTGTCCTTGCATGCTAGGTTAAGTTTCAATTTTTTTATTTTTTTATTTTTGCGCATCCAACTAGAATATCAATTGTTTGCCTTCTTCTTTGCTTGTTTTGATTTCTCAACATGCCATCTACTGATACAAATAACATGTCCCCTTTAAGGTTGGTAATGGAGAATTTGAATAAAATCAATTCTAGGTTAGATAATCTAGAAAATACAAATACTCAACCTAGACCAAGACATAGGGAAAGAAATCAAAGACATTATAAGCATCAAGAGAGTGGTGGTAAGGATGATACTAGGAGACATCATAGGAAAGAAGAGGTAGACTTAAAAAAGGTTAAGTTAGAAATACCACCTTTTCATGGGAAGAGTGATGTGGAGACCTATTTGGAATGGGAGATGATGATAGAACAACTTTCTAATTCTCATCAAATAAAAGAAGACAAAAAGGTTAGGATTGCTACCCTTTCATTTTAAAACTATGCTTTAGTTTCGTGGTCCCAAGTGTGCAAAGAGAGAAAGATAGATGAGCTCCTACCCATAGAAGATTGTGTAAACCTTAAGGCCTTGCTTAGGAAAAAATATGTTTCATCCTACCACTGTGGGAAGCTATTAGCCAAGATAAATAGACTCACCAAGGGTCAAAATCTGTGGAAGACTATTACAAAGCCTTAATTGCTATGATTAGGGCTAATCTTAAGGAGGATAAGGAAACTCTCATGCATAGATTCCTCCATGGTTTTAATAGGAACATAAAGAATAAAGTAGAGCTTTTATCGTATGTTGATATAGAAGAACTCTTACATCAATGCACTAAGGTAGAAAGCCAAATTCATGAGATGGACTCTATAATAAAGGGGACTACCAACCCTTTAAGCCCAAGTGGAAGGGCAAGGAGGATTCTAGCCTTAGAAAAAGAGAGATGTTTGAAAGAAAACCTAGGTAGAAGGGAGTGTGCGTTTCTTCTCTATAAGTAAAAAGTGAATTGCATAAAGAAGGTCAAATCTATAGGACTAACAAAGATAAAAATAATTTCACATCCAAACCTTCCTCTTCCAAATCTTCTGCCATCAAATGTTTTAAATGTCTAGTTAAAGGACATATTGCTTCTGACTGTCCTACAAAAAAAAGTATGATTTTGAAAAATAATGGGTGCTACTCAAGTCAACCAGACTCTAATTCTGATGTTCACTCTACAAGTGATGACTCAAGTAGTGACTCATATGACAGTGAGCACATTTTAGGAGATAATGGTGAACTTTACATGATACAAAGGATTCTCAGAAGTCATGTAAAGGCGGATAACTGTACACAAAGAGAGAACATCTTTTACATAAGATGTTATATAAATGAAAAACTATGTTCTCTAATTATGGACAGTGGGAGTTGTGCAAACGTGGCTAGTCAAAGGCTAGTTCATAAAATGAGTTTAAAACTTGTAGGTCACCCTAGGCCTTATAAACTTCAATGGTTAAATGAGAGGGGTGAGATACTGGTAAATAAATAAGTTTTAATTTCCTTCACCATAGGGTTATACAAAGATGAAGTGTTATGTGATGTAGTACCTATGGAAGCAACTCTTATCCTGTTAGGGAGACCTTGGCAATTTGATAGAAAGGTTCTCCTAAGGTTTCTCTAACAACCTTACCTTTCTCCATAACAATAAGAAGTTTGTGTTATATCCCTTAACTCCAAAGTAAGCCTTGGAGGATCAACTTCAAATGAAGTTGAAAAGGGATAGAAAGGTTGACCCTTCCACCTTCCACCTCCCACCAATACTATAAATCCAACTATGAGAAAGGTAAAGGAGTTGTCTCCCTTGATAACTCCATGAGGCATTCTTCTCTTTTTACCTCCAAACGTCATGTGAAGCAAGCCTTGCTCCTTCACCAACCCCTCTGTATGCTTCATGATACATACACTTCTAGCACATCCTTCTGCTTAATGAGCATCTCCCATTCTTTACCCATTGAAGTGTTCATTCCTTTATGGGTTTGTGTTCCACCCTATCCTATTCACTATAGGATGAATGGAACCATGTGTTTGTATAGTTTTCTTAGGATTACTTGTAGGATGCATATAGTCATTATAGGTTCTTTTAGGATAAAGTTGTGTCTTTACTCTTTTAAGTTAACTTTTATTTATGTTTTCTCTTTTATTATTTTAATTGTATCTAAAGTTTTCATAGGTTTGCTATTTGTTTCATTTACTAACTTTTTCTGTTTACACCCATATCATATCTTTGATCATGTTTCTATTATTCATTTTCATAAGGGATTCTATTAGGAGTTAGTATCATCTTTGCATGCCATGCATGATCTAGTCCCTAGTTTAAATGCCATTACACATTATGACCCTTTTAGAGCAGTTCATTCTACTTTGTTGCTTCATATGCCCTTAATTACTTTTATTGTACATGATCATTTCTCTATACCTCATCTCATCCTCATTGAGCATCATATCATTCATACCATCTCTCGGATACATGAGGGATTCCATTGGTTACTCTATGCCTTCTTGAGGGATGTTTGCTTTCTACTCTTTTATGATATCTTTTCTTTTATTTTTATAAGGTAAAAAGATTAATATTTGACCCTAGTGGCAAATCTCATGTTTGTCTCTACTTTGAATATTGCCTTGAGGATTTTCAAGATTTGAGGACAAATTATCTTGAAGAAGGGGAGCATGACATAAGCCTCATTTGGGCCTCATTTAGGCCTCATTTTGGTCATTCTTTGCCTTTTAGAACGGTTTTTAGAAATATTATTTTTTAGGAATTAATTAGGTTTAGAATTATTTTTTGTTTTAGGTCTTACATGAGTATTTCATGCTTATGTTTTAGTTTGGGTCTTATATTTTGGCCACCTTTCTTAGTTTTCTTTAATTTTAGTGCTTTTGGGCTTAGGAGAGAGTAAAGCCAATTAGGTTAAGTTATGTGCCCCTCTCCTTAGCCTATACATAGACATGTTCTCTTTTGTAAAACACACACCTTGAATTGAGAGAATACATTGAGTATTTTAGAGTTGAATTTTCCTTCTTTGTTTTAGCTAGGGTTTCTTAAACTTTGGCAAACTCTTATCCTAGGGTTTCCTTCCCTAGTTGGCGAGATTGAGGCTTATCCTCTCTAGGTAGCACCTCCCCCTTTCCTTTTTCCTTGTTTTCCTTATTTTCTCTCGGTAAAACCCTTATCCTTATTTTCCTTTATCAAAAGAGAAAGAAGAAGAACTAGATCCTCCTTCCTATATCATAAAAGCTCGAGTGACAGCTCGGGAGTAATGACAAATTATTATTATGGTTAAGTCCTAAAACCCTGAGTGACGGCTCGAGAAATAGCAAATTATTGTTACGTTTAAGTCTTAAAATCCCGACCGAGGGAGTAACGACAAATTTCAATATACGAATTTCCAAACGACCAAAGTCTTATCACGTCAACTCCTAAAATGTCAAATTTCTAAGTTTCTAATTCTGAAGGGCAAAATTCTAGTTACATCCAGAAACAACAAATTTCTAAGTGCCAAACCACGAAACACCATTGGAGCAAATGTAAGGATACTTGTGGAACTATGAGAGCCCTCTCTCAAAAGAACGTTGTACGACGAGGAAGAAAATGATGCAAAGAGATAAGAAAACCTGGACCCTAATTTAGAACAACGAGACATAGCCTACATCAAGATAAAAGCCTCCAAATAAAAATTTGCTCAGAAATGAAACATACTGCTCAGGCCATGACCTTTTTGAAGAAGAGATCTAATTTAAAGAGTAGCTAACAATAATGTAAAAATTAGAGAGGATAGGAGCTAGTAGCTTCCAAAAGTAGCTGACAACAATAGAAGAATCTGAGAGGACGGGGAGCTAGTGGCCAACTAGGAAGACCCACACCGGGTAAGAGAAGTCATCCACAAAAGACCATAAAAGAACATACCGGCTTGAAGAGTTAAAAGGAAGAAGCATCCCATGGGCATGGAACACTACACGTTTAAAGATATATTACATCTGAATGTAACATAGGCACTCTTTTTCTACTCGATCGGTTTTTTTCACTAGGTTTTTCTCTCGAGAGGTTTTAACGAGGCCCACCAGCATAGAAATAAGTCCAACTGGAGGAACAACAAACTCACGACTAGAAATCAGATTGCATACAAACCACTTGGTGGGCAGACGCTTGGCATACAACTACTTAGTACATAGTCACTTGGCTCGCTCAATGGCCGAGAGCTCATGACTAAGGGGCTTCTGTTCCCTTCAGATTAGCTAAGGTCCCCTTTATCCCTTTATTTTAGGAGATTATCTCTATCTCCTCAATTTTTAGAAGTTATTTTTATCTCTTATCTTAGGAAATTATCCCTATGTAATAAATATTAGACTGAGATCAAGGCCCTTCTTTAATGTATAAATATGTGGCTTTGAGAGTCTTCTATGTAATTCAAGTAACTTTTTAAGCAATAAACCATATTTTCCTAGAGTAATTCTCTAAAATTTTAGCCTTACACACTCAAGAGTGAACAATTGTGAATAAAAAAACATTTTGTGTTAATATAATTTCCCTAGAAAGAAAAACAAATTAATGACTTTAGAAACTCAAGAATAAAAGAAACATAATTACATAAGCTCACATAATAAGCCAGATCTTTTTAGATAAACAAGTTACTTAAAATGAGAATTCATTTATTCTTTTTTATATAGAGAGGATGGGTCCACTTGCCTTGTAAGTTACAATATAACATGAATTATATATTGAATTTCATTAATTCAATCGTTGAATAAATAATTTTCATTATATAGAACATGTGTATAAAATTTTATATAATTTAAAAATTATTTGATGTTCTATCAATCAACTTAATTTGAATAGAATTTACATTTACAATATAAATAAATGTTGGTTATGAAGATAATGTACCTATAAATTTTCATATGTATAATTATGATGGTATTATTATGGTGTCTTATTACAATGAGGAAAAGACATACTTCTAAAGTAAGTGGATAACTCCACAGCCCATATATATATAGAGAGAGACAAATTCTAAGAATGATAGAGAATGGCGTGTCTTGATTCAAAATAAAAACTATCTGCCAATTAAGAAAAACTACATTTATATAGGACTTACATTTAATAAAAAATAAAAAACTTACCTTTTCACGTTGTTACAAGAATATGTATAAATCAAAACCAATAAATAAACAAACGTGTAATGGAGGCCTATTGTTGTTTGCATATATTGTTTATGAATTTTCAGTGGCAATAGTGGCCACTACATTTATGAATTTATACTTTTGAAAACCTAGAATTGCATGCTAAGATAAAAGGCTGATAATACTGGAACATATCTTGTACAAAAAGAGGCTTTAGTCGTAATCAGAGTCAAAAGTGATTAATAAAAAGCAAAGCAAAACGCTAAAAATTGAAAGAAGCCAAAATCCTTGGCAAGCACGAAGTCAGAGCGCACAAACGTATGAGTCTCCCAAAAGAACAAGAAAAGTAGGCTTCCATATATGCTTTTAATCCTAAATGTACAATTTGCGAAACATTGATGCCCCCTTTATTCATGTTTTCCTACTTTTTTCTAATTATTTCGCCTTCACAAATCATAGAAATCCCATTCTACATTTCTCATCACGGTAAACTAAATCAATAAATTGTCTCTCATTATTTTTTCACTCTCAATTTATTTCTAATTAAAATGATCCAATTTAGTTTAATTTAAACTTATAATCATGATTAGCTCAGAATATGAGTTCATCAAAGAATATGGTTTTTTTATACAAAGTTTGCTCTTGCTTACGTGGATATTAAGTTTCACTTATTATTATTATTATCATTGAAACATAAGAAATAATAAAATATATTAAAATAAAGTACTTATATAAAACTAAAAATTTTTAGTGTTTAACAAATTAAAAAAAGTATAAATAAAAAAAGAAATAACAAATGTCTAGGGTGAGGGCGCGTGCTCATCCGCGCGACCACACCTATGCTGTAGGGGGTTACCAATGGGGTTGCTGTTTGGACTCTTTGGTGATGTAACCTTACTTTTACTCAATCTTACAACACCTACAATTCACTTTTTAAATCCTTCAATGGGGACAAACTCTATCATACATCTACAAATTGTCCATCACAAAATATGCATTAACAACACACGACTAAGTTACAACACATACATGTATTATTCAAAATTGCACACTTAACCAAAATTAACAATGTAAAATTTAGTGCATAATTAATTTGTCTAAGTTTTGTAATTTCTAAATTTTAATTTGTAATTTCTAAATTATTATTTTCTAAATTCTAATTAGAAATTTTTAAATCAAATTTCTAAAATGATTAGTTTTGATACACAAAGAAACCAAAGGCGTATCAAACGGTTCCCTGTAGGCTACAAAGCAACCAAATGAAATTGAAAGAAATCGAGGGAAATTTTAGAGTCTAGGATAAACAATTGAAATGGGTAAGAAATGATGAAGAATGTTGGGTGTGCACGCATATGTTTTGATTTTGCGTCGGAGAACCTTTAACGCAGAGTCTCACACATGATTTTTTAAATCTTGACATTCCATTTGTCAATTATAAATAATCCTGGGTGTAGGTCTGTTGTGTGGGACGCCCACTCCCACATAAAAAACCAAAAACGATTGTGTGTCTTTTGACTTTTGGTTGTTGAGTGGAGTGAGCATGTCCCACGCTACAACCACTTAATTTCATGCCAAATCTTGCATGGGATGGCCTCCGACAAAAGCTCCCCAAGCAAAAAAAAAAGATTTCTTGGAGTGAAACTATAGTGTAGTTGTAGAGGTCACCATAGCCCCATAATTTAAACCTTAGATATTATGATGTTCGTTTAGCGAAAAGTTTGAGTTTATTCTCAAACCTACATATAGTACATGGAATTTAAACCTAATCATATTTGATTTTACAAATCTTATTGAAGGTATCACAAGTACACACTAAAATGTGATTCAATTGTGTGTTTAAAAACTTTGGCAAATTCTTTTTGTAAAATAGATATTCAGACACAAGTATATACTCAAAGACAAAGAAGAAAACACGAGAACAGTAAAGCAACTTAATACAAGAGACTAACACAAACAACTTTTATATTGGTTTGTCGCAACCTGGATCGCGACGGCGCGGCGAACAAGAGAAAGAATGGTGGAATGAAACAGGGAGTCGCCACCAACAATTTTATCCATAGGAAAAACATTGGGAAAAAACTAGGTTCAGTAAAGCACTGGTTAAAAAAAAAATTGACATCCGAGTTCGGGAGTCGGTTACGAGTAGGGAAGGTATTAGCACCCTACATCGCCTGTCAAAAATAGTACCAAGATTGAAAATGCGCAACATAAATAGCCTTACAAAAGATGGTTTGTTTCTTCCCTTTTATTGTTGTATTTTTATTTAAAAAAAACAACAGAATGGGGTGAGAGAACTGTACAAACATAGAATGTCGAAGTGGGGTTAATGGGACGTTTCATCCGAATTAAACTCGACTTCGATATGAGACAGTGAGGGGAAAAGAATGCTAATAAGGCGTCACGCCTAAATTATACATCCTTAAATAAAAAAAATGACAGGGATAGGAAAGAGATAAGCGGGACGTCTCGTCCTAAGTATCTCTCTCCTATGAATTATGGCGAGGCTTAAGCAAAAAAACTAGGGGGAAATCAACAAGACGTCACGTCTAAATTGATTTTCACGGAAGTAACCAAGAAAAGAACATTTATGAAAGAAACGTGGAAGTAAAGAAATAAATCAGCAAAAAGAAATAAGAAAGATGGGCCCGACAGGAGTTAAAGTCCTGCTCCTACGTATTCTTGAATAATCAAGAAATCAGGGTTACGTAGTTCTGAATGTTTTTCTTTTAGGAAAAGACTTAGGAGATGATGATGGATGTCACTGAGGTGGGGAACTCGTACAAGGCGAAGTTCTTCGCATGTGTACGAATCCTAAAGGGGTTGTGTAGACGGGAGTGTCCCCGTACGACATTATATTTTTTTTTTAAAAAAAGAAGAAAAAAAAATTTTAGACTGGAAAATAAAACATATACAAAATCACTTATTTTTATTATATGTGCTTGTTAGGGAAAAGGACAAAAATATTAACAGTGTAAACTATGGCATACAGACAAACATAACCAACAAACAGCGAACTGACAGGAAAATAAAAGGCTGAAAGTAAAAGAAATAAGGAACAGGGTGGAACCGGTGTGATGGGCTCAGAACCGATGTGTGAGTCAAACGCAGTGACGGTGTCTGACTGAATTCGGACTTGCACGCTGATAGAAGCACTGGACCGGTGTTGGGCACGGATGCTGAAAACTGAAGAGTGTAGCCGATATTGGTGGGAGCTAATCCGAGGTGAGGGAGTGACTGGGCGCTGTGTATGGGCGATGTTGAGGATTGGCAAGGGTAATGACTAGGTAAGGTACAGTATGGAATTTGGGGAATAATTTAGTACTGGGACGGTGTAGGAGAAGGGGTAAGGAGGTCGGTTTTGGTGAGGACGGTTTCGGGAGAAAGGGACAGTGTTGTGGCTTGATGAACAATGTATTTGCTGGACGGTGTTGTATTTTGGGAGGTATTGGGGCGGTATGGTTTTGAGGGTATTGGGGCGGTGTGGATTGGGAGGTATTGGGGCGGTGTGGATCGGGAGGTATTGGGGCGGTGTGGATTGGGAAGTATTGGGGCGGTATGGATCGGGAGGTATTGGGGCGGTGTGGATTGGGAGGTATTGGGGCGGTGTGGTGTTTAGGAGTGAACTAGGACAGAACTGTGCGAAGGGAATGAATTCCTTAAGACTCTTAAAGCGAAATTTAGGAGTTTCCCCTCTTTCCAGCTCTGGACCGTGTCAAGAACTTACTAGCTGACCCTTTGTGCCTCTTCCTGAGAGGTATTTATAGAGGGCTCTTGGACATGGGCCGAGTGGACAGCTCAAACTCCACTTGGTTGAAGCGACCTAGCCACTAACAGATAGTGGGGGGACAATGGCTGATGGGAAATTTTTAATTCTTCCACTACCGCCCCCTTGTCTGCCATTTTTGGGGAGTGCGATTCCAGGTCAGCACGCATAAGCATCCGGGCTCATTCCATCCGTTGTCAAATTTGTGACATCGGTTAGCAAAGACATCGGTTGGACGGAGTTTCCACTGATCCGATGTGGTGTCTCAAGAACCTTTACCTGTGTCTTCACACTAGTTGAGTCTTTCAATGTAATCACAGGGGCGATGTTCTCCCTCCTAGTCTGGATCTAGTACCAGCCGGTGTGCCTATTTTTGATCTGATTCCTTTTTCCTTAGGGACGGACTGGCCTGTTACTCCTTTGTCAGGCGCACGACATCGGTCCGGTGTTAACTTGGGCCTTGTCCGGTGTTGCCAATTTTATGACCGGATCCGGTGTCATAATAATTTAGGCCAGACTGAAAGAGGTGTTCACAGGGGCGGTGTTCTCCCTCCTAGTCCGGATCTACTACCAGCCGGTATGCCTATTTTTTATCTGATTCCTTTTTCCTTAGGGCCGGACTGGCCTGCTACTCCTTTGTCAGGCGCACAACATCGGTCCGGTGTTAATTTGGGCCTTGTCCGGTGTTGCCAGTTTTATGGCCGGATCCGGTGTTATAACAATTTAGGCCGGACTGAAAGAGGTGTTCACAGGGGCGGTGTTCTCCCTCCTAGTCCGGATCTACTACCAGCCGGTGTGCCCATTTTCAATCTGAATCCACCCACGAGATCGGCCATTAAGGGATTCCAACAACTGGTCCGGTGTTCCCCCTTTTTGGAATCTTGACCGGTTATATTTTCATTTGGGACCGGTGTCTTTTCCATTTGGGGTCGGACCGAAATAGGTGTTCACAGATGCCCCTCTTTACTCCTTTTTCACAAGAGAAATACGGAATCTTCGTATTTCCAAGGTGAAAAGGGAGTAAAGACATGAACACCGATGTAGGGGATAAATGGGACCCATCAACCGGTCATCGTCCTTGCAAAGCATAGAACCTCGGATTAGAGCATCATGACCACCCCGTCCTCAACTTGTTCCCTTTTGAATGGCCGGTGTATTGTGCATGACATCGGCCTTAGCAAAAACCCTGAAACCAATTCTATCCGAAGTAGATTTTCTGACACCGTTTGTTGCTTCCCTAAAGTAGTAACCGGTGTGACCATCGGGACACCGTCTCGTATAACTTCACAGGGCCTACTTCGTTTGACTTTAAGAGCCATGACACCGTCTTTGGAATCACCATATTCCGTAATAGAGTGAACCTCTACCTAGCGTCCATATCGGATCAACACCGTCTATCTTTTTCCTTTCTTCCTTTTTTTTTTATGGTGCGCCGTCCCTTGGGTGACAGGAAGGCGAGAGTGGGGAGTTGCCCTTTTACTGAAGATAATACATGGGGTGTGGCCCTTGATTTGCAGGAAGGTAAAAGGTGACAGGAAAAGTGAATGTGGGGTGTGGCCCTTGGTTTGCAAAAAGGTAAAAGGTGGGGGCTTGCCCCTTGACTGACAGGAAAAATAAATGTGGGGTGTAGCCCTTGGTTTGCAGAAAGGTAAAAGGTGGCAGGAAAAGTAAATGTGGGGTGTGGCCCTTGGTTTGCAGAAAGGTAAAAGGTGACAGGAAAAGTAAATGTGGGGTGTGGCCCTTGGTTTGCAGAAAGGTAAAAGGTGGGGGCTTGCCCCTTGACTGACAGGAAAAATAAATGTGGGGTGTGGCCCTTGGTTTGCAGAAAGGTAAAAGGTGGGGGCTTGCCCCTTGACTGACAGGAAAAATAAATGTGGGGTGTGGCCCTTGGTTTGCAGAAAGGTAAAAGGTGGCAGGAAAAGTAAATGTGGGGTGTGGCCCTTGGTTTGCAGAAAGGTAAAAGGTGACAGGAAAAGTAAATGTGGGGTGTGGCCCTTGGTTTGCAGAAAGGTAAAAGGTGACAGGAAAAGTAAATGTGGGGGTGGCCCTTGGTTTGCAGAAAGGTAAAAGGTGACAGGAAAAGTAAATGTGGAGTGTGGCCCTTGGTTTGCAGAAAGGTAAAAGGTGGGGCTTGCCCCTTGATTTGACTGAAAGTGGTAGAGACCTGGGGTGATGCCCCAGTTTGAGTTGTTTGGAACTTCAGGGTACTGCCCCTTTGACTTGACTGAAAGCGGAAGAGACTTGGGGTGATGCCCTAGTTTGAGTTGTTTGGAACTTCAGGGTACTGCCCCTTTGACTTGACTGAAAGCGGAAGGGACTTGGGGTGATACCCCAGTTTGAGTTGTTTGGAGGAATCTAGGAGAGTGGGGTACTGTCCTTTGAATGAAAGAATAAACCCAGGGAGATGCCCCAGTTTGACATGATTGGATGAAATCTTGGGGAACTGCCCCTTGAATGAAAGAATAAACCCGGGGAGATGCCCCAATTTGACATGATTGGATGAAATCTTGGGGAACTGCCCCTTGAATAGGAGAATAAACTCGGGGAGATGCCCTAGTTTGACATGATCGAAAGAGTCTTTGGGGAAAACTGTCCCTTGACCGAAAGAAGAATCTGGGGAGATGCCCCAGTTTTGGGTTGACTGGGAAGTGTAGTCCCACTGGGGAAGGATTTGGGAAATGTAGTTTTTGGCGATTATGGTTCCACTGGGGGAGAAAATTTGGTGATTCAGGGTAATGCCCCTTTGGGTGAAAGAGAATGGACCTGGAGTGATGTCCCATTTTGAGTTGTTTAGGAAGTGTAATTCCACTGGGGAAGGATTTGGTTGGCATCTGTCTAGGTTCCACCCAGGGAAGCATTTGGTGGTTTGGGATGCCATCCTTTGATTGGAAAGAGAAGCCTGGGGAGATGTCCTAGTTTGAACAAGATCAAAAGATTTTGCAGGTATTACCTTGACTGGGAGAAAAAAACCTGGGATGATGCCCCAATTATGAAGATTGAAAGGATTTTGGGGAAACTCCCTTTTGACTAGGAAGATTCGGGGTGAAACCCCAATTTGAGCTGTTTGGCGATTCATGATACCGTCCCTTGACAGAAAGATCTCATAGAAGGGAAAAATCAAAAGGATGCCCCAGTTCTTTGGAAAGATTGAAAGATTTAGGAGCACTGCCCTTTGACTGAGAGAGGAAAGATGTCTCAGACTGAAGGAGTTAGGGGTATCGTCCCTTGAACGGAGGAAAGATCTGGGGAGATACCCCAGTTATTGGAAATGATTGGAAGATTTAGGGGTATTACCCCTAAGCTGGGATGAGGATCTGGGGTGATCCCCCAGTTATTGGAAATGGTTTAGGATACCGTTTCTTTAACAGAAAGATCTCATAGAGGAGAAAAATCAGGAGGATGCCCTAGTTCTTCGGAAAAGTTGAAATATTTAGGAGCACCTGTATTTGCATGTGATAACAGGTTTTGATAATGACAATGGAAACAAGCAATGGGAAGTCTTCAAATCAAAAACAATTAGAGATTTCATATAAAAGAAGAAAATGATCTCACAAAGGTTCAAGAGATGAAGAAACAAATGAATCAAACAAAAGGAAAGCAACCATGCATCATTAGATTCAAATGGATGACCAACAGGCATGAGAAAATGTCAAAATGAAGAGCCTGAATCGATTCAAGCACGAGTGAATCGATTCACAGCCCTGGAGGTCATAAAAATGAGAAACAGAATGGGTTGAATCGATTCACCATGACCCTGAATCGATTCACAGCCCTGGAAGTCACTAAGACTGCAAACAGTATGTCCTGAATCGATTCACAAGGACCCTGAATCGATTCACACGATGCTGACAGACCAAGAACCCAAAACAGAATGCTCTGAATCGATTCAAACAAAGCTCGAATCGATTCATTCGACTCTGGTACTCCAAAATGCATAAAACAGAACACTCTGAATCGATTCAAGGATCTACGAATCGATTCACAAAGTGGGAAACACCACTAAATAGACAAACTTAAGTGGAAAACAAGCACTCAAATCCCACTATACGCAGAGCCATCATCTTGCAACGGCTAGGGACTCCTCAACAATTATCTTGGCTCTATAAATGCAAGAAGAACACAAGCACAACAAAAAACCAACAAGAACCAAGAAGCAACAAATCCTTAGCTCTATTTTTGTGCTTTGTAAGCCTATTTCTTGCATCTCATACTTCACTTGTATATCCTCTCATCTTGAGAGTTAGAACTTGGGAGAGCTTTTCATTTGTATATTTGCTTTATTGAGAGAGTGTATTGATTGTAAACAAACACCAAACACACAAGTTATTCACTCTAGGTTGAGTGGTTGTTCACTCTAGGTTGAGTGGGTACAAAGGTTGTGGACTCAACCTTTGGGATATTGTGAGATTGAGAGATTGGGTGGGTTGCCCTTATACTTGTGAGGATTGGGTTCTTGAGTGTGGGACACTAGGAAGCCGCAATTGCTCAAAGTTGTATCTCTAGTCTACAATAGTGGAAAATCCTCTAAGTGGGTTGCTTAGAGGCGAGACGTACACCGGATTGGGTGGAACTCGTTACATCGGTTTGCAAGCTTCTCTTCCTTACTCTTTTACTTCCATATATTGCATATTTGCTGATTGTTATTGTTTGGTTAAGAAGAACACACTTGAACTTGCTTAATTTGCTTTACTTTAGATATTGCACACCAAGTGTTTGCTAAATTGCCTCAACAATACTTACCTCTTGTAGTGCATTGCATATCATTGTTACTTGCTTTCACTTGCACAATCTCATAAACTTGGTTATAGAAATCAATTTCAAAGGCATTCCAAGCAAAAGTTTTATAACTCAATTCACCCCCCCTCTTGAGTATTGAGGCCACTTGAACAACAAGTGGTATCAGAGCTTGACTCTTGGTAGATCAAGCTTAACAGCTTCAAGAGATTAAATGGCCTCAAGTTCTCAAAATGTTTTTCCCGAGGGTGGTGCGATAAATAGACCTCCCGCTTTCAATGGGGAAGGGTATGCGTTTTGGAAAGAAAGAATGAAAATCTTCATTCAATCAATTGACTTGAGAATATGGAATACCATTGAAAATGGTCCCTATATACCGATGCATACTATAGATAGCAAGAATGTTGAAAAACCTATAGATGAATGGACAAGCGAGGAAGAAAAGAAAGTCCAATATGGCTACAAGGCCAAAAATCTTATTACTATGTCTTTAGGTCAAGATGAATTTTTTAGGATAATGACATGCCAAACTGCTAAGGAAATATGGGATACTCTTCAAGTAACCCATGAAGGCACTAATGATGTAAAGGACTCAAAGATTAGTACTCTTACTAGTCAATATGAATGCTTTAGATTAAACTCTCATGAATCGATTGTTGATATGCAAAAAAGATTTACTCTCATCATTAATCAACTCATTACACTTGGAAAGACTTACACTAACAAAGAACTCATTCATAAAGTGTTAAAAAGTCTTAACAGAGAATGGCAACCGCTAGTTACCGCCATCAAACAATCTCCTAGCATAAACGAAATGTCTCTCGCCACTTTATTTGGTAAGTTGCAGGAACAAGAACAAGAGCTGAAAGAATTAAAGATGGCGGAAGAGGAAGAAAAATCTTCCAAGAAAAAGGGTCTTGCTCTCAAGGCTACTTCCACAAATGAAGAAGAAGAATCCGGAAGTGAACTTGATGAAGAAGAAGAATTTGGACTATTTGTGAAACGCTTCGGGAAATTCATGAAAGGCAAACGCTTCCAAAGAAGCTTCAAAAGCTCAGGTAAGAAACCTATCACTAAAGAAAACTCTTCCTCACCCAACTGTTTTGAATGTGGCAAGGAAGGGCACTTCAAAGCCGATTGTCCAAACCTCAAAAAGAAGGGCAAGGACAAACAAAGAAGAAGAAGAGCCTATATTGCTTGGGATGAGAATGATGTGAGCAGCTCCGACGACTCGGAAGATGAGCAAGCCAATCTTTGCTTAATGGCAAATCATCAAGAAGAAGATAACGAGGTAAATCTTCTTGACTTAGATAAAAATGAGCTGTTAGAAGCATTTGAAGAATTGTATGATAAATTCACAAAAATCTCTAGTAAACTCAAAGCATCTAGGAAAACTAGTGACACTCTAGAGATGCACCTTATGGAAGTTTGCAAAGAGAATGAATGTTTAAAAGAAGAATTGAAAAATGCTGAAATATGTTCCATTAGTAGACCTTGTAATTTTGCTAAGAAATGTGTAGATCTAGAAAATAAAGTCCTAGATCTAAACAAAACCTTAGAGAAATTCACTAATGGAAGAGATAATTTGAATATCCTTCTTGGGCAACAAAAATGCATGTTTAGTAAAACCGGCTTAGGATATGATCAAGAACATAGTAATCATAAAATGGAGAAGCACTATAAAAACTTCTTTGCATCACCAAGCAAATCCTCCTCACCTTTTATGAAATGCAATCATTGTGGTACCAAAGGACATAGTGCTTATAAGTGTAGTGTTAGGAAACTAGGACCAAAGGTCTTAAGAAAGGTGTGGGTTCCCAAAGGAACATCTCCACAAGCTAACCTTAAAGGACCCAACATAAAATGGGTACCTAGTTCTCTAAAATGATTTTGTTTTGTAGGTATGCTTCAAGGCAAGCAACACCCATTGGTACTTGGATAGTAGGTGTTCCAAACATATGACGGGAGACAAAAATAAGTTCATATCACTTACTCCACGAAGCAAAGGATTTGTCACTTATGGAGACAACACAAAGGGAAGAATACTTGGAATCGGAAATGTCGGTAAGAACTCTTCCACCTCCATAAATGATGTTTTATATGTTGAAGGACTAAAACATAACTTGCTTAGCATTAGTCAATTATGTGACAAGGGCTATAAAATTGTTTTTGAATCAAATGGTTGCATAATTGAAAATAAACTAAACAAGGAGATAAAATTTGTTGGTCAAAGAGTAGATAACATTTACATGATTAATCTAGATTGTCTTGCTTCAAATGATGTACAATGCTTTATAACTAAAGAGGATAAATCATGGCTTTGGCATAGAAGAATCGCTCACATTCATGTAGACCATTTAAATAAACTTGTTTCAAAAGATTTAGTCATTGGTTTACCAAAACTGAAATTTGAAAATAAATTCTGCGACGCTTGTCAAAAAGGAAAACAAGTAAAGGCTTCTTTTCAAGCAAAAAATATTGTTTCAACAACAAGACCTTTACAGCTTTTACATATGGATTTGTTTGGACCTTCGAAAATCAAAAGTTTTGGTGGAAACTATTATGGTCTAGTAATTGTGGATGATTACTCTAGATATACATGGACATTGTTTCTTACTCATAAACATGAAGCATATCAAGCATTTAAGAAACTTGCCAAGGTTATCCAAAATGAACAAAACTTAAAAATAGCATCCATACGAACGGATCATGGGGGAGAATTTGAAAACCAATCTTTTGAAAAATTTTGTGAAAAGTTTGGCATTGAACATAATTTTTCGGCTCCAAGAACTCCACAACAAAATGGAGTAGTTGAAAGGAAAAATCGATCTTTAGCGGAGCTTGCAAGAACTATGTTGAATGAAGCAAATATTTCAAAACAGTTTTGGGCCGATGCCGTGAACACCGCGTGTCATGTTATGAATCGTTGTTTGATAAGGCCTATATTAAAGAAAACCCCCTATGAACTTTACAAAGGACGAAAACCAAATATTTCCTACTTTCACATTTTTGGATGCAAATGCTTTGTCTTGAACAATGGAAAGGAAAATCTTGGTAAATTTGATGCAAAATCTGATGAAGCAATTTTTCTAGGTTATTCATCTACTAGTAAAGCATATAGACTCTTTAACAAACGGACTTACACAATTGAAGAGTCCATACATGTTAAATTTGATGAACTTAACCAAAATCCTCCGAGAAAGGAAGTTGATGATCTTGTAGGTACCTTCCAAGAAATGAACTTACAAGACAAAGAAGAAGAAGTCAACAATGATGGAGGTGCAACACAAATAGAGACACAACAAGATTGGGTAACATTGAAGGATCATCCCTTGGACAAGATTATTGGAGAAATAACCAAAGGGGTAAGTACTCGAAACGCCATTAGAAATGCATGCAATCACTTGGCTTTTGTATCCCAAATAGAACCCAAAAATATTGATGAAGCCATTATTGATGAACATTGGATGTTGGCCATGCAAGAAGAGTTAAACCAATTTGAAAGAAATGAAGTTTGGGAACTTGTGCCAAGACCCAATGATCATCTAATAATAGGCACCAAATGGGTTTTTAGAAATAAGTTAGATGAAAACGGTATAATAACTAGGAACAAAGCTAGACTAGTTGCAAAGGGATACAACCAAGAAGAAGGAATAGACTATGAAGAAACATATGCTCCCGTAGCTAGGTTAGAAGCCATTAGATTATTGCTAGCTTTTGCATGTTGTATGGATTTCAAACTGTATCAAATGGATGTCAAAAGTGCGTTCTTAAACGGCTACATTCAAGAAGAAGTCTATGTAGATCAACCTCCCGGTTTTGAAAATCATATATTTCCAAATCATGTCTTCAAATTGAGAAAAGCCTTATATGGTTTGAAGCAAGCTCCAAGAGCTTGGTATGAAAGATTAAGCAAATTCCTTTTAGAACACAACTTTGAAAGAGGAAAGGTTGATACTACATTGTTTATAAAACGCAAACACAATGACATCCTCTTGGTACAAATTTATGTAGATGACATAATATTTGGTGCTACTAATGAAAATCTTTGTCAAGAATTTGCCAAGATTATGCAGAAAGAGTTTGAAATGTCCTTGATGGGAGAACTCACCTTCTTCCTCGGACTACAAATAAAACAAGCCATTGATGGAACGTTCATTAGCCAAACCAAATACTATAAGGAACTACTTAAAAGGTTTGGAATGGACAAGGCAAACGAGATAGCTACACCTATGAGCACATCCTGCTATCTAGACAAAGATGAAAAGGGTAAGGACATTGAAATCACCAAATATCGAGGTATGATTGGATCCTTACTGTATTTAACTGCGAGTAGACCTGATATTATGTTTGCGGTATGCATGTGTGCTAGATATCAAGCATGTCCTAAAGAATCACATTTGACTGCCGTAAAAAGAATTTTGAAATATCTTGTGGGTACTCAAAATGTTGGTTTATGGTATCCCAAAGGCGTTGAATGTAATCTTTTAGGATATTCTGATTCCGACTTTACGGGGTGTAAGCTTGATAGAAAAAGCACTAGTGGTACATGCCATTTGCTTGGTAGTTCCCTTGTTTCTTGGCATAGCAAGAAACAAGCAAGTGTTGCATTGTCAACAGCTGAGGCAGAATATGTAGCAGCTGGTAGTTGTTGTGCTCAAATTCTTTGGATGAGACAACAACTTCTTGATTTTGGTATTTCCTTGAACAAAGTCCCCATTAAATGTGATAACACTAGTGCCATTAATATCTCGAAAAATCCAGTAATGCACTCTAGGACCAAACACATTGAGATTAGGCATCACTTTATTAGAGATCATGTGTTAAAAGGGGATTGTGTGCTTGAACATGTTGAAACCTCTAGGCAACTAGCAGATATTTTCACAAAACCCTTGGCTAGAGAGCAATTTATTTACATTAGAAGAGAATTGGGTATTCTTGATATGACAAATTGTGTTTAAGTGATCACTTCATCTTGTGTATTGGTTGCATGACGCCTTTACTAGTGATTAATGCAAAAGAACCCCATGGAAATGGAGATTTAATGATCCTATATGGAATTCCTCATGCCTTGAATATATTGGAATGGAAAGAAATGAATTTTGAGTGAAACAGCCCTTCGAATCGATTCAGCACCCCCTCGAATCGATTCACAGACCTGTTGGTTCAAAAATCCTCAAAACAGTATCGTTCGAATCGATTCACACTCCCCTTGAATCGATTCAAACACCTGATGGTCCATATTCCCTCAAACAGAGAGGTTCGAATCGATTCACAGCATACTCGAATCGATTCACGTATCTGATCCTTCCATTTCTCTCAAATCAGTAACGTTCGAATCGATTCACAGCATTCCTCGAATCGATTCACGCGTCAGTTACTGCATATTCACGCTGATAAATTCACACACTCCCTCATTTAACTCTTCCACTATCTCCCACTCTCTCCTCTCAAAATCCTCAACTTCTAATCTCTTCAACTTCTTCTCCAAACCTTCCACTCAAATCCTTCATCTTCCATGGCTTCCTCCTCTCAACCTCACAAGAAACAACGTGCAAACACCGCTGCAGCCTCCATGCCTCAACACTCTGATTCATCTAGATTATTCACTACCCAAAGGGATCTTGAAAGGTACCAATCTTCATTCTCTGAGAAACATCTCATTTCTCCCCATTGGCTTGATCTCCCATTCTTTGAAGCATCTGGACTTCCTCTACTCACCACCTTACATCAACAAGAGCTAGTTGGCTTCATGGCTCTTGAGGAAGTAGCAATCTACCCCGAACTCATTCGTGTATTCTACTCCACTTTACGCCTTCAAGATGCTCGCTATATTGCCCGAGTGAAAGGTAAGACTATCATTCTTGATAATGAGGTAATGAATCAAGTTGGCTTACTCCCTCTTAGCAACGCTTCCTTCCATGGCAAAGAACCTCCTCTTGCATGGAATTATAATCCATTGGAGGCAAGAGCTTTCTTTAATCTTGCAGGTCCCTCAAGCACGGTTGGCACCTTAAGTCTCCATCACCGCCTCTTGCACTTTGTCCTTGTCAAAATTCTCCTCCCCTCCGGTGGAAATTATGCAAGGCTAAATGAGGCCCAAATCTTGCTGCTCTGGGCAATTGTCAATGAGAAAGACATAAATTGGATTGACTTGGTTAGGCATCACATGGTTGAAGCCCAAAACGTCGCTCATCTTCCATATGCCATACTCATTACCAAGTTGCTCCACCATTTTAAAGTGGACTTGAAAAATGAGATCAAGGAAGTGGTCGGTCCCAAAGCACCTATTGGCAAATCTCATCTCACTAAGATGAATATTGTGGAATACCAAGGCAGGTGGCAATTTCTTAGGCGTCCCCGACATGAAGTTGAAGATGACGCTCCTCCTCCTCCTCCTCCACCCGCTGCTACTGATGATCTTTTCACAAGACTCACTGCTCACCTGGACCAGCGCCTCAACTCCATGGAAGCAAACATCCACACTCGACTGGACAGGATTGAAGCAAACATGGAAGAGCGATACACGGAGCTTGCCACCCAGATATCCAGCATTCACTTTCCGCATCCATGACTGATCGTTACTTTTCTTTATTCCTTTTATTTTTCTCTTTCAGACTTGGTTGTTTACTTTGGTTTCTGTTTTGGTCAATTATTTGCACAACTATCTCGTCTTAGTTTCTTACTTTGCTATGTCGGTTGAACAATTATCTCGTTTGGTTAATTATTTTGGTTTATCTCAATTGCATTTGCCTGTGATTACTACTCGATTTACTACGTACCTCCAACTTTTGTTTTTGATAATGACAAAGGGGGAGAGATGGAGAGATAGAGAGCTACACGTGCGATACATGTGCGATATGATATATTTACGATATATGCGAATATGATACATATATATGAATGTGATACAGGTGTGACAATATTTCAACGCTTGAGATCATTTGATGGTTTTATTGAAAAACAAAGGGGGAGACCTACTTTCTTAAAAGAAATAATTGCTTAAAACAAACAGAGACATTAGTTTTCATGACTTGTTATTGGCTAATAAACACCCCAAGAGATGGCCATTGGTTGTCATCATCAAAAAGGGGGAGAATGTATTTGCATGTGATAACAGGTTTTGATAATGACAATGGAAACAAGCAATGGGAAGTCTTCAAATCAAAAACAATTAGAGATTTCATATAAAAGAAGAAAATGATCTCACAAAGGTTCAAGAGATGAAGAAACAAATGAATCAAACAAAAGGAAAGCAACCATGCATCATTAGATTCAAATGGATGACCAACAGGCATGAGAAAATGTCAAAATGAAGAGCCTGAATCGATTCAAGCACGAGTGAATCGATTCACAGCCCTGGAGGTCATAAAAATGAGAAACAGAATGGGTTGAATCGATTCACCATGACCCTGAATCGATTCACAGCCCTGGAAGTCACTAAGACTGCAAACAGTATGTCCTGAATCGATTCACAAGGACCCTGAATCGATTCACACGATGCTGACAGACCAAGAACCCAAAACAGAATGCTCTGAATCGATTCAAACAAAGCTCGAATCGATTCATTCGACTCTGGTACTCCAAAATGCATAAAACAGAACACTCTGAATCGATTCAAGGATCTACGAATCGATTCACAAAGTGGGAAACACCACTAAATAGACAAACTTAAGTGGAAAACAAGCACTCAAATCCCACTATACGCAGAGCCATCATCTTGCAACGGCTAGGGACTCCTCAACAACTATCTTGGCTCTATAAATGCAAGAAGAACACAAGCACAACAAAAAACCAACAAGAACCAAGAAGCAACAAATCCTTAGCTCTATTTTTGTGCTTTGTAAGCCTATTTCTTGCATCTCATACTTCACTTGTATATCCTCTCATCTTGAGAGTTAGAACTTAGGAGAGCTTTTCATTTGTATATTTGCTCTATTGAGAGAGTGTATTGATTGTAAACAAACACCAAACACACAAGTTATTCACTCTAGGTTGAGTGGTTGTTCACTCTAGGTTGAGTGGGTACAAAGGTTGTGGACTCAACCTTTGGGATATTGTGAGATTGAGAGATTGGGTGGGTTGCCCTTATACTTGTGAGGATTGGGTTCTTGAGTGTGGGACACTAGGAAGCCGCAATTGCTCAAAGTTGTATCTCTAGTCTACAATAGTGGAAAATCCTCTAAGTGGGTTGCTTAGAGGCGAGACGTACACCGGATTGGGTGGAACTCGTTACATCGGTTTGCAAGCTTCTCTTCCTTACTCTTTTACTTCCATATATTGCATATTTGCTGATTGTTATTGTTTGGTTAAGAAGAACACACTTGAACTTGCTTAATTTGCTTTACTTTAGATATTGCACACCAAGTGTTTGCTAAATTGCCTCAACAATACTTACCTCTTGTAGTGCATTGCATATCATTGTTACTTGCTTTCACTTGCACAATCTCATAAACTTGGTTATAGAAATCAATTTCAAAGGCATTCCAAGCAAAAGTTTTATAACTCAATTCACCCCCCCTCTTGAGTATTGAGGCCACTTGAACAACAGCACCGTCCTTTGGCTAAGAGAGGGATCTGGGGTGATGCCCTAGTTATTGGAAAGATTGGAAGATTTAGGGGTATTACCCCTAAGCTGGGAGAAAGATCTGGGGTGATGCCCCAATTTGACTTGATTTGAAAGAATCATGGGGAAACCACCCCTCGACTAAGACAGGAGAAATCTTGGGGAGATGCCCCAATTTGCTATTTGGTGAATCAGAGTACTATCCCTTGACAGAGAGATCCCACCGGGCATGTACGACGGACTTGCTGGAGGAGAGATCTCTGGGGGATGCCCCAGTTTAAGTTGTTTTGGACGATTCAGGGTATTGCCACTTGACTGGGAGAGAAAGAGAACGGGGGGAACTATCCCAGTTTCGGAAAATCCGGCTGAAGGGGTTAGGGGTATCACGGAGGAAGGATTTGGGGTGATGCCCCAGTTTGGAGAGGAATGATAGATTTGGGGTAAAATCCCAGGCTTAAAAGATTTTGGGGTTAACAGGACATCCCGTCTAAATTAACCCGTGCTTAACATCGTTGCCAGGGAACGGGGTATCCTTGACTGCTGTTGGGATATACCAAGTTGATCTTTGTAAATGTGACCCCTAATATGCCTCATGAGCAAGACAGAAATCTTGAGAAGATATCGGCTCCAACTACAAGGCCTTGATGGAAATCTCAAAGCACAACGAAAACTTAGAAAGGCATCGTATTCGGCCACAGCAAGGTGTTTTGTCCAATGATTTGGGTGGGTTATGAGAAGGAAATCCGAGGAGAGCTGGTTTCAATGAGGGTGAGCCTTAGTGACTAACGGATAAACCTCGGAAAGTGCTAGTCTTGACAGTTGAGACTCGACACTTCTACTTGTCATAACGTCCTGCAAGAAAGGTTAGTGGTGCAAAACAAATTGGAACTTAAAGAGACCTTCTGCAAAGCCACAATCCTTAGAGATTCGAAGTGACCCATGACTAAAACAGAGCAGATGAAGCAACCCCAGCTTTTGGAAACGTGTCAGACCCAGTCTTCATAATGATCGCTTGAGGCGAGATCAAGTAACTAGAACATCTTGTCTTTACGACTTTAAATTTCGTTACCTTCTCACTTTATACATTAAGGGAAAACATATGTTTTATCAAATCAGGGGAAATCTCAATATGAACACGTATCAAAAGAGGTGAGATTGTATTTACAAGTTGAGCGGGGAGTGGGAAAAGGTAGGCCAAAGAAGCAAGTGGGGTTGTATGGAAAATATTGATAATTGGGTGGAATAGGAATGATTTCATAAATCCTCCAATGAACTACTGAGAATAACATGTATCTCAATCCACATCACGACTTTGAATTCACCATTTGATCTTGCCTCTGGAAAAGGGTAGTTGGGCTACGGTCCTTATGCCTTAACTTAAAAGCGAACCATTCCCATAAGAAGATTACTCTGCCAAAATCTTGATCCAATTTATTGCCTGAGCTGCCTATTCAGGTTTTCAGCTTACCAGGTTGCTCTAACTTTTGCCTAGGCTGCCTTCCCAGGTTTTCAGCCTAGCGAGCATGTTTCGCTTTGTTTTCGTTCTTTTTTTTTGTTTTTTTTTGTTTTTTTTTGTTTTTTTTTCAAGGTTGCGTCCTTCACGACAAAGGTTTAAGCTGATTGATAATGAGCTTATTTGATCTCTCTTGTTTTAGTTTCGTCTTGTGGGGGAATAGATGTTAATAGGAAAGTTCTCCAACACCATGTATCCAAGGAAACAGGGGTGAGCCCTTTTCAGCACCAATGAGGGGGCTCATTCCGAGTCTGTATCTTTTGTTCATTCTTTCATCTTTCTTTTTCATCGTTTTTCTTCTTCTTCATTTTTTGTTTTTTCCCTTCTTTTTTATATGCCTCCCCTTGGTACCTTCATTATGGTCTAGCTGCTTTATTCACCCTTAGCCAATGTGGCTGATAACTATGATATTAACGGTATCACAGTAGACTATTCTCTTAGATACACTGGTAGGGGAACAATTATACCTCCTTTGTGTTGGGGTGTTGATTGCGACACAGATGACACATCGTTTTTGTCGCGTTCTTAGCTTGATAATTTTTATGTCCCCATGTGGAAGAGCGATAATTTGATCTATGAATCAGCTCGCCCCAATTGGTATAGGCGTAGGGCACCAACCTTGACTCCTTTCTTTTTTGTTTTCTTTTGTTGTTTTAGTTTTAGTTTTTTTTTTGGCAGAGTATTTCTTGACCATGTTCACGTTCATGAGCTCTAGCAAGTCTTTGCCATTCATATTGGTCAATACTAACATTTCCTTGAAAGGTAGATATGCCATTATTCATTGTGGAGTTCGTCTTCCGAGTCGATTGGATCAATTTTTAGTCATTCATGGATTCTCTTTACTTCGTGTATTGACCTTGTTGAACGCTCCTGGATAAAGCTAGATGCCCCTTATTCAAACATCCTGGTTAATTCGGTCAAAGAACTTTTGCCCTTGTTACCCTTTTCGTCAGCGTGATCAAGCAAGCGGTCAAAGATATGAAATAGGATTGTGATCTCGTGTTCTCAGAAGGATCATTTTTGGATGGATATTTTTTTTTTGTTTTTTTTGTTTTTTTTTGTTTTTTTTTAATGTATGACAGCAAAGAGAAGGAGAGAAAATAAAAGAGAGCTAATGGACAAAGGGAGTGTTAAAACAAATAAGGGAAGCAAACGAAAACATTTTGAAATTTGATACGCATTCATTGAGAAAAACCTGAAATGATAAAAATATACTTTTGCCCTTATTACATAAAATATCCCAACGCTTTAGGCATAGCATTTGGGTTGAAAAGCCATAAAAGCAGAAGTTTAAAGTCGTAAAGAGCTAGATGGTCTCTTGGTCATGAACCTCTTCACTTGACGTGCAAATCATAAAGCTTTCATCCTTTCCATGCCTCCAGCCTCTCCTTATCATTCTGATCCAGGACTCTCATAGTCAGACTTGGGGTTTATGATTGTATTGGGAATCCCTTCCTGGAAATCCAGCCACTTGGCTTTAATCAGATCCCTCACTTTGAATTTCAAAGCCTGACAATCTTCAGTAGAGTGTCCTGGGGCCCCAGCATGGTAATCACATCGGGTATTGGGATTATAACCTTTGGGGTAAGGAGGAACTAATGGTTTTAACGGACAGGGTACCGCAAGGGAATTACGGATAAGGTAAGGCAAAAGTTCTGTGTAGGTTATGGGAATGGGGTCGAACCGGACCGGTTTTCGACTATCAGTGGATCTTATTGTGTTTCGGTCTGGATTGGGTGGCTGAGTCTGCCTTAGTGAGGGACAATAGGGCTGTGGCAAGTGAGAATGGGAAGGTGTTTGAGGGATATATGGACGAAAGCAGAGTGGAAAAGGGAAAAAAGTAGAAGCCTGGTTAGGGGTGGTGGCGGCCATGTAAGGTGTAGGGAGATTGGTAGGTTGAAAGGGATTATGAGTCATTAGTCCAGGTTGGGCCCTTTTTTGGTCACAGGAAGTGGAATTAGCATCTCCTTTTCTTTTTCCCTTATTTCCCGAAGCAGACATTCTCGTGATAGGTGCCCCCGGCGACTGGGAGGATTGTGAAATATGAGAGTTCATTGCTTGCCAATCATGATCCTCTTGTTGATTATGGAACGGAGGAGAGTATCCTGAGGGTATTTCATAGTGCAGGTTGTTGTTTGAGCCCATGAAGGCGTGTTGGGGTGCATAAGACATGCCATAGGTCGGCTGAGGGTCAATGATGGGGTCGGTCCTGTTGTTAGTAATGGAAGAGGGAATTTCTGCTTTTGTCAATCCAGGATGATGGAGTGGCATGGTTGGTAAATGTTAGTCATTCTTGACACCCGCGGAGAGTTCCCCTTCTATGATCTTCTTTTCTAAAAGTCTGGTCATATCTGCCACTTGCTCCTTTAGCTGGTTAACTTCACTCCTGAGGTTTTCAATTTCTTGCTCTCTTTCAGCCATGGGTCTCTTTTGAAAGTCGAGTAAGGGCGGCTTTTGGTGTCAGAGAAGAAAAACAAAAAGTGTCAGGTGGAAACAAGGGGAAGGAGAATGTCGTGGGAAGCAATCACAGGTCTTGACGAGTATCCTTTAACCGTTCCTTAGAATGTATCGTTCAAAAGTACTAAGTTCGGTAAACATAGAAATTAATACGGGATAGTTGTGAAGACAAAAGAAATCCTTTATTCTGAGGCGGGAGCCTTAAGCTCAAACATTTTATTCGGGCGATCACAGCCATCATTTCTTAAGTTCAATCCCATGTTAACTCCCATAGATACTCAAAAGGTATTTATTAAGTTCTGAATAGCCTCCCACGAAAATGAGGATAAGGAAAAGAAATTAGTCATGTTTTGGAACCAGTACTTTCCCATTGATAAGTAATTTTTCTTGGGGAAACAGCGATTACCAAGGATCCAAGTCGTGATAGTCATAAATTTCCTAAGCGTCATCGACGCCCCTGTTGGAGCGGAAATAAGGTTATATTTTTTTTGATTTTTTTTGACGATTAGGAAAATCTATGACTTAGGACTCAGAGGTACACGACCAAAAGAGGATTATTTATTCACCCGAAGTATATGGTGCGAGTCATTATTTCAAAAACTAAGCAAATCCGCGGGTGGTAAATAATTCATTCCTTTTGGATAGAAGGGAAAACAAAAGATGACGTAAGGTAAAGTAAAGTTTGCCCTTGCGCGGCCTAGGTCGGGTTTTGTTGAAAGTCTTTTCTAGGCCCTATGGCTTTTCTAAAAGTGACTCTCCACACCGGGTGGCTTATACTAGACTTCTAGAAGGTCACAAGAGCCATGATCCTACTCATGACAGGGATGCAACAGTGGGGAACCACTAGGTGCTATGTCACAAGAGGTCGAACTCTAGTTGGGGTTCTCACGATCACCGGATAGGAAGTACATCCTATACGATTCTGTATACCAACCCCTCCTAACTTAAGTTTCATTTGGGATCCGGGTATAAGGCGCCACTCATAAGTGTGTGCTAGTAATTTGTGAGTGTAGTGTGTGAAAGGGCATTCGATACCTTTTTACCTTACCCCATCCGGTGTAAAGAACAAACACAGAACAAAATATACAAAGTCATCTACCCTAGGGTTCAATAATTACAGGAAAGTAATATGGTCCTCTACCCTAGGGTTCAACAATCATACAGAACATGGACAATAAAACGAATAACAAGATGCAAATAATAACAAACATTCATAACAATTAACAGAAAATAAAAAACAAGGGGAAGAAATCCAAGCTAACAAAGGCTATATAAAAAAACGCGCTTTTAACCAAACTGGCCTGACTCTCTTAAGCGTTCCCCAGTGGAGTCGCCATCTGTCGCAACCTGGATCGCGACGGCACGGCAAACAAGAGAAAGAATGGTGGAATGAAACAGGGAGTCGCCACCAACATTTTTATCCATAGGAAAAACATTGGGAAAAAACTAGGTTCAGTAAAGCACTGGTTAAAAAAAAAATTGAAATCCGAGTTCGGGAGTCGGTTACGAGTAGGGAAGGTATTAGCACCCTACATCGCCTGTCAAAAACAGTACCAAGATTGAAAATGCGCAACATAAATAGCCTTACAAAAGATGGTTTGTTTCTTCCCTTTTATTGTTGTATTTTTTATTTAAAAAAAATGACAGAATGGGGTGAGAGAACTGTACAAACATAGAATGTCGAAGTGGGGTTAATGGGACGTTTCATCCGAATTAAACTCGACTTCGATATGAGACAGTGAGGGGAAAAGAATGCTAATAAGGCGTCACGCCTAAATTATACATCCTTAAATAAAAAAAATGACAGGGATAGGAAAGAGATAAGCGGGACGTCTCGTCCTAAGTATCTCTCTCCTATGAATTATGGCGAGGCTTAAGCAAAAAAACTAGGGGGAAATCAACAAGACGTCACGTCTAAATTGATTTTCACGGAAGTAACCAAGAAAAGAACATTTATGAAAGAAACGTGGAAGTAAAGAAATAAATCAGCAAAAAGAAATAAGAAAGATGGGCCCGACAGGAGTTAAAGTCCTGCTCCTACGTATTCTTGAATAATCAAGAAATCAGGGTTACGTAGTTCTAAATGTTTTTCTTTTAGGAAAAGACTTAGGAGATGATGATGGATGTCACTGAGGTGGGGAACTCGTACAAGGCGAAGTTCTTCGCATGTGTACGAATCCTAAAGGGGTTGTGTAGACGGGAGTGTCCCCGTACGACATTATATTTTTTTTTTTAAAAAAGAAGAAAAAAAAAATTTAGACTGGAAAATAAAACATATACAAAATCACTTATTTTTATTATATGTGCTTGTTAGGGAAAAGGACAAAAATATTAACAGTGTAAACTATGGCATACAGACAAACATAACCAACAAACAGCGAACTGACAGGAAAATAAAAGGCTGAAAGTAAAAGAAATAAGGAACAGGGTGGAACCGGTGTGATGGGCTCAGAACCGATGTGTGAGTCAAACGCAGTGACGGTGTCTGACTGAATTCGGACTTGCACGCTGATAGAAGCACTGGACTGGTGTTGGGCACGGATGCTGAAAACTGAAGAGTGTAGCCGATATTGGTGGGAGCTAATCCGAGGTGAGGGAGTGACTGGGCGCTGTGTATGGGCGATGTTGAGGATTGGCAAGGGTAATGACTAGGTAAGGTACAGTATGGAATCTGGGGAATAATTTAGTACTGGGACGGTGTAGGAGAAGGGGTAAGGAGGTCGGTTTTGGTGAGGACGGTTTCGGGAGAAAGGGACAGTGTTGTGGCTCGATGGACAATGTATTTGCTGGACGGTGTTGTATTTTGGGAGGTATTGGGGCGGTATGGTTTTGAGGGTATTGGGGCGGTGTGGATTGGGAGGTATTGGGGCGGTGTGGATCGGGAGGTATTGGGGCGGTGTGGATTGGGAAGTATTGGGGCGGTATGGATCGGGAGGTATTGGGGCGGTGTGGATTGGGAGGTATTGGGGCGGTGTGGTGTTTAGGAGTGAACTAGGACAGAACTGTGCGAAGGGAATGAATTCCTTAAGACTCTTAAAGCGAAATTTAGGAGTTTCCCCTCTTTCCAGCTCTGGACCGTGTCAAGAACTTACTAGCTGACCCCTTGTGCCTCTTCCTGAGAGGTATTTATAGAGGGCTCTTGGACATGGGCCGAGTGGACAGCTCAAACTCCACTTGGTGGAAGCGACCTGGCCACTAACAGATAGTGGGGGGACAATGGCTGATGGGAAATTTTTAATTCTTCCACTACCGCCCCCTTGTCTGCCATTTTTGGGGAGTGCGATTCCAGGTCAGCACGCATAAGCATCCGGGCTCATTCCATCCGTTGTCAAATTTGTGACATCGGTTAGCAAAGACATCGGTTGGACGGAGTTTCCACTGATCCGATGTGGTGTCTCAAGAACCTTTACCTGTGTCTTTACACCGGTTGAGTCTTTCAATGTAATCACAGGGGCGATGTTCTCCCTCCTAGTCCGGATCTAGTACCAGCCGGTGTGCCTATTTTTGATCTGATTCCTTTTTCCTTAGGGACGGACTGGCCTGTTACTCCTTTGTCAGGCGCACGACATCGGTCCGGTGTTAACTTGGGCCTTGTCCGGTGTTGCCAATTTTATGACCGGATCTGGTGTCATAATAATTTAGGCCAGACTGAAAGAGGTGTTCACAGGGGCGGTGTTCTCCCTCCTAGTCCGGATCTACTACCAACCGGTGTGCCTATTTTTTATCTGATTCCTTTTTCCTTAGGGCCGGACTGGCCTGCTACTCCTTTGTCAGGCGCACAACATCGGTCCGGTGTTAATTTGGGCCTTGTCCGGTGTTGCCAGTTTTATGGCCGGATCCGGTGTTATAACAATTTAGGCCGGACTGAAAGAGGTGTTCACAGGGGCGGTGTTCTCCCTCCTAGTCCGGATCTACTACCAGCCGGTGTGCCCATTTTCAATCTGAATCCGCCCACGAGATCGGCCATTAAGGGATTCCAACAACTGGTCCGGTGTTCCCCCTTTTTGGAATCTTGACCGGTTATATTTTCATTTGGGACCGGTGTCCTTTCCATTTGGGGTCGGACCGAAATAGGTGTTCACATGGTTCATCCCAACCAATGTTATGTTTGGTCCCTCTTCGAGCACAAGAAGATTTTGTATTACTAATCTAGAAGCTAAGGTAACTCACACTTACTAATAATGATTCCAAGTATTATTTAACCACTTAGCCTCTTTAGGCTAATTACCCAAGTATTGTTTCCTGAACAAGCCTTTTCAGGCTCAACCAACTTCAATACAAAAGAGAAAGTTTCTAAGTCGTTACAAGACCTTAAGGATGTCTAAGATTATACAACTAAATTGGTTACTCAAGATATGAAATAGAATAAAGCTTTAAGTATTTTTACAAGAGGGAGATAAAAGAATATTAAATGGCTTATGTAATTCGTAGATGAGAAGAGTCTTTATTGTTCACTCTTTGAATGAGTTTCTTTATATAGGCTTCACGCAATGAGATATTGAGAGACAAAGAGAGCTTTCATTTAAGTACATTGTGATAGTTGGACAAAGCTTCTGAAAAGTATAGAAAACATATTTTTCCTTTGTTAGTCTTTCTATCAACCTTGTAGTCTGACTTTCCTTTTTGATCGTAAGTAAGACGCTCTTTTTTCTTAGGCCGTCCTTTTGAAGCTTTGAGTAGATGGATACTTATTCTTCTGGTTAGAACAATTATAAATTAGCATTAAAGCTTAATATTTGGCTAGTGATTTGTATGTACTATCTTCCTTATAAGGTGTTTGAGATGGGCCTCTAGGTGTTTGAGTTCTTTAAACTTTTAGACAGTTTCTTAGAACTTCTTGTTTCGTAGCTTGTGGCATGTATTTACTATAAATCAAACTTAGACAAGCTCAAAACATTAGTCATGTTCTTTCAAGACTTAACATTCTCCTCAATTTTTTTATTGATGACAAATATTTATATTATTTTTGATTATAAATAGATAGATAGCAAAGTAATTTTGAGAGAAGTCAAAAAATAAAATCCCCCTGATTTTGTGTATTTAGGGATATTATTTGAGATAACCAAGGCCAAATATCTATCAGATTTAATTTAGCAAATATATGGTTAGGAAAACTTAGGTTAGAGACACTTATATCAAAGGCTAGACAACTCATAAAGAATGCGAAACTTGGAATAATAAACAAGCATAAATAAAAGTACTTCAAACTATTAATCATTAAACAACACGTGTGTCCAGGAAAATTCAAAAAGAAATACATTAAGAAGATTAACCTGTGAAAATAGAACACAAGATATGCAAAATGTTCTGTCATCAGACAAAAAGGACTTCCTGGCACTACTTCAAGGCATATTTACTAGCGATTTAAAAAATGTGAGAGATGCCATAAGATCATTATAAAGGCATTCATCCCTTGTTGTATTATAGATGTCATACCCTATTTGAGGTTAGTGACTTTCTGACAAAGTTTAACTTGTTATGCTAAGATCACAACTTGATTCTAGTGGAACTCATCTAACTCAAGTGTAGGGATTCTACGATGGTGGTGATGATGACTAAAAGGGATAGGTTGTTTCATACCTTGGTTGGAAAGTTTAGAACTATAAAAGATAATAGAAGGGCGATATCTAAGGGTTATTAGGAAGGGGCAACAGATGAAAGGATGACAATAAAGGAAACAAGGAAATAAGGCAATAGTTAAAATAAATGACTATGGACAATAATAAAGATTTTTGGGTTGTTAAGAGAATATTGAACCATAAACTTTACGTCACTATTGTTAGTGGTTACAATTTCTAACAACTAACAAAAATTGCATTATTCTTAGTGACATATGCTTTGAACCATTGATAATGAAATATTAGATTAGGTTGTATAGAAGTTGTTGAGGATGTTAGAGTACACCTTACCCTTGGTGCAACTGCTACATATGAATGTGTGAAGAAGAAATTCAACACATATTATCTAACATGATTGTGTATATAGCATGACATGAAGCAAGATGGATTATTTAATGGTATAAATTGGAACAATATGCTAAGGTGTGGAAGTATGCACACCAATTACTAAAGGTAAACCTATAATCAATAATATAGGTGAAGAGAAACATACTAACATTGAATGTCATGCTTACATTTCATAGGTTTTATGTGTGCTTGGATGCACTAAAATCATTGTGTTAGACTCCTAGTCATGGTTGTTGATACATTGTTGATACCATTTGAGACCCTAAGGGGCATGGATACCTATTTATCATAAATGAACATTAATATGTAGACTTGTTTGGTTTAGTTTATGACTTTTTCACATTATTTACACATTACTCTAGAATATGCTTATATGAATTTTGGTATTTGGTATAGAAGGAGTTCCCCTGAAATTGAAGATTTAATGTCAGAAGTAATCCATGGATTTTGTGCAAGGCATATTTGGAGTAATTTCAACAAGCATCAAAAAGGTTTGGAACTCATAAAACTATTATAGGCTTGTGTTAAATTCGTTAGGTTATTTTCTATATAAAATTTACCTTTTAATTAGTTTTTAGTTGCTCATTTGATTAAGAAAAATAGTCTTCATTGTGTTTAGTTAAAACATTGCCATAATTTTTAGCCCACAAACTATTTTTTATTACTTTATTATGTTGAAGGCTTTAAAAATGCATAAAAGCACAAGAAATATAGTTTATAATGGAAGCTAAAGTTTTTGCATGTAGGGATGGTTCCCAAACACCTATTTTGGCACCAAGTCCTAAGGGGAAAAACTTAGGCAACACCCAATACCCATTTTGGCGTTGGGGCGCCACAACATGACCAACACTTTTTTCATCTTGCAGGCCATATAAAAAGGGTTTAAGTTTACTTTTAAGTCATCTTTGCAGTGTGGGAGGCTAGGGACACTATGTGGAGGCTTGAAGACAAAAGATCTCTTCCAGTTTCCTTTCCTTTTAACTTATTCTCCATTGATATTTTTGTTTTCTTTTGATTTTTAAGTAGCCCCGATGAAAATATATGGCTAAACCTCTTATTGTTAAGTTTAAGTGTATCTCATTCCTTATCTAGTTATGTATTGAACACTTTTGTATAATTTAAGTTTTTAATCAATGTGTGTATTTTGATTCATATGCCTAATGCATACATTTCACGTGTGTGTATAGTGTTTTGAAATGAATGAAGAAATGAAATACCCATTATATTTTTTATGTAAGGACAAAGTTGAATTTGATAGTTGTTAAGGTCAATTCCTAATACAAGGACTTCCATCAAACAATTGAAGGATTGATGTTTAGGGAAAAGACTTAAGATATATTCGCTGATGGATTAGGTTTAGTGAAATTTATACTACATTGACTTGATTTGAATTGCATAAACTAACTAAGTAAGATAAGATATGTTTATGAGGGATAACGGTGAAATCTAATCCAAATGTTTTTGTTTATATTTACTTCCATTTATATAATTTTCACATTATAATAAAAATTGTTGGAAAGTGGCTTCAGACTTAAAGGGGTGAATTAAGTCTTGGAAATTTCTTGTTTTTTGTGTAAGTATTTAAAGGAATTGTTATTTTAAATGACTCTATTTAGAGATCATGAACCTCCTCGCGCATAGACATCATAAACTCTGTTATGTGAGCATTTGAGTTGTGCATATCATTGTACACTCCTTGCATCACTGTAAGCATCTAAGTCTTCCTAAAGACCAGGTTCGTTTGTGCCAACTACTACAGAGGCTCTTGCCTGAATACCCTTTATTTCTAGGTGCGAGTTAATGCCTGGACCTAAAAAATTAGTACTATAGTTAGGTTAGTTCCTAGGAAAGAAAGGTGGGTTTGGTGTGACTGCTTAACTACCAAGTCTTTCCTAAGTAGAACTTCCCACTGACCATTAATAACTTTAGAAAGACATAAGTTAGAAAGACATAAAAATTAACACACACAGACAATTACTCAATGCTAGATGAGTTCATTAACCTTAGCTCACGTCTTATAAAAAAGAAGCTTTCTTTAGCTAAAGGTTTAGTAAAAATAGCACCTAGATGTTTAGAGCTTCAACAAACTTAAGAATGCAATCACCATTTTACACATGATCACGAATGAAATGATGCCTAATCTCTATATGTTTATTTCTAGAGTGCATGACTGAGTTTGGTTACTAAGTTAATAGCACTAGTGTGGTCACATCTTATGAGGATGTGATCAAGATAAATACCATAATTGCTAGTTGTTATCTCAACCACAGAATTTGAGCACAATAACTCCCAATGATAACATACTCTACCTCAACGATGGACAAGGCCACGCTGGCTTGCTTCTTGGAGTGCTAAGAAATAAGTAAATATCTAAGAAAATAACAAGTTCCATTAGTACTCTTCTGATCGACCTTACATCCCAATCAGAATTAACAATAAGGTATAATCCTACACCTTTAGAACACCATAAACCCATATGCTATATTCCCACTAAATATTTTAATATCCTTTTAACAGTAGATATATTCATTATTGATTGCACATGATCATAAATGAAATAATGCCTAATCTCTATGCATTTAGTCCTAGAATACAAGACTAGGTTTTTTGCTTAGTTAATAGCACTAGTGTTATCACATCTTATGAGGATATGATCGAGATGAATATATTAATTTGCTAGTTGTTGTCTCAACCATAGAATTTGAGCAGAACAACTCCCAATGGCAACACACTTCGCCTTAGCAATGGACAAGGCCACACCGGCTTGCTTCTTGAAGTGCCAGGAAATAAATGAACTTCCAAGAAAATCACAAGTTCCATTGGTACTCTTCTAATTGATCTTGCATCTCACAAAATCAGAATTGGAATAACCAAAAAGGTAGAATCCTACACCTTTAGGATACCACAAACCCAAGTGTTGTGTTTCCAGTAAATATTTTAATATCCTAAAACTTTACATCAAGTCTACTAGTAATGAGATAGAGTAATTAGCCAATCATACCTCGGTGCTTGCTCTCATCAACAGTTTTACCTGATTTATTTTTCTATAAGTAGCAAGAGGTGCTCATGGGTGTAGCAACCTCTTTTGCTTTGTCCATTCCAATCTTCTTGAGGAGCTCTTTGCAATCTTCTTGATTTGTAAGCCTAGGAAGTACGTTAGCTCCTATATCATCATCATTTCAAACTCTTCCTGTATAACACTAGAGAACTCTTTACAAAGTTTTTCATTAGTAGCACCAAAAATTCATTAGTAGCACCAAAACAATGTCATCGATATAAAGTTGTACTAAAAGGATATCATTAATGATTTTCTTTATAATAAGAGTGGTTCCCATCTTTCCATTTTCAAAACCATTTTCTAAATGGAAACAAATTAAACAATCATACCAAGCTCTTAGAGCTTGTTTTAACCCAAAAAGAGCCTTTTTAATTAGAAAACATGATTAGGTTTATCAAAACTTTAGAAATCAGATGGTTGTTCCACATAAACTTCTTCTTGAATAAACCCATTCAAGAAAGCATTCTTGACATCCATTTGTTAAAGTTTAAAGTTAAGCAAGTATGCAAAAGCAAGCAATAAATGAATAGCATCAAATTTTCCAAGATTATTCTTCCCATTGTTTAAAACAAAGCATTTACATATAAAGACATGAAAGAATTAGATGTTTGATTTTCTTCCCTTATAAAGCTCGTAGAGAGTTTTTTTTTAAAAATGAGTCTTATTAAAACTCGATTCATTACAAAATGGGTCTTATTAGAACCCAAATCATTACAAAATAGGTCTTATTAGAACCTGATTCATTACAAAATGGGTCTTATCAGAACTCGATTCATTACTAAACCCTAAATCCTAAACTCGAAACCCTAAACCTAAATTTGTTTTGGAAGATTATTGCCATTTAGTATGGTTTAAGCCAATTCCTATAGAGAATGATTTTTCCTCTTAACAACTCCATTTTGTTGGAGCGTTCTTAAGATAGAAAAAATATGTTGGATTCCATGTTTTTCATAATAATTTTTGAAAATTGCATCGTTATTGGGGGATATTGTGAAAATGTAGTTTTCAAAAATGCAGGAAAGTTTTGTGTCCTTTTATTCCATAGTAATAGTATTTAGTAAACGAGCCTTTGATTTGTTTTGAGAAATAAAAGTTGTTTTACATTCATCAAAATATTTTTGTTGCTTTACGGGTTAATAACTAACATCTGCTTTATCAAAGACATATCTTTGGTTACCAACTAAAATATCCAAGTTCTTCTTGCCATTAGTGAACTTGGCCAAAGTGTTTTACAAATTCTCGATCGCATTTGTTGAAAGTTTACAATTTGAGTAATTGGATACAAAGGATTCTAATTTGGTTTTAGAAAGGGATGTTTCAAGTAAAGAATTCTTTTTAACCAAATCGTTATAACCGACATTAACATAATCCATTTGTTTTTCAAAAGAGAGATATAATCATTGGTGTTTCTTAATTATTACCTATTTTGAAAAACTCTTTTTACAAATTAGGAAATACATCAAGCAATTCATAATAAGAGATCTTATTTGAGTTATTTACCTCATTTTCACCTTTTTCTGAATGGTTTTCCGTAAGGCATAGGTTTGCCTCTTCGTTGTCCAATGAGTATGCGAACTTGTTGAATTGTCATCTCATGCTATGTACGCCCTTTATTTGACCTTTTTGTCATTTTTTGGCTTGTTGGCAAGTTGAGGACAATCTGATTTGAAGTGCCTCACTTTGGCATTCAAAAAATGTAAGATGACACTCATTATTGTCCTTTTGTTTTCACCCTTTTTCACGAAGTTCTTGTTGTTCATGAACTTCCTAAATTTCTTGATAAATAGCCTAAGGGCTTCATTATTCTCATCATCACCCTCATCCTTGGTTGGTTTCTTTTACTCGTAGTCTTTGCATGCTAGGTTCTTCTTCTTTTTTTGTTGTATTCTCCTTAGATTTCTTGAGCAATTGTAATTATTGCTCATACTCTTGAAGTTTCCCAAACAATGTCAGACATACTTTCTAGATCTTTATAGTCCTTTATTGTTGTGACAATTAGATATAATTCCTTTCCCAAGCATCTTAACACATGATTGATTAAATCTTCATTGAGAAAGGTTCTTCCCAATGTCAAGAGATGGTTAACAATATCAACAAATCATTTTTGCAAGTCTAAAATAGTTTCACCTGGAAGCATTTCAAATAATTTCAATTCATAATTAAGGGTGTTTATTCTAGACCTTTTAACTTCACTAGCTCCTTCATGAGTAACTAGTAAAGCATCCTAAGTTTCTTTAGTAGATTTGTAATTAGTAACCCTAAAAAATTCATTCTAACCAAGGGTAGAGCAAATAATATTTTTACCTTCCAAATCTAATTTACCTTTTTTTTCTCTTCATCCGTCCAAAGATCCTTTGGTTTTTCAATCGTTTTCCTATCAACGACGTGCATAGGTAAATTAGAGTCATTTAAAAGAAAACTTTAAATATCTTCATTGAATAGTTCGATAAAGATTTGCATGTGAGCTTTCAAAAAAGTATATCTAAGGCTATTAAAGGTTGACAGTTTATTAATAGCCACACCTTCTCCTAATATTCTGTTTGAGGTTATTCTCCTAAGCTTTGAAGCTTTAAAATAAGAGACCAGGCTTTGATACCACATGTTGGAAAATGGCCTCAGACTTAAAAGGGAAGGTGAATAAAGTCTTGAAATTTCTTATTTTTTACGGAAGCGTTTAAAGGAATTGTTATTTTAAATTACTCTTTTAAAAAGTAAAGGATCTTTAAGAAAACTTTAAGAAGAAAAGAAAAAGTAAATATGATAAGCAAAGAGTAAATAAACAAATAAATAAATTCACAATTTGAAATAGTAAGGAAGAAAAGAAGCAAACCACGATATATCCTAGTTCGATCACCACGATTATGATCTAGTCTAGTCTCCTAACCCAAAGACCTAGAATTTTTCACTATGATTTGAAATAGTTATAAAGGTATCTATTACAACTCTTGGACTACCTGCCTAAAGTCTAAAGCTTCCTCACAACCTATTTCTAATCCGAACAAGGATTCACTAGTCTTGAGGGTATCCTAAAGAAGGCTTTCTCTTACCTTAGACTCAAAATACTCTTAGTTTAAGAGCATAACAAAAGAAAATGATTACAATAGAATTCTATGACAAAAATGACTTAAAGTGAGCAAGAGAGAAAAATAGACTCGTGTTAGAATAACTAAGTAATAGGCTGATTATTTCTAAAACCTAGGCATTTGATTTATAAGAAAAATATCACCCAAAAGGGTAATAAAATATGCCAAGTTTCTAAAAATAAGACAAAACCTAAAAAATAAGGCTCTGGCACTAAAGTTGGTTTGAACCAACTCCCTAAGTGGTTCAAACCATGTGGTTTGAAACATGCTAGCCTCACTTGGCCCAATATGTATTGAAATGGCTCCACCGGTCATTTTTTGACCCCTTCCCATTTTTGGTCCTTAAAAAACATTTTTTTAAAATGTGGATCAATTTTTCTTTTTGCTTACTTTTGGGTCATTACCATGCTAACATTCAATATTCACTAAGGTCAAGCCCAAATACACATTCATAACTTGAAGCTCTTATCGGTCCTTAGGTCTGAAGCTCCACACATGGACTTCTTGCTTATGGGTGCGTCTTGGAGTTATTTCCTTGCGTCTTAGATTTATTACCTTGCCTTATTCCATGTCATCTTAGGATATCTTTAAGTTTATCATTATCAAAACCTGCCTATACACATAGAAATATACAAACAACAACTACTTGTGAATATATTATATATAGTTTTATAATGATTTTACAAGTATAGATTGTTATTTTTTTGTTTATCAACAAGTCAATATTGATATGATACTTAAATACTCATCCAAACTATAACATACATTGGTACACTTTTCAAAATCCCAATAAATTATGTGAAGTATACCACACCTCAAAACTTTCAAGCCAACATAGAGAATTTATGAATATAAAAAGCAGGCTTATTATGAGTGGCTATGTAGGATTCCAGCCCATCAATGGTCAATGTCTCCTTTATGTACATTTACTAAACATTAAAATTTAAATAATAACATATGTGAGCAGTTCAATGTGTAAATTGTGAAGTATAAATCTAAGCCAATTCTAACAATATGTGAAAGGAAAAAAAGATTTATATCATGTGGAAAATTAATAAGCAAAGAAAGATGATGTGTCCTACATTATAACAAAGGTTAGAAATAGGGATGACTATGAGGTAGGTCAGGGATGAGTTTAGGTATCCTCGACCCTAACCTCATGAAAGTTGAGACGGGTATGAGGACAAGTTTAAGAGAGAGATTAACAAATTTGAACTTGAAATTGATATTTCGGTCCTATCACATTTATGCATTAACACACTTCTTTTCTAATTTGTTTACTATCACAAATCACATCTATACTTTTTTATAAAACAAGGTTATGAGATAGTGGAAAATTTCTGGTGTTAGCTTCCTATGATACTTAGTTTCCGTCCAAAAATATATATTTCTCCTTTTTTATTTTTTTCTCATTCATTAAATCTCCAACTCCCTTGTACCAAATGCTTTACTCTCAATCCATGGACTCTGGCTCATTGTATTCAAATTTTGAAAATTTAAATTTTAAACATTTTTTTGTTTTTCAATTACTTTTCTAACATGTCATGGATATTCTTTATTTCCTTCTCCCTCTTTTTTTTCTCCTTTTCTTAATTTCTTTTCCCTCTCATTATTTCAGTACATGTTATCAATGTGTAAATTCTCTCTTTCTCCCTCTTTCTCTTCTTCTTCACTTCCTTCATCTTTCTTATCTTTATCGTTCCCTCTTTTTGTTCTTTATCATTTTTTTATTTTTCTTTGCTTTTCACTCTTTTCCATCTTGTTTAACTTATAGCCTTCTACATTTGGTTGGATTCCCACTTCATGGATCACATCATCCCTGCCGAGAAACATCTTCTTCCTGATGTCAAGTAACTTATTGTTGTTCCCTTTACTAAACCCTAAATTTATACAATTGAGTAAGTAACTTGATAAATTATGATGGTAGGAGTGAGTATATTCAAGAACCTCTTGCAGAAATTGATACATGATGGTAACTAAAAAACTTGATATGTCTTGCGCATCAATCCCAAGTAGCAATCCATTTAGGTTAATAGCCTATCTTTCCCAAGCTCAGATCCTTGTTGGTGATCTTCATGATATATTTAGGGTTTATTCATTTTTTTAGAGTTTATTTGATTTTTTCGTAAAAACTCATAGTTTTCTTTGATTTTGCTTACACATAAAGCTAAGATGAAGCATGTCTAATGGCTAACATTTTTCTTCCTTTTCATTGCTTGATTTTTTAGCTATTGATAAGGATGTATTCTTTTTATTTGTTGTAAGTCTCAAGTTCTATATTGTGTTGAGCATATTAACTTTTCTGTTCATCTCTATGTTTTGATTTCTTTCTCTTTGTGAAATCTTTAGTTTCTTTCTCTATATATTTTTTCAATATCTCTTCTTTTATATTGTTTTACATGGATTTTTTTGCTTTATTTCATTCATTAAGATGTCTACCTCAAAGTGGAAACTTGAAGTTTTTTTGTGAAAGATTGAAACTTCACGATTTTTGTAAAGTAGAGCATAAATGTTATGTTCATGGATTTTTCACAATTTTTGCAAAGAATAAATTATTCATTTTGTAATTTTTCATCTTAATTTTCTTCTTCACTCTATTTGATTCTCATCCTTTTAAAACAAAATCGAGAAGCTGCTAGGAAGAGTTGTCTTAGAAAGAAAGTGTAACGTCCTAAATTATTTTTACATTTATTTTTATTTCAAATGATTACTTTTTACAATAAATTTTTCCTTTCCTTGAAAACTAATCGATATTTAGAGAAAACAATTTAATTTGAATACAACGGATGAGAAAAAGGTGAATTAGGGCGTCTAGCTTGAGCGAGGCCCCTACTCGTCTAAGCGAGATTCCGGACTCTCACTTAGACGAGGTGCTGTTCGTGAACGAACACCTTTCGCACATCGGATTATACCTAACGTACAACCGGTCTCACAAAACTTCACTCTAAAAACGGTTCTGTGAACCCAAAGACATACCATGAAAACAAATGCAAATAACAGTGATATATTTTGAAAATATAGTTTTACATATGATCCGATCTTAAGTAAACACAACAGTAAGTATAATAAGAAGTATTTTTATACACAAATAAAACTCTATAAAGAGTCAATCAACTTCATCCGGACCCTGGCACCGTTCTCCCCCTTGGCGCGGCTCCACGGCTCCTTCCCCCTCCCTGACTCTGGTTACTAAAAAAAAATAATGCAAGGGTGAGTGTTTGGCATAATAATTAATATAGAACGGATCTTAACGAATACACATGCATATTAATACATACACCTCAAGCATCATCTGTAAGTAAGCATACCAAAACATAATGAATTTCATGCAATAACTGTATTAGACCAGCTACACAATCTCCATCACATTCATCACATTCATCACAATCATCACACACATCACATTCATCACAACTGACTCTCATACAATTTGACTCCTAGTATCCGGATACTAAAGGATTGGCCTTCAGCTGGGGGTCCTACTTGACACCCCGTGAACCCTGCTTGGTTCACCGAGTCCTGCTTGACTCTTCACCTCGACCACTGGGTCCTACTTGACCACTGGGTAGCTCAACTGGGCACGAAAACCACGGGAGCCGGAAATGAGGGGCTATCATATACCGTCGGCCATCCCATACCACATAATCATTCAACAATTTACCTTTCATAATCATATCTATTTTCTCATCCCTCGGGTAGCCTGCTTGCTAACCCAGAGTCGCATAACACTGATCATTTCACATTAGATATAAATTTTCTCATCCATCGGGTAGCCTGCTTGCTAACCCAGAGTCGCATAACACTGATTACGTCAATATTAAATATTTCAAGATCATGCATGATAACTCAACCACACACACAATTCTCAACTCATCAATGTACACTATCACACATGCACAAGTATAAACACACAATTACGTTTAACAACATTTTCCTTTAGTCTGTTTACGTTACTTCAAAGATCTGAATAAGAAGTAAGTCCTATTCTAATTAATTATAACCCGAACACCCCCCTTACTCTGGTTCCACGCTTTGATGATCTGCTCTCTGTGTCGATTTCTTTCTCTGAGCACCGGTTCTGCAATCTCAATTCCTTCACTCAGTCTTTCGTTGCTTAGCCTACTACCTACGGATCATGAAGTACAGCTTCATCACTTCAACGTCCTTAATTCATAGATAATATTTGGACTCGCACTCAGCAGAGGAGTGGAGAACAGCCACGAATATAGCCATGCATGGCTCTTAACGGCCAAAGAATGAAAGAAATAAGGGAATTATAATTGGATTGGATCAGTAGACTCACCTTGAAGTCTCGATCACAGAAATGAGGTTAAATTGTAGTTCAGACACAAATGGAGTCTCACTCCAGTGCATGCAGATCAGCATTTAAGAGAGAAGAGACAAACGGAAGAGAAGGAACAAACTGATAGTAAAGGTAAGTTGTGTAAAATGAAGAGGAAAGGAAGGGAATCTTCATATATATATGGCTCATGGGCAAGATCGTCTTTTCCTTGATTTTATTTGTATTCTTACTATTTTAAACTATTGCTTAGTCATCAAATCAATTACACGTGTTTATCCCTTCAACGCCCACGTAGTCATAGTCCTCTAATAATTTGCTAGAGTATAGGTCCGATATAAATATCGACCCCGCCGTCCTAACTTAATGTTCATACCTCGGAAATTCGAGCTACAACCTGAGAGATCGGATATATCATCCGCTCTCGACTATTTGTCACACACGTCCGTTGTTTCAATTAGTGTGAAGTTGATCCGGTATGTGACCCCGTGTGAGGCGCTCTCCCCACAACGGTAGGACCAGACCGCCTAGCCCTGTCCGCTCTTCTCCCACACTTCCGCTCTTTTAACTCCGCCTGCTCGCGTTTCAGATACCGACCTCGACACCGGCTCAGACAAAATAAATACTAAATAGAATTTCTAAACATTCACTAATATTTCCCATTTCATAATTTTCATTAAAACATCAGAGATGTTACACTCACCCCCCTAAAAGGGGATTTCGTCCCCGAAATCAGTGTTCCGGTTGAAAAAGATGAGGGTACATCCGCCTCATATCGGATTCTAACTCCCAACTGTAGTTCATCCAATGAAAATTCTGCCACTTCACTTTCACCAGCGGTACCTCCTTGTTCCTTAAACGTTTGGTTTGGTGTTCTTCAATGCTAACCGGTACAGCCTCCACTGTCAGGTTTTCCTTCACTTCAATGGAATCACTCGGTACAATCATTGTATCGCACGGAATGTAGGCTCGAAGTTGCGATACGTGAAAAACGTTGTGGATGTTAGTCAATGATTGAGGAAGATCCAGCTGATATGCGACTTCACCAATCCGCTCTAGTATTTGGTATGGTCCAATATACTTCGGATTAAGCTTTTGGCTTTTCAAAATTCGACCTACACCTTTAGTTGGTGAAATTCTTAGAAACACCCAATCACCCACTTGGAATTCAAGAGGTCTATGCCTGTTGTCATAATAGCTCTTCTGACGGTCTTGGGCAATTTTTATCTTCTCCCGGATTAAAGCGATCTGTTCATTCATCTCTTGAATCATCTCAGGCCCCAGATGAAGGGCATCACCGTCCTCATTCCAACATAATGGAGTACGACATTTTCGACCATAAAGAGCTTCGTATGGAGCCATCCCAATGCTGCTATGGTAACTGTTATTATATGCAAATTCCACCAAGGGCAAGTATTTCTCCCATGATCCGCCCTGTTCCAGTACACATGCTCTTAACATATCTTCAAGAGTCTGTATAGTCCGTTCTGATTGACCATCGGTTTGGGGGTGGTAAGCCGAACTCAATTTAAGCTCAGTACCCAATTGTTGTTGCAAACTCACCCAAAACCTGGAAGTAAATCGGGGATCCCGATCGGAGATAATACTTGAGGGCACACCATGCAGTCGTACGACTTCAGCAACGTACAACCTAGCTAATCGCTCTAACGACCACTTCATATTTATTGCCAAGAAATGCGCACTTTTGGTTAGTCGATCAACAATCACCCAAATCGCGTTGTATCCGGTTTGAGTACGGGGTAGTCCGGACATGAAGTCCATGGTGATACCTTCCCACTTCTAGATCGGAATTTCTGGAGGTTGAAGCAAACCTGGAGGTCGTTGGTGCTCAACCTTGCACTTCTGACATATAACACAGGATTTCACGTACTCGATTATTGCTTTCTTCATGTTTGGCCACCAAAATTCCTTTCTTAAGTCATGATACATTTTTGTCACTCCTGGATGTATACTTAGAGAGCTCTTGTGTGCTTCTGTTAACACCGCCTGCCTGAAACCTCCATGTGCAGGCACCATAACTCGATTCCTGAATCTCCATACGCCATCCTCACCTCGAGTTATCTCTTCATTTTTACCTCGGGTCTGAGTGTCGATCAACTTCAGTAACTCTTCATCGTCTTTCTGCGCCGCCATCATAGACTCCAGAAATTCATTGGAGATTTTTAACATTCTAATCGTCATTCGATTTGGCGCACTCATGACCACTCCAATATTCAAATCTCTAAAGCTTTCTAGCAATTCTTGTTCTCTGCCCATTAAGTAAGCCACGTGTAATACCTTCCTGCTCAGTGCATCTGCCACAACATTTGCTTTACCCGGATGATACTTCAAATCGAAGTCATAATCCTTCAAATACTCCATCCATCTCCTTTGTCTCATATTTAGCTCCTTTTGATCAAATAAATACTTTAAACTCTTGTGGTCACTGAATACTACAAAGCGAGCTCCATACAAATAATGACGCCAAATCTTCAGCGCGTACACTACTGCTGCGAGTTCCAGATCATGGGTCGGGTAATTCTCCTCATGTGGCCTCAATTGCCTTGAAGCATAGGCAATTGCTCGATCCGCTTGCATCAACACACACCCCAATCCAAATTTGGATGCATCACAATATACTTCAAATTCTTTGGTCACATCGGGCAGTGCAAGCACGGGCGCAGTAGTTAAACACTGCTTCAGAGTTTGGAAACTTAATTCACATTTCTCCGACCACACGAAAGGGTTTCCTTTCCTAGTCAATTGAGTCAGAGGGAGTGCTATCCGAGAGAACCCCTCAATGAAACGTCGATAGTATCCAGCTAATCCAAGGAAACTCCGGATTTCAGTTACTGACTTCGGTGTCTCCCAAGTCATAACCGCCTCAATTTTTGTCGGATCGACTGAGACTCCTTCTTGGGAAATTACATGCCCTAAGAATTGTACACTACTCTTCCAGAACTCACACTTAGATAATTTAGCGTACAACTTCTTCTCGCGGAGTGCTTGTAAAACAAGTCGAAGATGTTGAGCATGCTCCTCGTCCGACCTCGAATATACCAAAATATCATCAATGAAGACCACCACAAACTGGTCCAAGTACGGTTGAAAGGTCCGATTCATATAATCCATAAAAATGGCAGGAGCGTTTGTTACTCCAAAGGGCATTACTACGTACTCGAAGTGCCCAAAACGAGTCCGAAATGCTGTCTTTGGGATATCCTCCGACCTCACTCGAATTTGGTGGTATCCCGACCTCAAGTCAATCTTAGAGAACACAACGGCGCCTCACAACTGGTCCAGTAAATCATCAATCCGGGGTAGTGGATACTTATTTTTGATCGTCAGTTTGTTCAGCTGTCGATAATCAATACACATGCGCATACTACCGTCCTTCTTCTTTACCAGTAACACCGGAGCACCCCAGGGTGAGGCACTAGGTCGGATAAAGCCCTTTTCTAATAATTCGTTCACTTGTTTCTTCACTTCGGTTAATTCCACCGAAGACATTCTATATGGCGCTCGGGACACCGGTTCTGCCCCGGGAGTCAAGTCAATAGAGAAATCAATCTCTCGACTGGGAGGTAGCTCCGGAATTTCTTCCGGAAAAACGTCAGGAAATTCACAAACAATCGGAATATCATTTAGCAGGAGGTTATGTCGACCCTCCGAAGCGAATAAAACAACATACGTGGTTAGGACATCGCTCACCCCGTTCTTCACGTCAAGTTCCTGGGAGAAAACAATATTCTTCCGATAACAGTCGACCAACACATGATTAGCAGCAAGTCAATCAAGACCTAGAATAACGTCTAAGTCCTTCAAGGGCATACAAATAAAATTTACTCGAAAAGTACGGGCTTCTATTTGCATCGGCAGTTCCCTACACACTATAGTTGCACGGAAGGTAGAACCAGTTGGAGTGGAAACAAAAAGAGCGTTCTCCATTAAACTGATTAGCAGACCAAGCCGTCGCACACAGCTTTCCGAAATAAAGGAATGGGTGGCACCTGAATCATAAATCACATCAACTAGATAACCACAGATGAGGCACTTACCCTGTACCAGATTGTCATTCCTCGTAGCTTCTGAAGCATCAAACGCAAATACACGCCCAGTCATGGCGTTCTGGGCACCGCTAGATTGAGCGTCATATCTTCCCGCTTGTGGGTTCCTTCTTCCAGCTCCATTCCGACCTCCTCTCGTGAAGTTGGAATCCCAGTTTCCAGAAGGGTTAGTCCGGTTATCCGTTCTGCCCTGTTGCTGCCTTTGAGGGCAATCGGGCCTGAGATGCCCTGGTTGTCCGCACTGGAAACACACAATCTGATTAGCTTGGCAATATTTGGCAATGTGTCCCTCCTGGCCACAATTGTAGCATGTACGATTCCCAGGGGGATTACCCGATCGACCAGTGGAACCTCGACCAGAGGAGGATGAGGAGGTAGCAGAGGATTTGCCACCTCGAAAAAATTGACCCATCCTCTTGAAGCTGAAACCTTTTGCCTTCAATGGCTTTTTATCTCTTGGCTGTGACATCCTTTGCAACTGCACTTCTTCTGTCAGCCTCGCTTTGTTCACCAAGGTCGGATAGTCCCTAATCTCCATCGGTACGATTACACTACGGAGCTCAATCCGTAGTCCAGCTTCGTATTTAGCGCACTTGCTACCTTCAGTCCCTTCTAACGAGAAAGGGTGGTAAAAATCACACAGCTCATCAAACTTGCTGGTGTACTCAGCTACAGACATCCCGTCTTGCTCTAACTTTAGGAATTCCATTTCTTTCCGGATTTTATAGCTGTCTGGGAAGTATTTAACAAGGAACCTCCTTCGAAAATTCACCCATACTAACGGCTCATTGGCTGCGTTCATTTGCACCTTCACGCGAGACCACCATACTCTAGCCTCATCCTTCAATTGATATGAAGCAAATAAAACCTTTTGCTCCTCAGAACACTCAAAATATTCAAAAACTTGTTCGATATCCCTAATCCAAATATATGCCCCATCATAGTCATGTCCCCCCTTGTAAGTCGGAGGATTCCTTTTCAGGAATTTATCCAGAGTGGGACCGGACTCGGTCCTACTCATCAGCTGAGTAAATTTAGAGAAGAAATCATCTCCTCCCCCAGAACTAGTCTCTCCGTCCATTTAGCAACTCTACAATGAGCAAACACATCACCATTAATAACCAAGATCAGTCAGGGGATCATAGATTTACCTTATGTTCATAGAATACTACGCCAGTGGAGTGCCAAGGGAACGGTGCCAGACCACACGTAATCTCAACACAACAAAATACAATCAACTTTCCTAAAATTATCACAATCACTAGATCGGCCCACACACCGGCTCTAGAAAGAACCGCTCTGATACCAAGTGTAACGTCCTAAATTATTTTTACATTTATTTTTATTTCAAATGATTACTTTTTACAATAAATTTTTCCTTTCCTTGAAAACTAATCGATATTTAGAGAAAACAATTTAATTTGAATACAACGGATGAGAGAAAGGCGAATCAGGGCGTCTCGCTTGAGCGAGGCCCCTACTCGTCTAAGCGAGATTCCGGACTCTCACTTAGACGAGGTGCTGTTCGTGAACGAACACCTTTCGCACATCGGATTATACCTAACGTACAACCGGTCTCACAAAACTTCACTCTAAAAACGGTTCTGTGAACCCAAAGAGATACCATGAAAACAAATGCAAATAACAGTGATATATTTTGAAAATATAGTTTTACATATGATCCGGTCTTAAGTAAACACAACAGTAAGTATAATAAGAAGTATTTTTATACACAAATAAAACTCTATAAAGAGTCAATCAACTTCATCCGGACCCTGGCACCGTTCTCCCCCTTGGCGCGGCTCCACGGCTCCTTCCCCCTCCCTGACTCTGGTTACTAAAAAAAATAATGCAAGGGTGAGTGTTTGGCATAATAATTAATATAGAACGGATCTTAACGAATACACATGCATATTAATACATACACCTCAAGCATCATCTGTAAGTAAGCATACCAAAACATAATGAATTTCATGCAATAACTGTATTAGACCAGCTACACAATCTCCATCACATTCATCACATTCATCACAATCATCACACACATCACATTCATCACAACTGACTCTCATACAATTTGACTCCTAGTATCCGGATACTAAAGGATTGGCCTTCAGCTGGGGGTCCTACTTGACACCCCGTGAACCCTGCTTGGTTCACCGAGTCCTGCTTGACTCTCCACCTCGACCACTGGGTCCTACTTGACCACTGGGTAGCTCAACTGGGCACGAAAACCACGGGAGCCGGAAATGAGGGGCTATCATATACCATCGGCCATCCCATACCACATAATCATTCAACAATTTACCTTTCATAATCATATCTGTTTTCTCATCCCTCGGGTAGCCTGCTTGCTAACCCAGAGTCGCATAACACTGATCATTTCACATTAGATATAAATTTTCTCATCCATCGGGTAGCCTGCTTGCTAACCCAGAGTCGCATAACACTGATTACGTCAATATTAAATATTTCAAGATCATGCATGATAACTCAACCACACACACAATTCTCAACTCATCAATGTACACTATCACACATGCACAAGTATAAACACACAATTACGTTTAACAACATTTTCCTTTAGTCTGTTTACGTTACTTCAAAGATCTGAATAAGAAGTAAGTCCTATTCTAATTAATTATAACCCGAACACCCCCTTACTCTGGTTCCACGCTTTGATGATCTGCTCTCTGTGTCGATTTATTTCTCTGAGCACCGGTTCTGCAATCTCAATTCCTTCACTCAGTCTTTCGTTGCTTAGCCTACTACCTACGGATCATGAAGTACAGCTTCATCACTTCAACGTCCTTAATTCATAGATAATATTTGGACTCGCACTCAGCAGAGGAGTGGAGAACAGCCACGAATATAGCCATGCATGGCTCTTAACGGCCAAAGAATGAAAGAAATAAGGGAATTACAATTGGATTGGATCAGTAGACTTACCTTGAAGTCTCGATCACAGAAATGAGGTTAAATTGTAGTTCAGACACAAATGGAGTCTCACTCCAGTGCATGCAGATCAGCGTTTAAGAGAGAAGAGACAAACGGAAGAGAAGGAACAAACTGATAGTAAAGGTAAGTTGTGTAAAATGAAGAGGAAAGGAAGGGAATCTTCATATATATATGGCTCATGGGCAAGATCGTCTTTTCCTTGATTTTATTTGTATTCTTACTATTTTAAACTATTGCTTAGTCATCAAATCAATTACACGTGTTTATCCCTTCAACGCCCACGTAGTCATAGTCCTCTAATAATTCGCTAGAGTATAGGTCCGATATAAATATCGACCCCGCCGTCCTAACTTAATGTTCATACCTCGGAAATCCGAGCTACAGCCTGAGAGATCGGATATATCATCCGCTCTCAACTATTTGTCACACACGTCCATTGTTTCAATTAGTGTGAAGTTGATCCGGTATGTGACCCCGTGTGAGGCGCTCTCCCCACAACGGTAGGACCAGACCGCCTAGCCCTGTCCGCTCTTCTCCCACACTTCCGCTCTTTTAACTCCGCCTGCTCGCGTTTCAGATACCGACCTCGACACCGGCTCAAACAAAATAAATACTAAATAGAATTTCTAAACATTCACTAATATTTCCCATTTCATAATTTTCATTAAAACATCAGAGATGTTACACTCTGTAACGCCCCAGCCGCTTTTCAAGAATGAACGACTCGCCCCACAGACCAACACGAGACCTTTCCAATGTGCTTTTGTCCTCACTCACACATTTCCTGAGAACTTCCCAGGAGGTCACCCATCCCAGAATTACTCCAAGTTAAGCACGCTTAACTTTGGAGTCCTTATGTGATAGGCCACCGAAAAGGCTAATGCATTTGTTGGTATAGGTAGTACGAATTCATTTCTTTAAGCTATCCTCGACTGTATAGTCCCATACCTATACAGTCTTTGGATCCCTCTCATTCTGGTATGTATTCGATTCGTTCATGTGTCCCTCCCACTGGAAGCCTGCCAGGAGCCGCTCCTTGTCCGTGCCCATGCACCGGCGATCACTCCCCGCCCTCAACAGTGCCCGGGATGTCACATTCCCCGCTGGAAGCCTGCCAGGAGCCGCTCCTTGTCCGTGTCCATGCACCGACGATCACTCCCCGCCCTCAACAGCGCCGGGATGTCACAGAAAGTGTGTCATATATGTTGATGTTCAAATTCAATTTGTTAAAAAAATGACATATATATTATTGCAAAAAGTGGAAAGTTGAATTTTTATTTAGGTTCTTTCTTTATTTGTTGGTTACTCATGGTAACTGATTCATATTTTTTTTGTTGTTTACTTTTTTCAAAAGATAGAAGTTACTAAAAAAAGTCGTCTTAGGAAAAAAACTTTCCAATATATTGCTTTACATATTCAATTTGTTGTTAACAAAATAGCATGTTATTATATTATATGAATATAAGATAATTTTATTCATATTCTTATCATTCATGTTACCATGATTCGTTTGATTTCATATTATTTAGTTAGATTTCACCTGACTCATTTTTGATGGTTTATGCTAGTGACCAATTAACAATATATATTTCCTACATAGCACTAACTAACAATATATATTATCATTCTATCGCTTATGCTTTTTCATTTTCATTTTTTAATTCTACTGTTATTCAAACCTGATAAAACTTTATACCCTTCAAAGGACATTTTCCCTATTAAAACTCCATTGACCTATCCAATGATTAATTTTGCATGAATTCATGCAATAATTTAATTTAATCTCATCAACTTATGACTTATAAGTTCCATCAATTGATATTAGACAATTTAAATTGATCTTCTTGGTTAAGGAAAATAGTGTGTTTTTGGTTGGGATGCATCAATTGCTCTTTAGTTTGGATTGAGGGACATGTTGCAGTAACTGTCTTGCAAGCAAAATTGCAATTATGTATAGGTACATCAATATTGTTTCATGTGCATTGATTTTAATGGGTAGAATTTAAGTTGCATTTGATTTGTTCGTGTATAGAATCTATCTCTATAATATAAATGGGTACTACCAATATTATGGATCTAACTATGTTCTATTATGAGTGTCAATTTCAAATGTCTTTTATTGTTTCTAGAGTGGAATAAAGCAGCATGTATTTAAGGGAATCCTAAGGCAGACCCAATATTGAATTAGAAGTATCAAGTTGGTAAGAATGAATTGTTGTTGTCATTTAGCTATATGGTCGATCACTTTATTATTCTTAATGTACCAACACTCATGAAAGATATGAAGATTACATGAATAGACATGTCTTAAGGGGCTATAATGAATTATACTTATTAAGGAATATGTTAGTAGGGTTCAAATTTGGATTATTGAGAAGAAAAAGTTAAGATTAGTTTGTTTTTACTTATTCATTTTGATAATTTTATTTTTTCTCTTTTACTCTTCTAAAATATATCTTTTAGGGATCACTAATGAGATTATAATCATGAGTTTGAGGGACAACTATGATTTTCTTCCACTTAAAAAGAGTATCTTTATTTTCCATTGTACATGTCTGATTAGGTTCATGATCATAGATACTATATCATAAGTTCTAGCTGATAGAATTATATAACAAAGTTAATTGAATTGATATGCCAACATTGATTCAATATGTTTATTGCATATCTTTGAGATTATGTTTGTAATAGTATGTGGAATTGAGGAGTCTTTGAAGCATTTGGATTGAAGCAACAAGAGATAAAGTGCAAGACTTTATATCAAGTGACAGTCTAATTATAGCAGATGCAATTAGGTCATATATTAAGTGTATATTTTGTTTTTTTATTATGTGATTGCTTTATTGGTACTGGCTTTATAAGTGAATTGGTATGGAGCGGGGTAAGAATCTGATGTGGGGACCAGTCCTGAACTTGTGCTAGAATGTTATTTATATTACATCAGTCCAATAGGGATCCGATATTATACCTTTTATTCTAATGGGGAGATAAAAATCTTGGAGTGTTCTTTGAGAAATTTCACCAGTCCTACGCGTTATGGGGCGTAGAAAGATGTCACCTACAAAGACACTTCGAGGCTCAAGTCAGTAGGATACTCAGAGAGAATAACAGTGCTCAAGCGTAAGTTTTAGCCAAGAATGTTCTACCTTTCCCATGTTGATTCTTGTGTATTTTATATCAAAGAGTAGTGGAAGATTCATTTTGCCCTAGGGGAACATTCCATACATGGTGTCAGTATCACTCTGGTTACAGCAGAAAAGCTGACATGCAACGTAGGCGCCTCCTACGAATGTACCTTCCTCTCTGACATTTTGCATGTTACTTTCTGACGTGCAATTACAAAAGTCAACTTTGATATATTGGTGTCGAGAGAATGGCTCGTACCGGAGTTAGATCATGGGTCTCACACGTGATGGCGATGTAGGATCACATCTTCAAGTTAGACGTGAGTCGTCCATAGCATTTATGGGTGTATATTACCATCTTACACATAGGCTGTGACATCGCTCCTTAAATAATATTTATTTTTTACCCAATTTATTGATTTTCACAATAAATTTTTCACGTTTCTAATAATTAAATTACATCATAATAAAAAAAATGTATCTAAAAAAAATTACCCAAATTATAATTTAAATAAACAATTTATAATCCTCAAAATCATTTAAATTAAAGAAAACTCAAAACCTGAAACAGGGGTCTGACGCTGCGCTCCAACCCCACGCTAGGCGTGAGCGTACATTCGCAGCCCTGGTGCTGAGCGCCAGACTGACGCTACGCGTGGGCTTACCAGTGACAGCACCTGATGCTGTCACACATTTTAGGCCTTTTGGCCAACTACTAACTTATCCAATTAGCTCATTTTAGGTTCAATTGCCACGAAACTTCATGGTCCATATGTTTTCCCAATTCTGAAACTATTGGCGATGTTCGTTCGCCAAGATTCCAACATATGCTCAGGTTATGTGCGAAATACAACTTAACCACTTTATGTGCAACACTCTTGCACCAAACACCCTAAATGATTCTTAAATGATCCAAAGCCAATGTATACCACTTTTAAATATTCTTATGAACCTATTGATACTTTGCAAGGTATTGAAACTCACTGAAACTCAAATTCACCTATCCAGTTTCTCAAAGTCATAGGGATGGCTACTAGTTCAAATCTCTAAATCTATTTGAGTCATCAATATAACATTCAATCATTTCAAGCAGCTATTTTAGCACACATACATCCACAAAACCTGCCTATAATGCATGATTTACTACAGTATGGCTCTGTGCCATAACTATAATCATCCAACAGTACCTGGTCATCACACATGCACAATATCTAATGGCTCAATGCCATTACATAATCACATCACCCAGACCACAAACATATTATACTATGCATAAGTTCACACTCCCACAGATTTACACACATATCTACATATATATATATATATATACCAATGGCTCAGTGCCATTAGTCATCACAAGCAAATAACAACAACACATACTACTGCAAGCCTACAAGATAACATATTCACATATGAATATATACAAAATATATATATATCCCAAACTCCTCTGGCATTACTCCTTGCTCACTTTGTACTGGTTTCCGCAGCATCCGCAACATCCTTGGGTTCATTCACTGTGAACATAAAGTAAGGGTGAGTATCTATCACAAAAAACGATACAACTACATAATCAGAGTTGATATCACCTGGAGAATCTCATTCTCCTGCCTGGGTTATTGATCCCCTAAACTTTCCTCATATGAACCAAACATATAATAATCCATCATAATCATCATAAATTTATTCTGTTCACATCATAACCAATATCTCACAACATCGAGATGAATTAATTATAAGCACCCATGCTTAACCAAATCATTTTACAATTCATTATTTCAATCATATCATTATCATGTCAATGCAATAACCTGCATATCAGTCAAGGAGTGTAATTCACAACTGACTCTCATATACATCAGACACCTAGTATCCAGATACTAACGAATCAGCCACCAGCTGGGAGTCCACCGACATCCCGTGAACACATCCTGGTTCACCGAGCCCGATATCATAAACCGTCTCCCCACCTCAACCACTGGATCACTTCTGGACCACTGGGTAGCTCAACTGGGCCTCTACATGGACCACGGGAGCCAAAAGCGAGGGGTAATCTATACCGATTGGCTGCCCACAACACATATCATGCATATACAGCATATAACAATATATCTCATCATATACAAATTATTCATTTTAAATCATGAATATACATTATACGATCATTAAATGATTTTGGCATACAAGCCAACTCACAACATAAGAACCACATCTCGGCATAAAAGCCATATCTCGGCATAAAAGCCACATCTCTCGGCATAAAAGCCACAACCTTTAAATATCATAATCATACTTAACATTCATAATATTCACATAATCAAACATAACTTTATATCTTCTATATCATGATAATTCATTATTTATCACTCTCCATTATGCACATTCTAGGCATACTTTATACATTATTTCCCATCTTATTCACAATTCACATCTCATTTATTACCATTCTATTTTCCATAATTGTCAAATACAACATATGACCACATACCTAGGCTAGTCATATATTCTCCCATATACATATATATATATATATATCAATCTCATACTTTCACAGATTTATTTTCAAACATAATTATCACAAATCTGTAATCAAATATATACTATAATACTCCCCTTACCTCACTATCGACGCTCTAAACTCAATCACCAAGATCAATGCGCCGCAACCACTAAAAGATAGAATTACAAAAAGGTTTAAGGTTTTAACCATTCAAACCTTAATCCAACTTAGGAATATGCTCAGAAATTACTTTCTAAAGCTTTAGAAGCTTACCACAACTGAACCCACAAGTTCTCCAAGAAACTTCTTTTTCCGTTAATCTTTCAACGGCCCGTTCACAACCTATATAAAGCAGAATTCAAATTCGTCACTTAATCCTCCTTTTGAATACCATAAGGAAACTTTTAATCGGTTTAGAATCTTAAAATTCAAAGTTCCCTTGTTTTTCCCAAAAATGGATAAAGATAGAAAATCTTCATGGAATTCAAAATTGAAAGATCCCATGCGTTAATCTTAAGTTTCTTACCTCTAATCCGCAATTAATTTCAGATTCCAACCTCTTGTTGGCCTTTGATTATCGTAGGGAAAAGAGAGAAGAAAAAGAACCCCAAAGCTATATTTTTAGCTTCTGCTCTGCAGGCTGTCATCTTGGGTCTTTATTCTGCCCGCGACTCTGACGCTACGCGTCCCCCTGACGCTACGCGTCAAGTCTAAATTTTTATATTGACGCTACGCGTCCCACTGACGCTACGCATCAGGTCCCAAATCAAAAATTCCCTTTTTATTTTAATTTTACATCTTATAATAAACTTACTTTATTAAATATCCAAACTTATGAATAGAAAATATAGGGATGTTACACTCACCCCCCCTAAGAATAAATTTCGTCCTCGAAATCAACATACCTCTGTAAATAGATCTGGGTATTGTTGTCGCATCTCAGATTCTAATTCCCACGTGTGTGAAACTTCATTGAAATTCTGCCATAAGACTTTCACTAAAGGAATATTCTTATTCCTTAACTGTTTGGTTTGATAACCCTCAATATGAAGAGGAATAGCCGGTACCGTCAAATCTTTTCTGATTTCAATAATATCATCTGGAACCACCATATCATCTCGAGGAATATACTTTCAAAGCTGGGAGATATGAAAAACATCATGCAACTTTGACAAGACTGTAGGAAGCTCAAGTCTATAGGCAACATTGCCTATTCGCTCTAAAATACGATAAGGTCCAATATACCTGGGACTAAACTTTTTACTACCAATTACTTGACCCACACCCTTCGTAGGTGAAACTTTCAAAAATACTTGATCATCAACTTGAAATATCAGAGGTCTATGTTTAGCATCATAATAGCTTTTCTGACGATCCTGAGCAACTTCCAATTTATTCCTGATCAATTTAATCTGTTTTGTCATTGATTGAACCATTTCAGGCCCCAATACCGGGACGTCACTACTATCAGCCCAACATAAAGGAGTTGCCATATAAAGCTTCATAGGGAGCCGTACCAATACTGCTATGGAAGCTATTGTTATAAGTAAACTCAATCAAAGGTAAATACTGCTCCTAACTCCCTCTATGTTCTATCACACATGCCCGAAGCAAATCTTCCAGAGTTTGTATCGTACGTTCAGATTGTCCATCCGTTTGAGGATGATATGCGGAGCTCATTTTCAACTCAGTGCCTAGCTCACGTTGTAAACTTCTCCAAAATTTAGAAGTAAAACGAGGATCACGATCTGACACAATACTGGAGGGTACACCATGCAACCTTATAATTTCTTTCACATAAATATTAGTAAGCTTTTCCAAAGACCATCTCATATTAATAGCAAGAAAATGAGCACTCTTCGTTAATCGATCAACAACAACCCATATAGCATCACATCCAGCACGAGAACGAGGCAAACCCGATACGAAGTCCATAGAGATACCATCCCACTTCCATATCGGAATATCAAGTGGTTGTGCTAACCCTGAAGGTTTCTGATGCTCCACTTTAGACTTTAATCACACTACACAGGATGCCACATATTCAACTATCATTTTCTTCATCCTCGGCCACTAAAATTGTTGCCGTAAGTCTTGATACATTTTCGTCACACCTGGATGAATACTTAATGAACTCTTATGAGCTCTTGATAGAATCTGTGTTTGAAATTCACCATCGGAGGGTACTATAATACGATTCTTAAACCGCCACAGCCCATTAGAATCTCTATTCAAAGGTAGATTCTTGCCCCGATCTTGGGCATCAATCAACTCTTTTACATCAGTATCATTCCCTTGACATTCAGATAGAGATTTTAAAAACTCATTAGTAATTTTTAACATCCCAATTAGCATACAATCAGGAGAATGAACTACTACAACTAGATGCATATCACAAAAACTCTCTAGCAGTTTATATTCCTCTATCATTAAAGATGCAATATGAAGAGATTTCCTGCTCAAAGCATCGGCCACCATATTTGCTTTGCCCGGATGGTATTTTAATTCAAAATCATAATCTTTTAAATATTCCATCCACCGCCTCTGCCTCATATTCAATTCTTTTTGATCGAATAAGTACTTCAAACTTTTATGATCACTAAACACAACAAAACGGGAGCCATAAAGATAATGTCTCTAAATTTTCAATACAAATACAACTGCCGCTAACTCTAGGTCATGAGTAGGATAATTCTTCTCATGAAGCCTCAACTGCCTAGAAGCATAGGTTATAACTCTATCTTCTTGCATTAACACACCCCCCAAGCTAGATTTAGAGGCATCACAATATACAACAAATTCTCTGGTCACATCAGGTAAAGCAAGCACAGGGGCAGAAGTCAATTTCTTTTTCAATTCATTAAAACTTTGTTCACATTCATCAGTCCAAACAAAAGGACATCCTTTCCTAGTTAATTTGGTCATAGGAAGTGCAATACGAGAGAAACCTTCTATAAAACGCCGGTAATACCTAGCTAAACCAAGAAAGCTTCGAATCTCAGTAATAGATTTAGGCCTCTCCCAATTCATAACTGCAATTGTCTTGGAAGGATCAACAGAAACTCCATCATTAGAAATTACATGCCCCAAGAACTGAATACTTTTAACCCAGAATTCACATTTTGACAATTTTGCATATAACTGTCTCTCTCACAAAATCTGTAGAACAATACGGAGATGCTGAACATGTTCACCCTTAGATCTTGAATATACTAGTATATCATCAATAAACACTACTACAAACTGATCCAATAAACTATTAGACTGGCAATGCGGCCCTTCAACTTTGAAATGACGCAACCCGTGTAATCTTAAACTGACGCGTCGTTGCACTTGCCCCCAGCCACACCTATAAGAGGGGGCTTTAGAAGGCTCTATGGAGTACTTGCCTTTTTCACATACTGAAACTCTACTAAAATTACGAAGAGACTCTCAGTTGCTACTAAGGTTTTCTTTGTTTGTGACTAGTGTGCTGTGAACCCTTTCCTTTAATTTAGGTAGTCATCCTCATCCTTTTTGTTCGTGTCTACACCCTTTGCATTTGTATTGCATTCATTTATTGTAAGGGGAAAATAAGAACTCAGGGAGGACAAAGAAGGGATCATGGTTGGCACATCACCGTTATGCCTCACGGGCCTGGGTCACATCATCCAGAAAGAGCAATGCCCTCTAGAATGAGGCGACAGAGATGAGAAATCTCTTTAAAGTCCTACATGGATTTTGGGTTTGTTGGGGGCTCAGAGGGGAAGGGTAGCTTTGAAATGTGCCTTTTTGATGATGTGACCTTTTACAGTAATGTGGGTGGATTGAAACATGTTGTTACTATGATGGAAATCGAGAAAGGACAAACAAAAGCTATTAAGATTATTCCAGGATGCTTAAATGTCATTGCACACTGGATAGATTGGATGAGGCTGAGAAATGAGAAGTTATACATCTGGGTGTAGAAGGAAGTGTTGAATACTGCCTATCGCCACACCTGTAAGAATTGAGGAAGAATGGACCCTAAATTCACTGTTCACTCTTAGGAAAAATATAAAAAGCGTTACATCATGCTTACACCCGGGCTAAGCGATCACATCTGTCACATACCGGAGGATGACAGAACCATTTATATGTATGACATTCTCTTCTCCTACCTCAACGTTTGGTGTCCTCTAACAGAATTCGAGATGGGTGTCTTAAGATTCTTGGACCGCGCCCTCACTCAAGTGCACCCAAATGGATAGGGCTTAGTGTGCAGCCTAGAAGTGTTGGGCGAGCACTTCAACTTCACGCTAATAGTGGAAATATTTTTCTTTTATTGTCGGGTCCTATACTGGGCCAACAAGGATGACAGTCTTAATTTTATCACCCTGAGGTGTGACTAAAAAATAATTAACCTAGAGGCCTTTACTAAATCTTCCAAGACATATGGCAGTAATTTCAAGAAATTTTTCATAAAAATCCATGTAAACCCACACAAATCTATGTTCTGGGATAATGGGGATGAGATCACCAAGTTCCAGGTCTCATGAACACATGAATATTTTTTACTGACCAAAGTGGTGTAGTATACTGATGAAAATAAACTATCCCCCACCTCGGTCAAGGTTATCAACGCCATGCATGAATACTCTAGCACCTAAAAATTTTCATGCAAACGTCTACTAGGGTTCAGAGCCCAACGGGAAGCTTACCTAAGTAATAACTTTTGACATGCATTTTCCTTCTTCACTTATTTGTGTTGATTTACTGATTTTGATATCTAACATTTCCTCCTTTCTTTGACAGAACAAATCAAATCTTGTGAGGCAATAGACGCAAGAGCAGGTCATCCCAAGGAAGAAGAAAAGGAAGAAGCATACCCCGGAGCAGGAGAAGACTCCCACCCCTGCCAAAAAATAAAAGGTTCTGCAAGAAAGTGACACTGATAAGGATGAGACGTAGGTCCAATCCATCTCATCCCAGGATAAGCTTACCCCTATTGCTACTAGTGCGGAGGTAGAGAAACTGATTGAACCAACTCCAACTGAAGTATCTTCACCAACTTCGGGGTCCCGTCATGCTGCATTTATTCTCTACCGAGGCAAAGATTAGACTAAACTTGAGCCTCCAGCATACTGCCTCTGTTGCAACCTAAAAGTCTTTGAGTTGAAACAGGCTTATAAAGCTATTCGATGGCAACTAGCCAAGGTTAGCGGAGTCATTGACTCCTTATCCCAGATGACCGACAGTGTCAAAGAAGCTGGTGTCTACTTTGATCAAGCATATCATGCTCGCCTCGAGTCACAGAAGGCGTTGAGAAAGTACGATCATGCTAAGAAGAGATTTGAGGCTAAGAGGGAACTGTGGGGACAAAGATACCTAGAAATTATCTAGCTAAAATAGGAGATAGAGAAGTTAAAGGTGGAAAAGCAGAAGGTGGAGTAGCTAAAGGAAGAGAATACCTAAGGGAAGGAAGAGGCTGTTAAGGTGAAAATGGGTGCTAGAACTCTCAAAGCCGAGGTGGAAAAGCTTATTGCTAAAAACATTCAAACCAATTAGGCTTAGGCTAAGGAGAAAGAACAATTTTTAATTGATATAGAGGCCATCTAAAAAGAAAATCAAGAAACGGCTCTACTCCATAAGGCAAACCAGCAATTGTAGGGAGTTCTGGCTGCGTCACAGGCTAGGTCCACTAAGGCTCTCTAAGTGTGTGACATTATTGTTGGGGAGGCCTTTAGTGCCTTTGTTAGGCAGATCCAATATCGGGACCCCCACATCAACCTCAACCTTAACGGAATTCCTCCTACTATGAATTTCATGGTGGAAGGTTATTTTCAGTAGTTGATGGCAGACACGAGGAGCTTGAGAATTTACGAGTTAGTCGCTTTGCCAGAATCACAAAGTATGTATCCTATGTCAATCTCCTCTGAAGATGAAGTCGACACGCCTCCTTCCTAAACTCACTTACTCTACTTCTCTTATTTCACTATTTCACACTCTTTATTTTACATTTATCATAGCCTTGTACTAGGATAGGCGCCAACTTTTGAATGTAACTTTTTAAACTTAAATGTAACTTTCATATTTTTAATTACGTATCAAACTGTGACAACTATTTAAGTTATCCTTTGCTTTTACGCACTATTGTATAATGTTTGTGTATACCACTCGTTGGAGTTTGGAACGGTGTCTCTGAATAGAGACCTGTTCCTCATTACTGATTAAGGCTAAGAAGTGTATTGCCAAGGTAATGGCTTTGCCATTCCTGGTTATAAGATTCTACTTGCACCACTAATCAAGGTCCGGTATGATCTTGAAAGAGATTTAATCCTCGCCACTTGTTGGGGCCAATTAGCCAATCTTTTTTTAAGGGGCTAGGGTACCACTCATTAGGGCTAAAAGTTTTACTTGCACTGCTCGTTGGGGTCTAGTATGGCTTCAACAAAGGTCCAATCCTTGCCACTGGCTAGGGCTAAGTAGCAATCCTTTTTCAAGGGATTGGGATGCCACTCGTTGGGGTCTGGTATGACCTAGAAAGAGGTCCAATCCTTGCCACTCGCCAGGGTAATTTTTACATGTAAGTCAAAGAATTGACAACCGAAAACAATGTACTTTAAAAATAAAACTTTTATTAATCACTGAATGTACATCAAAGCTATACTGGGACATGCCTCATTAAAACCTTCTTGAGGAAAACACAGTAGGAAAAAACCTCAAGTTAGATTAAAAAGTACATGTCAAACAGCTAGTTGTAATAAACTCGTAAGTTCTACATATTCCACTTATTTCAGATGGGTGTTCCATTAAATGAATCTAGGCAATAAGTGCCTTTAACAACCACCTAAGATACGCGATATGGGTCTTCCCATGTCGGTGCAAGCTTGCCTTGATCGGCAAATTTATTTCCAATGCTGGCTAGATGCAATACCAGATCTCCAACCTCGAAGCATCGTTGAGAAATATGCTTATTATACCGATGTACGACCTTGGCTTTAATATCCTGATCTCAGACGAAGGCTTCTTCCCTAAGTTCTTCAACTACATCTAACTCATTCTGAAGATACTCATCATTGTTTGAAGCAAAGAAATGTTATACCCTCGCGGAAAACATTTGGAGCTCTATTGAGATTAGAGCTTCGACCCCGTAGGTCAGCTAGAATGGAGACTTTTTAGTGGATGAATAAGGAGTGGTCTTATATGCCCACAAGACATGTTAGAGCTGATTGATCCAGTCCCCCTTTGCCTTCCCCAAGTGCTTCTTCAAACCCTTCAAAACTTCATGGTTAGCCACTTAGCCTGGCCATTGGTTTAAGGATGCTCAATAGAGGAAAAGACTTGCATAATCTTTAACCCCTCAAGCAGCTCGGTGAATTTACGATTAGTGAATTGGGTGCCATTATCTGTCACTATCCATCCGGGGAAACTAAACCGTGTAATGATGTTGTTGTAAAAAAATGTCTGGTACTTGCAGAGGTAATATGCACAACTGGTCTGACCTTAATCCACTTGGTAAAGTAGTCTACTCTCACGATTAAGTACTTGATGCCTCCTAGAGTCGTAGAGAAAAGACCCAAAATGTCCAACCCCCACTAATAGAATGGCCAGGGAACTATAGATGTGAACAATTCTTTTATTAGTATGTCGTGCAGGTTTGCAAACATCTAGTACATATCACACTTTTTGGCATATTCTGTAGTATCCTTCTTCATTGTGGGCTACCAATATCTAGCTTAGAGTATCTTCCGCAGTAAGCTCCTTGCCCCGGAGTGATGCCCACACTACCTTTCATGAACTTTTTCCATCACTTCTTGGACCTCGTTCTCGTTAACACGCTTAAGGTATGGACTTCAAAGCCATGTCGAAACAGGATTCCATCAACCATGGTGAAGAAGGGCAATTCTCTTTTCACTCTCTTCCGTCCTACGCCGTCAATAAGGAACTGGTCATTTACCATGTATCGAACAAAGGGTATGACCCAAGAGTCTTCACTGAAGGCACAAGCATGGATGGCATAAAGGGAAGGTGTATGGGCAACGCTAGGATCCATTAACATATTCTGTGTCACCATAGTGGTGCACCCATCTTTCTTCATATTGGCAAACCCTAAGAGGATATCAACCCGCGTATTCTCTTCCCTTGGGACATGCTTGAAAGAAATAGTTTGGAACCTCTCATTCAGGTCGTTGACGCAGGCCAAATACTGCTACAACAAGGGCTCTTTTGCCTGATACTCTCCAAGGATCTGAGAGATAACCAACTGGGAGTTGCTTCTTGCTCCGATATCTAGAACTGCACTTAAGCCAGCGAGGCAAGCCTTATATTCAGCCTGATTATTGGAGATGGTAAAGTTGAAGTGTAGCAAGATCTCAAAGTGGACCTTGTCATCACTCTCTGCCACAACTCCAACTCAATACCCTTTATTTTTTGAGAATCCATCCACGTACATCGTCCAATGAAAACGAGATTCCTCAGGATCTAAATCGGTGATCTCCACAATAAAATCATCCAACACCTAAGCTTTGATGACATACTGAGGTTTGTATGTGATATACAACTCTACCGGCTATCTGATCATTCGCTGAGCGAGGTCCAGCTTGAACAAGACAGTCCGGAGTGGTAGATCGATTCTAACCATTATTGGATACGCATGGAAATAAGGCCTCAGATGACAAGATGCCCAAATGGCTGCCAAGCCTATGACGTCCTTCGTCATTTTAGATTTAATTCTACCCATTTTAATAATTTTTACAATAAATTTTTTCACATTTAAATAGTTAAATTACATCATAATTAAAAGAATATGTATTTTCAATAAAGTACCAAATTATAATTTAAATGATTAATTTATAAACCTCAAAATCATTTAAGTTGAAAAGAAAAACCAAAAGCTAAAACAAGGGCCTGACGCTATACGTCAGTCCCACGTGTAGCGTCAGCCCAAGCCTATGCACCTCACGCTACGCGTCAACCTCACGCGTAGCGTGGGCATGACAGTAACAGACCTGGCACTGATACATAATTTAGGCTAATTGGCCAACTTCTAACTTACCCAATTGGCCTATTTTAGGTCTGATTGCCACGAAACTTCACGAGCCACATGTTTTCCCCATTCCGGAACTACTGGCGCTGTCTATTCCCCAAAATTCCAACATATGCGCAAGTTATGCATAAAATATAGTTTAACTCAATTAGGTGCAAAACTCTTGCACCAAACACCCTAAATGGGCTCCAAATGGCCAAAGCCAATGCACACAATTTCTAAATGTCCCAGTGGACCTATTGGTACCATCCGGGGGTTTCGAAACCCACCGGGTCTAAAAATCACCTATTCAGTTCCCTAAATCCATAACTATTTGTTATATTACACAGATCCAGTGGGGGTCCAGTATTGTCTCTCTTGGTCCAATAGGGAATTAGAAGTCTCTACCTTGGTTCTCGAGTAATCATATTGGTCTTCATGTTGCAGGTCGAATGGTGGTGCCACTTGTAAATATTCTCCAACGCTTAAGTTTATTCAAGTGATTAATAACATAACTTAAGCAAGAGTATTACACGGATACCTTAATGAGTCATAAATGAGGAGTAAATATAGGTATGGGTGGCAGTTAAGTCTTACGTAACATTGTGTCAGTATGGATCCGTAAGTTACAGAGAAAAGTTGACACCTACATAAACATGTGTCACATGTTTTATAAGCTCGCATGGATGTGCCCCTAGCAGATGATTGAACTTGTTGCGCTGTAGCATATAGGGGCTCTGGTCATAAAATGGAGACATCTACCGGGGTGCTAACATCGCCGTGTGTTCCACATGGGGACGCACTCTACTCATGTTAGGGGTAATCTGATGTCGTAGATTAGAGCTAGTGTTCGGATCGAATCATCATCAATGATATTTTTTATGTGATTAGTTTTATTCTATTTATAAATATACAATGTTTGTAATACTTTTTTTAGTATAATTTGGGACAAATAGATAAGAAACATTTACTTTCTAAGAAATCTCGCATAGTTTCGAAATCTCAGGACTAATTGTATAATACTAACCGTATATAAAAAGCATTTACATTATAAGAATCATATTTTATATAATTATATTAAACAAATAATTTTTTAACATCGTAATATGTTTGTTCATCTATGTTGCACTAGTATCTAAACTAGTGTGTGCCTATATATATATAGAGAGAGAGAGTCTCTTAGTAATAAAAGAGCAAGAAATATAGGACTAAAAAACTTTTGAAATATATCAAATTTTTTTGACATGTGTTATAAAAACTCAAAATATGAAAAAATTCAAGTTTAAAATTCTGATCAGGGATGGTAATTTGGGTCTAGCCAGCGGACCAGTCCGTTTAGCCTGCTAAAAATAGGGAAGCCAGGTTCAGGATTCGAACTCATTTTCTTAAATAAGTCCGGCCCGTTTTATCCCGTCAAAAAACGAGTCCTGGTCGGGTTGGGCTGGCCTGTCGAGATGATAATAAAATATGAAAAAACATATTTAAATTAATATATATATTATTGTTATTGTATTTGTGTGTTTGATTTTTATTTTAAATATTGGCTGATTATTTGATTTGTATTTTTCATGATAGTTGTATAACTTGTATTGTATGTTATTATAATAATATAATATTATAAAATGTAAACAATAAAATTTTATTCTCATTAATGCAAATATAATTTATTTAAATTTTTAATGAAATAAATTAGGTTGATTATAAAAAAACTAGTTTAAAAAAAGGTGAAATCTGATTTTTATATCTAAAGTTTTTTTTAAAAAAAGGCTTAAAAATAGTATAAATTTAGAATAAAAAATAGCATATATAAAATCAAAAAAATAGGCTAGCCCATTGGCTCGTGGGCGTTGGACCACATAAAATACGGATTGGGCCTGTGCTTCTAGCCCATTTTCTTTTTTTTTGGATCGACCCATATTAAACAGGCTTAGACGGGCCTTAACCCGGCCTGACCCGTAAACCCGTCTTGTCACTCCTAATTTTTAATAGTATTAAAATAAATATTCTTGTCAATTTCAAATTTTAGTCAAAATTCAATCTAAACTATAAATACTGATTTAATATGGTTTAAATTCAAATTATATTCCAATTAAACATGGCCTGAACAAGGATGGTACGTACAAAACAAGAGATGGGTCAAATGTTTCTACAATAGGTCCTTATTCTAGAAATTAACAAGATCATCCTATCCCCTGCTCTCTCGAGAAAAATTAAATAGTTGATTATATATATATATTTCTGAAAAGGAAATGGCAAGACCCATTTTATTCTTACTACTCACATACAACACTCCATCAATACACCTTGCTTAATATCAACAAAAGCTGTATCAAAATACACAATACCAGACTCCTGGTTACAAGCAACATTAGGCATGTAATCTGCTAACATATTACACATTTTTTAAAAGCAATTTTTTCAAATTCCTAGCATGGCACTGGATCATGCTGAACATCGATTTACCATCTCAAATTTGTACTGACTTCATGGGAAACATCTTGAGAATCAACTTGCACAACCAGATTATTTGCAGTTTACAGTGTTTTGATATCCACAAGTCGCTTTATAAGATATAGGAAGCGTTAATAGTTTTCTTAAGTTTATACTCTTAAAAGAAAAGATGGGCTGACCCCAATGCAATAAGTTTACACTTTTTAAACATATAACATTCATGTGTTTAAATTAGAATATTGAAAACATAATTTTCTTGATTCTTAAATTAATTAATTTTTTAATGTGTAAATTAGTTAACTAAAAGTACTTATGTTTTTAACATAATATTAGTTTTCTTTTTTTATGACACAAATATATGTATCTTAAAATAATTTATATAATTTTAATATATATGTGTGTGTTAGTTATAGTTATAGCAATTATTAATTGATTGTTCATTGAATTGTGCCATTGATATGTGGTTCTAAAATTGTCAATCACCAGGCAACGGTAAAAATATTTATAAAGAATAACGAACAAAAAAGAATTTTTAGCATTGAATAAAACATTTTTAACGTGTAGAACGTCATGTTAATTAATTTCCCATTTGTAGGAAAATGGAGATGGATCCGGCTCTATAATAATACTACGAAAACAAAGGCAGGGACGGAACTGTACTGAAACGGACTACGGAAAGGGACACCTTACCGCCGGTAATTATACGCTCTCAACGTTTCTTGCGTTCGCTCTCTGCTTTTCACGTTCAACTTATTTTTACTTTTGCTTCATTCTTTGCCTACTTATTTTCTACTTCCTTGTTACTCTCTTTCACACCATTAGTCACTAACATTCTCATTACATTTAAGAATTCAGATAATTAAATAATTAGATTATTTAAACATTATAAAAAAATTTCTATTGTCCAAAAATATTATTAAAATAATTATCATAAAATATTTTTATCTAATAAGATATAAATAACAAAGAAAAGTGTATTAATTTAAATAAATCAAAAGATAATATAAATGTCTTGTTTTTATTGAATTTATAAAATTTTTAAAATTATAAAACTAAATTATTTGAATTGATATTATGTGTTAAAACTATGCTATTCATCCCTCACCAAGCCTAACCTAACCAACATAGATAATAGGATTCTTATCGGGTCCCAAAAGAGTGTATGTTAAGTTTGATTTTAAAAATGAATGATCCTAGTTTCTATAAAGTTCATTTTTTGTGACTTATTTTGATGAGTTTAGCTTACAATGAACTTCATGTGATATAAACTAAAAAGCTTGTGAATGGTTCATACTTGTAATTTCTATGATTAAGTTTATTCATTTTACAACAAACTCATTTTAATACCTCTAGTCGAGATAGATTATCTCTATTGTGGTTTATTGGAAAATCAAATTCGAGTTATAATTATTTATGATCTTAAAATTTTTCAAATTCAACAATGTACTTATTAGGAGCACCTGTGTTTGAATAAGACATTATGTAAAATTTTCTCGACCAAGTGGTAACCAACCTTTATTTATGAAGTCCTTACCTATTTTGGCTATTATCTTTTTTTTATTTATAAAATATACACGTATCAATTAAAATGGATTATCAATAAAATTAGATATTATAAGATATATATGTTCAATAATTATCAATTAGTAATAACTTATCTCTTTAGAAGAGATATGGTCCAATCCAATCTAATCCTAGTCTAATATATTGGACTGTAACAAATATGTTTCAATTTGAATTGGACTAGCATTGAAGTTTTTTATAAGGGATAACACTTGAATTTTCTTATTGTTACTAAACAAATAAAACGTCATTGGCTAGAGTTAAATGCTCTATTAGTTCAAAATTCTATAAGATATATTTGAAATATTTTAAAATAATAATACATGTTAGATTATCTTAGTTGATACTGAAATTATAAAAATTTATCTTAAAATACTATTTTATATTTTTTGAGATGCTTTATCAACTCAATAAAAATGTATTTTAGTTTCTCTTATTTAAAAATAGAATTACAAAAGAATAGAGGTTTATGATTTTTCCCATAATCTATAAAAAATATTTCTTTCCATTATCTCACTCTATATCTCAATTGAGCCACAACTCTGTTAGTATATTAATAATAAAATATTATAAAAATAAGAAAACTAAGATAAGAAAAATGTTAAGTAAACATTACCGAAGATATTAAGTGTTTTATTGGATAAAAAATATATAAACAAAATTTAAATGATATTAAAAATTAGTCACTCACAACCACTAATAAAACATAAAAAATAATTAAATAAAGAAATACGTAGACTTTTTTTTCTTTTTGTCTTAGGTCGATGTATCTTTTCAATTGAAGGATTCGATTTTATCTATTTGTATAACTCTATTTGTTTTCGTGCCCCTTTTTAGAACACAAATACATATGTATGTGTGTATATACATGTCATAAAATATTTTAGAATTTAAAATTTAAAATAAAAAGTTAAAGAACCACAAATGCTTTTTTTAAGAAAATCAATTCATTGAGCTTAGTTATTCCCGAAGTTGGATTTCCCACAATTGAAAAAACGTACAGTTCATGTGTTTTAAACTTTTAAAATCAGTTGTATATAACTGATTTTAAAAACTCTTTATCTAACAAAAAATCGTAATCCATTATTCCCTAGTTATTTTTTAAACACTTATTTAAAATAAATAACTAATCTCGTCATCTGGCCAATCAAGTAGTTTCTTAGAACAATTAAATTCCCTAATGTTTAATTATTTTTTGAGTTTTGACCATGACAACATCCGTATGATATAACAAACTATTTTAATAATTGAACAAAACTGTAAAAAACACCCCTTTGGTCAAGATAAACCGATAAACTACTTAACAAACAATAACTGTAAAAAAAACAAGGAAAAATATAGAATGATAGCCTGAAGTTCACCCAGATGGCAAAATCTCGATTGCATGAGTCTCTGTCCCCATCCCACGCTCCACCCGCGTGGTAAACAAACGTGGAGAGTGAAAGCATTTTATTTTACAAAAAGCCAAAGAGAAAAACCAAACAATACATTCAATGCCACCATACTAAATAAATCCCACCACACTTCACACCCCTTTATTTATTTTTGTTTTTTTTAATTCATTATACCAATTTATTTCATTTATTTTTTCTTTCTCACTAATTGTACCTGCCAAGTACGCTTACCTGTACCTCCCTCCCAGACTTCTCGCATCATCACCTTTCCATTGTGTACACTGCTTCTTCTCTTCTTTCTCTCACCCCTTTTCGCATATATAAATACCCTCTCATACTCTCTTCTCTTCTATCTTCATTCTTCATTCCCCTTTCCCACTCTCACCCACCACATCAACAACCAACAAAACCGAAACATTAAAAACATCAACCAAACCAAACGCTCCCTTACCTATATCTCCCTCTCTCTTCCTTTCCTTTCCTTTCTTTATAAACTCTCACTTTCTCTCTCATTAAGTTTTTCGCATTTTCTCTCTCCTCGCCTTCATGAAGCAGCTCATCCGCCGGCTCTCGCGCGTCGCCGACTCCTCGCAGTACACGCTCCTCCGCTCCGACTCGCAGCGTCGCCGCCGGCGTTCGGAGTCCTTCCGCACGGCCAAGATCCGCCGCTCCTCCGCGGTGGTGCCGGAAGGACACGTGCCGATCTACGTCGGCGACGAGATGGAGCGGTTCGTGGTTTCCGCCGAGCTCCTCAACCACCCTGTCTTCGTCAAGCTCCTGAACCAGTCGGCGCAGGAATACGGCTATGAACAGCAAGGCGTGCTTCGATTACCGTGCCACGTCTTCGTCTTCGAGCGCGTCCTCGAAGCGCTTCGCCTCGGCCTCGACGATGTCATCGACCTCGTAAATTTCTCGCCGGAAGAGTTCTCCTAGAGTGCAGAAAAGAATGAAGAAGAAAAATTTTCCGATTAAGTTAGCGAAAATGCGAACGTGCATATGGTAAATTAGCGAGATCTTTGTTTTCTTTTGTTTTTCTGTAAATATACATTAGGATCTTATGAAAACTTGAAGGAACATAGAAATGTTAGGGTTTGTTTTTCCTTTTTCTGGTTTCTTTCTCTTCTGGTTGTTGTTGTTGTTACTGTCGATGCTCACTGTAAAGCCGAAGATACTGTTACTCTGTTTGCGACCGAAGAAGAATGAGGATCACTTTGTCCTTTTTGGCACTGAATTTTCCGTTCCTTCCTTTTCTTGTTCGGATTCCTGATAAACAAACCGGAAAAATAGAGCAGAACCGTAAAATCTAGCGGCGTTGAACTTCACGCCCTTTCGGTTTGGAAGTTCAGTGTGTTCACTTTGCCTCTGCCGTTTCTGAAGCTTAGCACTGACCACTGTTTATTTAAAGCGGTTTTAATTTCGTCGTAATTAAAATTAATTTAATTTCGGTTTTAATTAAATTTAATGGCCGGATCTTGTCACCGGAGTGGAAAGGTTCCAGGGCCGAAATTCGGATCTTGATCTGCAGTTGCTTTATTTAAGTTTGAGTTAAATATCTTTTTGTTCCCCATGTGTTGAGTAAATTTTAGTTTCAGTTAATTAATCTATTTTCGATTTTAGTTTTTAGTAAAATTAGTCCCAAAATACAATATTCACCTCTAAATTATTTCATTTTTTAATTTTAATCATATATTCTATTTCCTTGATATCTTTAAGAATTAATTTTTACATAATAAATAATATAATGATAAATATCGATAATTGAAGAAGCAAACACGTTACTAAAAACATGTTTTATATACCACTTAAAGAACATTTTATAGAAAAAGATATAAACCTTTTTAAAAAAATTTCTGTTTATAATCTCTCATTCTTTCTATGTTCGGTACCGTATTTTTCCTTAAAAATGTTCTATAAATTCGTACTGCTAATTTTTATTTAATATATCTTATTTAATCATGATTATTTAGATTTTTATAAATGGAAATTTTTTTGTACCAAATTAAAGATATGATCACGTTGCTATTACATTTATTGTGATCTAATTATTAATTACTATATAAGTGAAAGAAAAAATTGCATATTTTTACTGATAATATTAATTGAGTATTTTTCTAGTTAGTTGGGTGTATAAATTTTCACACTAATTATAATTTTTAATTAAATTCTAAAACAATATCAAACCACATTTTTTTAGAGTTAAGAGAGAGTACCTTAATTGTTAGTGGGTCAAAAATGTTATATGAGTTGTGAAATTTTTATATATTTTTATTTTCACTGTTCTTTTCAAAGTTTGACAGGCATTAAAACATATATCACGTTTAATATTATCCTTTCGAGGATAACAGTACTTCTTAAAGGTAATTTAAAAAGAAAGAAACTTCTGTATCCGTAATTCCGTATTCCTTAACTGTCAATAGTTACATTAGGTGGGTAAAATCACGTTGGCCGGAGTTTACATACATGTTTTTTCTTGTAAGATTAATAAAGAGAGTAGCGTAACCATTTTAATAATTAATGCAGAACATTACTTCATTTGTCCTTTTTTATCTGTTTCCATTCTGGAAACCTATTGTTTTTTTATGTATTTTTATAGAATTTTAAGAACTTATTTATTATTATTTTCTGATATACCATCACTTAAGGAATAATCATATACTAATAACATTAATAAAAATTTAATTTAAGATGAGGATAAAGTAAGAAAATATATGTAAAAATATTGTAATAAAAAATATTAATTATTTAATTTGTGTGATTTAATCTTAAAAGATAGATAAAAAAAATCAAGTAACACTTAACATCTTCCATATGTATTTAGTTACTTTGTAGTCAAACATAGATGGGATGAATAGTCAACTTACAAAGTGAGAGATGATAATAATAATTTATAAAGTTACATTTATTTAAAAATACTTAATGTATTTTTTTCATATTTATCTTTAAAAAATGTTAATATTAAAATTAATGTAAAAATAAAATTAAAATATTATAATGTGTTCCTCTTGTGATCAGGAAGGGCCCACCCGTTCTCATGATCCCCTTTATTTTAGCTAGAGGGGGAATCTTGTCAGTTTTAGTGTATTGAGTCTCACCCCTTTTGATTTTAACCTAAATATAAATGTATCTTTTATGAGCGTGTTGTAAATTAAGTGACACATGTAGAGAATTAATAAACATAATCCCTAGTGGAATTTTTTAGGTTTTCGTGCATTTTTTTTTAAATTAATATATTACGTACTTTTATTTTAATTGTATTATAAATAAGAATTTTTAACTTAAAGAAAACAAGGGCATGATTTGGGGGCGAAACAAGGAAGCAATGTTGTAATAAATCATTGGGAGTGGCAGGTCAGCAATGTAATTGCCGTGATATTCGGTGCTGTATTCGAATCATTCTCCGATTCCGATCCACCAATCTATGGGGCAAGTGCGTTATTTTGCATTTTTATGAAGGAAATTTTCGTCATTATGCCATCTCATGGCAAATCAACACTACCATACCATGTGGTCTTCTGGCTTGCTCCTTGGACTCGTTTTTCACCTTTTGAGTCAGAAAACCTCCGAATTCAGGTAATGGTTTTGTTTTTGCTCTGATTCGCAAGTCACAACCGATGTTATATATATAATAATATCTCACTTAATTCTAGTTCACACTATATTAGAATACACGGCAAACATTTCTAAGGATTACAGGTTATTAACTCAAAATGTGCCACTTAATCTATAATAAAATTTATAAGCTGTATTCATACAATAAACTAAGTAAGAGAGGACGGGTGACTCTTGTCCAAGTCTACCAGGTAGTCATAACAGTTTGAGATCATAGAGAATCTCAGATTTTATAAATCATTGTTAAAATAAAAGGATGATAAGTACTCGTGAGACCCCCTCTAACCAGGGGGAAGAACCCATCAGGTAGGGATAACTTAATAACAGTTTGAGATCATAGAGAATCTCAGATTTCATAAATCATTATTAAAATAAAAGGATGATAAGTACTCATGGGACCTCCTCTAACTAGGGGGAAGAATCCATCAGGTAGTGATAACTGTTTGAGATCATGGAGGATTCCAAATTTCATAAATTATTACTAAAATAAAGAGATAAGAGGTACTTGTGAAACCCCCTCTAACCTGAGAAACAATTCTATTCTATGATATAAAATAATAAAAATAAAACATTATAAAAAATTATCAAATTAGACAACTCAATCCAATATATTTAAAGAGGACCGCCACACTTAAAATAATAAAATCCATAAAACGTTCCTTTAAACTTTAATTTTAACTATAGACGGCATGAATATCTGACTTTGTACCCAAAAATCATAATTAACCCAATAAAATTGATTTTATGGTGAAAATTTTGGACAGTTTGCATTGAAAAAAACTATTTTCATGTACCATTCCCTCTATTTTTATTTAATTGTTTACTTAAAGTTTTAAAAATTGTTTTTATTTAACTATTTACTTAGAATTTTAATAAAGTATTAATTGTCTGTGTTAAATTTCAAAATAGTACTAATTGTGATTCTTCCAATAATACATTTATTAATATTAAAAAATGAAGAGAATTTTAAAAGTAATAAATAAAAGAGATAAGGACAAATAGAAAAAACAATCAATTATTTTATAAAATTAGCAACATTAATTATATTTTTTAATTTGCATTTCTTCTCCTTCAGACAAAGAACTAACTTAAAATGTGGTTCTGCATTTAAGTCTTGAAGAATGCAACTCTATTAAATCTTAGTATAGAGATTTCTCATTCATAATGGTCATATGTGTCTTAGGCCCAAGTTAGGTCGATTTGAATATAAAAAGAAAAAAACTAATCCAACCAAAGTGGATTGGATTGTATTTGGTTGGATGTATATACCTTTTTAAATTTGATCTGATATAAACTATATGAATTGAATTGGATGATTAGATATTTGATTAATTATAACTTATTATAAACTTTATAAAAATAGAAATATAAAAAACTTTAAACACTAAAAAAATCTATATGAAACCTTTATTGTCACAATTAGAAATTTTCTAATGAAGCCACCTTTTATCATAATTAGTTTTTTTGTCCATATTTCCCACCTAAATAATAATAATAATAATAATAATAATAATAATAATAATAATAATAATAATAATAATAGTTAACATTAATATAATATAAATGGTAAACAAATAATTTTAATAAAAATAATGATGTAATAATAGAAATATAATATAAATAATAAAATAATTAAAATTATTAGTAAAGATAATATAATATTATATAATAAAATAATTATAATAATATTGATATAGTAGAAATAAAGGGTATCTTAGTAACTTTAACAACTTTATAACTCTTTTGTTTTACTTTTGTAATGAACCAAACATTAAAAAAATATAATCTCACAATTTTCTTGTGGTTTTCTAATCAACCAAATAAAACATATTTTCTCACACTTTTTTGGCAATTTTATCGACAACTAAATCGACTCATATTAATTGAGTACTTAGAATTTGGTTATATGTTGGGTAGAATAGGTTTTGATCTGATTACTAAGAAAATCCAATTTGACTTAGTTGAGTTTAATTAGATGATCGAGTTGAACAAGTAAATTTGACTTGTTGCTTAATCCTAGATAAATATTGACCCTTCAATTACCTTTTATAAGCCCCTAAAATAAAAAATGGTGTTTTATTTTATAAGTCCCTAAAAAGTAGTTGCACTTAAGATTTAAATTTAAATTTAATTATTTATTGATTTATTTTTTTATTCATTAGAATATCAATATAGTAAAGGGAATAAGTGTTGAGACAAAGACTTGATGTTTGATTGGTTAAAAGTTATTGTCACCTGATTGAGAAAATTAAGGTTGAACTGGTCTAAATCGGGGTCAAGGATCCGGTGTGGGACCAACCATAAATGTTCTCTATTTTGATTGATTTGTACAGCGGTACTAGTATTGTGTCCTTTATGTTAGTGAGAAATAAAGGTCTTGTTGTCCTAGAGATCCTTTACACCAAGCTTTCACGTTGACAAGGGACGAAAGGTGGTGTCACCTTCGAAGATTCTCCAATGCTCAAGTCAGTAACCAAAAAAGGAATTCAAGGTTTTTGAAGCGTAAGTTTAAGAATGAGTCTAACGTACCAGAGTTGTGAAAATGTTGGTATTTATACGTGCATGTAGAGAATGAAGAGTCTTTTAGGGTTAAGGGACTAATCATACACTGTCTCTGTACAATTCTGACACGCGACGTGGGCGCCTCCGCGTCTCCTGCGAACGTTCCCTCGTACCTGTACTTTGTACTATTTGTCGGGTAACATGGATGCTTCTGGTGTGATAGTGTTGACCTGGACTTTTGGTATAGATATAAATCTGATACGAGCTTAGAGTTTGGAGGTTTACCTGCGACACCAATAAGCGAGTGAGAACAGCTGAAATTACCTTCTTGCCCAAGTGTCAGTATCGAGATCAGATCAAAGGTTTTATGAACGAGGTTAAGAAAACCAAGGTTGGTTAAAGTAGTTGTGTTTGGATGGTGAAATTAGAAAAATAAGTTAAAAAATAGTGATTGTATTTGGTTGAAAAAAAGTTGGTTGAAGAAAATAATGGTTTGATGAAAAATTACCAAAATGAGTATTAGTGAAGAATCTTGTATATATTTTAATAAATTAGATCCTGTTATGTATAATTATAATATACAACTTGTATATATTTTAATGAATAGTTTTATTTAAATGAAAATATTAAATACATATTTAATGAAAAAGAAATGTATTTTTTATTGTTATGCAGTTTTATATATTTATATTTATATTTTAAATTAAATTTGAAAAAAAGTCATTTATTAATTAATACGAAAACTAATTAAGTTCCATATTTATAATATAGGCAGGAATCTTGTTAATTAGTAAGTAGTATCTTTTAAATTCAAATGAATATTAATTAAGGTTGAGATTTATCGTATCTTGGTGATTAATACATGATTAATTAATTTGTTAATCTCATTCATTATAAATTGATTATCCTATAGTCAATCAATCACTTATAAATTGCAATTAATCTTTTCGGAGTGGGAACCAACTAGTATTTATCGATATGGAGTGGAGACCGGTCACAAAAGTCAATGATAAAAGTGTTTATACACCGATACAGTGGGTATCTGGTATTATAGTTTGAACTCTCAGTGGGAGAATCCGGTCTTGTTGTGGAGATCCTTCGCACCAAGCTTTCGCGTTGAAGAGGGGCGAAAGGTGGTGTCACCTGCGAAGATTCTCCGACGCTCAAGTCAGTCACTAGAATGAGAATTCAGGTTAAGAGAACTCAAGCAATAAAATAGTATATCAAGGGTCAGAACAACGTAACCTTTTATGAGTGTGAGAATCGACTATTTATAGATGAGCATAGAGAATGAATCGTTAGGCACAGGTTGGGCCAGGAGATAAATAGTACACTGCTCAGTGTACGATTCTGACACGCGACGCGGGGGAGTCGTATTTCTCGCGTATCATCCTTGTGGCTATACCCTGTACCTTCTGTTGGGTGACGTGGATACTTTCCGATATACAGGCTAAGAACCTTGGCATTCCGGTATGGAGAACGTCTCATACGGAGTCATAGTCCGAAAATATACTTGTGAGGCCGGTAGCATAGTGAGAACGGATACAATTACCTGTCTGTCCCCAGATACCGGTATCGAGACCGGATCAGATTATCCTATAGCCAATCAATCACTTATAAATTGTAATTAATCATTTCGTTTACTATTCTTTCACCTAGCATAAAATATTTTTTCACCATGTCATTGTTCTTTTGGGAACTTGAGTTCCCCCTTTGGTTGAGTCTGATTTGTAAAATGTTCTTAAACATATTGGATATTATTTCAATGTTAAGATGAACGTTATACATGAATCATATGTAGCTTCACCACCCACTATCACACGAACCACCATCACACACCACACTTTCACACCACTCCACCATGACATCACCCTACAACTCACCACCATACTTCCACCCCTAACACCACACCCCCACCCCCATGTCCTCCACCACCATCACCACACCACTACATCCCCGCCACCTCTATACAGATCACCACACCACCATATCCCCACCACCTCCATATACATCACGACAACAACACCCCTACCATCACACATCCTTAACACCATAGGACAATCCCCACGAACTCCACCTCCACCACAACCTTAACCTTCACCCACACTCTAAACAACACTACACGAACTAACAGATGCCAGAAGAATAGAAAAGAAAAGACAGAAACTTTACCTCCCAGTGGATCCCCTTCGAAGACATAACCTTTCCTTCTACGTAGAAAGATTAGGGCTTTCCACTAAATCGTAGCAAATTGGAGCAAAGAGGGTGAAATTTCTAGTTGGTGGCGGTTCTTTAAAGCTGGCAGTGGAGGTATGAAGGTCTTTTCCTCCAACTCCGTTGGCTAAAGGGAGGTTTTGTGGAGGTCTGGGCCAACGGAGCTTCTGCCCACATGAACGAAGCTACCGCAACACGAACACCTAAATGCAACGTCGTTCAACAGACGGAGGGGAACAGTTAGCTGGCCGTAATGGAAGTTTTTAAAGCTGAACCAAACGAGTACTTGAATTCTATTCTCTACATTTTATATCCATATACACCAAATACCAAATGTGTTCTAATTTGATTATGATTATATATAGTTAATTTTTTTTTAAAATATTACACACTTTTCCAAAAGTTGTAAAAGTAAATAACTATCTTTTAGAAAGCAAATTACTATATTTACTCTTTAGAGATTTATAGATGAATTTTAAAATGACAAAAATATTAAAATACAATCAATTTTTATTGTTAAAAAGAACACGAACATTGACACAATTATTTTTCGCGTTGGGCGTATAATTGTTTTAAGCTAAAAACATTTATATTATAATAAATGTGTTAATTTTTTTAATGGAGATTTTTTATATTCATAAAACCTAAATCAAATATGACTAAATGAATCAATAATCAGCAAGTTCTATGTACAAGATTATTATATAAAAACTAGTAAATATTTTTTTTAAAAAGAGAAGAGTATGTCTAGAAACATTTTAAAGAAATATTGAAACAAAACTGATGGGGGATTTGGAAGTTATATATGCAACTGCCAAGGATTAGTTTTATTCAAAACCTACCCGTTGTCTTAAATTGGCATTACATGCACAAGTCAAGGTGCATGTTGATTTCAATAACTTCTAACTACACTCCAATGGAGACCAATTTTATATGATTAAAACCATAAAAAATGCATAAGCCACCTATGAATTAGGTTAACTGTTGGTGTGAGCCCCCTGTCTCTCCGTACCATGTAATAAAAAACAAACTTCATGTTACTTCAGGAAACGGGAACTATTTATTGCAACAAAATGTTTAATTGTTTCAAAGATACATCATCATTCTAGTTCCATGATCAATGAATAGATTGTGCTTAATCCCCCAAAGTAACTTCAAATGCACTTCAGGTGTTTATGGAAATGCTATTTCCATGATGACCCAGCTAGAGAGATACCTTCCTAATTCATGCTATTTCCCTTTAACTTTTTTTTCTCTTGGAATTTACCTAAGAACCCCATTATGAAAGGTTCATACATTGTAGACATTTTTGTAGTGTTGCGTTTTAATAGCCCAACTTATAACCTTGACGTGAGATTGGGGCCATATGGAAACAAGTTTGTTTGTTATCGTTGATGATGTTTTAATAGTGTATAAATGCCCCATCAACGTTACCTCACAAGACTGGTAATTTGCTCATACTTGTCAAAGATGTTTTGGTAAGTCTTTCCAAAACAATTTCAAAGAAGTTTCGTTAGGTGACAAATCTCATTATGCTCTTCACCTTTTTTTTATTTTTTTTATTTTTTAGTACCGTACTTGTTTGTTCTACGGTAATTGATGATGTTGTTAATTTCATATTCGTTTTGTACCGTTACCGTTATGCATTCAATCCCAATATATATATATATAAAAATAAATGGTTGATCCTATGCCGTTGGCTCACCGATTTTTTATTTTTTTTTATCTTAAATTAATTTTGGCATACGGGTCATCTAAAAAGAAACTAACGAGATCTCAGCCGTTTAAAATAATTTTATTAATTTTACTAGAAGCGAAATTTACTACAAAAACAAAAAGAGGTTGAATTATTAGTCCTCCCCATTGCGAATCACCTTAATCATTTTGAATACAAAAATAACATTCAACATTAAACTATATATTAAACATTTCACAGGGTAGGGACTAATGAATTGTTTTTAAAATCCCCGGAACATTCCCTTCTAAAACTAGTGGGTAAATAGAAAGAAAGGGGAATTAAGAGTACACTAATATTAACCTTTTGTTTAATAAATTGTTACCCATTATCACAATTTTTTAAGTTTCTACAATCTTGCTTGGTATAAATTTGGGCCTACACATTTAGAGACCTAAAGCAAACTTTACAAAATGGATATTTAAATTTTTATAATTTTAGCCATTCTATTTAACTAGTTGTGTGTTTTTAGTTTTTAAAAATAATATTTAAAAATAAAAATTGATTAAATAAAATTGTTCATTTCATTTTTAATATATTTTTAAAATAGTTTTAAAACCACAAAATTTGATTTTTGATTTTCAGTTTTTACTTTTAAATTATTTTTTTTAAAATTTTACAAACACTAAATACCATCTGTTTCATTAAGTTTTAAAATTATACCCTAAACCCTAAACTTAAGAGACTATCTAGGTATCGTTTGTTTCTTTGTTCCATCCAACAAAACAGAAGTAGATTAAAAGATGTTTTTAATTTTTGGCTCGACTAATATAAAATTAATATTAATAACTATTTTTTTTATTTTTACAATTTTATTTCTCTAATTAATTATTAGATTAAGTGTAATGTGTCATAACATCTTTCAATTTTTGATGAAACCGGAAGGGATGTGATTCGTGAAACATGCACGTTAACTTGTGATTCAAACATAAGTAGTTATTATATTATTGACATAAAAATTTAATACTAATTCTTCTTGGGGTACGCGAACATTCCACGACCTTGAAATCTAACTATGAATCTCGAGGTTGAATTTGGGGGTAGTACGGAAGGAAAGAAAGTAACAAGATTAATAAGCTAATCAAGAAAATTAAAAAAATGATTATATGTGCTCGCCACTCAATGGCAAGGCATGTGAATGATAGATTTTGCGGGTCGAAAAAACAAGATGTCACGGACAATTTGTCCATATCTTTGGTTTGCGTTTTTCCAATTTGGATGAGCACGGGCACACAATTTTTACACAAACCAAATTGCTTCGTTTTGTCACGGATCAACTAAATTATTTGATTAGGGAGACAATCAAGCAATGCTTTGGGCCACTTAAACGATGTGCACCTCTTTTATAACCATACAAGACCAAGTATTGAATATGATGTGATGAAAAAGAAAGCATACTTTCATTTCTTTATTGCTACTTAGTCTCCATTTATGCTGTGCTTTGAGATAACGAGGAGTACTTATGAGTTATGCTCCAACATCCTTTGGGATTCTGGTGGGACACTTCTAGATTTAACCTTACTAGTTACTAGGGTCACCTATATCTATTAAGACAGGTTATTACACCTCACTTGAGTTGATTCGTTTTAGGTTGATTAAATTTTACTATTAGAAAAAAAAGGTTTTTAACACCTATAATTAATATTGATTATTTTAAAATAAGGTACCATGACAATTTTGTAAACAAATAATATTAATTACTGATATATAACATTGGATGGTTTATTAGTGGGTGTTATAAATTTTAGTAACACTAGTTATGAAAGTACCGACCTAGAGACTTCAACATCGGATCTTGTTTAAAACCATGAAGACGCATCAACATGAACTTATTATGATACCGAAAGAGTATCAAAGCCCTTATCTCATGATCGGTGTCCCTATAGAACGATATCATGGCAAGCCTGGCAGATCTAGTGGGCGCGCACTGGTAACTAACCTATAAAGGGTGTCAGGAATGTCTGTGAATGTATCAGTTTTTTCTCATGATTCATAAATCTGTACTGACACACGTCACGTAGGACTCAACTATCACCAATTTGTATAAATATTACTCATTTATGACTCTCAAAGCTACATTTTATCCTTTAACTTACGCTTGAGCTACAATATTAAATTTCTGAACTGACTTGGGTGTCGAAGTCTCTTTGTAGGCAACATCATTTTTTGCCTCTCGACGCATTAAAAAGGTGTGATAACTGGAAATTGCACATAAAGGCTCTTGATTCCTCACTAGACCAAGAGAGATAATACTGGATCCTTATTAGACCGGTGTTAGATATAGGAGAGAATCAAGACTGATGCTGACACCAGAAGTGTTATCCTCATACCTGATAGTTTATTGGCAAGCCCAATGAAACCCGTTAAAGGTATTCCCACGATTCACAATCAAGTTCTCATCATGGACACAGGTGGCCAAGTTCCTGGAACCCCTGATGCCCACATCGAAGACAATTCGCATCTAGAGCCCCGACATCTGGCTTACGATATCACATTCATTAACACTCCGACATCTACTCAATAAAGTCTCAGGCATGCAGTCATGTACCACCCCTGAATCCTCATGACGAGGTTATTTGTCAACTTAGAGAAAATTTAGCTGAATTAAGAAGAAAGCATGCTTAGCCAGAGCAGTGAACTACGGTTTAGTATCAGCTCCGACCAGAGGCATCTCATCATGAGGTATCTATCACTCCATCTTACTCTAAGATCCCTACCTATGATGATGAACATCAATCTCATTACTAGGATAATCTTCATTCTCCTTGAAGGAGGAATCTCTAGGCCATTGGTGCCTCAATTGGGTACAGATTGAATGTACCTTTCTCTCGAAGACTGATAAGAATCTTTATTCCCAAGCATCACTAGTGCAAAAGTACCATTTCGCATCGTAAGGTTCATCACGGTTTAACAAAAACAGATGTGAAATATCTGGGCGGTGGCATTTTTAAAAATATATGTAACATCAGAAGATATTTCACATCAGTTTTTTAAGAAAACCGATGTGGAATCCAATTTATCACATCGGTTTTTTAAAATGATGTTAGATATTTACACAGTGACAATTTTGAAAATATGTACAAAGTTTGCTTGACAATATTAGACAACACTTTTTATAAAACCGATGTGGAAAATGTTTAAAATATTAAAAAACACCCAACGCAACAACATATAAGGTAGAAGCTAAAATTAAAAATTAAAATTGGAGATGGGAATTAACATCGGTTTTTATAAAAAACCGATGTGGTAACCTATTTTTCACATCGGTTTTTATACAAAACCGACACTCACATTGTAAAGGACGTCAGGATATCACTAATTCTTAACAACATTATTTTTAACATCCGTTTTTTATAAAACGAAAAATTAAAACGATATCAAAAATGAAAACACTCAATAAAAAATTTTAAAAATTTTATATTTTCAACATTGGTTTTATGAAAACCGATGTGGTTTCTGGTTTTAACATCGTTTTTTTATTAAAACCGATGTGGTATCCTAGAAATTTTTAGTTTTTTAAATCAAAAATTTTAAATACATATACCTTTAATATCAGTTTTTTAAATAATCCGATGTGATATCTTAAAAATTAAAAACCGACACTCATACTACAAAGGATGTCAAGATATCACTAATTCTTAATATCATTATTTTTAACATCCATTTTTTATAAAATGAAAAAATTAAAACGATATTAAAAATGAAAACACTAAATAAAAAAATTTTAAAAAAGTTATATTTTTAACATCAGTTTTATGAAAACTGATGTGGTTTCTGGTTAAAACCGATGTGGTATCCTAGAAATTTTCATTTTTTTTAAATAAAAAATTTTAAATACATATACTTTTAATATCGGTTTTTGTAATAAACCGATGTGGAATGTGCGAATAAATTTTGGGCCGCATCTGATGCGGGAAATTAGAGATACCACATCAGTTTTTGAAAAAACTGATGTGGAAAGTTGGGTCCTTTTTATCCATAAAAAAACGTTATTATTTTTGTAGTGCCTTACGCGATAGCTGTTCCTTACGTGATTACAGTGCCTTATAGCTTACGGTTTGCTCTCCACTTGCTTTATGCTCTCAACTTATGTTGTGCTCTCCAACATTGTGCTCTTAATTTACGTTTTGCTCTTCAACATTGTGCTCTCAACTTGTATTTTGCTTTCCAATATTGTGTTCCCAACTTGCGTTTTACTCTCCAACATTGTGCAACGACAGTTTCTTAAGCTTTCCATGTCTCCATTATTCGTTGTTCTCTTCATTATTGCGTCGTACCTCCATCATTCGTTGTTCTCCAACTCATGTGCAACCTTCTCCAACTCCATCTTCTTCAACTCCACATCTTAAACTCCATTATTGTAAGTTTCTTCAACAACCTATCTTCTTTATTTGTTGGATATAACTTTTGTTTTGTGTTAAAAATGAGTTTTTGGCTTGAATATGTGTATGTGTGTATGGTAGAAGTGAACCATTAATTTTTTCCTTTAACATATTTGTTAAAATACCCAAGAGAACTTATGGTTGAGGTAGATTAATATATTGCCTTGAACATGTTTGTTAAAATGCCTAAGAGAACTTCAATATGATTGATTGTTACGTATGGTTTTAATTGGTGTTGATATATTTGTTTTGTGTATGTGTTGTATAAATTTATGTCCAGGAATTATCATGAAAAAATGAATATATTCAGGATGAATATTGAAAATTAATTTGTCCAGGTTTTGTTAACAAAATTAAAATGTCATTATAAAAAAATAAAAAAAGTTAAAAAAAGCTAGTTTTCACATCGGTTTTTAAAAAACCCGATGTTATAAGTGTGATATTTCACATCGGTTTTTTAAAAACCGATGTCAGAAGTCCCTATTTTCACAACAGTTTTTAGCAAAATCGTTGTTAGATGTCCCCTTTTTCACATCAGTTTTTTGAAAAAATTGATGTTAAATCTCTTTTCACATCGGTTTTAAAACCGATGTGAGATGTCCCTGTATTTCACAACGGCCAAATCCACATCGGTTTAAAAACCGATGTGAAATGTCCAAAAAAACCGATGTTAAATCTTGTTTTTGCACTAGTGCATATGCAAACAACCCAGGTGTTGTCAATCGGTAAGTACTTCAGAGAGACTGACCCAGGCAAGCACTTAGATACCTATATATATGAGGCTATGTTTCTGGGTGCTGAATCCAATGTCATGTGTTGGATGTTCCCTAGAACTTTCATTGGTTAAGCTCTTAATTGGTTTAAAGGCCTACCCTCTTATTTCATTGACTTTTGGATCGATATGGTTGAAGCTTTTGGTAATCATTTTGTCATTTCTAGTTCCTTTCTTGAGCATAGGATTGGTAAGTCTAAGCGACTTTTGTTGGTGTCCTTTATACTCCCTTTAATGTCCATGACTGTGTCAAAGATATTCATGAAAACATTTCATTCAATATGCATAACGTCTATGTTGTGTCTTAACAACTGGTCCTTCCAAGAAGGAAACTTCTAAAATATACTCCTTTAGGTCTAGTTATGTTCCTTGCCTTAACCCGTAAACTTCTTAACTGTCTTGTACGAGAAGAAGGGATATTCAAATACTCTCTTCCATTCTTGTTCACCAGACAGTCTAACAGGCGGTAGATCATTAACAACCTTATTCTTGATGAAGAAAGTTTTGTTTTTCCTATATTGATGATTTAATGGTAGGAATTTTTGATGAACGTCAAAGTAACCTGTTTTCCCGTTTCCAATAAGAGAATGACCCTAGTGTTTTCCATGCAAATAGGGTAAGTGAGTTTCCCCAAGGTCGACCACCCAAACAACGTCCCGTAGGCAAGAAATTCATTCACAATCCACATCAAGGTAGCCTTTATCATGAAATTATTCTTTAGTCGCACGTCATAGGTTAGAACCCCAGTATTCCATAGTTTTGTCAACTCCTCCTCCAATGATTACAAAAAGACATCAACTTTGGCCTTAGGATTAGTTGGTCCTAGGACAAGGACCATTAGAAACATTACCCCCTCTTCATACACATTAGTAAGTATCACTGACAGGCAAGAGTATGTCTTATGCCATGCGCCAAATGGGTTGAATCCATCCGTATATAACCTAAGTCATATGTTGTGCGGGTCTCTGAAAACTCTAGATACAAACTATCCAGATGCTTCCATGCCTTGCCATCAGACAAATGGCACAAAAGACCTTCTTCACTTTGAGTCTTAGTGTGCCAATATATGTGTTTTGTCATGGATAACGAAGCATACAAACGTTGTAGGTGGAGTGTTATAGGAAAGTACATCATCTTCCTCTTAGCAGTTCTCATTACCCTTCCCTGTCTTATAAAATTCTTAGTTACAATGAACATAGTTAGTCACACTCTTGTTTTCATACTCATTACGGAACAACATATAACCATCAACATAGTATTCAATTTTTACACATCCTAACCTAAGCTTAGCTATAGATCTCTTTGCATGATACATGTTCATTGGCATTTGGTTTTCCTTAGGCATAGTCTCTCCTATAAACTCAACCATCTTAGTAAAACACCCTTCTGGCATATTGTAGTCGAACTTCAAGTTCAAAGCAAGTAGGGAGGTAGACAACTCAATGTTAGTGTCACATTCGTCCCATAACGGGTTCTGAGCTATTGCCAATACTTCATAAAACTATTGAAATTCTAAATTTAGATCCTCCTACATGTTTTTCTCCTCATTCGTAGGTCCTTTATTCTCTAAAAATTGTTTGGTCGAAGGTCCAACATGATCCATCACCATCTGTTACATGTTGTTGTACTTCTACTTGTTATTACACACACCATAGTAAGATTGTTACACAGGGACCACCAAGGGCCAAGACGGGAATTGTTTGCCATGGTTGTACCAACAATAATAATCCTTCATAAATCTTTTTTGAATTAAGTGCACCATGACCATGTCTGGTAAATGAAACATGGCGCACTCTCACTTCGTGCAAGGACACTGAATCTTCTAGGTTTATTCAAAAGTCGGAGTGTTGTTTGTCACGAACGATATAAAGCCACACAATCTAAGCATAAAATCCTCTATCACATGGTGGTTTGAATCAAGCCCCTTATACATGCACTAGAGATTCACAAGAACCTTCATCCTAACTACAACTATTAAACATGTTAGTTTTGAGATTTTATAAACGCTTGCTAATAAACCACTCTCTTTAGTGTTGAAATTTGGTAGGGCCTTATACCATTTAGGATGATTTTGTAATCATTTGTAACCCATCAACTTTTTGGCATCAAACTTATATTTCGTAGTTCATTGAAATTTGACAGTATTTTGCATTGGTCTCCAAGTACACAGACATAAGTACGGGAAACACCACACCTAGAGATGCACCTGGAGACAATACAATATATCAGTATCTAAATTCCAATTGAACAACAAATTACAAGTTTCATACACAGGTCTAACGAGTTACACCTAGTTGTCCAATCAGGATAATTCAAGATCCAATACAACATAATTGCCAATCCATGTTGTATTGAATCTTGAACAAGAAACTAAAAGTTACACATACGTACTTAAGTCTACTTACTAATTAATCATTTCAACTTCATAAAATGAAGTATGAATGATGAAAACATAAGTCAATAGGACCCCAAATAGTTCTTATTATTTTTGTTGGTTCCAATACTACAAGTTTTGGCGGTAGAACTGTACCTATATTACATGGAGAAAGGTAGGTAAGTCACTTTTCCTCCCTCAATAATATAGGTACAACAAGAGATGGACACCCACAATATACACCAACGAATATGGGAAACCTAGGTGTTCTCATGCTAAAACTAAATTGTCTCTAATGCTAAGTTTTGAGAATATTATTACTTATTAAAATACGAGTTATCTACAAGGAGCCTACAGAAATTTTAACAGATGTAAACTAGGCATTTCCAAAGTTTTAATTATGCCTTGTTATACTTAGGAAAGTTTCTAGTGTAGTTCAGTATATGCATTCTTATTAATCTATCAAAGAAAGATATATTCAATAACATCAATACAACTTACTTAGTTGTGCTCTCAACTAAGAAACAATAATACACATGCATCGTTACTTGTTATCAGCACACAATACCAGTACCTAAGGAGCTTTGCTCTCTACTAACAAACAACAATGCACATACAAATATTGTATGCTACTAGCACATAACCGGCCCCTTATAAGATTTACACTTCATTAATAAACAACAAATCAATCATCACATCATACTATATACAACAAACAATAGAGACATCAGAAACTTACCTGAAAGATAGTAAAAGTAGAGACAATGCGAAATGAATGGGAGACAATACGTCCACCAGACATAGGCTAGAGAATGACAAAGTGTGATCAGAACTATAAAATGAAGGCCTTATACCATATTGACTATGTAAAACTAAATATTTTCTAAATGTGGAAATGTGTGGTGAGTTCAAATGCACACATAAAAGTGAGAAAGAAAATGAAAAGGTTTCAAAAGATACACATTGAAAAGGTTTGATACTTATAATATTATAAGTTTTTTTCAACAAAGTTTAGATTAAAGTTAAAAACAATAATACACAATCCCAATAAAAAAATATGAATTAAAACATCCTTATTCTGAGTACCATAAATTTATGATATCATTATAAACAAAGACTATATCTGTGACAACGAGGCTTATAGCTAAAATTTTTGAAATGAGTGGTACCATGTTAGTTTTCAAATATAAACAATAAAAAAGAAATTCTTGGTCTAAAATGCTAAGTTATGAGATTATTGCTTATTAACATATTAGTTATCTATAAGGAGCCTACTTAATTTCGATAGAATCTTCCTTATAAACTCGACAATTCCAAAATTTAAACAACACTTTGTTACAATAAGAAAAGTTTCTTTGTTTCTAATATATTTACTCCTTTTTTATACTTATTAATGGCATCAATCATCAACAACAATCAACGACATATCTTAATTCTATCAATTTATCCACAAATCACATTAATTTTTTTACTTTAGTTTAAATTTACAAATGCTATAGATATTTCATCAATAGGTTAGGTTCATAGGGGTATCATTCATATACTCAATTGGAGCCTGATCAATATACATATTTTGTAACAGCAAGCACATATCTACTAATACATGTCATTTTATGATTAATTCAGATCAACGGTCTGAAATTAGGTAATATTAAGAAAAAAATTATAATGTATTAAAAGTTAAAACTAGTTAAGGGTGCGTGAGTTGTTGTGAGCCCCCTGATATAAGTATGATTCCCAATTAAACCAAAAAAACTAATGCAAATGCTTATCTTGAGGGTTGAGGTTAACAAAAACCCTTTATAAAATAGTTGAATATGTTGTGTATTAGCATAAGTGTTTAAGACATGAAGTTACTAATATATACATAGACTTAAGTCAAAGTAAAAGATGTAAATATAAAACTTTAAAAATATATATACTTTTCCTATTCTAAATGCATATAATTAATTGATCTCATACTGCACAAAGTGCCTCAAACAAAATAAAACAATGATCTTTGTGGGTAGTCATAAAATTGACTCGTTTTGTTGTCTTTATCATAAAGTATATCTTTGGGGGGGGAGGGGGTTGGTAAATGCTAGTTATAAGTAATTTTTTAAGTCAAACAACTTATTTGTGAATTCAAATTTTGTAGTTCTTAGGAAACTATACCTTTAAAAGTTTCACATTAAACTTAATATTTATATGCATAATGCTTATCATATCAACAATACCTACCCTTTCTCTTTTTGAATATCCTTAATTTCCTTTTACTAGTTCATCAACAACTTGTCAACAATGACCATATCTTTTGAAAAAAGAGTTTATAGGTTATTTTTCGATCTTTCAGATAAAAAATCCATACCACACAGTTTCATTTGACTAAAGCCTATTTATTAAAAGGATTGCTTTATATACTTGAAAACAAGAATATTAAAAGAGACAACATCAACAATAGTAACATTAAACATTAATTTAATTACCTAAAGAAGAAAAATTTAAGAAAAAACTCTTTCTGTTGGAGATGCCTACATTACTGGTTGGTGGCCGTTGGAGATACCTTCACTACTGGAGAAGAAATAACTTTAATAAACCTAGACAAGAAATCAGTGAGTTAGTAACAGAGACGGAAGGAGGCAGGTTAGGATAGAGTGGTGGTCTACAATGGTTATGGTGGGGGAGGGAAAAGAAAGGAAAAATTAAGAAAAAAACAACAAAAAAGACCTTAGCCGTGGCCACCATAACTTCTTCCAAGCATAACACTTCCTTTGCACTCACCACCACAAACCACCATCAACCACCCACCATTACCCCCACGGCCACCATCCACCACCATAACCCTCTTCTTCCTCCCCACCACCAACCCTCACAACAACCTAAACCATAATCCCCACACCCCTATGACCTTACCCAATACCTCCATTGTAACACCCTCGGTTAGATAAGACAAATCCTTCTGTAGGTTCATCCCATTTAACTGAGAGTGCTAACAGTTTTTAGAAAAAGTGAATATATATATATTTTTTTTAAAATAAATACGTGGCAAATCAGCGGAAGTAATATTGTATATATCACATAGTCATTCACAAACTGTAAATAAATGTACTCTTAACAGAATGGGGCACGCAGGCACCCTTAAATATTATACAGTCATCCGGTGTCTGATTATAAATATTCTATCCTTAATGATTATTCTCAATGGGTTCAGCGTATTGCTGATCTTCACACTCGGGTTCTTGAGTTTCTAATTCCTCTGAAAAATGTTCAACAGTAAGGGTGAGTATAACCCAAGACCCTGATTGGTTCATCCGATGCGGACATAATCCAATTAACATACAATGTCACATAGATCATACATTTAGCATATTTATAACAATCAAGCATGTTATCATGAAATAAATCGTACATATAACATATTCACAATTATAACAATCAAATATGCTGTAATGAATGCATGAGTTCGGATTTATTATGATTTATCTTTGGTTAAGTCTCATGATGCATGTGGGCCCAATAAATCAATCCATCATCATCCTTTCATTCTTTGGATTCCATCCTGCTCAAGTTATTTCTTGGGCACAACGTTTCCATTCTAGAGCGATCGGAGCTCACCAAGTCCCCTTTCTTTTATCATATGGTACGAATGAACTCACAGGTTCTCATCATTATATATATCATTTCATCTTGGGACTTGGCTCTTCACGATCATAGATACATCCCGTCATTTAGTCGAAGTACACTAGAATTGCATCGTCTCACCCGGCTATCAGGCGCGACTCTGATGCCATTGGGTTGCCATTCCAGTTGTACTCCCAAGATTCTTCTACTGAGATCGAACGTGAATGTCCTCCAGCGTACCAGGTGTATGCTCTAGTTTTTCTTCTTCAAAACATATTTTCATGATGCGAAATGCATTATTCTTATCATTAGATCCCTGGGTATCTTATGTGTTTCCAGTCTCATCATATCATTCTCAAGTTCTTTGAATTCCATCAATCATTTAAACCTTGTAAGATATTCGTTTATTAATTAAAGAAATATATCTATTATATATATTCTTTATAAAGAGTAAAATAATATATGTTCTTTATGTAATTACGCATAATTTAGATGTTAACAATGTATAATGATAATAAAACTAATAATAAGGATAACAATATTAAGTTTGACAATAAATAATGATAATAATAGAATGAGAATAATAATTATAACTTACCAATAACTTAAAAAGTAGTAAAAATTAGTTTTCAATTGAAAATTCAAGTGAAAAACACTAAAAACTGAGTTTTCCGAGTGAAACAGGGGCAAATCCGAGTGAAATGAGTATGATTCCGAGTGAAATCATACTGAGAAAGGTTTTCCAAGCGATCTGGCTAAAAATCCGAGTGAAATTGTACTGGAAGGCTGTTTTCCGACTGAAACAGGTCTGATTCTGAGTGAAATACTGATTTCCAGACTTTTTAAGAAAAATAGATTTAATACAGAGTGAGAAATTGAGTTTGCCGAGTGAGATGAGTTGAATACCGAGTGAAAATCATTCTTTGCCGAGTAAAATAAATTGTTTTCCGAGTAAAGTCACTGGATGGGTTTTCTGAGTAAAAATAACAAAATTTCTGAGTGAAATAAAATGTGTCCTGAGTGAAATTCAAACTGAGAAGTTTTCTGAGTAAACATAATACGTTTTCCGAGTGAATTTACTGAAAAGGTTTCTGAGTAAAAGATAACTATATTTTTCTGAGTGAAATTAAGTCAAATTCCGAGTGAAATAATTTAAGAAATAGATTTCCGAGTAAAATAAGACTTGGGAGATGCTGTCCGAGAGGAAAGGAAGTGTTTTCCGAGTGAAATTTGTTATATCTGAATGAAAATGAGTTGGTAATTAAAGAGTCCGATTGAAATGATATCAAAACCGATCGGATTGGCCTAAAACAGAACCTGTTTTATTAAACTCATAGTTTTTCACTGGAAATCACACAGTACCCATGATTCTTAGCATTTTCAGTCCAATAAGTACATGTCATATCACAATCCATCACTCGGTAACAGATATATATATATATATATACATGCATATACAGATATCAATATAAAGCATTTAATTCATACACACTGAATCTGTCCCCACTTGGTTTTCCCACAAGGCACCCAAGAATATACCCCCTTACCTCAATGAAGTTCCTGGAGGAGAAGAAAGAGGCTCCCTTCACTGTCCTGCTTTGAATCCGAGTGAAACAGAGGGGATAAGAGTGGAAAAGAACTTGCTGGAAAGAGAGTGATGAAGAGTGTTTGGTTCGTGTGTGTGGTGTGAGTTCTGAGGACCTTGAACTCGTTTAAATAGGGAGGATGTGAGTGGGTAGACAAGTGGGAGACATCGGTTGGAGAATTAGGTGGGATAATGGAGCCTTTTGACTCCTTTTACAGTCAGCTTTGCATTTGATTGGGATAATATATATAAAGTTATTATAATGGAGGCAACTTTCTCCTTTGATTGGTTCGTTGTGCCAATCATTCTTGTTTTATATGATTAAGTGGGCTGACCACTATCTAAAGTGGAATTCAGTGTTGGCAAAGAGGTCGGTATCACATGTGAGGGCGGTATTGGATTATGAGGGCGGAGTGCAGCATGAGGGCGGAGTGAAATGTTAGGGCGGAGTGCAATGTGAGGCGGAGTGTAGTGATTTGAGGGACAACGTCCATGCAAGAAGGCGGTGTTGAGTGTGAAGTAAGAAATAGAGGACGGTATGTGTGAATGAGTTAAGGACTCCGTCTGTGGAAAGTGGGCGGTGTTGTGAGGCTACAAAGAGATCGGTTTTGGTGAACGCCGTCTCAGAATTGTTTGGTGTGCACATCGGTTCAAGAACAACTTCCTCTAGCCGGTGTGAACTCCTAATGTAAGGACGGATCTAGTAGCCATCCGGTGTGTACATATGCTCATTCGGTGTGGTGTAAGTAAGCAAATCTTTTCTTACTTCAGCCATCCGATGTGACATAGAAGACATCGGATGGTTAATGACATCGGATCACTTGAGCGAAATCCGATTCGCTTGAACGAATCCGCCCTTCATGGCTCGGAATTCTTCCAAAACTGACTCAACACTTGTTTTCTCACTCGGTAATGGTTCAGCCTCTCTATATTTCTCTCGGAATGGTTCCTTCTTCCATTTCCACTCGGATCTTTAAGTAATTATATAAGAACCGTTCGGAATACTTCCATAATGCGTCCCACTCGGTAAGAAGCATCAAATCAACATAAACTTAGGTATTAAAGCTTTCTTTCACTCGGAATACTTCAATCAGAGCAATTTCCTTCGGAAAAGAAGTACTTGGCATGGCTTAACTCAGAAATGAGTCATTCCGGGGTGTTTTGACTCGGAATTTCATCTAGAAGGTGTTCTCTTGAACACACTTCACTCAGAATTGCATCTCAGATCAGGATTCCACTCGGTGGTAGTCCCTTCAGTCATGTTTTACTCAGAAAACATGACTCTGGCTCGGAATTCCATCCTTCACTCGGAATTCCTGATCCTTCACTCGGAATTCTTCTCTGTCACTCGGAACAGAGCCCTTTTCACTCGGTTTTTGCATAACTTCACTAATATTCCATATAAACTCTATTATTACGTGCAAAAATGACATTTTTGAGGTACTACAGACCATCAACAAGGTATATCTTGACTTATTCTTGCCTACAAACCCTCCATAATGAAAATTTACAAGGATAAAATTGTTTCTAAAAACAGGGATGTTACATTCTCCCCTCCTTTTAGAAATTTCGTCCCGAAATTTAAAGTTAAAACAATTGAGGGTACAATTCTCTCATTTTCTCCTTAATTTCCCAAGTAGCATCCTCATCATCTGTCTGACTCCAAACTACCTTGACCAAAGGAATTTCTTTGCCTCTTAGCTGTTTGAGACGTCGGTCAGCAATCTTAACTGGCGATGCTTCAAAGGTAAGATTTTCTTTTAGAACAAATTGATCGGGACTTAGAACATGATCAGGGCTTGGTACATATTTGCGGAGTTGAGAGACATGAAATACATTGTGAAGGTTTGTCAGCTCGGGTGGCAGAGCAATGCGGTACGCATGAGTTCCTATCTTTTGCAGAATCTGATAGGGTCCTACATATCTGGGGCTTAACTTTTTGGCCTTCAAAGCTCTTCCTACTCCAGTGGTAGGGTAACTTTGAGAAATACATGGTCACCTTCTTCAAATTCTAATGGCTTCCGTCGCTTGTCATAGTAACTCTTTTGTCTATCTTGCGAAGCCTTCATTGCCATTTGAATCCTCTGAACTTGTTCTGTTGTCTTCTGAACAATCTCTGGTCCAATTATTGTCTTTTCACCAGTCTCGTACCAACATAAAGGTGTACGGCATTTTCTTCCATACAAAGCTTCATAAGGGGCCATTCCGATGCTTGCATGATAGCTGTTGTTGTAAGTGAACTCAATAAGTGGGAGATATTCTTGCCAACTTCCACCATGTTCCAAGACACAAAGACGTAACAAATCTTCAAGAGTCTTGATTGTTCTTTCTGATTGTCCGTCTGTCTGTGGATGATATGCGGAACTTAACTTCAGACGAGTTCCTAGAGCTTGTTGCAAGCTCTTCCAAAACTGTGATGTGAAACAAGGATCTCGATCGGATACAATTGCAGTGGGAGTTCCATGTAACCGTACGATTTCCTTGATATAGATCTGGTGAGTTTCTCTAGGGAATACTTCATATTGACAGGAATGAAGTGAGCGGTCTTTGTTAATCGATCTACGATTACCCAAATAGCATCATATCCAGCTGATGTTCTGGGAAATCCACTCACGAAGTCCATAGCAATCTCATCCCATTTCCATTCTGGAATATCCAAAGGACGAAGGGTCCCACTTGGTCGTTGTTGTTCCGTCTTTACCTTCTGACACATCAGACAAGCTGTTACGTACTCAGCGATATCCCTTTTCATTCCTTGCCACCAGAATAATTTCTTCAAGTCCTGGTACATCTTGGTTGATCCTGGGTGGATACTGTACTTACTTTTGTGTGCTTCATCCAGGATAGATCTCTTAAGATCTGCGTTGACTGGAATACAGAGCCTCTGTTGATACTTGATCACTCCATGTTCATCTTTGCTAAACTCTGAGACTCCTTCTTTTGTCTTTTCTGCTAGATCTTGTAATTCCTGGTCATTGGCTTGAGCTTCTTTGATTTGTTCCAAGAAATCATTGGAAATCCTTAGCATTCCAACCATAAGGCTTCCCCTTTTTGGTGTTACTGCTAGGTTCAAATCGTGAAACTGTTCAATCAGTTCTAACTCCTTTATCATCATATATGATAGACGTAAAGCCTTTCTACTGAGTGCATCAGCCACAACATTAGCTTTTCCAGGATGGTACCGGAGTTCAAAATCATAATCTTTGATAAATTCCATCCACCTACGTTGTCGCATATTCAACTCCTTCTGGTCAAATAGATACTTCAAGCTTTTGTGATCACTGAAGACTTCGAAGTATGTACCATACAAGTAGTGTCTCCAGATTTTCAAGGCAAACACAACAGCAGCTAATTCCAAGTCATGTGTGGGATAATTAACTTCATGCGTTCTTAGCTGTCTTGAAGCATAAGCAACAACTTTTCTTTCTTGCATTAGGACACATCCTAGTCCTTGTTTTGACGCATCACAGTACACTTCATATGGCTTGGCAGGATCTGGCAAAATCAAGACAGGTGCACTAGTGAGTCGTTGGCGTAACTCCGTAAAACTGCTTTTGCATTTATCAGTCCATTCGAATGGTTGATCTTTACGAGTCAGCTTAGTTAAAGGTGCTACAATTTGAGAGAAATTCTCGATGAATCGACGATAATATCCAGCCAGTCCAAGGAAACTGCGGATTTCTGTCACATTCTTGGGTTGTTCCCAATTTAATACAGCTTCTACCTTTGTAGGATCCACAGCAATTCCTTCCTTAGAGATGACATGTCCTAGGAATTTCACTTCTGTCAACCAGAATTCACATTTTGAAAACTTGGCGTACAATTGCCTTGCACGCAAAGTGTTCAGAACAATTCGAAGATGCTCCTCGTGTTCCTCATGGCTCTTGGAGTAGACGAGAATATCGTCAATGAATACAACCACGAATTTGTCCAAGTACTCATGGAAGATTCGATTCATGTACCCCATAAAGACTGCAGGTGCATTTGTAACTCCAAAGGGCATAACAAGATACTCATAGTGCCTATATCGTGTTCTGAATGCCGTTTTGGGTACATCATCTTTCTTTACCCTGATTTGATGATAGCCTGATCGCAGATCAATCTTCGAGAAGATAGTGGCTCCTCGTAATTGGTCCATCAAATCATCAATCCTTGGAAGAGGGTAACGGTTCTTGATCGTAGCTTTATTTAACTGACGATAGTCAACACATAACCGCATACTGCCATCCTTCTTTTTAACTAGAAGAACTGGTGCTCCCCAAGGTGAGACACTGGGTCTAATCATTCCTTTCTCTAGAAGTTCTTCTAATTGTTCTTTGAGCTCACTGAGTTCCTTGGGTGACATCCGGTAAGGAGCAATAGAGATTGGTCCCACGCCCGGTATAATATCAATGCTGAATTCGACTTCTCTCTCTGGAGGTAGCTCTCGTATGTCCTCAGGGAATACTTCTGGAAATTCTTGAACAACAGGAATCTGTTCAAGTTGAGAAGTGGCCTTACTTTCAGTTTCGGTAAGGATCAGGTATAGTTGGACTTCTTTTGAGATTACCTTTTCTGAGCTATCAAGGCAAGAATTTGTGACTTGATCATATTTAGATGTAGTAGACCCGTGAGAGATGGATCTATTATGACAGTCAATCAGAATATGATTGGCAGCAAGCCAATTCATCCCTAGAACAATGTCTAGATCAATCAAAGGTAAACATATCAGATCTACCTGATAAGCTTTCCCTTCGATGTTAAGAGGACATTCTAGACATATGCGAGTAGAGCAAATGGGCTTATTGGCGGCAGTTGTGACAATTATTTGATAGGGCAGAGAGGTTGTATGAAGCTTTAAATGTTTTACACAATTCTCAGATATGAAAGAATGAGTGGCTCCAGAATCATATAATACATTTAATAGAGTACTTCCTATAAAGCATGTACCTTACACAAGATCATTCTCTTGTGATACTTCTGCACCATTCATGGTAAAAACTCTGGCATTTCCCCCTGGCCTTCCGGTTGAGTTGTTTCCGGGCCTTCCAGGATTATTGTTCTGTCTGAAGTTGTTGTTGCGGGGAACATTCTGTACTCTTGGGGCATTATTTGCAGGGGTATTTGTAGCAGGTCCTCTATTCCCTTGGCCTGTTGGTCGCACTACCTGTCTTTGAGTCGTCTGTTGCAGGTTGTTAGTATTTTTAAACCAACAGTCAGCATCACGATGTCCAGTCCGTCCATAAATTGTGCAGGCTCTATAATTTACTGCCATATGTGGTCCTCCACAAATATAGCATTTCAGGTTCCGATTGTTCCCTTGATCTTTTGAAGGATTTCGGTTAGCTGAGTAAGGTGGTCGGGAATATGGTCGATCTCCTCGAAAATCCCTTCTTTGTTGTTGGTCTGGCATCCGTCGCTCGGGGCCATGACTGGACGTTCCAGGTCGTCGAAGATTAGAAGTGTTCTCAAATATGCGACATCTGTCAACCAAAGTAGTGAATTGGGTAATTTGTTGACAACATATGGCTTGACGAATCTCATGTCGTAGCCCTGCCTCGAACTTTGCACATCTTGATGCTTCTCCCATGTGAGTGTAGTAGGGACAACATTTTTCCAGTTCATCAAACTTAGCAGCGTACTCCCCAACAGTCATATTGCCCTATTTCAGATTAAAGAATTCCTGCTCCTTTTGCCTCCTTATGTCTTCGGGGAAATATTTAGTGAGAAATTCTGTCTTAAATCGTCCCCAAGTAATGATATGTCCATCAGTAGCTAGTCTGACTCTAGCATGAGTCCACCAGTGTTCTGCTTCTCCAACCAGCATGAAGACAGCAAAAGTTACACAATCCTCATCAGAACATCGTATAGCGACAAAAATCTTTTCAAGGTGTTCAATCCATAGTTGTGCTCCTTCTGGATTGAAGCCTCCTTTGAACTGCGTAGGATTGTTCCTTTGAAAATCAGCTAATCCTTGTCTGGCAGAAGCATGAGGTAACTCTTGTCTTTCTATTACCTCCACAATTCTGGTAAGAAGATTTTCCATCACGTGATTGTTATTTTGGCGTGCCATTAGGAATTTGCTGAAAGAATATCAACAAATAGATTTAGGGTATGTGTTATGTGGAGTATTCCACATAGGATATTTAGTCTTAGGAGTGTTATGGACAGTTTAATATTTCTATCAGAGTACGTGGAAACCTAATGGTCCACTCCACAAGCTTAATGAATCGACTATGCTCTGATACCACCTTTGTAACACCCTCGGTTAGATAAGACAAATCCTTCTGTAGGTTCATCCCATTTAACTGAGAGTGCTAACAGTTTTTAGAAAAAATGAATATATATATATATTTTTTTTAAAATAAATACGTGACAAATCAGCGGAAGTAATATTGTATATATCACATAGTCATTCACAAACTGTAAATAAATGTACTCTTAACAGAATGGGGCACGCAGGCACCCTTAAATATTATACAGTCATCCGGTGTCTGATTATAAATATTCTATCCTTAATGATTATTCTCAATGGGTTCAGCGTATTGCTGATCTTCACACTCGGGTTCTTGAGTTTCTAATTCCTCTGAAAAATGTTCAACAGTAAGGGTGAGTATAACCCAAGACCCTGATTGGTTCATCCGATGCGGACATAATCCAATTAACATACAATGTCACATAGATCATACATTTAGCATATTTATAACAATCAAGCATGTTATCATGAAATAAATCGTACATATAACATATTCACAATTATAACAATCAAATATGCTGTAATGAATGCATGAGTTCGGATTTATTATGATTTATCTTTGGTTAAGTCTCATGATGCATGTGGGCCCAATAAATCAATCCATCATCATCCTTTCATTCTTTGGATTCCATCCTGCTCAAGTTATTTCTTGGGCACAACGTTTCCATTCTAGAGCGATCGGAGCTCACCAAGTCCCCTTTCTTTTATCATATGGTACGAATGAACTCACAGGTTCTCATCATTATATATATCATTTCATCTTGGGACTTGGCTCTTCACGATCATAGATACATCCCGTCATTTAGTCGAAGTACACTAGAATTGCATCGTCTCACCCGGCTATCAGGCGCGACTCTGATGCCATTGGGTTGCCGTTCCAGTTGTACTCCCAAGATTCTTCTACTGAGATCGAACGTGAATGTCCTCCAGCGTACCAGGTGTATGCTCTAGTTTTTCTTCTTCAAAACATATTTTCATGATGCGAAATGCATTATTCTTATCATTAGATCCCTGGGTATCTTATGTGTTTCCAGTCTCATCATATCATTCTCAAGTTCTTTGAATTCCATCAATCATTTAAACCTTGTAAGATATTCGTTTATTAATTAAAGAAATATATCTATTATATATATTCTTTATAAAGAGTAAAATAATATATGTTCTTTATGTAATTACGCATAATTTAGATGTTAACAATGTATAATGATAATAAAACTAATAATAAGGATAACAATATTAAGTTTGACAATAAATAATGATAATAATAGAATGAGAATAATAATTATAACTTACCAATAACTTAAAAAGTAGTAAAAATTAGTTTTCAATTGAAAATTCAAGTGAAAAACACTAAAAACTGAGTTTTCCGAGTCCGAGTGAAATGAGTATGATTCCGAGTGAAATCATACAGAGAAAGGTTTTCCAAGCGATCTGGCTAAAAATCCGAGTGAAATTGTACTGGAAGGCTATTTTCCGACTGAAACAGGTCTGATTCCGAGTGAAATACTGATTTCCAGACTTTTCGAGAAAAATAGATTTAATACAGAGTGAGAAATTGAGTTTGCCGAGTGAGATGAGTTGAATACCGAGTGAAAATAATTCTTTGCCGAGTAAAATAAATTGTTTTCCGAGTAAAGTCACTGGATGGGTTTTCTGAGTAAAAATAACAAAATTTCTGAGTGAAATAAAATGTGTCCTGAGTGAAATTCAAACTGAGAAGTTTTCTGAGTAAACATAATACGTTTTCCGAGTGAATTTACTAAAAGGTTTCTGAGTAAAAGATAACTATATTTTTCTGAGTGAAATTAAGTCAAATTCCGAGTGAAATAATTTAAGAAATAGATTTCCGAGTAAAATAAGACTTGGGAGATGCTGTCCGAGAGGAAAGGAAGTGTTTTCCGAGTGAAATTTGTTATATCTGAATGAAAATGAGTTGGTAATTAAAGAGTCCGATTGAAATGATATCAAAACCGATCGGATTGGCCTAAAACAGAACCTGTTTTATTAAACTCATAGTTTTTCACTGGAAATCACACGGTACCCATGATTCTTAGCCGGTGTGAACTCCTAATGTAAGGACGGATCTAGTAGCCATCCGGTGTGTACATATGCTCATTCGGTGTGGTGTAAGTAAGCAAATCTTTTCTTACTTCAGCCATCCGATGTGACATAGAAGACATCGGATGGTTAATGACATCGGATCACTTGAGCGAAATCCGATTCGCTTGAACGAATCCGCCCTTCATGGCTCGGAATTCTTCCAAAACTGACTCAACACTTGTTTTCTCACTCGGTAATGGTTCAGCCTCTCTATATTTCTCTCGGAATGGTTCCTTCTTCCATTTCCACTCGGATCTTTAAGTAATTACATAAGAACCATTCGGAATACTTCCATAATGCGTCCCACTCGGTAAGAAGCATCAAATCAACATAAACTTAGGTATTAAAGCTTTCTTTCACTCGGAATACTTCAATCAGAGCAATTTCCTTCGGAAAAGAAGTACTTGGCAAGGCTTAACTTGGAAATGAGTCATTCCAGGGTGTTTTGACTCGGAATTTCATCTAGAAGGTGTTCTCTTGAACACACTTCACTCAGAATTGCATCTCAGGTCAGGATTCCACTCGGTGGTAGTCCCTTCAGTCATGTTTTACTCGGAAAACATGACTCTGGCTCGGAATTCCATCCTTCACTCGGAATTCCTGATCCTTCACTCGAAATTCTTCTCTGTCACTCAGAACAGAGCCCTTTTCACTCGGTTTTTGCATAATTTCACTAATATTCCATATAAACTCTATTATTACGTGCAAAAATGACATTTTTGAGGTACTACAGACCATCAACAAGGTATATCTTGACTTATTCTGTCTTACAAACCCTCCATAATGAAAATTTACAAGGATAAAATTGTTTCTAAAAACAGGGATGTTACATCCATCACTTCCTCATGAACCTTTCTCACAACCACTATCTACCACCAACCACACATCTTAACCATCACATCTATTACTTCACCATTAACCCTCCTCATAACCATAATCCACCACCAACCACACCCCCTACAACCTCAACCACCACCTTCATTACTTCATCATCAACTTGCAACCTCAACCAGCATCCACCATCAACCACACCCTCACGGCCTTAACCATTACCTCCACCACTTCACCATCAACCCTCCTTATAACCACTACCACTACCAAACAACTTATCAGATAAAGAGGGAGATAGAAGAGAGAAAAAAGCTTACCAGAAAGGGGAGGGGGCTATCATCGTCATTGGAGTCTAGGGATAGGGGTTGAGCTCCTCAAGGGAGGAAGAAAGTGAAGGGTTTAAGGGGCGGGAAACAAAAAGTGATAGGGGGAGGGCTGCTGGCCTTGATTTAGTCTTTAGTTTAGTGACAAATACGTGTTCATGCTACACCCAACCCTATTTTAGTTAAAGAAAACCATGTGTACAATACTACCCTCATGCTCGTCACTAAACTGGTCAACCTTAGCGATGTCGCTAGTCACAACAATGTTTAGCCTCCACCAGGTGCTTGTAGCGTCTCACTCAACGACAGAAAGGACTACGCTCCTTGGAAACTCATAATGACGCCACTACTCTTCTCTCGCTGTGTGAAAAAGAATTCCCACTTTTTTTCCTAAAAGCCCGCTTAACATAGTAATGTGCTCGGTGACAACCATGCTGTAGTATACTTAGCGAAGATCATGCTATGCCATCGCTAGAAGTTTTCTTATATGTGAATTTAATTTTTTAAACATAGAAACAACGACGACCGAGATGGCAACAACATTGACAGTAAATGTAGTGACAATACATTTCTTTCGTATTACTAGTTTTTCTTTTATTCAAAATTAATTTCAAAGAAGGCATGACTTTCTTAGTGACATCCACGTCGAGGATTGGTAATAAATTTTAATGGCGGGATGCTTGGCCGTCGCTGATGTTCATCGCATATGGCTATGGGGGACAGTTTTTGGTCGCTTACTATAAATGTGGCTATCACTGTATGCATCGCTATTAACAACGACCATAGTTTGGTGACTAATTTGCTATAGCCAGTTAAGTGTTTTCTAGTAGTGTTAGTCCGATACAACTTATGGATTAGGTAAATTTGGTTTGTTTTAACCCAATTTAAAGCTAATTTGTATTTTTTCCAACCTGGCTTACCAATGATTAGGTTGGGCTGGAGTGCCTCACAGCCTGTTCCAATCAATTTTGACAAATCTAAGGTGACCCCTCCCTAAATTTAGTATGCTAAATCAAGTTAGAATTCTCATTTAGACTTATGGTATTTTTTTTATACCTGCCATATCTCACATGACTACATAATATATATATTCATAAATTAAATCTTACTCAAAGTAAAAGTGGAAAATCCTTGTGTATGTTTGAGTAATTAATTAGCTTACGAATCCGTGAACATACTCTGAAGATTTGATCAAATCTTCAAATGTTAATTCAAAGATGAACGACATTAGTTTACTAAACTCTTCAAGAAAGTTGATTAATTGGCATATACAATAGTATTCAATGTTAGGGGCCGGGAAATATAATATATATAGATAATAATAATAATAATGGCAACATATATAGACTAGTAAGATATAGCTTTTCTAATATTAAGGTCACAAAGCCAGTGTGATGAAAATATAATTAAATTAGGAATGCTTAAGAATTTTCTACATCCTTTGACCATTCAAATTACGAGTAGCAAGTTTATTGGCGCCCTTGAAGTCTCATACGACGAACTACTACAAAGGTGCCATTTTTACGACATTGAAAAAAAGAGAGGGTTATTGACAATGTTTTGTATATGTTGATAGACTGTGGTAATAAATTAAAATTTATTTCACATTGACATAAAATTTGGACAAGGTGATCAATTCAGAGGTTACTGGAATTACGTACGTTTGTCAAATTATCATTGCTTGAATACATATACAACGCGATAAGAGCCAGTGCGTTTTTTTATTCCCGCACTTTATGAACCTCTGTATGAAAAATTAATGGATGGTCAACGTCTTTGGCTTTGCATTGAAACAATTCTTTTTTTAAAAAGATTATCTACTACTACTATAAGATAACAATTAAAAACAAAAACAATAGAAGCCAATCATGTTTCTTCCTGTTGGGGGTAGTATCAGATCCCACTCTGAGTTGTTAATTAGTGTGAAAAGAGGGTTATGCTGTTCATGTCTTAATCCATATAAAATTTGATCTTAAAATTTATAGGCATATGTAAAAAATTATTTATTTTAATAAGTCATATAAAATAACTTATAATTATAAATCATTTTCATTAATTATTTATAATAATTTTTTAAACTCGTCTTATTTATACCTTAATCCATCTTTATAAAATAGGCTTCAATAAAATAATGTGTATATACCCTGCGTTACAGCTCATTACTATATAGTTTCCGATCATAATCCGCGCAAAAAGATGATTAGTTAGTGCCTCCAGCCAGCTGAAATCAATTAATAACACGTTCTTCATGCAAACCAATAAAAGATAGTAGTATTGCATTAGAAACTTTCTCTTAAATTAAATGAATCATAAGTTGTTGTTATCTCAATTTGATTCCATAGGTGTGTTAATTTTAAAACGAAACCGCCTAATCAAATCACTAAGTGGTAATGTATAATCTATATGTAGGAACTTTGAATAATAGAAAAAAGATTCAGATGAAGTTATTTAATCATATACTGATATTTATTTAAAATTATGTAATATATCTCCCAAAATTATTGTCGCTTTAATTTTTTTTATATAGATTAAGAAATCATTAAATATGTAGTTATTTGAGTTGATATGACTAAAATATCCCCATTTAATTCTATTATTTTATTAGTAATAAATAATGTTTTAACTTACTAAGTCTTATTTATTAGTTAAATGAAATGTAATAAAAATATAAATTGACCAGACTTTAAACTTCTAAGATGACAATAGTTTTAGAGGGAAAATAAAGCTAAAACAACAATAGTTTTAGAACATGAGTATATTTTTATTAGAAGTGTTAGCAATAAATAATTCAAATTAATGATTTTTATCCCCTTCTTTCTCCCATAGGATGAAAGCCCATGTAACAGTCATGTTTTTGCACAGGTTTTCCCATATAAAAATCTTCATGCAACGTTTACGTGAGAGACATCATCCTATGTAAACATTTGTGTAAGAAATGAGTCTTTGAAAAAAAAAACGTTTGCATGAGAAAGAAGTCTCATGCAAAAGGCAGGTTTTCTTTCGATGACTCCACTTTCCTCACCTGTTCCTCTTCCTCTTCCTATTTCTTCTCCTATTATTTTCCCATTCCCGCCTCCATTATCTTTTTTCCCTTTATCGAGCATGTTGTTACGCTGGAGCATGTCCCATACAAACTTCTTCTTCTTTATCTTTTTTCCCTATATCGAGCATGTTGTTTTCCTCTTCCTTCTTCTTCTCCTATTATTTTCCCATTCCCGCCTCCATTATCTTTTTTCCCTTTATCGAGCATGTTGTTACGCTGGAGCATGTCCCATACAAACTTCTTCTTCTTCTTCTTCTTTTTGAAACATTTCATCATATATATGTATAAGAGAGAGAGAGAGAGATAGAGAGAGAGAGAATGTGTGTTTCATGTGCTTTGACTTTTGAACAAGTTATATAATTAACAAGAGTAGTTACAATTAATGAAAAACCATTATATTATGATTTTATCTACTTAGGTATATGACATAATTTCTTAATGATATCTACTAGTGAGAAGAAGACCAATTTTAAAAATGGCTAAAATGCATACTCAGCCCTCTTAAAGTTTAGGGCTTAGAAAAAACCCCTTTAAAAATGCCCAATTTAACCTTTTTAAAATTTTAGGTTTTCCAAAAGTAAGGATACATTTATTTTTGTTGTTAACTGATGAAGTGGTTAACGTCTGTGCCACCTCATCAGTGACACATGTCATATAACGTAGCCAAAATTACTTAAATAATGTTTTTGATGATTAATTAAGTCATTAGTTGAGTTAAATAATAATTAAGGTAATTAAATAATTTATTCAAAACATGTGTTTTGAAAAATTGAGTGCAAGTTCCCTTGTCTTCTCTTCACTTTCACTGTTTCTACAACTCTCGTGCTTCCTCATCTTCTCTTCACTTTCACTATTGTGCAAGTTCCAAAATTACGTGGCTGTATAAGGTCGTGTGGGACATCAACAACCAAAAGAGAGCATGGGTCAGTGTTTCGAGTGTCCAGGTACATTTTTTAACCGTTCTTCATTTTAACCCTAGTCTTTTAAAATTTATTGGGAATCTATGTTTTTGGGATGAGGTTTAGGGTGTGGAATAAGGACCACATGTTGCTTGTCTTTCGTGGTTGTATTACATTTCCCTCATTAAATAAGTATATTGTATGTAGGATTTCAGGCTTTATTTACTGCTTTACTACTTTTACTTAGTTTAGGTATGAGTTTTATACTTGTCATAGACCATAGGGAAAAATTTGAAGAGGGTCCACTAGTTGTGTACATCGATAAAAAGATACATGTCATTCATAATGTTAACTCAATGTTAACTTGGATAGATGGTCTTATTTTAAGGCACTGTCACTGGTCCAAGAACTTTGGTGTAAAGGGAATTTAAAATTATGGTGGAAGAAAGTAAGAGAGTCTGAGTACAAAAGTCTTACATAGGACTCACATGCATTAGAGATGAGTGAGCATGAAATTAATAACAATTGTGATGTGGATATGTATGTTGAGCATTATGTGCACGAGGTTGAGGTGATTATTGCTATGGCTAAGGTGAAAAATGTAGTGGCCTAGGAATTAGTGGCCCAAGAGTCAGTGGCTCAAGAAAGTATGACTTAAACCCAACAACCCAACAAAAGTGGAAGAACAAAATCTAGGTCTACTCACAGGCCATATGTGAGTCCCAAAAAAGTAGTAACTAGGAAAAAATTATGAAAATGAGTTGTAGAGGTTGAGGAGTTTGACAAGTGAGGTGCTTACTACAAGGCCAACTGATGGGCCAAGTGAGGGGCCAAGAGAGGTTAGTAATGAGGTTCTTGAGGTTGCTAAGGTTTCTAAGGCTCCTAGTGGGAATGCATTTGAAGGTGTAGGGAATGTTTCTCCTGAAAGTTTCATGTGCAGTTTACACTGAACAAGATGAGATTCCAGAGGTAGGTGATGTGCCTGAATCTAAGTCAAGTCCTAAAGTTGAAGCAAGTGCATGGGTTAATACAGAATCTTTAGAACAAGAAAATCTTGGAACTAACACTGGTGATGAAGCTGAGTGTAGGACATATTTTAGAAATGGAGATCTACATGGTCTTGGGATTGATGGTTATGGAGATATAGATGACAGGTATGACACAGATAAGATGCAGACTGATGTGGAACTAGATGAGGATTATGGAGGTTTATCTGAGGCATTTGACAAAGAAAGAATGAGGGAGAACTATCAACTGGGAGTTGGTATAGAGTTCCAGTTTATGGCTTAGTTTAGGCAGGCCATAAAGGAGTATAATCTATATAAAGGGAGGCAGAGGAAGTTTGTAAAAAATGAGCATGAAAGGTTTCGCATGAGGTGTATTCATAAAGACTATAGCTGGAAGGCATTTGGGAGTAAAATTGGCAAGACAAATGTGATAATGCTGAAGAATTTTGGACCTGAACACAGTTGTCCAAGAGTGTTTGATAACAAAAACTAGAATACAAAATGGGTAGGGAAATTGATTTTAAAGCACTTAAGGGTAAATCCTAAAATAACAATTAAGGAGATCATTGAACTTTTTAGAGTACAACATGTAGTGCAATTATCTAAGTGGAATGCCTTCAATGGAAGAAGAATTACATGAGAGATTTTAGAGGGTGAGGCTACTGAGCAGTACAGTCTGTTGTGGTGTTAGAGTGCTGAGTTGAAATAGGTGTGAAATGGGGCTACATGCAAGTTATAATTAGAAACCCCGATGAAGGTCTTCAACCACGATTTGGTTCATTTTACATGTGTCTTGATGTTTGCAAGGAGGGTTTCCTGAATGGGTATAGACCTTTTATTAGTGTAGATGAGTATCATTTAAAGAATAAGTATTAGGGTCGACTTTTAACCACAGTTGGGAGGGATGCCAATGACCAATAGTTCCTATTGGCAGTGGCAGTGGCAGTGGCAGTAGTAAAGGTTGAAAACAAACAAAGTTGGAAATGGTTATTGCGCCTACTATTTGAGGACATTGGTGATATGAGAAGCCAGAAGTATGTGTTCATTTCTAACCAACAGAAGGTATTATCTTAAAATTCTTCCTATGTATGTATGTGTTTAGGGTTTAGCATTATATTTACTGGGCTTTCTGTGATTACAGGTTTTATTATAGGTTTTTGAGGAACTTTTAGAAGGTGTGGAACACAGGTATTATGTTAGACATTTGTACATAAATCTAAAGAAGAAATTTGGTGGAGGAGCCTTACTCAAATAACTCATGTTAGGTGCAAGTAAGGCAATACATGTTCAAGGTTGGGAGGCTAACATGCAACAAATTAAGGAGTTAGATGAGAGGACCTATAAGTGGCTAATGGAAATTCCAAAGAAGACTTGGTATTAGCATGATTTTTCCTATTACTCTAAATGTGATGTTGTTATAAACAACAATTGTGAAGCTTTTAATGTAGTGATATTGCCATATAGAGATAAGCCAATAATTATAATGCTAGAGTGGGTTTTGTTAGGTAGGTATACCAAGCTAAGATCCAAGGTATGGGCACTAGAAGAGGATATTATGCCAAGACCTTATAGAAAGTTGTTGATAGAGGAAGAGTTTTGTGCGAATTGGGGTCCAGTTTGGGCAGAAGATATGCTGTTTGAGTTGAGACATGCCTCGGGTTATGATATGTTTGTAGTTGATATGGGAAAAAGACAGTGTAGCTACAACTGGTATGAGTTAAATGACATTCCTTGTAGGCATGTTATCTCTGCTATGCAATTCAAGAGTGACAACCCAGAAAGCTTTATGTCACCATGGTACTCTAGAGGTACTTATGCCAAATGTTATGCTGGAATAATCCAACCAATAAATGGACAGGCTATGTGGTCAAAAGTTAATGCACTAGAGGTCCTTTACCCATTATACAAGAGAGGTCTTGGCAAACCCAAAAAGCTAAGGAAGAGAGACCCATATAAAGAGGACAACCCATCATGATGCAAAAGATTTGCAGGCTAATACCATTGTACAAATTATAATGCAACTGGTCATAATAGAACAATATGTCCAAATCCCCTTATTACAAAGGTAATTTGAGTTCACACATGAAATATTTATAGATATAGTCTTACTATAGAACAACATTTTCAAATCCCTTTAACAATTATGTTCTATTTATTTGTCAAAATGTAGGGAATATGAAGGCCGCAGATGATGCTCATCACCCAGTAGGACCTGATGCACCTTTACAGCCAAATGCATATTCACAACTTGATATACTTGTTTAATCTGATGCACCTACAAACTAAGAAGCTGACACAACAATAACATCAGGGAGGGGCAAACCAAGAGGAAAAGGAAGAGGTTGAGCAAAGGAATAGGAAGCGGAAGAGGTACTGTGACAGTTGAAGTCCTGGTCCAGCTAGAGACCATAACTGTGCCTGATGACTTCCCAGACACTCAGTAAAGTGTTAACCACAATTGAAGATTTTTCCATTTTATTCTGTTGAAAATACAAAATTTATGTATTTTTATGGAACTTGACCAAAAGGTCCTTCTATTGTATGAATATAAGATGTTAATTTACTTTCATTTTGAGGTGAAATAATAGTTTAATTTTGAGGTTTCATTTGATTTCAGATTCAGCTCAATTTGATTTCAGTCAAAAGATACATTCTGAAATCAGAACCACAACTATAATAAACTAACCAAACCATAACATTATTGATTCTGTTAGAATAATTGTTAATTACAAACTGAACCCACAACCAATAGAGGCTCATAAAAACTACTCCAACCAAAGAAACACTACATTCAACAAGGGCTAAACCCTAAACCTACATACAATGGCTAAACCCTAAACCTAGATACAATGGCTAAACCCTAAACCCTTATTATTATAAGGGCTTTTTCCTAATTCCTATTTAATATAAGGTCTTCTTACAAAACAACAAAACACAAAGGAAAACCTCAAAACCCAACCCCCATTAACCTATTTCTTCTCAATGGTTGGTTGCTACATAAAATATCATAGCCAACGTAATGGCCCAGGAAACAATGGTATACCATAACTAACACTAAAGATTTGTTTTTTTCAGCCACCAACTTAGTTTTAATTTTTGCATTCTTCGTCTGAAATTCCTCACCATCTTCTCCATATCCCAGTTACAGGTATAACCGTGACTCCCTTCTACCCGAGCAGTAGAAGTCCACTTAAAAAAATCCACAATCATCATTGTTCTGAGACAAGACAATACACATCATAAAAAAAAGCCCCAACTATGAAAACTCTAAAAGAAAACAATGACATTCTTCCACTTACCAACAAAAATGGACACCTCTAAAAGGTCCTTCCATTGTTCTTCTTTGTTTTTGAAACAAGAAGCATAGGGTGCTCACCACACCTACACCAAACGTGTTGAATCTCCATGGATGAGAAAGATCCAGTTGAAATATTTGACCTTGCCATGTGTATTTGTGTAGTGGTTTAGAGGTTGAAGAAGACGTTCGCAATGGGGATTAAAATCTTAATTAGGGTTTCTTAATTTAGGGAAGAAAACACCTTTACATGTGTTGCATCATCTGAACAGATGTCACATTAATTAATATCATATGACATGTGTCACTGATGAGGTGACACAGTTAGCCTTTTAAAAATATAAATAATGTAAGGCATAAAAAAAGAATGGATTATGGTTATATATAGTTGTATGAGACATGCAGATATCTCTAGAATTAAAGTTGAATTGCATATTGCATGCCCTTAAATTGCGCAAGGTGCACATGGGACGTTAACATCTGGCACTAGCTAAGCCATCACGTTTTCAACGTCTTCTATATCGATCCTTCTTCTTCATTAGAATACAACACTCAGCATATATACAACCCAACTTATATTGTTTCTTCTGTGCTGTGAAAATTGAAAATCCCTTAAATTAGCTAATTGCATGCCAACAAAATACAATGCATTTCAAAGACATACATACTTTTTTATTTCTCTCTATCCATCTCGTGTTTATTCTCAATCAATAACATTATTTATAAAATAACGAGGCGAATTTAACATGTTTTAAATTTTAAATAATAAAACTTAATCAAATTGCATATATTGTTAACTAACGTATGATCCCTTAGGTAAAATTTCACATCCAAATAATATGATCAGTCCTATCATACTTACTCGAGACATGCTAAAAGGGTATCCAAAACTCATTTACAAGACACAAAACATAGTTCAGTAAACACCCACATACCTTATAAATATGAGGCCATTACACATAATTAATACACATCAAACGTTACCTATCTCATTCAAAAAAAGAAGTATGATAAGCTATCCTAATGATCAAATTCGTTATGTTATAACATAAGGTTGAAAAGAAATTAACTTGTAAAAATTTATACAATGAACATTAAAAATTACTACCATTAAAGCCCACTCAACATCCACTTTTATGTAAGAGTCGTGTCCCATAAAAAAAAAAAACTTTCAACCAAAGTTTGTATGAGACTCTAACTCTCATACAAACTCTTACGATTAAATTCTCACGTAAGATCATATATTATTGTCGATGTTATTATGTCATATATTTTATTGGACTTACAAGAAAGGAGCTAGTCATGGATTTTAATTAAATTAAAACAAAACACATTAAACTAAAGTATATATATAAATTTAAAAATTCATAATAAAAATAAAATAATATAATTTTTTATGCAAATTAAAACTTAATTATTTATTACGCAACATATAAAATAAAAAAATATTCAAAAAGTGAAAGTGAGTCGAAGTGAAGTTTAGGTTGAAGGCATTAGTTAACAAATTAATGAGAACATTGAATGACTAGAGATGGTACCTTTAGTAAAAATCAGAATATAGGTTGAACATTATTGAAGGGACGTACCTAGGTACCTTTATTCGTGCCTTGATACCTATAGTTTTGGATTGAATTTCTTTTACCATTTCTAGCTTCACATTCATGTACCATATTAAGATAAAATTTTAAGACTAATTTTTAAGATTAATTTTTATTGCTAATGGATGATCTATGCGTTGTCTAATTCTTCCTTTGTTTTGATGTAAAGAATAACATCTTATTTAACGGTTTATGGTATAAGTTTGTTGTGTAGTGAGATAGTGTGTAAGAACAGTATGTGTGGTGTGAGGGTGAATGTGTAGTATGTGTGTACAGTATGTTTGCATCTGTGTATACGCAGCAGAGGGATGTAGTGTGTGTAGCGTCAGTATGAGTGTGTATGTGCTCACCCAATAGTTCCAACCTGTCACCTAATTTGCTTGGGCTATAGATGGGATAAATGTGTGTATGCAGGCAGTCTAATGGCTTAGTAGTATGTGTTTAGACTCGACTTGTTGGGTTGGTCCATGAAAACATTAATGTTGAGGTGGGTCAAGGATCTTCAATCCACCACACCCAATGTAGTTCAACTATTTTGCATGTTATAAGCGTCTTGAGATAAACTAGTGACTTATTTCCATATCTTGACATATTCCCCCCACATCCATGATATGTGAAATTTGTAGGACTTCATATCTACGAGTGATTCAATTCTGAATTGGTCGGGTTCTAATATTATATTAGAAAATAACATACCTAACTCAACTCATAAACTAATTCAAAAATTAAAGGTTACCACAAAGTTTATAAAGTATATACTGACTATATTCCTAATTGATGTAAAAATTATCTCAACATCTTAACATAGATTGCAACTCATGTCACACACACAACACATTGCATTTGGCAATGAATTTCTTTGTTTTTTTTCAATTTTCATGAAATAAAGACCTAATTTTTACGGTTCTTTTGTACGCGTAATGAGTAAACTTGTAGCCAAGCATTTTATACAGTTAATTTGGGTTGCCGCAGGAAAAAAAGTTACATATGCTTACACATGTTTTAATTAGTTGAGTTTTTAAAAAGAAAAATGGATAAACACAAACAATGATTTTGTATTTTTTCGTGGGTTGGTCTGTCAAAGTCATTCCCAACCCAAGCATGCCACTAGCCACGAAGAAGGGTCCTTATCTATATTTGGACTCTTGTTTTGGTGAGTATCCGTATTTGATTTCGCGTGCATATATGTCGGGGTTTAAATTAAATTTTATTAATTGGTCGAAAGATTAACATATGATACGTGAAAATACTGTAATGCTTAATAAGCGCGGCTAAGAAAAGGAAATGATAAACATGGATTTGGCTAACATTGCCACACAATTAATGTAGTTATTTTCTGGCAAAAAAGAAGAAGAAAGATATATATATTTACAGGATTAATAATATCAACAAAACAGGGTGACAAAACTCCTCTTAATTCTCAGTAATAGGAGGATTAGAGTGACCTGGAAAAGATCTCTGGTTTGTATAAAGATTTCTAGGTCCAATTCTGCAATCTTTGGTGTGATACCAGCACAAAAGAGGAGTCGCGTTTTAGATGTACAATGTAATGTCCAAGACCACGTGGATTGTATATTCCGATAGGATATTGTTACAGAAATATTAATTGTGACTTTTGCGATTTAAACTCCACAAAACATATAGTAGAAACAATGTAACAGCCCCCACAAGTACAACCCCATAATTAGAGGAAGATTTAGGCGATGCAAAATGTGATAGGCGAATTTGTGGTCACCAAACACATAAGAGATTTTGTCTTCTCTTTTATCATCGGGGTGGATTGAGTTGTGATACCAATTAAATTGTACAATAACACTCTTCTTCTAGATGGAATGATCCTTGAAGTCAATAATCGGTTCTAATGTGGAGCCGCTCAACTTGACAGTGAAAGGGAAATGAGTTAAATCATTGCGTCACATGAACGTATGCTTAATGCCATTAATTAAACATTATAAATTTATTGCTCAAATTAATATACACCTTTGGTATAAAAAAGTCATTAAGTTTTGGATAAAACATATACCCACAGCTAAATTATTCTTATTAAGTGATGAAGTAATTGAAAATACCCATTAATACTTTTTCCCCCATCCTCCACCTCCACTCCCCTAAACCTCCAACCGAGCCATAAACCCCCACCCCAACACCTATTCTCGTCTAGACCCAGCTCACACCACAAAAAAGCTCAACCCTAGCTAACTCCAAAATATTTATGAACTGCAACTACTTTAAGTGCCTCTAATATAGTTGAATGTTTGTTTAGTGGTAGCTAAAAAAAAGTGGTTGGTTGATTTTCTTTTTTAATTTTAAAATAGACAAGTAGCAATGTTAGTCACCTTAGTACTTAATAGAGATAATTTAATAGTTCAGTCATTTTTTACCAACCTAAATTTTTGATGGGGTAAAATCTAACAATTTTTTTAACAAGGGGTCTTCTTTATTCTCAAAATTTTAGGAAGGTTAAATTATATTTGTTTACTCTGAGCGTGTAAATGCTAAACCCTAGAGAATTACTCTAGAGATATAAGGTTCATTACTAAAAAATGTTACTCCTTATGTCTGGTGCCCTATGAGATTAGGAACACTCACGCTCCTGCTTGGGGCATTCACGTGGTTGCAATTCTACCTGCCTCAACAACTCTCTTTCCAGCTTTCACCTGGTTTCTCGTGGTGCCTCCCTTCCTTGGTCAACAAACCTCTCCAAGTATCCTTGTCAGATAAGGTGCTCGATTTGGTTCTTAAGCAACTAGCAATCCTCCGTGTTGTGGCCAAAAGTCCTGTGAAACTCATAGAACATAGACCTGTCAAAGCATTTCACCTATTCCCCTAGTGGGGGGAGTTTGAGTAGCCTGTACTGTAAACTTCATGTATGATCCTATCTCTTTTACTATTCAAATGGGTGAATGTAGCGTATTTCGGGTTAGGGTAGGCTATATGTCTTGGTTCTTTGTTTGGTCGGGGGCTCTTCTTTTGTGGGTCTCCCCTTGTGACTCCCTGCTCAGAATTTCTTATCTGATCGGCCTCTTAATCCTTCATGCTCATGTAACGTGCTTCCCTCTGCCTGAAATCATCCATACTAAGGGTTTTTTTAGCTAAAGAGTCAAAATTTACCTAGGCGTAATCCTATTTGGATTACATGAAGAGATACTTCTGAGTTGAGATCTTGGATCTGTATGGCTTGTTCGTTAAAATGCACACAAATTGCTTAAGTGTCTCTCTCCGTCTCTACTTTAGATTTACCAAACTGTGTGAAGTCTATTGGATTGTGTGGCTGGAGGAAAACTGGGTGAGGAAGTTTTTCGTAAGTTATACGAAACACAACACACTCTCGGGGGAATGTATGAGAACAAGAGCAGAGCAGATTTGGTAAGGGTAATAGGGAAGGTTCTACATAGAAGGGCATCAGATGCCCCTAAGATGAGGAGGTTATTAGTGAACATACTCGGTTCTTCCATCATATTTTTCCATCGTAGGAGGTTTATAATGTTATGGTGTGGAGGGTGCCATAACAGTCTCACAAGGATAGAACAATGAAAGAAGAGCCCCTGCCAAACAAAAAACCAAGACATGTCACCTACCCTAACCTAAAATATGGTGCAATATTTAAGCCTAAATTTATTTACTTGTGGGGAAGGGGTTGGTAAAATTTTGCATCATAATCTTTTAATCAAAATTTTATAAAATATCTTATAGAAAGTAACATAAAAAGTTGACTTAATTTAGTATTTAATCCATGTATATATAGTAGCATGATTAATATTTAATCTCCCCTAAATTTTTTGTCTGGAATAATAATTGTTTTCACTAATATGTATTTCTTTTTACACAACTTTTTTTAGGTATCAAATCACACATATAATTTAGTGATGATTTATACTTTTGATATTGGTACATAGGGTAAACTTCCAAATTGATCCTTCAAATAGTATGCATTATGTGAATTCATCCTTGAGGTATTTATGTTGCACCATTAGTCCCTAATTTATCATCCCATCACATAAATAAGTCCAAGGGAGTAATGGTTGTTAAGAAATTGTCAAGTGTAGTTGATTTGTCACTTAACAATGGCGATGTGGATCAAAACAGTCTGAAACTACATAAAGCTTTTTTTTCTGATTAGGACTACAACAAAATAATAACCTTTGCTTGGAATTATTAAGAGATTTAGTAGATATAAAAATAACCACTAAAACAACTTACAAGAGACACAAGATGTAGACTCTATGAATCATACCTGAAAAATAAAAAAATGAAGTTAAATCATCATCAACATGCATATTTCTCTCCAAAAATCGCTTCCCCTTATCAACCACTTAAAAAAACATTATAGCCATTCAACAAAACAAAAGAAAGTTTCAGTAAATGTATAAGTTGGGGGAAAGGACATTTGATGATGATCAACTAATCACACACACAAAACAAAGAAAAGAAGACATCAAAGTTAATAAATTAGGGGTTGACAAGGATCATGGACATTATATTGAAGCTTGTAGTTGGTAGTTGCATTTATAATGTTCACAAAAGGTTGCAACAGAGACAGTCTGAGAAGAACATCAATAGAGCATGTATAGGTTGAAGTATGGGCTGTGTTTAAATACATTTCAGGTTGAATTATTTTGATAATGACAAAGCACATTGAAGGATTGAAGCAAAAAGCCAAGCAAACATGAAAAACAGAGAAAACAGAATCAGATAGATAAAAACGTGCAGACTAATCGATTAGAGGACTCAAGCTAATCGATTACATACGTTCTGTTTATGAAGTAATCGATTACACCTATAGACCTAATCAATTACCTAAGTTCTGTTTGTAAAGATAATCGATTGCACCAAGGGGATAATCGATTACCAGTTGAAAGTTTGAAGATTAAGCGTTAGGTAGTCAAGCTAATCGATTACCAAGTCAGACATAATCGATTAGTGAAGTTCTGTTTGTTATCCTAATCAATTGCAAGAAGGCCCAATCGACTACTGAAGTTCTGTTTGTCATACTAATCGATTGCAAAAAGGCCTAATCGATTACAATGCTACGAGACACAATTAAATGCATCAGGTACCAAGAGTAATCGATTACAGAGTATAAAATAATCGATTAATAAGTCCCTGTTTTTAAGCTAATAGATTACACTAAAATGCCTAATCGATTATCTACTGTGTAACACTGTAAAATTCAAAAGCTAATCGATTACTGGTCGGGGCGTAACCGATTAGAGTCATGCCAGAATTTAGGGAAAGTTCCTTTTAAGTAGAAACCAGCTCATTTCTCCATTCCAACTCAGTGCCCATGTTCTACAACGGCCAGGAACTCCACCAAGCTCTTTCAAGGCTCTATAAATGCATGCCAAACTCAAGCATAAAAAAAATAAGACAACAGGCAATCAATTATTCATCCATTCCTTGTGCTTAGTGAATTTTATATCTTTGCATTTTCAGAAAGTTGAGCTTTAATTTGTAAATCCTCTCTTGTTGAGAGCTAGAAACTTGAGTGAGCATTCATTTGTATATCTACTATATTAAGAGAGTAACTTGCTTGTAAACACTACACCAAACACAAAGGTTTTTCACTCTAGGTTGAGTGGTCACAAAGGTTGGGGTTTAACCTTTGGGTATTGAGAGTTTGAGAGATTGGGTGGGTTACCCTTGTGCTAGTGAGGATTGAGTTCTTGAGTGTGGGACACTAGGAAGCTGCAATTGCTCATAGCTTGTAATCTCTAAACTTCAATAGTGGAAATCCTTCAAGTGGGTTGCTTGAAGGCGAGACGTACACTGGGGTTGGTGGAACTTGTTAAATTGGTTCGCAAGCTCTTCTCCCTTACTCTTTTACATTCATATACTGCACTTAATTGATTTGTGTTAGTTGATTGTGATTTACATACTTAAGCTTGCTTGAATTAGTTAACTTTGAATATTGCACACCAAGTGTTTGACAAATTGTCTCATCCACATACATCTCTTGTTTTGCATCATCTCTTGCATTAAACTTGATTTCACCTGCATAATCTTTAAACTTTTGATAAAGGAATCAAGTTCAAAGGCATTCCAAGCAAAGTTTTAAAAACTCAATTCACCCCCCTCTTGAGTATTAAGGCCACTTGAATAACAAGTGGTATCAGAGCTTGACTCTTGGTAGATCAAACTTAACAACTTCAAGAGATAAGATGGCCTCAAGTTCTCTAAATCTTTTTCCTGAGGATGGTGCCACAAATAGACCTCCCGCTTTCAATGGAGAAGGTTATGCGTTTTGGAAGGAAAGAATGAAAATTTTTATTCAATCCATTGATCTAAGAGTTTGGAATACCATTGAAAATGGTCCATATATACCCATGCATACTATTAATGGCAAGAATGTTGAGAAACCCATGGATGAGTGGACTAATGATGAAGAAAAGAAAGTTCAATACAACTATAAGGCTAAAAACCTCATTACTCTTGCTTTAGGACCCGATGAATTCTTTAGAGTAATGACTTATCAAACGGCCAAGGAAATATGGGATACTTTACAAGTAACCCATGAAGGTAGTAGTGATGTAAAAGACTCCAAGATTAGTACCTTGACTAGTCAATATGAGAGTTTTAGGATAAGCTCTGGAGAAACCATTGTAGAAATGCAAAAGAGATTTACACTTATAATAAATCACCTTATTACTCTTGGAAAAGTATATAATAACAAAGAGCTTGTGTATAAAGTATTGAAAAGTCTTAGCAGGGAATGGCAACCTCTTGTTACTGCCATCAAACAATCCCCAAGTATCAACGAGATGTCTCTTGCCACACTCTTTGGAAAGCTTCAAGAGCAAGAGCATGAACTAAGGGATTTGAAGAAAGCAGAGGAAGAAGAAAAATCCTCCAAGAAGAAAGGCTTAGCTCTCAAGGCCACTTCTACACATGAAGAAGAATCATGTAGTGACCTTGACGAAGAAGAAGAATTTGGTTTGTTTGTGAAGAGATTTGGAAAGTTCATGAAAAACAAAAGATTCCAAAAGAACTTCAAACCCCAAGGTAAGAAACCAATTTCTAATAAATCCTCTTCTTCACCAAGTTGTTTCGAATGTGGCAAGGAAGGGCACTTCAAGGCGGATTGCCCAAACCTTAAGAAGAAGAACAAGGAGAAAAGAGGAAGAGGAAGAGCCTACGTCGCTTGGGATGAAAATGATGTGAGTAGCTCCGATGAGTCCAAAAGTGAAGAAGCAAATCTTTGCTTAATGGCAAATCATCAAGAGGAAGACAACGAGGTTAGTCTTCTCGACTTAGATAAAAATGAATTGCTTGATGCATTTGAAGAACTGTATGATAAATTTATCAAGCTTTCTAGTAAATACAAATTGTCAAGAAAAACTATAGATACTCTTGAAACGCATCTTGTAGAACTTGACAAAGAAAATGCATGTCTAAAAGAGAAATTAGCAAATGTTCAAATATGCTCTAAGGATAGACCTTGTGACTTTGCAAAGAAATGTAATATCTTAGAAACCAAGGTCGTAGACTTAAACAATACATTAGAAAAGTTCACTAATGGTAGAGATAACTTGAATGTATTACTTGGAAACCAAAGATGTATGTTTGATAAAACCGGTTTAGGATACAACTCCACCAAAAAGGAAAAATACTACAAAAACTTGTTTGTACCACCTAGGAGATCATCATCACCTTTCATGAGATGCAATCATTTTAATTTTAAAGGTCATAACTCTTCAAATTGTAATGTTAGAAAATTAGGACCAAAGGTTATTAGAAAGGTGTGGGTTCCCAAAGGGACATTACCACAAACTAACCTAAAAGGACCCAACATACAATGGGTACCTAGTTCTCTAAACTAATCTTGTTTTATAGGTATGCTTCAAGGCAAGCAACACCCATTGGTATTTGGATAGTGGGTGTTCAAAGCATATGACGGGAGATATAAGCAAATTCACATCATTCACTCCCAAAAGGAAAGGAAGTGTCACCTATGGAGATAACACCAAAGGGAGAATTCTAGGCATTGGAAACATTGGTAAGAATTCTTCTACTTCTATTAGTGATGTATTGTATGTTGAAGGCCTCAAACACAATTTACTTAGCATTAGTCAATTATGTGACAAAGGATATAGAGTTTTGTTTGAATCAAATTGTTACATAATTGAACATAAGATTAATAAGGAAATCAAGTTTGTAGGTCAAAGAATTGATAATATTTACATGATTGATATGGATAGTTTGTCCTCAAATGATGTACAATGTTTCATGACTAGAGAGGAAGAAACTTGGCTGTGGCATAGAAGAATAGCTCATATACATGTAGACCATTTAAATAAACTTGTTTCTAAGGAATTAGTAATTGGTTTACCAAAGCTTAAATTTGAAAACAAATTTTGTGATGCATGTCAAAAGGGAAAATAAGTAAAGGCATCCTTTCAATCTAAAAACATTGTTTCCACTCAAAGGCCTTTACAACTTTTACACATGGATCTATTTGGACCCTCCAAAATCAAAAGCTTTGGTGGTAATTACTATGGTCTAGTGATTGTAGATGATTATTCAAGATATACATGGACTTTGTTTCTTGCTCATAAAAATGAAGCATATCACGCATTCAAGAAACTTACTAAGATTATCCAAAATGAGCAAAATTCAAAAATAGCATCCATTAAAACCGATCATGGGGAAGAATTTGAAAATCAATCTTTTGAAAGATTTTGCAAAAAACATGGTATCAATCACAATTTTTCAGCTCCTAGAACTCCACAACAAAATGGAGTAGTTGAAAGGCAAAATAGATCCTTAGTGGAGCTTGCAAGAACCATGCTAAATGAAAATAACATTGCGAAACATTTTTGGGCCGATGCGGTAAATACCGCTTGTCATGTTATGAATAAATGTTTAATAAGGCCTATTCTAAAGAAAACCCCCTATGAACTTTACAAGGGAAGAAAACCCAACATTTCATATTTTCATATTTTTGGATGTAAATGCTTTGTACTCAATAATGGAAAGGATAATCTAGGAAAGTTTGATGCTAAAGCTGATGAGGCAATATTCCTAGGATATTCACAATCTAGTAAATCTTATTGAATCTTCAATAAATAAACAAACATCATTGAGGAGTCCATTCATGTCAAATTTGATGAAAATAGCCATAACTCCCCGAGAAAGGAAGATGTTGATGATATTGTAGGTACTCTTCAAGATTTAACCTTGAATGACAAAGAAGAAGAGAACAAAGACAAAGATGCAACACAAAATGAGGAACCACAATAATGGATCACCTTGAAGGATCATCCCTTGGACAAAGTCTTAGGTGAAATAACCAAAGGTGTAAGTACTCGAAACGCCATTAGGAATGCATGTAATCATTTATCCTTTGTATCACAAATAGAACCCAAATGCATTGATGAAGCAATTATTGATGAACATTGGATGTTGGCCATGCAAGAAGAATTGAATCAATTTGAAAGAAATGAAGTTTGGAAACTTATGCCAAAACCCAATGATCACCAAATAATAGGAACAAAATGGGTGTTTAGGAATAAACTGGATGAAAATGGTATAATCACTAGGAACAAAGCTAGATTAGTAGCTAAAGGTTACAATCAAGAAGAAGGCATTGATTATGAAGAGACGTATGCTCCCGTAGCTAGGCTAGAAGCCATTAGATTATTGTTAGCCTTTGCATGTTGTAAGGACTTTAAATTGTACCAAATGGATGTCAAGAGTGCTTTCTTGAATGGATACATTCAAGAGGAAGTGTATGTTGATCAACCTCCAGGTTTTGAAAACTATCAATTTCCAAATTATGTTTTCAAACTAAAAAAAGCATTATATGGCTTAAAACAAGCTCCAAGAGCTTGGTATGAAAGATTAAGTAAATTCCTTTTAGAAAACAATTTTGAAAGAGGAAAGGTTGACACAACATTATTCATCAAGCACAAGAAAAATGACATACTATTGGTTCAAGTGTATGTTGATGATATAATCTTTGGTGCTACTAATGAGTCGTTGTGTAAAGAGTTTGCTAAGATAATGCAAGAAGAATTTGAGATGTCCATGATGGGGGAATTTACTTTCTTCCTTGGACTGCAAATTAAGTAAACTAATGAAGGCACTTTCATTAATCAATCAAAGTATTGCAAGGAATTGCTTAGGAAATTCAACATGGACAAGGCAAATGACATTGCCACACCCATGGGCACTTCATGTTATTTGGACAAGGATGAGAAGGGTAAGGATGTTGAACTTACAAAATATAGAGGTATGATCGGATCCTTACTTTACTTAACCACAAGTAGACCGAATATCATGTTTGCTGTTTATATGTGTGCTAGATACCAAGCATGTCCAAAAGAATCACACCTAACTGTAGTAAAAAGAATAATGAAATATCTTGTTGGAACTTAAAATGTTGGTTTATGGTACCCCAAAGGGGTTGAATGCACTTTAGCTGGTTATTCTGATTCGGATTTTGTAGGATGTAAACTTGATAGGAAAAGCACTAGTGGAACATGTCACTTGCTTGGTAGTTCTCTTGTTTCTTGGCATAGCAAGAAACAAGTAAGTGTTTCACTATCTACAGCTGAGGCAGAATATGTTGCAGTTGGTAGTTGTTGTGCTCAAATCCGTTGGATGAGACAACAACTCCTAGATTTTGGTGTTATGTTAGACCATGTACCTCTAAAATGTGATAACACAAGTGCTATTAATATTTTAAAGAATCCTGTAATGCATTCAAGAACCAAACATATTGAAAGTCGACATCATTTCATTAGGGATCATGTATTGAAAGGTGATTGTGTACTTGAACATGTTGAAACCTCTAAGCAACTAGCAGATATTTTCACAAAACCCTTGGCAAAAGAACAATTCATACATATTAAAAGAGAATTAGGAATCTTAGACATGTCAAAACGTGTTTGAATACTCAATGATTTTGATAATTTCTTGATCTATTATGTGTTGATGCTTAAATATGATCATTGATTAATGTTACCTCTGAAATCTGTCAGTTTAGAACAGTTTTGGGCATACATAATCAATTACAGTGATCAGTATAATTGATTACAGACTCTCGGTTTCCTCGGTAATCGATTACATCTTCATCACTAATCGATTACATACTCACTGTTTCGTTGATAATCGATTAGCCTCTCATATCCAATCGATTACTGACGTTTTGTTTCCTATATAATCGATTAGCGCATCCTTCTAATCGATTACAAAGTTTCTGTTTTTAACGTAATCGATTACGCCACTGTCCATAATCGATTACCTCTGTGCAACAACGTTTCATCTTCCCCAGAAACGCACCCTAATCGATTAGTCCCTAGGACCTAATCGATTAGCATCGTATCAGGTGCCAATTTTAGTGCAGAATCTGTGTGACTTCCAATGGCCCAACCACTCACTTACTCTATTTACTCCTTCTCTCATCTTTAAACCCTATCTCTCTCCTATAAATACCCCTTCCTCATTCTCCCATCTCACACCACCACTTCATTGCCTCCTCTCCAATCTCTCTCAAATTTCTCATTCTCCTCTCCTTTTCTCTGCATTCCCCTCTATTGCCATGTCTTCATCAAGACAAGTGAAGAGGGCTAGGTCCTCCCTAAACCAACCCACCAATCCCCTAGATTTATCTAGGTTCTTCACTTCACCAAGAGACCTCCAAAACTTCATAAAGAAATTTTTGGAGAAAGACATCATCACTCCCCATTTTATTGATGCCCCAACTTTTCAAAACCCCTGTTTTACCTTCACCCAACTCCTTCACCACTATAATCTCCTTCCATTCCTAACTCTCAAGGAAGAGTTTTATTACCCTGAACTAATGAGGGTATTCTTCTGCAATGTGAAATTGGTTGATGGCACCTTGGAAGCTAGAGTCAAGAATGTGACTCTCAAAATCACCAACCAATAACTCTCTGAAATCACCCAAATTCCCCTCTCTACTGCTGAATTTGCAGGGGGTAATCCTGAGGATGAATGGGATTTCAATCCCATTCCAGCACGCCAATCTCTTTGGAAGGCCAACTGTCCCATCAGCAATCACAAATTGGTAGGCCATTTAACTCTTAACAACCGTCTCCTCCACTTCTTTATGGTCAAAATGCTTATCCCTCGTGGTGGAAATTATGCCTTGGTTAAAGAAGATGATGTTCTACTCATGTGGGCCATCATCAACCAAAAGGATATTAACTGGATTCAACTCATCAAGCTCCATATACTGAAATCCAAGGAGCAACACAAACTGCCTTATGGCATCTTGCTCACAAAAATCTTCAAGGCATATGGAGTAGACTTGGTTGGAGAACTTGCTGAAAAAGTGCCCTCTCAAGCTTGCATTGGCACTCACCATCTAAATAAAATGGGTGTGGTTTGTGTAGCTAGAAGATGGATCCTCAAAAGTGACAGAATTCATGGCAGCAGTCCATTTGAGGAAGATCATCCCACTCCCACTGTTGATCCTACTCCTACTCCTACTCCTGCACCTCAAGGCGAATCATCCGCTTCACCTGATCCCTTCACTGCCTTGTATGCTCATCTTGATAACCGTTTTGATCAAATTGAAAACTCCCTCCAACAATTTCAAATGACTGAGCAGCAACATTTTAAACTCATGCAACAACGCTATGAGGAGCTATCTCACCAGATTTCTAAACTTTGTTTTTTCAATCCGGATAATTAGATCTGTTTTATTGTGCTTTATTTGAATTATTTCCATTCTGTTTCTTTTATTTCAATTCTGTAATTTCCCTTTTTTAGCAATCAATAAAAGTTTCAGTTTCTATATTTCTCTCTATTGTTTTATTATTTTTGATGATTCCAAAGGGGGAGAAATATATGAGAGTTCATCTAAGTTTAGGTTAATATATCTACTTATTATAACAAGTGAAATCTGATTGCGAATATTGATAAGTCCTAAAAACTGGTTGATAATAACAAATGAGTAACAAATTGGATAACTATCTCTAAGGCATAAATTCAATTAGATAGGGGGAGATATTTTGAATTATGAGATAATGAATCTGAAATAGATATGTTTTGAAGATAATACTCAAGAGATAATATTTTTGAATTAAGAGATAACATTATGCAAAATTTGAATATGATTTTGATAGAGATAAAATTAGAGATAGTAGATAAGTTTTTTTTTAACTAACACCCTCAAGGGATGAACATGGTTTGTCATCATCAAAAAAGGGGGAGAATGTGTTTGAATACATTTCAGTTTGAATTATTTTGATAATGACAAAGCACATTGAAGGATTGAAGCAAAAAGCCAAGCAAACATGAAAAACAGAGAAAACAGAATCAGATAGACAAAAACGTGCAGACTAATCGATTAGAGGACTCAAGCTAATCAATTACATACGTTCTGTTTATGAAGTAATTGATTACACCTATAGACCTAATCGATTACCTAAGTTCTGTTTGCAAAGATAATCGATTGCACCAAGGGGATAATCGATTACCAGTTGAAAGTTTGAAGATTAAGCATCAGGTAGTCAAGCTAATCGATTACCAAGTCAGACATAATCGATTAGTGAAGTTCTATTTGTCATCCTAATCGATTGCAAGAAGGCCCAATCGATTACTGAAGTTCTGTTTGTCATACTAATCGATTGCAAAAAGGCCTAATCGATTACAATGCTACGAGACACAATTAAATGCATCAGGTACCAAGAGTAATCGATTACAGAGTATAAAATAATCGATTAGCAAGTCCCTGTTTTCAAGCTAATCGATGACACTAAAATGCCTAATCGATTATCTACTATGTAACACTGTAAAATTCAAAAGCTAATCGATTACTGGTCGAGGCGTAATCGATTAGAGTCCTGCCAGAATTTAGGGAAAGTTCCTTTTAAGTGGAAACCAGCTCATTTCTCTATTCTAACTCAGTGCCCATGTTCTACAACGGCTAGGAACTCCACCAAGCTCTTTCAAGGCTCTATAAATGCATGCCAAACTCAAGCACAAAAAAATAAAACAAGAGGCAATCAATTATTCATCCATTCCTTGTGCTTAGTGAATTTTATATCTTTGCATTTTTAGAAAGTTGAGCTTTAATTTGTAAATCCTCTCTTGGTGAGAGCTAGAAACTTGAGTGAGTATTCATTTGTATATCTATTATATTAAGAGAGTAACTTGCTTGTAAACACTACACCAAACACAAAGGTTTTTCACTCTAGGTTGAGTGGTCACAAAGGTTGGGGTTCAACCTTTGGGTATTAAGAGTTTGAGAGATTGGGTGGGTTACCCTTGTGCTAGTGAGGATTGAGTTCTTGAGTGTGGGACACTAGGAAGCTGCAATTGCTCATAGCTTGTAATCTCTAAACTTCAATAGTGGAAATCCTTCAAGTGGGTTGCTTGAAGGCGAGACGTACACCGGGGTTGGTGGAACTCGTTAAATCGGTTTGCAAGCTCTTCTCCCTTACTCTTTTACATTCATATACTACACTTAATTGATTTGTGTTGGTTGATTGTGATTTACATACTTAAGCTTGCTTGAATTAGTTAACTTTGAATATTGCACACCAAGTGTTTGACAAATAGTCTCAGCCATATACATCTCTTGTTTTACATCATCTCTTGCATTAAACTTGATTTCACCTGCATAATCTTTAAACTTTTGATAAAGGAATCAAGTTCAAAGGCATTCCAAGCAAAGTTTTAAAAACTCAATTCACCCCCCTCTTGAGTATTGAGGCCACTTGAATAACATGGGCTTCATGCAATGATGGAAGATGCGAATAAGAATAGTAATGATAAGGGATAAAAGGCACAGATCAATAATGAAGGAGATAGATTTAGTGAACCAGGCGTCCTAGGAGTTTTGAAATTTCTCTTGGTACAAAAGTAGCTAAAAATTCTTAGATATGTATGACAACATTTCTGGGAGCAGATTAAGACGATGATGGGATTAAGGTAGAACAGAGCTTTAAGTAGTTGTGTGTTAATCCTTTGGCAAGTGTATTCAATCATTATTCAAGTATTGTATTCATAGGGACTTGTAAGATATTCACCAATAACATGAATTCTAGATATCCAAGGTGGACTCATGCAATTTTTTGTTTGAATTGATTGGTTGAAAAGTGGAAATAGAAAAGGTGAATTAAATAATAGTTAAAAAGTGTTAGGATTAGACTTCCCCTGTTTAATTTATGCTCTTGTAAACTTATTCAACATAATTACATAATTAATCAAGTTACTGGATTTTACTAAACCTAATCTCTAAGTATAGATTTTAAACCTTATCCTTAAATATCAATGTCTTGACTATTTAATGATAGTGTTGACTTTAAAAAAAGCTATAACAATCATTATTCTCAACTTTATCCATATAGGACAAGTATAATGAGTATTTCCCTAATCCTGTTTAAAATTACCAAGCACATACACAAAATGTTCTCATGTTTGAAACATGCATTACGAAGAATTGAAATACTAACATTGCTATAATTGTATAAAACATAAAATATTCAACAGAAGATCATAAATCAAAATGGATTTTATCCAATCCCAACTAATTAGAGAGATTAGTCACTCATTGTCATGAATGCTTATTCAAAATACAAAAAATGGAAGAGTGAAAGAGAAAAACCCTAGAATATTGAAGCTCTAAGGTCTTAGAATGGTGAGTTCTTTCTCCAAACCATGTTCCCTGCTTTCCATTTGTAGAAGATCACCTAGAATATGTACTTGAGCCTTTAATATGACTTCTAAAACAAGAGAATAATGTATTGCCCATGCAGGTTGCATCGAGCGCCCATGCTTGTTTTGTGATGAAGGCTAGCACCGCAATGTGTCTACACACACTACAACGCTTTGGGTTCTGTTAGATGCCAATTTCATGTTATTTTCTTTGTAAAACTTGTTTTCTAAATTGGTGTTTAATAGTTTTTTAATTAATAAAATTATCCTCTTTGTGTTTAATTGAATAATTTGCACAATTTCAAGCAAAAATTTATTTTGATGTGTTATGATAGGTTTTAAAAAGAAAATAAGGAAAAAGATTAAGTGCTGAATTTTGCTCAACTCCAATCGTGACATACAAATTTAGATCTACAATTGCCTATTCGTTCATCATTGGATTGAACTAAATTTTTTATATCGTCTTCCTAACAACCCAAATTGCATTATTTGTTTAATGTGTTTTAGACTCTGTTTTTGTGTTTGTTAGTTTGAAGTGCTTATGGTTATTATATGTAGTTGTTTGTTGTTGATAATTGTATGTGGAGTTATGTTTTTGTTTATGTATTAGTTTGGTTAAATAATGCTTTGTTGTGTTTATACATTTTTTTATAGTTTTATAGGTAGACTAGATTAATTTTGTGTGTAATCATCATGTTTCTATGATATATTGATGTTATGGATGATTGTTAGGTAGAGAGATTGAGTTTTGAGGCATAACTACCAATTGATATTTTCACACATGTGAGCACTAATTCGCACAAGGGATAGAAAAGCTCATAGGTGTGAATTTTCCTAAGTAAATACACCTTCAACCTTTGTTTTTGGAGCAATTATGAACTATACTTGTACCTATGAGAGCTAAAAACAGAAATAAAGCTTGAAAAAATATTAAAAAACAAACAAAATTGGTTTCTTGCACCAAGGTGAATTCCTAGTAGGAGCTAGCCCAAAAAAATCCAAAAAAAGGTTTTTTCCAAAAAATAAAGATTTTTTTAGCACTTTTTTTATGTTTTGTTATAGAGAGGAATAAAGTTACTTGAGCAATTAATGTAAATACCTAGCAGAAGTAGTATATGATGTCAAAATAAACAAATACAGTTGACATTTTTTGAGACCCCACATAAATTTCTCTACCCTTTTTCTTTTATTATTTTTATTTAGTAAATTTATGTTATGTAGAATTTGTTAGATTTTTATATTTTTGGTTGGTAGTTTTACTATTTTTGTTGTGTTGTTTTGGTTTGTTTGTTTAATGTGTTTTTGTTTTTTTGTTTTGTTCTGTTTTATTTATTTTATTTTTATCTAAACCTAAGGTAGTATTTATCTTGATATCATTTTATACTTAATCGACAGGTAAAAGTTTTCCAACTCAATCTTTGAAAATTATTGAAAATTTTTATAAATCCATAATTTTTTATATGAGCTTTGTTTTAGTGATCAAGTAAAAGTTATAGGACCCTGATATTTCCATATATTTGAGTAAGTCATAAAGAAAACTTCAATGATAATAGTCAAATTAACTTCTCTAAATTGGGTAAGCTTTGTGAACCATACATATTATAAGAATTAACTTTGTTTTCATGTGGTTGGTTTTGCTTGAACCTTGATTTTGTTACCTTACATAGGATGCAAGAAAATGAATAAGGTACTTCGTTGTTTAAAATTAAACCTATATCAAATAGCTTGTCATAATGTATATATATCCATTGCTAGCCAATTTATGCCTTAAGGAAGTGAATCTTTTTTAATGATTAACCTTAAGCCATGTACATAAATGAAAAAAATCAATTCTCTCATTCACTTAATAAATGAAAGAGCATTTCATTATATAATCATGTTTTTGAGTGTTTATCTTTAGGGGAGTAAAAATGATACTTTAGTTCTTCCCTCTAATTGTTTTTGTGTAATAAAATTATAAATGTTAATAGTCCAAAAACACAAAAATCATAAGGCGTACTTGTAAACATAGTGCAAAAAAAATCAAAAAAGAAACAGAGGGAAAATGGGGGTCAATCCAAAGGATTATGAGTTCAGTTTAAGAAAGTGCCTAAGAGTTGAAAATTTTATACGTTTTAGATAGTGTGTTTTGAATTTGTCTTTCATACTATTAGGTGCATTGCTTCCTAGAAAAACCATGAATCCTTGTTAACCAAGCCTCATTATAACCTTGAAAAGACCTTGGGATCATTGTTGAATATGTGATAGTGATGATTGATAAGGTGAAAATCAAAATTAACTTAGGATAATGCATAACTCGAATTCTATGAAACAACAACCTTGTCATACACTTATATGAGTGATACATTATACAATATGACCATTGAAGCTGTTTTGACTATGACAATTGATTGTAGTAGCTCTTAGTTCCTGAACATTTCATGCACTTATATCATTGTCCTAGCACTTTGAATTGTTAGCCAAAATTTCCCTCCTTTGATCACTTTGAATTTTTGTACATATTATCTTTAATGAGCTGGTGAATTCCTTACACCTTGCATTGCAGATTTTTTTGTTGTCCATCAATTCAATTTGTTAGTAGCATTGGTTGGTGTTTTCTTGAGAACAAATAAATTGTTAAATTTGGGGTAGTTGTTATATGTCAATTTTATGTTATTTTCTTGTAAAATTTGTCTCTAAATTGATGTTTAATAGCTCTTTTAATTATTAAAATTTTCTCTTTGTGTTTAATTGAATAATTGCCACAATTTTGAGAGTACAAATTGTTTTTGATGTGTATTGATAGGTTTTAGAGGCTTTTGGAGGGAAGAGAATAAAAAAAAGATTAAGTTTCTGCCTAACTCCAATTCTGACATACAAATTTAGATCTATAATTCTTTCTTCCCAACATCTCAAATTTTATTATGATTAGTTGGATCTTGATTTAGAGTTTTCTACAAAGAGATATTTTCACAGGAATGAGTTTTCCTCACACCTGCAAGCTAGCAAAATTTTGGCCTGCTCACGGTTGAGAGAGTTGCTCGTAGGTGCAAGCTTATTGCAACAACATTTTCCTCAAAGGCTCTATAAAAGGGTTTGGGTCAAAATTTAGAGGATCTTTAGAGCAAGGTGGATAGGAACACTGTATTGAGGCTCTTCGACACCGTGGTAAAGCTTGAAGACGAGGGATCTCTTCCAGTTTCGTTCCTTTTCTTTTACTCTCCATTGATCTTTTGTATTTTCCTTTGATTTTGAGGTATCCAACATGAAATGATTTGTGCTAAACCATTTTTTGTTGAGTTTGGGTGTAACCCACTCCCTTTCTAGCTATGTAGTTGAATACTTTGTATGATTTTTGCTTTTAATCAACGTGAGTATTTCGTTTATCATTTCTTAATGCATGTTTCAATTGAGAAAACGATTTATGTGTGTGTTTGGTGTTTCCGAATAGGTTTTATGAATGAAATACCCATTAATTTCTCCTTATAGGGATATAGTTGAATTTAATAGTTGTTAAGGTTAATTCCTAATGCAAATAATCTTATTGAATATTTGAAGAGTCAATATTTGATAATATTCTTTAGAATTTATTCATCGATGGATCAAGTTTAATGATATTAATGCTACATTGACTTAATTAATTGCATAAACATGTTAAGTAAGATAACATATGTTAGAGAGGGATGAATGTGGAACTTAATCCCAATATTTTTATTTATTATTTATCTTTATTTTTATAGTTTTTATCACCATTACAATCCTCCATTAACAACAAATAATTGTGTATATTTTTGAACACATTGTATATACTTTTATAGTGATTTTACAAGTATAAATTTTTAGTTTTCCAATTATCATACAAATCCCTGTGGATATGATATTTTTACTTACTTAGTGAAACTACAAGAAACATGGGTAAACTTGACAAGTCTTAACAGTTTCCATCAACAAGTTATTTAAGTGCTTGAAAGCCTACTTCCTCAGGTAAAAACCTATAATAAAACATCGTAAACAATTTGTAAGCACATGAAATATGATGGTTCTTTAAATTAACAAAATGTGTGCAAATTTTCTAATTAAAAGAGAAATTGTACACTAGATTAAAGGCTCATTTTCCATTAAAAATAATCTAAAATATGTAACTTACACTAGGCATGCTAATTGGTTCAATTTGAGGTTGAAAATAGGTGGCTTCGATTTGGTCTTGGTGTGTGGGTCAAAAGAGGTGGTAGTTACCATTAAAGTCTTAGTTAATTGGGTTGCTCAAGCTTGGTGATCAAGAGGTCGTGTTTGTGGTGGATTAGTAGGATGGAGAAGGAGAGCCCCTCTTTTATTTATGTATCTTTTCTTTTAAAAAAATGGTAAATTTTACTTGAACTTTGCCCTTATTTTATTCTGTCCCAAAACAATAAATTAATTATAAAGACACCATTTATTATTTAGAATTTCTATTCCCCAACTTATTAACACAGATGGAAATGAATATTATGTTGTCACAATCGAAATCACAATGGGAAATCGACCGTAAAAGAAAAGAAAATTTTCAAAATCCTTTTGAAAAACGGAGTCGCCACCAATATTTATTTAAAGTAAAAATATCACGAAAACCTTCATTAATGAACTGGTCATCAAAATGAAATTCTAAATTTAGGAGTCGAATTACAGGTGGGGAAGTATTAGCTTCCCACGCTGCCTGTTATAAAACAATTACCTCAAATTGATCACGCGTGTTTTAAATAGCACAGAAGTTAACTTAACCTCCAAGAAAGGAAATAAACAACATAGACAAGGAAAAGAGAAACTTCAAAATAAGGTTAATAGGACATCTCGTCTGAATTAATCTTAAATTGAACATTTTAAAGATTAACAAGACGTCTCATCCAAATTAATCCTTTCACTAGGAAAATTATTATTTTTAATAGATGTAAATAAGGTTAAAAATATGACAAGATTAACAAGACGTCTCGTCTTAATTAATCTCCTCAAAGTAAAATGATATTTCCAAATTAAATGGTAAGAATTTAAACTTGATCAAAATAAAAGATAGAAAAAGAAAATTACTAACAGAAAAATGAGCTCGACAAGAATTATTCTCTCTCCTACGTATTCCCGGGTATGTTGGGAAATCAGGGTTACACAGTTCTTGGTAGAAATAAAATTTAAAAATTGTTTTTTTTAGGTTTTGAATGATTTTTGAGATTTTGGAAAAAGGAAAACATTGAAATGAAATAAAGTTGAAACCTTGATATTTTTTGTTGAAAACATATTCTTTTTAAAAAAACAAGAGACTTTATTTCATTTTTAGGAATTTCAATAAAAGATATGTTTTAAGCGGGAGGAGAATACAAACGTAATATTCCATACTTGTATCATCGCCTTACGATCTTATAATATTGGTGTAGATAAAGTGTTTGTATGACATTGTTACAAGATCGTTGCATGATTTATTTAATGAAAATGATGATTTCAATTTTAAGAAAAAAAGAATTCAAATTTCAGAATTAAATCAAAAATATTTTTTTTTAGTTTTTTAGAATAATCTACAAAAGAATATAACATAATAATAAGAAGATGATGTGTTTTATTTTTTATATCAAGCACACAAAGAAAAGTAAAATAAAATACAAGATAGATAAAATAAAATAAAAGGGGAAGGTAAAACAAGTGGGAAAAAAAGAGAAAAAATAAACATAATAAAAAGAAGGGGTAAAGGGAAAAGAAAGATAAAAAAAGGAGAAAGGAAAAAGAAAAAAAAGACAAAAAAAGAAAGGGGTCAAGGTTTAAACATGTTCTATTTTAAACATAACACTTTAACTTTAGGCAGTCATGCTTTTATTCCAAAGAAGCAAATCAAATTAACCATAACCCAATATGCAAGTTCCAGTGTTAATACCAAAAACATATACAAATGCAGGAACTAAGGTTTTTAACTTATCCCCTTCTGATACCCAAAATGCAAGCTTGCCACTAGGACCAATGCAATTTCATTAACAAACTTCCAAACAAAAAAAATCATAAACTAAAACTATCGTCATTTTTGTTTTAAAAAAACAAAAATTAAGAAAGGAAAAGAAGAGCACTAAAACGAACAGTGACTAAGAAAAAAATAGAAATAGAATTAGATGGGCCTCAATGAGGCCCATGACCAAAATAAAGGGTAAACCCTAAAATTAAGTCATATGTTGAAAATTAAAAGTGAGTTAGAAAGGGAGAGCTACCAAAAGAGAAGAAGAAAGGAGATGGGAAGAGAGAGGAAGGGAGATCGGCGATGGCGCGGTGGTGGCGGCGACGGCACGAGCACGATGATGATGACGAAGATTTTAGATTTCTTCTTCTTCTTTTTTTCTCGTGTTCCTTTTTTGATGTGGTAATGATTAAGGGGTTTGAGGTTGGGTTGTTGGTTTGGTGAGGTTTGTGGTGTTAGGGTTGTTGTAGGTGAGTGAAAAGGGTGAAGTTTGGTGGTGGTTTTGGGTTGTTGTTGGTGGTGAAAAAAATGATGTTGGTGATGGTGGGTTTTGAAAATAGGGGTTTTAAGAATGAGTTGTTGGTTTGGTGAGGGAGATAATGGCTTTTGGGTTGTTGTGAGTTTGAAAATGATGATGATAAAGGAGGAGTTGGTGGTAGTGGTGGTGAGGTAAGAGATATTGGTGATGATGGGCTATTGTTAATGGTGAAGAATAGAGGTGATGGATTGTTAAATGGGCTAAATGGGTTGTTGTTAGTGATAGTGGGTTGTTGTTGGTGGTGGTGATAGAGTTGAGTAGTGAAGTGGGTTTAAAAGTGGTAAAGGTTTGGTGGTTATTTGGGTGGTGAAGTGGTGATGAGGTGGGTGATGTTGGTGAAAATGGTGAAGAAGATGAAGATGGAAAAAAAATCCTTTGCTATTTTTTTTCTTTTGGATTACAAAATGGATTCGTTCTTGTATCTAAAAATTTTGTCTTGCATTTTCTTATTGTTAGTCTTATATTGATGTCCATCAAGTGCTTATGAAAATGTGTTATTGCCACTTTCATGTTTCATTTTCAAATTCTAAGTTTTTCTCTAATCTCCATTAATTGCATTTGCCATTTTGGTTTTCCTTAGTATGAAAAAATTTAGGAGCTAGCTTTTGTCATTTGACTCTTTAGGATTTGTTGCTTTCAATTTCCTATAACATGTATTGTAGTTTTCTTTGTAGGAAACAAGGTTTTTCTCATTTCATTATTTTAGCCAAAGAAACAAAACAAAATGTAGGGAAATGGAATTAAAAAAAATGTACATGTTTTATTTATTTACTTATTTAAAAATAATAACAGAAAATAAAACAAAAAACAAAACCCCTCTTTTAATCATTATTTTTATGTTTATTATTTTATATCGAAATAAATGGTGTCTGAACGGAAAGAGGTGTTCACATTTGTCATAATATTTTGATTGAATAGTTAAGCTAACTATATGAATAATTACTAACCATGGTGGGTTATTTACTTTTTCAACGAGGGACCATTAAATTATCTTTTAAAAAAATAAGTAAAGATATAACCGTTTAGGGCAATAAGAATTCATTTGTCACTTTTCTTCTTGAGCTTCTTCCCAATAATGGCTTCAAATCTTTTTTATGATGATTCCACCTCTCCTAGGCACTATGTTCAAATCATAAACAAAAAGTTATTGTTTATAAAGGGCTGCCATTAGATCCTAAAAGTCTGAAACACGTAAGAATTGGATATATTATGTATGCCAAGATTGAAGGTGTGGGTTCTTCAAATGGGCTACACCAATTGGCTAAAATAAGGGCACTCTGTCACAACCTGAGATGGAGCAAGTTCACATAGATGAAGCTAGCAGTGGGTTTAGTTTAATGTGGCTCGAGATTGAGTATATGAGGGCCGATTCAAAGCATATGAAGTACCATTTTAGGGCTTATGAAAATATGATATACAAGTTTAAGGGTTTTGTTTTTCTTTTAGGTGTTATTTTTGTTGTGGGGATTATCATGCACAATATGTTAAGGGTTAGGGATAATGTTCCTAGAAAAACATGATGTAAAAGTTTAGAGAAATTTATGGGAAAACACGATTTATGGGTTTTGTATTTCTTTTGGGTGCTTTTGCTAAGGCTATATAGTGTTTTGTGTAACTGCTTAATGAATGGATGGAGATAATGTTCAATTAAATTATAATTTGATGTTGCATTTTCATATCTATAATTGCACAAGAACACCAAGTTGTAAACATAATATAACATATACCAATTGAACTGGTCTGAACCGGGGTCTAGGATCCGGTGTGGGACCAGCCACAAGAATATACGTGTTTTTAGGGTTTGCACACCGGAACAGTGAGTATCCGATGTATTAATCCGGTCTCTAAATGGGAGATGCCGGTCTTGTTGTCCTGGAGATCCTTCACACCAGCGTTTCGCGTTGCAGGGGGGCGAAAGGTGGTGCCACCTGCGAAGATTCTCCGACGCTCAAGTTAGAAGAGTGTAAGAACTCAGTGAATGCTCAAGCGATGCAATAGTAAAATGTAAGTTAGAACAACGTAACCTTGCATGTGTATTGAAATGAGCTATTTATAGTTGAACGTAGGAAATGAATCGTTGGGTGCAAGTGGGCCCCTTGGTTCTGATAGCGTGTGAAGTGTGTCAATCAAAGTGGCTCAGTACTCAGAGTGTGTCAGGGGGGTAGGTCAATTATCAGAGTACGATCCCATAGGAAGAAGAGAGAATAATCACCTTTCCGCATAATCTGCTGACACATGTACTTGCTTTCTGAGGCCATTGACGTGACATATTTTGCTACATACAGTATCTTCGCTGATAAGTTATTAGGGGCTCTTATCTCGCTGTGACTGAGAAACTAACAGTTATATAAATGTTCTGTGAAAATGAACAATGATCCGTTATAGAGAAAATAAGTGGGGCGGTTGTGAGATGAGAACGGAAGGCCAGACATCGGATATCCGGTGTGGTAATGTTGAACCAGGACACCGGTTTTCCTTACATGAGGTCACTCTGACGTCACAAGATCGGGGGCCGGTATCCAGACCGGATCATCTGTCCCCTAGCTTGTATGAGGGACTGTTAAGTTGCTCATATGAGCTACACAACTCTAGAGAAGTCTGGATGCCGGTGGTACATTCTGGAAGGTCTCTGGAAGCTCTGTTGCATCCGCTCTAATAAACGAGTGACCGTTCTTCTTGCGCTGCGTACAACGGATTCAGACAGCATAAAATAAATGATGGAAATCCCAAGAGTCTTTGAAGATCAAAACCCTTGGTATTCGAAAAGTGGTTGAAAGGCATTAAATGCGCATGGCATGATTGGACATTAAATGCATTTTTTTACGCACGAGCCATCATTATCCAAGAGTGTAACCGTCGATTGGGCTTATTGGGCCTGGATTCAAACTGAAAGGGGGGCCCATTTTGCCAAAACGTTTACTGAAACGTTACCATTTTCGTGCTCGTACGTGACAAAACGACGGAGTCGTTTCAATTTGAAAGGTTGCGTTTTGAGGCAAGCATTGTGACCTTCGACGGAACACTATGCCTCCTCGTTACCTATAAAAGGGGCTCTTAGCAGATTTTGGAATCCACTCTTGTTTTCAAGCTTAGTGAACCTCTGCTCAAATTTCTTGGAAATTTCTCTGCCATCTTCAAACTTCTCAAAGATCTTCTTCCTTTAGGTAACCTCCCTTTCCTTCAACTCCTTGCAATTTTTGTTCATTCTGTTTCCACCATGCGCCCTGGAGCAGGCAACGCTGGTCCTTCAAACAGGGGGAGTTTTGGCTCTCGTGCCCCCCTTAGCCACCGTGGTGGGAGGATTCCAGTGAATCTTCCTGTGGCTGGGCCTCGTCGCTCAGAGAGAGCTGAAGCTTCTTGCTCACGAGCGTCCTCTTCCCAACGCCGCTCTGAGGTTCCCCTTGACTCGAGGGCTACCAGCCGTTCTGATGTAGGGTCAAGTGCTGAAGGTTATCTCTCTGACGATGTTTCTTTTTACCACAGTACGTACGCGTTCCACCGTGCCTGCACAACTATGGATCTTCCGGGACGTGGAAAAACACCAGTTCTCCGCTCTGCTGAAGGATGTGTCAACGTTGTGGCACACCGGCTTGACTGGGAAAAGCTCAACAGGGAGAAACCCTACTGCTGGGTCGAAGAGGAATTCCTAGAGATCCCTTCGCACCATGCGAGTGAGGAAGAATGCACGGTCTCTTTCCGCTGCAAAATATACTCAGACAAGAAATACAAAGCACGATACGCTGTGCTGGCACCACGTCCCTCTGAGAGAGTATGCCACAGAGTCCCTGATGAGAGGTCAGTCTACATGTACGACTTCGTCTTCTTGAAATTGGGGGTACGCTTCCCCATGACGGAATTCCAGATGGCCGTTCTACGCTTCTTAGACTGCGCCCCTACACAACTGCATCCCAACGGTTGGGGTCTGGTCCGGGCTCTGGAGATTCTGGGGGAGCATTTCAACTTCTCCGCCACTGTGGCCAAACTGTTCTACTATTGCCAAGTGGTCCGCCGTGCTAATAAGAAGGGCGGCCTTGGGTTCATTACCCTCCGTAGTGACTCAAGGGTGATAAATTTCAAATCTTATACGGAATCCGTGAAGGTGGATGGACGCTCCTTCAAGCATTACTACACGCGGGTCCGTATTCAACCGAATAAGCCGGTCTTCTGGCGAAACAAGGAGGGATTTACCAAGTTTCCTCTTAGCTGGACGCACGAGCATTTTCTCCTCATGAGCCGTGCTTATTACACAGATGAGAGTGAACTCTCCCCTCATTCTGTTGAGGTCTTGAGCGCCATGCAGACGGCCTCGAAGACCCTCAAAGGATTTTCCAGCAGGCTCCTCTTGGCAGAGGATAACATCCGAAACACCTACCTCCGTAATATCCACTCTTACTCTATTTGTGTTGTATAGTTATTCCGTTCTAATTATTTTTTCTTCTTATGTGCTAACTCCACCTTTCTTGTTTTGCAGAACAAATCGAAAGAGCCTGCCCAGAGATGTTGTCGTTAAAGACCATGATGGCTGACGGTGATTCCTCCTCTAAGGAGAATGAGATCTAGGCAAAGAGGAACGCCACCAAAACTCCCCTCATTCCCCTGACCTCTGCAGTAGGTGAAGAGGTTCCTCTCTTTGATGAGGAGGAAACAGAAAAACAAGCTGAGGCCACTGGAGCGGGCGACGAGGTGGCCGTCCCAGAGAAGAAGAAGAAAAAGAGGCACCTTGCTAAAGAGGCAGATCAAGAAAAGTCCTCCTCTGATGACCTTATGAAGAAGCGTCAGAAAACGCTCGAAGAAACAGGATTGAAGAAGGATAAGGGAAAGAAGCCCGTTCCTGAATCCTCTACCCCTTCTTCACAGAATGCTTCAGAGCCGGACTCTGGGAATGGTCCTCCTCCGGCGTTTGATCCTTCGTGTGACTCCTTCCTCACTCCTTACTTGTGGTTTCAGGGGTCCATGCCTCCCACTCTTCCAAAGGCACGATATTGCCTCCGCCCTTCCCTCGACACTGCTGGGGTTCGAGGTGCTTGCAGGGCGGGCCGTTGGCAGTTGGATGAACTGTCCGGTCTCCTTGAGTCCCTCAGCGAGAAGGCCACTTATATGGAGCAGGTTGAAAAGCTTGAAGCCGAAATTGCTGTGAAAGAGGTGTGGGCAGCCAAGCAAGCTGAAGTTCATAGAGGCATGGAGTCGGAATTGAAGAAAACCAAGGAAACGCTCCAGAGGAAAATTGAGGAGGCAAGCCAAGTTCATTTTGCCAACAAGGCTCTAGAGCGGGAAGTTGCCGACCTTCAGAAACAGAACAAATCCATACCCCCTCCTCGAAGAAGAATTAAAACTGGAGAAGAAGAGATCGGCTAAGCTTGCTGACGATCGCAAAATTATGGAGGACGGTCGCAACAAAGACCTTGGGGAGTGGGAGAGCCTTCGGAAGGAGATGCAAGCCCAAATTGAAGAACTCAAGAAGGGTGGTGCGAGTGCTGGGCCTTCAGAAGAGGATTTCGCCAAGGTTCAAAGAAGATTAACTGCTGCGAAGGCCAAGGCTGCCAAAGCCTTGGAGATATGCAAAAATGTGGCGTATGAATCCTTCGGCCTGGCCCTCCGTCAAGTTTATTATCGTAACCCTGGAGTCAAGCTGAATCTGTACGGATTGGATCCGTTCTTCGAATTCCATGGGGGAAAACTTGTTGAAGTACATAAGGACGGCTCGCACCATGAACCCCGTGCATCTCTGTATGAACTGCCTCCCCTTCCAGAAGGTCAAAGTATAGAGCCAACAACGTCCACCGCTGCCTCTGGAGCTGAAACGCAAGAAGGTGCCCAAGCTGGAGTAGAGGACAAAAAGGAGAGGACAGGAATGCCCACTGCGGAGGATCAGGCACCGGCCTCTTAATTTATGCTTTATTCATAGCTGTGTACTGGGATCAGCTCCAGTCTTTAACTACTTTGTGACCTGCATAATTTCTTATTTTTGGAAATAAAATTTACTGTTGCTTCTCTTCAACTGCTTGCGTCGAATGTATGATTGCTGGATAACTTAGTGCTATACAAAACACTTTATTGTTTTCAATGCTTTGTGAATCCGTTCTGTGTGGTTACCTAGCTGCTTAAAGCGTACTTATCACACCGGATTAAGATAACAAATTGTAACAAAGAAGCGACAATTAAGTTAAAGCATGCCCTGTCCCTTAGTATAAGTATATTGTGAAGGGAAATTTTATCTCAAGAATTACCTTTTAACTTCTTAAAAAGATAGAAATGCTCATCTGTCCTCGAAGATGTAGAGCGGGTACGTTAGCGTTCAACTGCTCTGTGGTGGATATTCCATAATTGAGGACGGATATTGCCTTTGAATTTTGGTACAGCTTTGACAAGGGTAAGCTTTACGCCTTTCTCTTGAGGTTCGGTTTGGTCCTACATCTCAAGTCTTCACACGGTGTTCGGTTCAATCCTACTAACCGTACTTGGAGTTCGGTGCAATCCTACAATCCAATCCTTCAACACGGGGTTCGGATCAGGGCTAATCCTGAACCTACTGCGCCCGTTACTCGGGGTTCAGCGTGGTTTTCTGTATGAACCAGCCTACTTCGCCCAAGCCTTTGCATGGGGTTCGGTTTGTGGCCTTGAGGAAGGACCAGCCCTACAACCCATGTTGTCTTTGAATGGGGTTCGGTTTGTGGCCTTGAAAAAAGACCAGCCCTACAACCCATTTGGTCTTTGAATGGGGTTCGGTTTGTGGCCTTGAGAAAGGACCAGCCCTACAACCCATGTTGTCTTCGAATGGGGTTCGGTTTATGGCCTTGAGAAAGGACCAGCCCTACAACCCATTTGGTCTTCGAATGGGGTTCGGTTTGTGGCCTTGAGAAAGGACCAGCCCTACAACCCATGTTGTCTTCGAATGGGGTTCGGTTTGTGGCCTTGAAAAAGGACCAGCCCTACAACCCATTCCACCTCAAGGAGTTACATCGTCAAAACACACGATGTGTGATTGAGATCATCCGTCCTGAGGGGTCTTCATCAGTCCCTCGAGGAGTTACATCATCAACTACAGAATTGGTAGTTAGATTCCTCCGTCCTGAGGTGTGTGCGTGTTAAGCTACGGCTATAAATTGCAACACACAAGAAAAGTGAGAATGATAGGGCGGTTAAAATGTATTCTCATTAAGATTGAAAGTACATTACATGGAGAGCGTAGTTGGGGTCATGCCTCGTTAAAACCTTCTTGAGAAAACCCAATGGGAAAAAACTCAAGTAAGGAAAAAGAGTACACGCCGTCTTACCAACTAGCTGTAATAAACACGTAAGTTCTGAGTGTTCCATTTGTTGCGGATTGGAGTTCCAACAAGTTCTTCCAACCGGTATGACCCTTTTCCAGTCACTTCAGAAACTCTATAAGGACCTTCCCATGTCGGTGCTAGCTTTCCTTGGTGAGCGAATTTATTCCCCACACTCGCCTTTCTCAAAACAAGATCTCCGGTGTTGAAAGCTCTGTACTGGACACGTTTATTATACTGGAGTGCTGCCTTTGCTTTTACTGCCTGATCTCTGACAAAAGCCTTTTCCCTTAACTCCTGGAGGATGTCCAGTTCTGATGCCAAATTGGCATTGTTATCTTCAGCTGAAAAATACTCCACACGAGCCGATCTTGTTTGTAGCTCCACTGGAATCATCGCCTCAACCCCGTACGTCAACCGGTATGGGGATTCGTTAGTTGAAGAATCAGGCGTGGTGCGGTATGCCCATAAAACATGACATAGCTGGTCAGTCCATCCTCCCTTCGCTTCTCCCAGACGCTTCTTCAACCCCTTTAACACTTCTCGATTGGCTACCTCCGCTTGGCCATTGGTCTGAGGGTGTTCGACAGACGAAAATATCTGGATTGTCCCCAGTCCTTCAAGCAAATCTGTGAACTTCTTGTCTGTGAACTGGGTGCCGTTGTCAGTCACAATCTGCCCTGGCACCCCGAATCGAGCTATGATGTTTTCATACACGAAACGCCTTGTTCGCGCAGAAGTAATATGCACTACGGGCTCAGCTTCAATCTATTTGGTGAAGTAATCCACTCCCATGATCAAATATTTGATACCTCCTGGCGCAGTGGGGAACGGGCCTAAAATGTCAAGGCCCCACTGGTAAAACGGCCAAGGCACAGCGGACGAGGAAAGCTCTTGCGCCGGTGTATGGTGGAGGTTGGAAAATCTTTGACAAGCGTCACATTTCTTTACAAAATCTGTAGAGTCTTGCTTCACGGTGGGCCACCAATATCCAGCCCTGAGGACCTTTCTCATTAGGCTTCGACCCCCAGCATGGTGCCCGCACTGCCCCTCGTGCACTTCCTCCAAAACCGCTTGAACCTTATCCTCTCTCAAACACAAAAGATATGGGACAGAGAATCCCCTTTTGTAGAGAACACCATCAACCATAGTAAAATATGGTAGCTCCCTCTTCACTCGTCTCCTCTCCTTCTCATCAGTAGGAAGTTGACCATCAGGCAGATAACGAATATAGGGGATGACCCAAGAATCCTCATATGGATAGCTCACCATTACAGCATTCAGAGAAGGGTACAGAGGTATGCTAGGTGATGCCAAAGTGCTTTAAACCACCGTTGTTGTGCTGCCGGGCTGCTTTGTACTTGCAAGTCTTGACAAGATGTCCGCTCTGGTGTTTTCCTCTCTGGGCACATGCTTGAACTCTAAAACTTTAAATCTTCCCTTCAACTCATTAACACAATTCAAGTACAATTGAAGTTGCGGCTCCTTCGCTTGGTACTCACCCTGGATCTGCGAAATCACCAATTGAGAATCACTACACAGTGTGACTGCTGATGCTCCGATGTCAATCGCCGCACGGAGACCGGCCAAACATGCTTCGTATTCAGCCTGGTTGTTGGAGGTCTTGAAATTGAATCGGAGGGAAATTTCAAGGTGCACACCATCATCACTTTCTACCACAACACCTGCTCCACAACCTTTACCATTCGACGATCCATCAACGTAAATGGTCCAATGCGCTCGAGGGGTGGCAGGGTCCGCCCCAGTCATCTCCACAACAAAATCAGCCAACACTTGCGCCTTGATGGCTCCTCGAGGCTCATACGAAATTTCAAATTCAGACAACTTGATAAACCATTTTATCATCCTTCCGGCAAGGTCTGGCTTGCTAAGCACTGAACGGAGAGGCAAATCCGTTCTCACCAGTACTGGGTGCGTGTGGAAATAGGGCCTCAACCGTCGTGATGCCCACACGACTGCTAGAGAAGCTTTCTTAATCTTCTGATACCTTCCTTCCGCCCCCTGAAGCGTCTTACTAGTAAAGTACACCGGCCTCTGCCCTTCAGGGGTTTCTTTAACCAAGGCCACGCCTAGGGCTTCATCAGAGATTGCTAAATACAAGATCAAAGTCTCACCAGGGTCAGGCTTAACAAAAATTGGTGGACTCGATAGAACGGCCTTGAGTTGCTGGAAGGCTTGTTCTTGCTCCTCTCCCCATTCAAAATTCTTGTGTTTCTTCAACGCCTTATACAGGGGAAGGGATCTGTGTGCCATTTTGGGCATGAAATGAGCCAGAGCGGCTACCTTCCCATTCAATGATTGGACTTCCCTCAGGCTCTTGGGGCTCTGCATATCCAAGATTGCTTGACACTTCCCAGGGTTAGCCTCAATACCTCGCTGGGTCAACATGAATCCCAAGAATTTCCCAGCTGGAACGGCAAAGGTGCATTTTAAGGGGTTTAACCTCATGTTGTACTGTCGAAGCCTAGTGAAAACTTGGCGCAGATCTTCAATATGGTCTCCTCCAGCGGGCATTTTGGCTATAATATCATCGATATAAACTTCGACCAGCCTGGTGTGCATCCCTTCAAAGACTTTGTTAATCATGCGCTGATAGGTAGCGCCGACGTTCTTCAATCCAAAAGGCATGACGATGTAGCAGAAAACACCGCGGTCATTGATAAAGGCAGTTTTCTCTTGGTCTCCCTCCCACATCGGAATCTGGTTATACCCCGAATAAGCATCCATGAAACTGAGGTACTGGTAATCAGATGAATCATCCACTATGCGATCAATGTTGGGCAGGGGATATGGATCCTTGGGGCAGCAATGGTTAAGATCCACATAATCTGTGCACATTCTCCATTTGCCATTAGCTTTCTGCACCATAACTACATTAGAAAGCCAAGAAGAGTGGCGTATCTCCCTTATAAAGCCCGCTTTCAACAACTCCTCTGTCTGCTCACAAGCTGCCCTCTGCTTCTCCGGTCCTAACCTCCTCTTCTTCTAGGCCACCGGTCTTGTTTCAGGGTACACAGCAAGCTTGTGGCAACAGAAATCAGGGTCCATCCCAGGCATGTCTGCTGCTGTCCATGTGAAAAGATCCTTGAACTCCTGCAGAAGGGCTAATAAGCGTTGTTCCATACCAAACTCCAGCTTATCATTGATGTGCGTGACCTTCTCTGGGGAATCCCCTAAGACAACATCCCTGGAACCACCATCTAGTGTGGGCTTAGAGGGATTGAGTGGATCAATCTTCAATTCTGCTCTGGGGTCCAGATCAATTAGACTGACAGACCCTGCCGCTGTTCCTCCGTCGTTCAACTTCCTCTTCTTGTTGAATGCTTCCAACTTGACCATGTTGAGGCTCAAGTTATAACAATATCGAGCCATCTCCTGATCACCACGGAGAGAGGACACACCGTTGTCCTTGTCAATGAATTTGATCAAGAGGTGAGGAGTGGATACAATTGCTTCCATCGCATTCAATGTAGGACGGCCTATGATACCGTTGTATGGGGATTCCACATCAATCACCAGAATTCTTGACTTGACTGTTCTCGCTCCAGGCTCTCCTTCAAAAGAAATCAGAGTGTCAAGATACCCCTTGGTGGGTTGCTTGGCTCCATTGAACGCTGTGAGTTCTTGCGTGTAAGGTTGTAAATCTGCATCATTGAAACCCATTCGTTTGAAACAATTATAAAAGATAACATCACAAGAACTTCCCTGATCGACGAGGATCCTCTTGACATCCTTGTTGGCTATGACTGCCATGATAACTACTGCATCATCACCTCCTGGAATTGTTGGGCCAAAGTCATCATTAGTAAATGACACCGTTGGAGCTGCCATACCGTCCCTGAAAGGGCGGTTATCCTTTGGTTTGCCCTGGACAGACAGAATCATCCTGTGGTGATTCTTCCGTGCTGTGATTGACGCTCCTCCTCCCGCAAATCCTCCAGCTATCATCTCAATCACTTCCCGTCTGCCCTGCCTCTGCTGCTGGGGCATGTTATTTTGTTGGGCACCTCCAGCAATCACTACTCCCTTCTGCTTTTCAGCTGCAATGAACTTCCTTGCTGGATTACGTGTATTATCATCTTCGTCATCAGGATCTCTACTCCTTTTTTCCATCCTCTGAGGCTCGTCTACAGATTTCTCCTTGAACAAATACTGCTTCAGCTTTCCTTCTCGAATGAGAGTTTCCACCGTATTCTTTAATGCCTTGCACTCATCAGTATTGTGTCCTGTCTGTTCATGGAAAGTGCAATACTTGCGTGGGTTACCACCCCTCTTGACTGGGGATGGTTTCCTTATACCAAAGACGTTCAACGTTGGCCAACCAACCTCCCTCATGATTTGGGAGTGCCTGGTGTTCAACGAAGCATAGTTGTTGAACGATGATACACGCCTATCTCGTGGATGCGGGTGAGCGTTTACAAAGTCTTCTCTAAAGGCATGCTTCTCAGGTCTCACTCTCTTCTTTTCTCTCCGTGGCTGCTGAGTAGGTGCTGAAGGCTTCATTCTTGTTGCGGTTGCCTCCAGATGCATCTCTATGCCCACGTATTTGGAAGCTTTCCTTCGAAACTCCTCGAAGGTTGTTGGGGGGATCTTTGCCAAAGATAGGGCAAAGGCTGAACCAGGCTGAAGAGCTTCCACTACAATATGAAGTTGTATGGCCTCCGTGAGGTTGGGGACCAAAGCTGCCTCCTTATAAAACCTTTTCAAGAACTCCTTAAGAGTTTCAGTTTCTCCCTGCCTTATCTGGGCCAGGGTGTGAGAAGTTCTTGGGATATCCCTAGAGATGACAAAATGGCTTTCAAATGCAGCGGCCATTTCCTCCCAAGAGTCTATAGATCCTGAGGGTAAGCTTTTAAACCAGCTGAGAGCCTCCTCCCTTAGTGTTCTTGGGAACATCCTACACATAACATCTTCATCTGCTCCCAAATAAATAGCTTCATACACATAAGCATCCAAATGCTTAGTGGGATCGGTTTCTCCATTATACTTCCCTATCGACAGTGGCTGAGTTGTTTGCAAATGTTTTGGGATGGCAATGCTCATCAGCCTTCTTGAGAAAGGGACACTGAGCTTGTACGTCCCTGAAGTCACCACCGCCTGCTCCCTTCTCCTGGTACTGACTCTATCACCAGAGTTTTGAGTCTGCTCTCTCTCTTCATATGTGGGGATCTTCGAATACTGGAGGGCTGTAGACCTGCCCCTCGCTGATGCGTGGTGAGTCTCTTCTGCATGGGACGTTACCCTGTCCCCAGCTTCTCCTCTCTCCCACTTCAACTCCATCAGCTCCTCCCTGAGTTGCCTGATAACCTCATCGCGAGGGTCAGGCGTTTGCACTTGCACCATCCTCCGGGTTTGAGTTACAGGGGACTTGAAGACAAGTCTCCTTCCAGTCTGTTGATGGGTCACATCCTCCATGTGACCATCAACGAAATCTCTCCCATCACCTTCCATCGTGACAACTAAACTTCTGTGAAAATGGGAATAACTCTAACGAGTCCCACTAGGCGTGCCAATGAAATGGTCTGAACCGGGGTCTAGGATCCGGTGTGGGACCAGCCACAAGAATATAGGTGTTTTTAGGGTTTGCACACCGGAACAGTGAGTATCCGATGTATTAATCCGGTCTCTAAATGGGAGATGCCGGTCTTGTTGTCCTGGAGATCCTTCACACCAACGTTTCGCGTTGCAGGGGGGCGAAAGGTGGTGCCACCTGCGAAGATTCTCCGACGCTCAAGTTAGAAGAGTGTAAGAACTCAGTGAATGCTCAAGCGATGCAATAGTAAAATGTAAGTTAGAACAACGTAACCTTGCATGTGTATTGAAATGAGCTATTTATAGTTGAACGTAGGAAATGAATCGTTGGGTGCAAGTGGGCCCCTTGGTTCTGATAGCGTGTGAAGTGTGTCAATCAAAGTGGCTCAGTACTCAGAGTGTGTCAGGGGGGTAGGTCAATTATCAGAGTACGATCCCATAGGAAGAAGAGAGGATAATCACCTTTCCGCATAATCTGCTGACACATGTACTTGCTTTCTGAGGCCATTGACGTGACATATTTTGCTACATACAGTATCTTCGCTGATAAGTTATTAGGGGCTCTTATCTCGCTGTGACTGAGAAACTAACAGTTATATAAATGTTCTGTGAAAATGAACAATGATCCGTTATAGAGAAAATAAGTGGGGCGGTTGTGAGATGAGAACGGAAGGCCAGACATCGGATATCCGGTGTGGTAATGTTGAACCAGGACACCGGTTTTCCTTACATGAGGTCACTCTGACGTCACAAGATCGGGGGCCGGTATCCAGACCGGATCACCAATATAAAGGTGGTTTAGTACATACTGTAAGATCTTCCAAAGGGTTAAAAATGAGTTTTCTATACTTTTAAGGCATAATAATCAATTACCAAGATTGGCCTAATCAATTAGTAAAGAATTAAATGTAATTTCTGAACAGAGATTTGATAATCAATTATTAAGAGGTGAGCGATTGATTACGACAATCAGAGTAATTGATTACCACATTTTTAGTAATCAATTACTTAGTGTAGAAAGCGTCTGACAGCTTTGCTGAACTTTTCCAAAACCCCCCCTAACGACTATTAACGGGTATATTGAGTTCAGAACTATATAAACACATGTTTTTCATGTTTGATTAAAATAATTAAGGTTGTGAACAGGTGTTGAGTATGACTTCAAAGAAAGGTTGTGAACAAGTAGTGGAATTAGTAACATGATCAACATGTTGACATGTTGTCACAGTGTGTGTGGAATCTGTCAATATGTGATCAAGTATCCAACACCCCAACCTTATATAAATAACAACTTAAGTTTTAGAAAGTAAGACAAAATATCATAAACTAACAACTAGACAAATACTACATTTTGGTATATCTTAGTTAATTGGTGTTGGAACTTGACTCTGTTGTGTAAGAGGTTTAATTTCAACATTGATAACAATTTTCCTGGCCCTTGTCCTACCTATTTCCTTTATTTTACTTTGAATCCTAGATTTTTTCTTAGAGGTGAAGGTTCCAGCATATGTGGAGCTTGTCCTACCTATTCTTTGGCACACTTCAACTCTTATATTCTTCTACCATAAAGAAATATAGGTTAAAGAAGTAACTCCATTAACAACCATTAAAAGCACACCAAACAACAATGAAAAACGTGAGATGGAATTGGGTGACACGACTACATAACCATGGTCAGGTCTTGGGTCAAGTTAGGTGAAACCCATGGTTAGTGTAGCCATTTAAGGCAAAGGTAGAGAATAGAAATTCTAAATGATAAAGGGTGTGTTTGTAATTCATTTACTGTTTTAGGGCAGAATGAAATAAGGGCAAAGTTGAAGGGCCCGTGTGTACTTTACCATTTAAAAATAGATTTGGGTTGATAAGTGTGGAGAAGAAAAAAGGGGTTAGTTTCATAAGTAGATTGTCTAGGTGTTGCTACCCAATTTTGTCCGGGTCCATTTAAAATTTCCAAAAAAATAAAAAAAAGTAAAAAATAAAAAATAATTTATTTTTGAAGAAAAGTGAACCTGTGGGCTTGTTTGAATTTTAAATTATTGATCCAGACTTTGATTTCTGTAATTTTTAAATTCTTATCAAAACCATAAAATTTGAATTTTGAATTTTAATCTTAGAAAAATTTTAAAAAGGAAGTTTAAAGTTTAAATTTTATAAAGGATCAGATCTTTAAGAGACTAGAGAATTTGTTAAAAATAATGAGATAGAGTTTTGAATAGGAAGAGATAAAGCTTTTAAATAAATATATTATAAAAATGAGATAAAGCTCTTGAAGTTAGTTTTTGGATTCTTAAAAGGGGATAAAGTTTTAAAGATATATACATATCAAAATCAACTTATCAAATTATATAATTATATATATATATATAATAACAAAATCTCATGTACTATAATACAAATGAAAAATCTATCACGCATAGATATATAAAAAGGGATGACGCGGATAGCTTTTTTTTTATTATTCTTTTAAGCATATGCATTGAGAGATATACAGATAATTAAAAAAAAGGAAACAAAAGGAGTTTTGATAACAGTAACGCTGAGGAGATAAGAGGAGAGCCAAAGGAATCAGATTTTTTTTATCTATTCACATTAAATACTAAAAGATAAAGAAAAAATTATAAAATATATAAAAGATAAAAACGTGAATCAGGGGGAGGCAGAAGCAGTTCACGTGAAAAAAGGGAGTGTGGATCAGGTTTTATATTATATATATATAAGCTAATAGAATGGAGGGGGACCGAGAAAGAAAAGAAGAGAGAGCAGGGCCAAATAGTTCACGTCATTAAAAAATAGAGAGAGGGCTGAAAATATACACATTATATAGAGAGAACTCACGTAGAGAGAGAAAAAAAAGCAATTCACAAAGTTATATAGTATTCACGCAGAGAATAAAATAACGAGAGGAAAAAAACGCAAGGCCAGCATTAAAAGAATTGACACTGTTAGGAAAGACAACTCCAGGTATCTCTTCCTTCTTTTTCTTGTTGCAATTACATGAAATCTTAGCTTCTTAAAAAATAGAATCTCTCCCCCTTTTGGAATATTCTAATAATTAGTTTCATTGAGTGCCTGTTAATGTTTGCTACTAATTAAGTTTAGAGTATTTCATTTGTAAAATAGAGAAACAAAATTAATATTGGTATGTGCCTAAAATTAAAATCTTTATGCTAGGATTGGTTTAAACAAGACGTCCCGTTAACCTATACTTAATTACTAGAGTATAAAGGATTGTTAGCAATACCAATAGGTAACAAAAATTAATATATTCACGTTAGGGACCAATTTGAACGAGACGCCCTTTTGGTCTAAGTTTTTCAAATAAAAATAAGTCTTTAATTGTCTCATAATTAATTTCAGACCATAAGAAATATTTTTTAACAAATGAAATATCTCTATAGATTCTTTGGACGAGACGTCCTATTAATCTAGGTCCCTAGCCACGCTTTTCATTCTTAAACCAATTTTAAGGTTCCTTCTAAAAATATATATAAAAAATCAATAAAACCCAAGGTTTTTTTTGTTTTCTAAAAATAACACACCACTTGAAATCAATTTGGACGAGACGTCTTATTGGTTAATATTTTTTAAATCTCGACGTTTTTCAATCTACTTCAAATTTTCTAAAAATAACCCAAAGAACTACGTAACCCTGATTTCCCCTAACGCTTGGGGAATACGTAGGAGCAGGAACAATTATTCCTGTCGGGCCCAAATTTTAAAAAAAATATATATCCTTTTTACTAGTAAAAATAAAATCATCACGCTTTTAACGATAACTCGATTAATTTGGACGAGACGTCCTGTTAATCATAAAGTTTATAATTTTAAAAATCATTAAATCAACCACAAATCCATGAGGCATCTCTAAGAGGTTTAAATTATAAATTAGTAGGATTATTCAAACTTAAACAATTTAGGGTAACCGTTTAAAACGGACAGTGTGGGGTGCTAATACCTTCCCCACCTGTAATTAGACTCCCAAACTTAAAATCTTAATTTATGATCAGTACCTTCACGTTAAGGTTTTTTCTGATGTTTTACCTTAAAAACATTAGTGGCGACTCCACGGTTTTCGGAGGAAACTCGGGAAACCTAATTTTCTTTTTACGGTCGGCCTCCCGCCGTGATCCAGGTCACGACAGATGGCAACTCTACTGGGGAATTTAGAGAGTCAAGCCCATTTAATTTGTTTAAGTATATTTGAATTATCCTACATGTTTTCTTGCCTATGTTTATGCCATGTGTTTGGTTGATATATGTTATTATTGAACCATAGGGTAGGAGATATTATATTTTGTATTATTGAACCTTAGGGTAGATGATTTTTTTTATTATTATTTGCTCTGTGTTTGTTTCTTGTGAAGGAAGGGTAAATTACATGTACGCCCCTCACACACTACACTTACACTTTTTCACACACATTCCGAGTGGGACCCTACACCCAAGGGTCTGAATAAACCATTAAGTTTAGGAGAGGTTGTGTAGCGGTGTCATTTGGGACATTCGTCTCCGTCTGACATCGTGAGAGCCTCAGCTAGAGTGTGACTTTCTCATGGTGCCCACACCTGGTAGATTTCCTATCGTTGTGATCCACATCATGGGTAGAGTCTAAGCTCTAGTGGCCTTTAGTAATTTAAAATAGCCACCCAAAGTGAGAGGACACTATTAGAGGAACCTTAGAACCAATAAGAGGCCTTCAGACAAACCCTGTATAGAGAACACAAGGGGCAATGGTATTTTACCTTCCTTTTTTTTTTCTAAATTAAGAGACTCCTTTTCCAATAAACATTTTCTTAAAAAAAAAAGAGCCCAATACTTTGACATGGGGCAAATAGTTCAAGCCCGTTCAATTTTGTGCATTAAATTATAGGCCTTTTGGATCGTAAGTTTTTATGTAAAGTTTTCCAAAAAGTGGATGATCTGAGATGTCTGTGATTTATTCACACAGAAAATATTTTTAAGAAATAATGATAACAAGCCTATAAGTTGATTTTTTTTTATTATTTTTTTTTCTCTTCCAGAAAGTAATTGGGACTTGGCGAGTATCCAACAAAAATGGAAACTAATGTGGATTTAGATGAATGTAGGGCCAACAAGACCGAATTGAGGAAGTTACTACATGTCAAGGTTGGGAAAATTGACACTGCTAGCCTGCAGGTTTTGGGAAAGAAGCTGAATCTGACCCAAAGGATGGCCTTCTCAAGGAAATATAGGAGAATCCTAAAGCTTTTGGAAGTTGAAGTACAGGTCGAAGCACTCACTGCTTTAGCCCAATTTTACGACCCACCTCTTCGATGCTTCACATTTCGAGACTTCCAGTTAGTGCCATCAGTGGAAGAGTTCGAGCAGATTTTGGGCTTACCATTAGAGGGGCAGGTACCTTACAGACGACTTGGGCAGTATGCTAACATCACCTCCCTTTCTTCAATACTGAAGATTAGTCCCAACGAGCTAGAAGAAGCGCGACTATACAGGAATCAGATACCAGGGTTTACCAGGGCATATTTGGAAAAACACATGAACAGTTTGGCTGAAAATAAAGATTGGGAAACTTTCATGGATACCTTAGCACTTACCCTTTATGGTATCATCTTGTTTCCTCGAATCGAGAATTATGTAGACTATGATGCTATAGATGTTTTCCTGGCCCGTAAACTTCATCGTGAAAATCCTATTACTGCACTTTTGGCGGATGTTTACTGTACCATGGACTATTGCCATACTCAAGGGGGGAAAAGAATCCTCTGTTGCTCACCAGCTTTGTACGTGTGGCTTACATCACATGTCTTTAGCCAAATGGGCAAGGTTGAATGCCCTATATCAGACCTAAAGTGGTGCCAATTGACTGTGAAGAGCGGGCGTGAATGGGACAGCCATCTTATTGGGCTCACTGCTGAAAAGATAAGATGGTATCCACAATGGCTAAAGGTTGACACCATCATTCACCATTGTGGAAGTTATCCGAATGTCCCGCTCATAGGCACTCGTGGATGCATCAATTATAATCCAGTCATAGCCAAACGCCAATTGGCTTACCCTTTGCTCGGACCACCAAGTGAAGAGTCGTTGACCCCCTTTGTCCTCTACTACACAAACGGGGAATACGCTTCTACCCTCAAGCATATAAGGGGTGCCTGGCAAAACGTTTACAAGAAAGGGAAAGAGTTAGGTGTCAGAAGTCACGGTATCAAAGAAGAATACTATCAGTGGATCCTAAATCGAGTCTCTATAGTCAAGCTGCCATTCAGGACATTCGATTCCCCTCCGAGGTATGAATCATCTACTGGACCCCTTTTTGAAGATGAAAGGGCCAGAGAAATAGAGGAGCTGAAAGCCAAGAACAAGAAGTTAGAAGATGACTTGACAAAAGCCTATCAAGATTGTGCTCTTTTGAAGAGGGAAAATCATGAAAAAGAGCAAGCCTATGAGGACATTAGTAGAAAGCGAAAGGCCGAAATGATTCATAGGCAGAAGTTAGATCAATGCCTCCGAGCAGCTAACTCCCAGCTAAAAGCCAAGAATGAAGAAAGAGATGTTATTCTTGCAGACAAACAGCTATTAAAACAGATGATGGAGAGAGCAAGAGAAAATGAACAGAAAGCCATGGCAGAAAAAGATTTTCTGCAATCTCAAATCACTATCATGGAGCAACAAATCAAAGATATGACAGAAACGTCTAGACAAGAAATAAATGATGAGAAATGGCGTGCATATGAGATAGAGAATAGATGTCAGGAAATGATACAGTCTATGAGAGCCGAAGTAGCAAATCAGGATGAAATCATTCACTCATGGATGCGCCGCTTCCACCAGCTAGCGTATCTGGCAAATGGAACTTTGGAAGACATCCCACAGCTGCTGAGAAAGGCCGATGGAATGACAAATCCCCTTACTACCCCCAAAGAGATTGTAGTTTTCCTAGAATATTGTAAAAATCGGCTTAATGAAATGAAGGCTATGATTGCCCGAGCTAGGAGAGACTGATTATTTCTGCTGGATGTAATGACTGCTTTTATTAAAGTAATAAAATGATTGCTTCACCTCCACAATGATACCATATTAGTTTCCATATTGCTTAACTTAGTACTTTTGAACGAGATGTTCTGAGGAACGGTAAAAGGATGCTCGCCAAGGCTCATGATCGCTTCAATCATTTTTATTTTTATTTTTATTTTTATTTTTTATCTCTTTATTTATTTATTTATTTATTTATTATTATTTTTATTTTATTTTTTTGGTCTCTTTCTTTTCTTTTCTTTTTTCCCTTCTCACTAATACATTTCTTTATTTATAAAAAAAACAAGAATAGAAAGAAAGAAATCACGGGGAGACATCCTTATAGAACCCGGCTTCAGACAAGACTCATGGATGAAACGGATAATGAGACTGAGAACTTAAGGAATGAAGTCAACTATTTAAGGGAGCAGATAACTGAGTTGACCAAACTTCTAGAAAAAGGGTCACAGAAGAGGGCCCATCCACAAACAACGAGCGTCAACCAACTTCTCCGTCTGCTAACGATATCGGAAACCTGGGCAAAGCTGCTAAACCCCGCACCATGCAACCACCATTTTATGGCATGCCATATGGATGCATGCCTCCTCAAACCTTCACTGATCAGGATGGTAACCTCATACCCTTTCCGTTGTATGGTTTACCTCCTGGTTATGTTCCTCCTGTAATCTCGGGTCCATAAGATGGGAACGCAATACCCCCGTTAAACCCACAGGTTCAGAATCAAGTCCCGAGTCCACAGACCTCTGAGCTTCGAAACACTCAGTCAGTCGCAATTCAGGCAACTACACCTATTCCGAACCCACAAGGAGTGGCACGGTCAAATCTGGCATATCAAGCACAACAATTCCCTCACCTCCAATCACAACATAATTATCCTTATGGGTATATGATGCATCGCCCTGTCGTCATGCAAACCACCAATCATGCTATTGCAAATACTGAGCCTAAGGGAAAGATGGAGATTCTCGAAGAACGCCTTCGCGTTATGGAAGGTGTGGGAGGTTTTGGCCCAACAGACGCATCTAAACTTTGCCTGGTTCCAGATGTGGTGATACCCCCCAAATTTAAAATGCCTGAATTTGACAAATATCAGGGTATGTCTTGTCCTCGGAATCATCTGACCATGTACTGTCGAAAGATGGCTTCCCATGCCCTCGATGATAAACTACTCATTCACTGTTTCCAAGATAGTTTGGCAGGAGCTGCCCTGACTTGGTACATGCATCTAGAACGTGCTCGCATACATTGCTGGAGAGACCTAGCTGATGCCTTCTTGAAACAATACAAATACAACCTAGACATGGCACCAGACAGGATGCAATTACAAAATATGACTAAGAAAGATAATGAGTCTTTTAAAGAGTATGCCCAACGTTGGCGAGAAGTGGCTGCACAAGTGGACCCCCCGCTGCTAGAGAAGGAGGTTGTGGCAATGTTCATCGATACACTCCAAGCTCCTTTTTATGACAGAATGATTGGGAGTGTATCATCAAATTTCTCTGACATTGTTACCATTGGAGAAAGAGTGGAAAGTGGGGTAAGGACAGGGAAAATTGCCCAAATTGCATCAGGGGAACCTTCCATGAAAAAACATGTGCAAACTGGAAAAAGAAAGGAAGGTGGGGCTAATGCTATCACCTATGAATTAAGGAACTTTCCTCAAAGACCGCACCACCCTACATTTCTCCCCCAGAATGACCCCTATAAATCCACATTATACCCTCAAGTAGCTACTACTGCCAATAACCATTCTCAGCCTTCCAATCAACCACCTCGTTATCAGTTACCCATACCACCACACAATCATCATCACATGCCAGTACTACCACCGCAACAATGGACTCGACCACCAAACCCTAATCAAAATCAGAGAAGGATAAACGATGGTCGCAATCATGTTCAGTTCGACCCAATCCCTATGAGTTACACTGAACTGTTACCGCACCTTATCCAAAAATTCCTTGTGGTGCCTTGTCCTTCCATAATTCTTGGACCACCTTATCCCAAAGGATATGATCCCAATGCTCAATGTGACTATCATGCTGGGGCACCAGGGCACTCAACAGAAAACTGTTTGGCTTTGAAACGTAAAGTGCAAGACTTGATTAAAGCCAAGTGGCTTAATTTTCGGGAAGGAATTCCGAATGTGGCTACAAATCCCTTGCCTAATCATGAAGATTCTGGGGTTAATGTCATAGAAGAAATAGAAGAATATGTAAAAAACGTCTGTGACATCAAAACGCCATTGAAAGAAATTCATGGTCATTTAATTAAGGAAGGATTGATAGAGGCGTCTTGGGACCTTAGTTTTCATGAAACCCTTCAAAGGTTGATGGATAGTCATTTCGTACATACCAATGGCGTAAATATGATCCAAGGGCAACCAAAGGTTCCAGTTCCTGTACCGTTAGTGATTTACTACACCAAGAGCTCTGCACCAACTAATACTCCAACGCCTCAAACAGTAACTATCGAAGCACCTACTCCTTTTTCATTCAAGGACTCTCATGCTGTGCCATGGAAATATGAAATGAATGTAATTTCCAAAAGCTCTAAAGCAGATGGACCATCCTCCTCTGATGTAATAAACATATCTGGAATAGGAGGAGTTACCCGAAGCGGCAGAATTTTTACTCCGCCAGAGTTAAGAAAAGACCCTAGGTCCGCTATCAGAAACACTAATAGTGGGAAAGCTAAAGTTGATGAAAAAGAGACTGAGGAGGTTAAAAGTACTGTATCTGATGAAGAAGCCCACGAATTTCTAAAATTCATTCGTCAAAGTGAATACCAAGTGGTAAACCAGTTGAATCGTACACCTGCAAAAATTTCTCTTTTGTCATTATTGCTTAATTCAGAACCTCATAGGAAAACACTTATGAAAGTTTTGAATGAAGCCCATGTTACCCGTGACATTTCTGTTAACAAATTCCAAGGGATAGTGGGGCACATTGTCGCTGATAACTATCTAACTTTCACCGATGATGAGATACCAGCAGAGGGAATGGGGCACAACAAAGCCCTCTATATCTCAGTCAAATGCCAAGACTATATTCTGGCAAAAGTGCTCATGGATAATGGGTCATCTCTTAATGTTATGCCCAAATCTACGCTTGCCAAATTACCTTTTGACGGGACCCATATGAAACTAAGTACCATGATAGTGCGAGCCTTTGATGGGACTCGAAGAGAGGTAATGGGGGAAATTGAGATTCCTATCCAAGTAGGCCCGTGTACTTTTGCAGTTCTTTTTCAAGTCATGGATATCGTACCGGCGTATAGTTGTTTATTGGGTCGGCCGTGGATCCATTCTGCTGGAGTGGTCCCATCCACATTACATCAAAAGCTGAAGTTCATCATAGGTAACAAGCTAGTAATTGTTTCAGGAGAGGAAGATTTCTTGGTTAGCAAACCTTCATCCACTCCTTACATCGAAGCAGCGGAAGAAGCTCTTGAGACATCCTTTCAAGCACTAGAAATCGCCAATGCTTCTTACATAGGGGAAGGAGCGTCAATGATGAAAGCTCATATGTCAAATGCGTCCTTGATGATAGCAAAAATGATGTTGCGAAATGGGTATCAACTCAGGAAAGGTTTAGGACATGGACTAAAAGGAAAATTGGAAGTGGTACAATTACTAGAAAATAAGGGCGGATTTGGCTTGGGAAACAGACCCTCTGAAGCCGATAAAAAGAGGGTTATAGAGGAGAAGAAGGAGAGAAGGAAAGCTCACCTGGAAGGCCGTGAACCTCACATCAAAAGAATCCCTATCTGTGACCTTTATCAGAGTTTTCAGAGTGCAGGCCTAATATATCCAGATCAAGTGGCTGCTATTGAGGACGACTTTTATGATGATGTAAGCTTTGTGCGCCTCTGTTCACCGGGCACAGAACTTTGTAACTGGGAGGCCATTAAACTCCCCACGAGTTTAATTTTTGATTCAAAGTAATTTATAATTGCCTTAATGACTTAATTTCCCCATTGCTATGCCCAAGGCTTTGGGGTTTACTTTTACAATAAGGGCAAAACAAGTTTTGTCATGTTTTTGAAATTTCCATTAATAAATGCATATTTGAATTTCAATACCTCTTTCTTTACATCTTTCTCAAACTCCCTTTCCCTTTTCCCTCATTCAAGTATTTTTGTTATTCACCTAAATGCAGACCTAAAAAAGATTCAATCGAAAGCAGTAAGAACGCGATCCCATTTCAGGATTTTGAGTATCCGGTTGATTACGCTGATGAGGATAATGAGGAAGATTATGGTCTCTCTCCCGAATTAACAAGAATGTTGGAACAAGAAGCTAGAGAAATTCAACCCTATCAGGAAGCGATTGAGGTCATCAATCTGGGGAATAAAGAAGATAAAAAAGAGGTTAAAATTGGCACTTCCTTGAGCCAAGAACAGCGGGGAGAACTAATTAAGTTATTGATAGAGTTTCGGGATATCTTTGCTTGGTCCTACCAAGATATGCCTGGTTTAGATAACAACATCGTGGAACATAAACTACCCTTAAAGCCTGAATGTCTCCCGGTTAAGCAGAAATTACGCCGAATGAAGCCAGAGATGCTCTTAAAGATCAAGAATGAAGTAAAGAAGCAATTCGATGCCGGATTTCTAGCTGTTGTAAAATACCCTCAATGGGTGGCCAATATTGTCCCCGTCCCAAAGAAAGACGGAAAGGTGCGGATGTGTGTGGATTATCGAGACCTGAATAGAGCCAGTCCCATGGATGATTTTCCCTTGCCACAGATTGATGTCCTAGTCGATAATACGGCTCAGAATTCCATCTTCTCATTCATGGATGGTTTCTCTGGGTATAACCAAATTAAAATGGCACCTGAGGACATGGAGAAAACCACCTTTGTCACCCTGTGGGGAACCTTTTGCTATAAAGTGATGTCCTTTGGTTTAAAAAATGCTGGGGCAACTTATCAGAGAGCAATGGTGACCCTGTTTCATGACATGATGCATAAAGAGATAGAAGTCTATGTAGATGACATCATTGCTAAATCCCGAAGTGAGGAAGGGCACGTTCGTGACTAAAGAAAGCTTTTTAAGCGACTGAGAAAGTTTAAACTCAAGCTAAATCCGGCTAAGTGCACTTTTGGTGCAAGATCTGGCAAATTGCTAGGATTTGTGGTGAGTAAAAAAGGAATAAAAGTTGATCCTGATAAAGTCAAAGCAATTCTTGAAATGCCTCCACCCAGTACAGAAAAAGAGGTCCGGGGATTCTTAGGAAGGTTAAATTATATCGCTCGATTCATTTCGCAACTAACAGAAACTTGCGAGCCTATTTTCAAGCTACTCCGTAAGAATCAACCAGGACAATGGAACGAAGATTGTCAACTAGCCTTTGACAAGATAAAACAATACTTACAGGAACCACCTATCCTGATACCTCCGACCCCTAAGAGGCCTCTCATTCTTTACTTGACAGTGTTGGATGAATCCATGGGTTGCGTACTAGGGCAACATGATGAGACAGGAAAGAAAGAGCATGCTATTTATTATTTAAGCAAGAGGTTCACAGAATGCGAGTCAAAATATTCCGCGTTAGAGCGTACTTGTTGTGCATTGGCATGGGCCGCTCGACGTTTAAGACAATACATGTTGTTTCATACTACTTGGCTTGTATCCAAAATGGATCCAGTCAAATACATCTTTGAAAAACCCGCCTTGACCGGGAGGATTGCTCGCTGGCAAGTTCTGTTGACTGAATATGACATAACATATGTCACCCAGAAAGCCATAAAAGGAAGTGCTCTAGCAGATTATTTGGCGCACCAACCTGTGGATGACTATCAACCCTTACAATCTGAGTTTCCTGATGAGGACATCATGACCTTGATTAATGAAGAGGAAACCCAGGGAAACAAATGGATTTTAAGATTTGATGGAGCGTCTAATGCACTGGGGCATGGAATATGGGCAGTTCTGATTTCTCCGGATAAAAAGATTATCCCTATTTGTGCCAGGTTATGCTTTGACTGCACCAATAACATCGCCGAATACGAAGCATGTGCTATGGGGATCCAAGTAGCTTTAGATACGAAAGTAAGGTTGCTGGAAGTTTATGGGGATTCTGCATTAGTTATTCATCAATTAAAAGATGAGTGGGAGACTAGGGATACCAAGTTAATTCCTTATTATACTCACATCAAAGAATTAATCAAGGGGTTTGACGAGATCTCTTTTCACCATATTCCTCGTGATGATAATCAAATAGTCGATGCTTTGGCAACCCTGGCATCGATGTTTAAAATAAGCAATGATAGTGACATGCCCCTCATTGAGATAGGCAACCATGGCCAACCTGCGTACTGCCAATCAATAGATGAGGAGACAGATGGGAAGCCTTGGTATCATGATATCAAAAACTACATCAAAAGTCGGGAGTACCCTCGGGAAGCTACAGAAAATGACAAAAGAACCCTACAACGACTTTCTATGGGTTTCTTTTTAAATGGCGATGTGCTTTACAAAAGGAATCATGACTCCGTACTTCTTCGATGTGTAGATGTGAATGAGGCAAAAGGGATCATGGTTGATATTCACGAAGGATCCTTCGGAACTCATGCCAATGGCCATGCCATGGCAAGAAAGATCCTAAGAGCTGGGTATTACTGGACAACTATAGAGCCTGACTGTTTTGAATATGTTCGAAAATGCCATAAATGTCAAACCTACGCTGACCGAATTCATGCACCCCCCTCATCCCTAAATGTTTTATCAGCTCCATGGCCCTTCTCGATGTGGGGTATGGACGTCATTGGGCCCATCGAGCCAAAAGCCTCAAATGGCCATCGCTTTATCTTGGTCGCTATCGACTATTTCACTAAATGGGTCGAGGCAGCGTCCTATGCCAATGTGACGAAAAATGTTATGGTTAAATTTGTCAAAAAGGAGCTAATATGTCGGTATGGCTTGCCAAGTCAGATCATTACTGACAACGGCATAAACCTAAATAACAAAATGATGAAGGAATTGTGTGAGAATTTCAAAATCCATCATTATAACTCCTCCCCGTACCGGCCAAAGATGAATGGAGCAGTTGAAGCAGCAAATAAAAACATCAAGAAGATAGTACAGAAAATGGTTGTGACCTACAAAGATTGGAGTGAGATGCTCCCTTTCGCTTTACATGGGTATCGCACTTCGGTTCGAACTTCGACAGGGGCAACCCCATTCTCTTTGGTATATGGCATGGAAGCAGTCATACCTATTGAAGTCGAAATCCCATCTTTAAGGGTAATCATGGAGGCCAAATTGGAAGAAGCTGAGTGGGTTCAGGTTCGACATGACCAACTGAACCTAATAGATGGGAAGAGGTTAACTGCCTTATCTCACGGACGGTTATATCAGAAGCGTATGAAAAAGGCTTATGAAAAGAAGGTACGACATCGGTAATTTCAAGAAGGGGATCTAGTTCTCAAGAAAATTCTGCCAATCCACAAGGATCACAGAGGAAAATGGACACCTAATTACGAGGGACCATATGTGGTAAAAAGAGCTTTTTCAGGTGGAGCTTTGGTATTGACCAAAATGGATGGAGATGACCTACCGATGCCTATAAATTCAGACGCAGTCAAAAGATACTTTGCCTAAAAAAAAAACAAAAAAAAAACAAACAAAACAAAAAACAAAAAAATCATGCTCGTTAGGCTGAAAACCTGAAAGGGCGGCCTAGGCAAAAATTAGAGCGACCTGGTGAGTCGAAACCTGAAAGGGCGGCTCAGACAAAAATTAAGGTCAAAATTTTGGCAAAGTAACTGAATATCCCCCATCCAGGCAGAGCATAACTAAACTAAGGTACAAGGGCAAGGACTATAGTTGAATTACTTTCTTGGAAGCAAAATCAAAGGATAAACTCGTCGCCGTGATACAGGATCAAGATTCTTGCTGTTCTCAGGGATTCATTGGAGGATCTGCAAACCCCATTACATCCCCTATTATCAAACTCTTTACCTACATTTGTTTCTTTTTGCATCTGATTTCCCTTTGTCTTTTCCGGTACTTGATCAACCCACATAAATAAATGTGCCACCTTTTTCAATACGCATTTATACATGAGTTTCATTAATATGACAAAATGTGTGTTTTAACGAAATAAAACAAGGCAATGACAATTATTTTCATAAAAAAAGAAAAATCGTGGGAGTAAGAGGCTCCTGTTATTTGATAACACCTCAGACAAGCATCACAAGGACTGCACTGAATACGTGCTCAAGAGAGAAAATCACCTTGTTCATCCATTTCACCTATGAGTATAAACCAAAAATCTGTAAAGACTGCAGCTCTAAAGGTTTCTCCCTGGATTTCAAACTTGATTTTAATTTCCAATCGCCAAACATGGCATCATTTAAATTTTTAGTCGCCGAGCGGGGCACTGTTTTACTTTTCAGTTGCCAAGCAGGGCACCATTTCAATTGCCGAGCGGGGCATCATTTTATTTTCCTAGAGCCGAACATGGCATCTTTTAAAAAAAATTCTAGTTGCCGAGCGGGGCACTCTTTTAATTTCTAGTCGCCGAGCAGGGCACCATTTTACTTTCTTGTCGCCGAACATGGCATCTTTTAAATTTTCAGTCGCCGAGCGGGGCACTCTTTTAATTTCTAGTTGCCGAACAGGGCATCATTTTACTTTCCTGGAGCCGAACATGGCATCTTTTAAATTTATAGTCGCCGAGCGGGGCACTCTTTTTCAGTTACCAAGCAGGGCATCATTTTACTTTCCAATCGCCGAGCGGGGCACCATTTTATTTTCCTTTTGCCAATCATGGCATCATCTAAATTTTTAGTCGCTGAGCGGGGCACTATTTTACTTTTCAGTTACCAAGCGGGGCATCATTTTACTTTCCAATCGCCGAGCGGGGCACCATTTTATTTTCCAGTTGCCGAACAAGGCACAATTTTACTTTTCAATAGCCGAGCGGGGCACCATTTTACTTTTTCTGTCTCCAAACATGGCATCATTTAAATTTTTAGTCGCCGAGCGGGGCACCATTTTATTTTCCAGTTGCTGAACAAGGCACAATTTTAATTTCCAGTAGCCAAGCAGGGCACCATTTTACTTTCCTTTCGCCAAGCATGGCACCATTTTATTTTCCAGTTGTCGAACAAGGCACAATTTTACTTTCCAGTAGCCGAGCAAGGCACAATTTTACTTTCTTACCGCCAAACATGGCACCATTTTACTTTTCAATCGCCGAAAGGGGCACCATTTCAATTGCCAAGCGGGGCATCATTTTATTTTCCTAGAGCCAAACATGGCATCTTTTAAACTTCCAGTCGCCGAGCGGGGCACTCTTTTGATTTCCAGGAGCCGAACGGGGCACCATTTTACTTTTTTTTCTCCAAACATGGCATCATTTAAACTTTAGTCGCCGAGCGGGGCACCATTTTATTGTCCAGTTGTCGAACAAGGCACAATTTTACTTTCTTACCGCCAAACATGGCACCATTTTACTTTTCAATCGCCGAACGGGGCACCATTTCAATTGTCGAGCGGAGCATTATTTTATTCTTACAGTTGCCGAATGAGGCACTCTTTTTTCTGAGTCGCCGAGCATGGCATCATTTAAATTTCCAGTCGCCGAGTGAGGCACCATTTTAATTTCTTCGTCGTTAGCACCCTGGACAAAATTGTTTTCGCATTGTCTTTACTTATCTATTACTGCAACGCAGTAAGAGAAAAGTAAAGAGGGGCAAGCTGTTGCTACCCAATTTTGTCCGGGTCCATTTAAAATTTCCAAAAAAATAAAAAAAAGTAAAAAATAAAAAATAATTTATTTTTGAAGAAAAGTGAACCTGTGGGCTTGTTTGAATTTTAAATTATTGATCCAGACTTTGATTTCTGTAATTTTTAAATTCTTATCAAAACCATAAAATTTGAATTTTGAATTTTAATCTTAGAGAAATTTTAAAAAGGAAGTTTAAAGTTTAAATTTTATAAAGGATCAGATCTTTAAGAGACTAGAGAATTTGTTAAAAATAATGAGATAGAGTTTTTGAATAGGAAGAGATAAAGCTTTTAAATAAATATATTATAAAAATGAGATAAAGCTCTTGAAGTTAGTTTTTGGATTCTTAAAAGGGGATAAAGTTTTAAAGATATATACATATCAAAATCAACTTATCAAATTATATAATTATATATATATATATATAATAACAAAATCTCATGTACTATAATACAAATGAAAAATCTGTCACGTATAGATATATAAAAAGGGATGAAGCGGATAGCTTTTTTTTTATTATTCTTTTAAGCATATGCATTGAGAGATATACAGATAATTAAAAAAAAGGAAACAAAAGGAGTTTTGATAACAGTAACGCTGAGGAGATAAGAGGAGAGCCAAAGGAATCAGATTTTTTTTATCTATTCACATTAAATACTAAAAGATAAAGAAAAAATTATAAAATATATAAAAGATAAAAACGTGAATCAGGGGGAGGCAGAAGCAGTTCACGTGAAAAAAGGGAGTGTGGATCAGGTTTTATATTATATATATATAAGCTAATAGAATGGAGGGGGACCGAGAAAGAAAAGAAGAGAGAGCAGGGCCAAATAGTTCACGTCATTAAAAAATAGAGAGAGGGCTGAAAATATACACATTATATAGAGAGAACTCACGTAGAGAGAGAAAAAAAAAGCAATTCACAAAGTTATATAGTATTCACGCGGAGAATAAAATAACGAGAGGAAAAAAACGCAAGGCCAGCATTAAAAGAATTGACACTGTTAGGAAAGACAACTCCAGGTATCTCTTCCTCCTTTTTCTTGTTGCAATTACATGAAATCTTAGCTTCTTAAAAAATAGAATCTCTCCCCCTTTTGGAATATTCTAATAATTAGTATCATTGAGTGCCTGTTAATGTTTGCTACTAATTAAGTTTAGAGTATTTCATTTGTAAAATAGAGAAACAAAATTAATATTGGTATGTGCCTAAAATTAAAATCTTTATGCTAGGATTGGTTTAAACAAGACGTCCCGTTAACCTATACTTAATTACTAGAGTATAAAGGATTGTTAGCAATACCAATAGGTAACAAAAATTAATATATTCACGTTAGGGACCAATTTGAACGAGACGCCCTTTTGGTCTAAGTTTTTCAAATAAAAATAAGTCTTTAATTGTCTCATAATTAATTTCAGACCATAAGAAATATTTTTTAACAAATGAAATATCTCTATAGATTCTTTGGACGAGACGTCCTATTAATCTAGGTCCCTAGCCATGCTTTTCATTCTTAAACCAATTTTAAGGTTCCTTCTAAAAATATATATAAAAAATCAATAAAACCCAAGGTTTTTTTTGTTTTCTAAAAATAACACACCACTTGAAATCAATTTGGACGAGACGTCCTATTGGTTAATATTTTTTAAATCTCGACGTTTTTCAATCTACTTCGAATTTTCTAAAAATAACCCAAAGAACTACGTAACCCTGATTTCCCCTAACGCTTGGGGAATACGTAGGAGCGGGAACAATTATTCCTGTCGGGCCTAAATTTTTAAAAAAATATATATCCTTTTTACTAGTAAAAATAAAATCATCACGCTTTTAACGATAACTCGATTAATTTGGACGAGACGTCCTGTTAATCATAAAGTTTATAATTTTAAAAATCATTAAATCAACCACAAATCCATGAGGCATCTCTAAGAGGTTTAAATTATAAATTAGTAGGATTATTCAAACTTAAACAATTTAGGGTAACCGTTTAAAACGGACAGTGTGAGGTGCTAATACCTTCCCCACCTGTAATTAGACTCCCGAACTTAAAATCTTAATTTATGACCAGTACCTTCACGTTAAGGTTTTTTCTGATGTTTTACCTTTAAAACATTAGTGGCGACTCCACGGTTTTCAGAGGAAACTCGGGAAACCTAATTTTCTTTTTACGGTCGGCCTCCCGCCGCGATCCAGGTCGCGACACTAGGTTATGAAACTTAGTTTGTTTGATGGTGGTAATTAGGGCTAGGATTATCGGTGAGGTTGTGGAGTGGTGATGGTGTTTAATAAATGAGGCTAAAGGTGTTATTGTATGTTTAAGCCTTATTTGTGTGCTTCTGTTATTGATAAAAAAATATGTTTCCCCTTTATGAGTGTGATGAAGAAGAGATATTGCTAGAGAGAAAGATGAATCGTTCAGGATAAAGATTATTCAACTTAATTTTTATTTGTTTTCTAGATATGATTCGCCTATTTGCATGTTGTTTCTATTGTTAGTTGGTTTTAATGGCTATTATTGCAAATAAATATCTTAATAATTGTCTTTAAAGGCCATTTTTAGTTGTGGTGTTATTAAGAGAAAAAAGGAGGGGTTTATTCTCATTCTAGTTAAATGATATTTTTTAGGACAGTTTTATCCATATCAACATCGTTAAGTGGTAGATAACTAATACTTACGGTTTCTTAATGGTCATTATTGCTAGAGACCTATTTGCTTGACATGATGATAGGTTGGGGACAAACTGGACAATATAAATATTTCAAGAATGAATTTGTAAGATGCATATATGAGGGACCAATTTGGAGATTATATATAGAACCCATTCCAAATATTTAACATAATCATAGAAAAAAGATGATTGATTAATAGAGCCAGCTCTAAGAGGGAGTAGAATGAACGACCCTTATGGCCCTATTTTTAGATAGCCCCATCTATGATTTTTTTTGTTATTGAATGGTAAAAAAAGTCAAAATACTCACCCTATATTAAAATTGTAATGTCTTCTAACTCCTCAATTATCCCCATTTTGAGAAGGCCCACCTATAAATTATTTTTAGTTATTGGGTGGTAAAAAAATAAATAGGTCAAAATACTCACCTTATATTACAATACTGATTTCTTCTAACTCTTTAATTACCTCCTGCCTTTTTCTCTCTCTAATAAATTCCTAATTTCTTCTAACTCTTGGATTACCCATTTTCTTTTTCTCTCTCCAACTCTTTCTTATAAGCTCTTTAGCCAACTTTTATTCCTTTTTCACTTTCCTCAGTTTCTTCTCTTTTTTCTTCTTTATTGTTTATATTATTGTCATAGTCATTGGAGCTACCTTATCTTTTTAGAAATTATGTTTCATAAAAGAAAATGACTCCATATATAAAAAAAGTAAAATAAAATTTAAGAGCTAACTTAATCCTAAAGAGGAGTTGTTGATATTATCGATTCCATAGACAATGGTTTTTTCCTGTTGCTAGGGCCTTCTCATAGCTACCGATGCATTTTTAATGCTTTAGCTTGATGACTTTTATAGGGTTGGTTGTTGATTTTATGTTTTCTTTTGTTGTTTAGTTAAGTGTCTTATTGTCTAGACAATGAAAATAAAATGTTTAAAATAATTTAGTCATGTTTTTAACTACTTAATTATAAAAAATTAAGTTATATAAAACATTATAATATCTCTTCATTTTTTAGGATCCTATTTTTATTCAGAGTCTCATAAATATCTGAAACGACTTTATGGATTAAACTGAAGAAATATTGTATTAATTACTCAATCCTCAGTGATTCTTTCTGCGGCGTCCCCTGTATATTTCTAGAATTAATCCTTAGGGTTTACTAAAACTTAAGGAAATTATTCACAATTCAAATAAAACAATCTTGATGAACTAACCCTAAGAACCTAAGTGACACATGGCTCAATAATGCATAACGGAACACATAAACTAGAAGCCGTAACAGGCTTTAGAACGGACCATCCCAAGCTACAGGTCCCTAAGAATGGACAAGGTATCATTCCCTTCCTATATGTGAAGATACGAGACAGGAACCAAGGAATACCATCCTTAGGGCATCACTTGCATAACATAACTAAACGTCAGATCATAATCATTCAGTTCATCAATTCCTGGACATATGGAGGATTAAATCCTCAATATAATACAATTGCTAGATTCAAACTAAACTTCTAGTGAGGTGTCAGGTATCGATCCACTAACAATCATATAATTATATTTCACAAGTCATCACACATACTCAAAATATGGCATCAAACCTATATATATATATATATATATATATATATATAAATATATATATATATATATAAATATATTTCATCTTGGCCAACTTAAGTGCCACACCATAAACCTCGTATATCAATATATATGTATATACATAATAAAACTTCACACTAAAGTTCAAGATCATTATTTGACATCAAAACATAATTTTCAATTCAGACTAATCAAAGGGCCATACCAAAACTTCATATATTAACTAAAACAACACCATATAGGTGTCCACATCAATCACCACTAGAAATAGATAAAAATTTAATCCGTCTTTGGCATTGTATTGCATCCACCTCCGTGCTCACCATGCAACATCATCACCCTGATAGCTCATTAAAAATGGTATTTGGAGAAGTAAGTACCACTCCAAATAGTAAATAGCAAATCTAATAGCACATTAAGTGCAATTTATCAAAATTATCATACATATATATATATATATATATATATATATATATATATCAACATATCAAACATCCATAAGATGGCCAATTCGCCTTTGTCATTAATCAAATTCATACATCACTAGTTATCATCCAAACTTCCAACACCTATAACATTATCACACCATAATGCATTCCTCACATGTCATGGACTTTTCAAAAATCATATTATTTTCAAATGCATAAAAGTATACAGTGCGGATCCGATTCCATGGGTGGAAAATCTAAGTGCCAAGCAAATTAAAGTGTTTATTGAGGATAATGGTCATATATGACAAAAAGGAAAAGGGAAGCCACTAGCAACCAAAGTGTCAGACAAACCAAAGTGTCCTAAGAACGGACAACCCTGATATCCACGATGAATCGAAGCATCATTAAAATGGATACACTAAAGCAAATCAAAGTGTTGGGTAAGCCATAGTGCCAAAGACAAAATTAGTCCTTAGGGATTTAAAACTCCTTATCAAGAGCAACCTCCCACCAGGGCAAGCAACAAAAGACCCTGTAACTCTTGTGCATAAACAAAATGCATATGATGTAATGAACTAATGCAAAAATACATGTAAGTGAACTGAAGTGTCATCTCATAATATAAACATCATAGTATAATTCCACTAATCTCAATACTCATTAACTCAATAACCATTACCATTAAAACTCCAAATCAAACTTATGGAGCCATCAACACCATAAATAACATAATATCAATCCATCCATATGGCATCTACACCAATCTTTATCAAATATCAACTATCAATAACATTTCTCAAGTATCAACAATTCTCATCAATTGTCAACATTAAACAATTTTTAACAACTTATCAACATCAACAATAATTCTCATCAAATATCATTCATCGCCCCATCCAAACGAAATGTCACAAAACATATCATTAACAACACCAAATATATATAAATTCATCAATAATATTAATCATTAAATATCAATTATCGACACGTCTAAACTAATGTAACAAAATACTAAAAATATATATAAACTAAATAAAAATTATAGTTCAGGGTTTAATAAAAAATTTAAAAATTCTAATTATAAATTATTAAATAAAAAATAAAAAAATTATAAATTAAATATGTATTCGAGTATTACTTAATTAATTAGGATTCTTAATCAGTAATTTTTTAACTTTTATTTAAATATTAAAAAATAAATAAATTATAAATGTTAGGGAATCCCATTAGGGTCAGGCAGCGGAAACACAAAGGATTCCAAAAAGAATTGCAAACACGTATGTCTCAAAGCATTATGCTAAATTAAAGTTTTAGTTAGGGTTTACCTCTTGTAGACGCAGAACAAGTTCCTCGATCGAAGCAATTGTAACTTCGCCCTTAGGAGTCCACACGAGCACTCCCACCAGAAAAATAGAGCTCCGAATGCTAGTACGGAAATTTTGTTTTGGTCTAATTTCTGAGCAGCAGCCTATGAGCATCTCATGCTCTATATATAGGCTTAGGTCTTGACCTGAGCTCTCATTAAACATTGGGCTCCTGACTCATTCTAAACGAGTTAGGCCCAAATAGTTTTATTTTCAGTCCAACTAAAATAAAACTATCCTCTGGTGGGCTTACTCTATGTGTGTGACCCTATAGGTAAAATATTTGGTTATATTAATAATAAACTATTTTATTATTAATATAAAATAAGAGCGGTATCTAGCAATACATCATTATGTCTGAATATTATTTATCAATGACATGACCTATAAGTGATAATTATTTTATATATCTATTCCTTTTGTCACGATATCTAATTGGGCCCAAGGCATGGTTGTCGTCATCCTTGTATGACCCAATTCATTTTACTTGATACCAGAGTAGACTTTATAGAATAAATATCTAATATTTATCCGTCCTAGCATGGCCATGCATTTCATTAGTCTCACTCCATCAAGTGGCCCATAGATATCACTCCTGTCACATAGGAGAGACAAATTCCATCTACATCACTCACATCCCTCTACATAATTTATCTATTGCCTAATCACAATCTTTATGGTCATCTTATTACAGATAACGTTTGATTGTATTAAAACAATAAACTCTTTATGTAGGAATCGTAGTGACTTCAGGTCGAAGGACTACATACCATTATCACATTGAGAACCGTTTATGACACTTATGTAACGATCCATGCAACATTCTCATGGTGGGTCTGTCCAGTACAACATTACCCTTAATATGTACCCGTGTAAAGACTTGATATCATATATCCATGATTTGTGAGATCAAATCATCAGTACATTTACACACTAATCTTAATGTATTTACATGTCCCCATGTAAATACTTGATTAGGGACTTTTTAGGAATAATTCTCATATGACCTATTATTCCAGGATAAATAGCATTTGTCTAAAACTGAAAATACTAATTTTATTAATAAGTTAAAATTGATACATTAATAGCTCGTAGAGCATACACCAACAATAAATTCCTAACTAGAGTTTAAAATTCAATAAAAAAATTTAAAGCATGCTATTTATAAATTACAAAACATAAAAATTAGAAACTTACAGATTAAATATGTACTTGAGTATTACATAATTATTTTGGTTTGTTAATCATAAAATTTTAATTTCTATTTAAAAATTACAAAATAAATAAATTATAAATCTCTAATTAGAGTTTAGGGTTTAATAAAAAAATTAAAAATATATAATTATAATTTACAAAATAAAAATAAAAACTTACAAATTAAATATGTACTTGAGTATTATAATTAATTCAGGTTTCTGGTTATAAATTTTTACTTTGTATTTAACAAAATAAATCAATTATAAATTTCTAATTAGAATTTAGGGTTTAATAAAAAATTTAAACATGCTAATTATAAATTACAAAATGAAAGGTAGAAACTTGCAAGTTTAATATGTACTTAAATATTATATAATTAATTTAGGTTTGTTGGTCATAAAATTTTTAATTTCTATTTAAAAATTACAAAATAAATCAATTATAAATTTCTAATTAGAGTTTAGGAGTGTATAATTTTGAATAATACATGTGTTGTAACTTAGTAGTGCATTGACAATGCATATTTTAATATGGACCATTTATGGAAGTATGATAGAGTTATTCTTATAGAAGAGGGTTAAAAAACAAGTTTATTAAAGGGTTAATGAGTTTATTAATAAGACTTCAGAGCAACTTAATTACTATTTAAATGGTGGTATAAGGTGTCCATGTGTGAGATGTAGGTGTTAAGATTTTGAGAGAATGTGAGGTAATATTTTACTTGTACAAATTTAGTTTTAAACCTAACTACCAGGTTTGGATCGACTATGTGATAGATGTCCAATTTATATATATTTTGCAGTGAAAATAAAGCATAAATTGGACATAATGTGCAATGTTTGTCATTTTGTAAGCTATATAGAACATAAATTGTGATATAAACATTGTACAAGTTGATTGGTTAATTTTGTTGCAATTCCAGGAAAAATCGAAGAAGAAAGAAGAAGCAAAAAGAAAAGAAGAAAATCCACTAAGTATAAGCAAAGGAGCTGGGATCCGCTCAAGCGAAGGTCGTCTCGCTTGAGCGACTCAAAGTCGTTTAGGCCAAATTGAAGGCTCGCTCGGGCGAGAAAGTAATTCAACAGATATAAGTAACAGGGGTAAAATTTGCTTGAGCGAGAAGACATTCGCCAAAGCGAATAAAGGCCAGTGAGGAATAATGAAGAAACCGCTCAAGCGAAGGTTGTTCGCTGGAGCGAAATTGTTACAGAATGCAAATATGAAGACCTCGCTCAGGCGAAACAATAAAGGTATCAAGCGAATTGCTTCCAGTGAGCTACAATGTTGAAGTCGCTTGAGCGACCCAATTTCGCTCAAGTGAGATTTGTCCAGAATTAAAAAGAGTGAAACTCGCTGCAAGCGAAATAATGATACATCAAGCGAAATTGGAACAGGGGCTCATCAACTTGGGATTCGCTCAAGCGAAAGTGGTCGCTTGAGCGAATCAAGCATACAAATTAAGCAGGACGTGAACTTTCTTCATGGTGAAGGATGCATCTCGCTTGAGCGAGACTTAAACTCGCTTGAGCGAGTTAATGCATTATAAAAAGAAATCAATGTAAAACAGAAAGGAGGTTGGTTATGCATACAGAGTGAGAGAACGTGAGAGACATTTTTCTAGCCTAGGTTTTCTTCTGCTTGATTTCACTTGTATTGTAAGATCATGACCACCATGAGTGGCTAATCCTCTCATTTGGGATTGGAGGTAACCAATCAACCTGGATGTACACTTGTATAATATTTATGTGATTCATGAGTTGTTTTATGATTCTTTGTCTTCCATTTTATGTTCATTGCCTGAATCTATTTGATCACTAGTTTCTTGATTCAAGTTTTCGTTTGTTGTTGGAAAATGACTTTCGAAAACGGATATAAATGGAACACTCATTGTGAGTAGATAACCAGGGATGGTATCTAACGTAATGGACGTACAAACAATCGTTCTTAATGCTGGAATAGATTTGAAACGATCAAGGGATTGACGTTATTAAATCTATTCTTATGGATTTCATAATCAAGGAATTGATATGAATGACTGTGATTGTGACGTAAAGAATCATATCGCAAACATTGATTACATGAATATTAACGGTGTATCGGAAGGTGAGAAAGGTGAATCCGATTCCCAAACTCTAAACTCTGTTATTTCACTTACATTTCTTGTATTGCTTTCATAGATTTATAAATTTATGAAGAGTTGTTTTAATTCATTATCATGAAAACCATAAATCATTTCTGTCGTAATAGTTTGAAATCGATTTGAAACGATCCGTAGTGGGAACGACATTTGTTCTCTTGAACATATACTACACCGACAAGTGGTATACTTGCCATGAGTCACTTTAAAACTGACCATCTGAGTGTTTTGTGAATATATCATACCCAAACAACCAGCAAGTTTTTGGCGCCGTCCGCCGCGGATCGAATTTAAATCGAATTCAATTATTTCGGTTTGTGAATATAGTACTTGTGAGTAATTTTTTGTTGTTATATCTTTTTCTTTGCTAACCTCTTTGTTGGAAGTTTTGCTTATGGTATTAAGAAGTCAGGGATCGAAAGAACAGGTTGAAATAGATCTTGAAATCAAGAAGACTTTAAAGAGAAATAAAGCTAAAGCAAAAGCACAACAAGAGGAAGGACAATAATCTTCTTCAACTTCATCACCAATATCAACTCCAAAAATAGAAGATATGGAAAGACAACACCAACCACCAAGGCGTACTTTGGGAGATTATGCAAATCAACAAGGACCATGATACTTCTCAAGTATTGTGATGCCACAAACAAGGGCCTTGGAGATGAAACCAGCCTTTTTAAGTTTGATAAGTGCTTATCAATTCACTGGAATGTCCAATGAAGATCCTTATACTCATTTGGCAACTTTCTATGAATTGGTTGGTACCATGGGTTTTGGCCAGGAGGATATGGAAACTGCATACCTTCGTTTATTCCTATTTTGATTGGCTGGAAGAGCTAAGGAATGGTTGCAATCACACCCTAATCAGAGTTTGACTAGTTGGTCTGATGTAGAAGAAAAATTTCTGCACCGTTTCTTTCCTCCATAAGATTCATAAAAGCTAAATCTGATATTTCAATATTTCGTCAAGGAGCTGAGGAACCATTTTGTGAAGCATGGGATCGCTTTAAATCACTGCTTCGCAAGTGTCCTAATCATGGTTTCGAAGACATTGCTCAATTGATATCATTTGTAACTCTGTGCATTACTAGTTACTCTTCATTGTGTATCATTTGTAACTCTGTATTATGATATATGTTAATATCAAGACATGATGCATAGTTTGCAACTGTTGTCAATTGTTAATGCCTCATAATTTGCTTGTCCATAATGCAAATGTTGCATGCTAATCAATTTCAATGTGATTTCAGGCAATGACAAGAACCAAAAATGCACAAGAGATACAGAGGGGGCAGGAACGAGCTGCTGCACACAAAGATTGTGGAAAAAGGAAGCGCACTGCAGATTCTTCCCCTCCATTGAATCAAAAGTTCAAGACCAAGGAAACCGAAAAGCGATTCCACAACATTCACCACTGGATCATACTTCCAGAGCGTCGCGTCGACTTAAGGGAAGGTGAATGTGATGACTTCATGAACATGCTCAAAAAAAGAAAATGGTTGCGAGTTGCCAATCCTCGGGTTAAATATGACCCTGAAGTGGTGAAGGAATTCTATGCGAACGCTTGGTGGACCGAGGGTGCTATGGACCGAAGAGCTTGGGTTCGGGGTCATTGGATTTCCTATGATAGAAACACCATCAATGAGCACCTTGGAGATGTATTGTAGTTGGAGGAAGATGAATTATGCACATACGACAGATTGAAGAAGGAGCGCTATGTGTATTCTGTCCATCAGTTGGAATTTGTTCTATGCCTTCCTGACCACCATTTTCAGAGAGGTGCCAACCAACATCCAACAAGACTCCTTAGGAAAGACATGAAAATGCTGACAAGGGTGTGGACTGTATTTCTTCTAGCAAATGTGGTTCTGAATGCTCACGTTTCCGATCTTCCTTTACCTAAGTGTGAGCTCCTTCTTTGCATTTTGGATCCAAGGATATCTGTGGACATTGCACAAATTCTCTCCGATGAAATCTTCCGCTTTGCCCAACAAAATCCAAAGACCACCATAGCAGATTCAAAACCCAAAGGCACTCTTGGTTTTCCTGCTTTCATTACAGGTTTGTGTGCATCTCAGGGAGTGAATGTTGACCCTACTACCCTGATTCGACCTTCCATCGACAAAAAGTTCATTGATCAAAATTGTCGAATTGAGGCATCAGCAAGACCTTTATCCTCCGTACCCCTTCCGGTCTTGACACAATCCAAGCCTACATCATCGCCACCTCACATTGAAGCTCCACCACCAATACCACCTCCACCTCCTACCACAGATCCTATCCTTCTTATTCATCTCACTCATATCAGTAGCAGCAGGTAGCTCTTAACAGAGCAATCACCTATTTCTACCGTGCCAGCTATTGGAGCCACCCAGCAGGACCCTTCATGCACCCATATGAGTTCATTGCCAAAGTTGCTTGGCCTGGGGACAGTCCAACTTTCCCGGAGGAGGAGAGGCCAGCAGCTACAGCTGAAGCTGAGCCGGTAGCACCAACACCACCACCCCACCAGCACCATCATCTGAACAGACAAACATACCATCATCTTCAGCACCAGAGTTACAGCCAGCTGTTATACAGGAGCAGCAGGATGCTGAAGATAGAGAGTTCGAGGAGCAGCTCGATCGCATGGTCACCGACATCTTAATGTCGTGTGATTGATCGACCTCTGTGGTTCCATTTCATTTTGTCCAATTTATTTACGTTTATGTTATTTTAAATTCAGCAGTTGTTTCAGTACTTTCGCTTTATGGTTTATAGTTGGCTTTTCATGTTTATGCCTAACTGAATTTTGTTGCATATGCTAGTTGTTATGTTTAGGTGTGAAATTTTTTTTGATGTATGAAATGTTTTGGAAAAATGAAGAAAGATATAAATTAATCTTAGGATTGCATAAAAGGAAGGACAACTAGTTTTGGAAAATATGATAACTCCTTATGAATGCTGAATGAAATCTTTCTAAATCTTGAGTTAGGAATTAGTTCACAATGTTTGAACCCTTTTCTGTGAAGGTAAAGAAATCAAGACGATTAACCCAGTAAGAGAGTGCAACCTTAAACACCGAGAGTTCATTCATTCTTGTGTAATCTTTCATTGCATAAATTTCTAGAAAGGATCATTGCTTAGTCAAACATGGACAGGATAGAGGCAAACTTTATGTAGAATAGGTTTAAACAAGAGCCAAAAAGCCAACCTTCAATAGTAATCAATCCAATTTTTTCTTTAACCCCATTGAGCCAAAAAGTTTATTTTTCTTTAACCTTAGAACATGCTTGTATAAAAGTTCTGACCCTAATGCATGCTAAGGACAAGAACAATCTTTTAAGAGGGTTATGTGAATAACTTGGCTATAACTGTCAAAAGGAAAGGAAAAATTGGAAAATAAAATAAAATCCTCTTAGAAATGTCAAAGAACAAACAAAAGTAAGGAGGAATACAAAGAAGAATTCAATGGCTCAAGTGAAGAAAGAATGAGAAAACAAAAGCCAAGGCTAAGAAATTTGATTGTCCTTAGTATGTTCTTTGCATTCCAAAGAAAAAACCAATAAGTTTCTTGTAAGCCTGGCCAAGTTACAACCTACTAAAGACCTTTTGATCCATGTTTGTTTGAGTAATTATCTTATGTAGTGAAATGAAATGCAATGATTGAATAACAATTGATCAATGATATAGAGAGCAAACACTCACCTGGAAGGTATAAATAGAGAAGGTTTCTTATTTTTACAGCAGAGTGGTTACTTACAATTGTGTATCACATTTCAAACCTAGAATTTGGTTAGCTAAATTGAAGCATGATTAAGGACTTATCATTTGTAAATAGTGAAAAGTTGTCCTTCATTTTATTTGTAGTTGTGATTAATTAAGATCTTTGTTTCACTTAGCTTTCTCTTGACCATTTGCTTGAGGACAAGCAAAGTTCTAGGTTGGGGAGAGTTGATAGATGTCCAATTTATATATATTTTGTAGTGAAAATGAAGCATAAATTGGACATAATGTGCAATATTTGTCATTTTGTAAGCTATATAGAACATAAATTATGATATAAACATTGTACAAGTTGATTGGTTAATTTTGTTGCAATTCTAGGAAAAATCGAAGAAGAAAGAAGAAGGAAAAAGAAAAGAAGAAAATCCACTAAGTATAAGCAAAGGAGCTGGGATCCTCTCAAGCGAAGGTCGTCTCGCTTGAGCGACTCAGTCGCTTAGGCCAAATTGAAGGCTCGCTTGGGCGAGAAAGTAATTCAACAGATGAAAGTAACAGGGGCAAAATTTTCTTGAGCGAGAAGACATTCGCCAAAGCGAATAAAGGCCAGTGAGGAATAATGAAGAAACCGCTCAAGCAAAGGTTGTTCGCTGGAGCGAAATTGTTACAGAATGCAAACATGAAGACCTCGCTCAGGCAAAATAATAAAGGTATCAAGCGAAATGCTTCCAGTGAGCTACAATGTTGAAGTCGCTTGAGCGACCCAATTTCGCTCAAGCGAGATTTGTCCAGAATTAAAAAGAGTAAAACTCGCTGCAAGCGAAATAATGATACATCAAGCGAAATTGGAACAGGGGCTCATTAACTTGGGATTCGCTCAAGCGAAAGTGGTCGCTTGAGCGAATCAAGCATACAAATTAAGCAGGACGTGAACTTTCTTCATGGTGAAGGATGCATCTCGGTTGAGCGAGACTTAAACTCGCTTGAGCGAGTTAATGCATTATAAAAAGAAATCAACATAAATGTGGAAAGGAGGTTGACTTGTTCAATGTTAATGTGGAACCACATCCCAAGGAAAACAACGCAAAGGTAGTCTCAAAATTAATTTATACTCATTTATATATTTTTTTAATTCTTAACATATTTTTAGATAGCTAATAGAGGAGATAATCATCGGAAGGATAAGCTATCGATACTTGGTGGCCTCAAGAGTAAGTTCAAGAAGATGATTAGACCAAGTTATTCACATCAATGCATAAATTCTACTATTGCCATTAGAGGTAGGAAAGAGCCTATCATCCAGATGATCCAGACTCCTAGATGGAGAGAGACACAGAAGACACTCGAGATGTTGATGATGTCCTAGCTGAGAGCTCAAACTTAGACAGTGATAGGGGTCAGGAGCATTGGCAAAGTTAACTCCAATAACAGGATAAGGTCGTTGGGGATTCAGGTGCTCGTACTTCACACCCGTGGATGTTTTAAGGGTCTACCTTCATAGCAAGGCTTCTTTTTAAAATGATGTCTCTAGGAAGGTTATTCTTATCCATATAAAAGGGTAATTCTTTTAAATATATGCATTTTAAATTTAATATTTAGTATAATTTTACTTTTAAGACTGACAATTATTTATTTTGAAGTGTTTCTTTCAAACTAAAGAATGAAGGTACTTTCAAGTTGCGAAATGTCATTCAATTGCACTTCAATGGGCCATTGGAAGGATTGGAGGTCCATTCATAAGGATGATATTGAATTATGGTGGAGGAAGTGGTTGCTAAGTTACTTTTATTTTTTATTTGTTAATGTTTATAAAGTTTTATATATTGTTTGTCAATTGTAAGAGGATATAACATTCGCGCATAGGGACAGGGATGCGATGAAGCTCACGTTCACGAAAGTTGGGAGGGCACGCCTCAGTGACATATTGGGGAAGACCCATATAGTTGGCCTTGATGGTTAGACCCATACTCGTTGAATGGGATAATCTCAATTATAAGGTGATCTAAGAGCGTAATAGGCGCAACTATAGTATCAATAAGGATTGTACCGCGTGCACCATGGGTACTCGATCATATGCCTACATTGTCGAATTGACAGTAAGTTATTTATCCCTTTATTTATTTTTTATAGTATAATTTAATACACATTTAATTGTTTAACTTTTTTTAAGAAAGGATACACAGTCGTTCTATCAGGCCAACTGACTTATTTCTGGTGACTCACTAGAAATAATTAGGAAGGGCGAATTTCGTTGATAAGCGCTCGTGTTAGACTATCGTAAGTTATAGTAAATAGTTAAATTTAATCCTATTTCAAATTTAGATAACTCTACATTATTCAATTTTTTTAATGTATTAATGAGCAGAAGGAATGGAATAGGAGCCTAGCTGAGGATTTAGCTCTACGCAAAGATTGTTGGTGGGAGACACCATGGTCGCCTTTATGGCATTGTCTCCTTAGCCTTCAACATTCATCAGGGGTCATCCTTGATGATGTAACCCTCCTCTTGCATTAGTTCTAAGTCCGCGCATACAAATTTAAAGGTGGCATGCCCTTAGGAGGAGTTGCATGACTCAAAGGGTCAGTTAGCACAGATGCATGGGTTGTAGAGCTAGTTTCCCCAACTACAAGCCCATATGGCCAGCCTGGCTTAAGCCCAACATGGTGGGTTATTCAGAGGTAGTCATCAGCATTATGATTCCCGCGATGACTAGTCTGTCTTGGAGGAGATTCACCACCAACGTCAAGTTAAGTGTCACTGACTCCACCGTTAGGGGCCTTAGTAACAGTCGACTCTTCGAGGCCCACCCTAGACCTAACAACGTCCCCCTCCCGACCTACATCCGCTCTTACCAGGACACTGATTTAGTTTATTAAATTTTTTGTTTTACCTATATTTTTTTAAAACATTTTATATAAATATTTTTTATTTCTTTTTATTTAGTGTATTTTATTTTTTTAGTATTATTCTCATGTACTAATAATAATAATTAATAATTAATAATAATTATTATTATAATAAATAATTATAATTATAATTATAATTATCATAATAAAAGAAAGAATGTTGTTCACTCTGAGTGTGTAAAAGCTAACCTTGTAAAAGCTAAACCCTAGAGAATTACTATAGGAATATTAGGGTTTATTACTCAAAATGTCACTTAGCTTACAAGGATGTTGCGAGGCCTTATTTATACAATAGAAAAACGGGGGCCTTAAGTTCAGCCCAACTATTAAGAGATAACAATCATTTACTAAAATAAAGGAAAATCAGAATATTAAAGATATTCTCCTTAAAAGAGAGGAAGATGGGTAGTCCCATTCAAGCAGGGGATAGGAGCCCCCAGTCGCGAGCTCTCAACAAAAGGTTAAGCTGAGTGACTATCTATCAAGTAGAAATGCTTTTGGTTGAGTTGTTACCTAGTGGAGGTATTCCGAATGAGAAATTGAATGGCTCGACTCTGAGTGAGAAATTCTAAGTGGCTCGACTCTAAGTGATACATTGAGTGGCTGGACTCCGAGTAAGAATTCTAAGCGGCTCGACTCTGAGTGAGAAATTTTGAGTCGCTCATTTTTATTTCTATTTACATCAGAAAGAATTCATAACGTTTCTCGATGAGAGATCCAGAGAGAGCACATGTCAAATAGTGAATAGTCGTCATTTCATTTCTCAATGTGATGGTTGAACGAAGCCATTATTGTAATGATGAGATGTTTTATATCCCAATGCTCTTAAATATGTCTCTTGGATTTATCAGTGTCATTTAGAGTGGGAGTGGGCTTTCCACCATGTGTCGAGGGTAGTTGTCTTTCAAGAGGTCATCGTGGCATCGCGACCGTAGAGTTGGTGAAGTTGTTCCTAACCACTGGATCTCTTTCCTAGGAGTTGCCTTTTCCCTATGTATATATAGCTCAAATCTTCTTCATTTTTTTACCTGTTTCATTGCATTTTATATTTTCCTTAGGGCTTTTTTCGCTCTCCATTTTCCATTTTCAAGTTTATGGTCTTGTTTTCTTTGTCCTTGGGTTATATTTTCTTCTAGAGGCCAGTTCTTCTTCGAACTCCTTTTCATGGGTTAAGCGGAAGGTCTTATCTTTTTTGTCCTCCATCCGAGATGAGGACTCTATTGCCAGGTTATGGCAAGAAGGGGCCTTCAATGGTTGTGTGTTAGCCTCCAATGTGGAATCCCTAGGTTGTTCACGAGTTGAGAGGGTTTGTCATGCTAGGCCAAACCTGGGGGAGGTGGATTACACCTGTGTGTATGAAACCTTCTTCTCCCGCCTCTATTTGTCTCTTCCATTTTCTAGCTTTGAAAGATGGGTTCTGAATGCTTTGAATGTTTCCCCGACTCAACTTCACCCAAATATATGGGCTTATTAAAGTCCTTTGAGGTCCTTTGTGACTATGTTGGGTGTGTTCCCTTGGTCCCTGTCTTCTTCTATTTTTTCCAAGCTAAGATTTTTAAGACAGAGGTTCTTTTCAGATGGGTTTCTCTAAGTGGTGTTCCTGCTCATCATCTGATAAGGGCATTCGATCAGTCTTACAAGAATTTCAAAGGGTTTTTTTCAAAATCTAGGTGAGTCCAAATATGGTAGGGTAAGACTTTCTTCATTACCCTAATGGGCATCTTTCCTTTCCGTTGTATTAGACTCGGACACCAGTTCAATACCAAAGAAATTAGGAAGATCTATCTCATGCCAAGCGTCATGACGTGAAGTTCTTTATGAAGGACATGGGACACTATTTTAGTTCATAGGTGTTAATCTCTCTGTCCACTAATCCGGGTGCTCTCGACTCTTGGATTAGTAAGTATAGCTTTCTGTAGGCTCTTTTGTCTTAATTGTTTAGTTTTTTGTACTGATTTTTGATCATTTTCATCAGGTGATATGGCCCCTTGAAAGATGTCCGCTCGAGATCTAAAAAAGGCATACCAGAAAGGAGGATCGGCTAAGGGAAAGTCCTTAGCAATTCCTACTACGATTGATATTGACATTCCTACTGCCATGTCGACCCTCTCTGTATCGACAGCTTTTGTTCGTCCTCCCATGCATTTCTCTAGTCCCGAGCTCGCGACTCAGGCTACGAAAAGGCAACGATTTTAAGGACCCTCTCAGGGAGGTGCGGCGTCTTCCCAAGGAGTGCCCTAAGGAATTCTTACAATTTAGGTGGTGGAGATTCCCAGATCTCTTAAGGTTCCTCTTGTCACTTAGGAGCGTATGTCTGCTAAGCGGTTAACTACTCCTTTGAAGCTTAATTATAATCCTGGCTCTCGGGAATGAGAGTGCTTCATGCGCCAAGACCAAACAGCTGGGAATCCTGCTACGTCTCTCTGGGATGCTCGATTTCAAATCCCTCAATTTATTGATCGTGCTTTGGTCTTTAAGAAAGATCAATCCAAGTATATGGGTTCCAACCCTTTGGTTATTTCTAGGGTTATGGAGATGTTTTCCCTCTAGGCGGCATCGATAGGGTATTATCTGGATGAGTATATTACTACCCAGGATAAGGTTGTGGCAGCGCTGACCAAGGAGAATTAGCTCTCGGACAATAAGGCTTGGGAAATCGGTGAGGCCCTGAAAAAGGTGGTAGATCTAGAAGAGTGCCTAAAAGCAAAGGAAGTAGTGTTGGGGAATGATGAGGCGTCATTGAAAGATACCAAAGCAAAATTGGCGAGTTTCAAGGAGGACCATAGAGAACTTGCTTGGAAGGCTATGGAAGTTAATGCGTCTCTAAAGAAGGCGCAGAAGGCTTTAGAGTTGGCACGAAAAAAGTCCTTGGAAGCTGAGTCCAGGACTTGTCAAGAGTGCTCGGAATAGGAGGAGTAAGTCAAGATATTAAGGGGGAAGTGGCTGAGAAGTTTGTGTTGGGGTTTAATCTCTGTCGTATGCAGGTTTCAACATTGAACCCTCTTCTCATCATATCTTAGGAAGGAATAGATCCTTTCAAGGTAGTGTTTGATGGGAAGGCCGTGGATCCTCCAAAGTTCGATAGAGATGATATGACCGTCGACCCTCTAGCTTCCCCTCCCCTCACTAAAGCTGAAGTTTTACAAGACGATTCCTTAATTCCTCCTAATTAGCTTTTACTTTTCTTTTGGCTTGTATTTCATTTTTGTTGATGCAACTTTACTTTTATTATTGAAATGAAATGCGACTTTGTTCTAATGTCTCTGTTGTGATTTGTAGTTTTCATGTTTTTTCCGCTCGGGGTGTGTAGTATTTCTAAGAGTTTTGCCTTTGCTTCCTCGTGTAAGAATCTTATTGATATTCCATTACTCAAGTTTTGTAAGAAAGTTCAACGTTTCTCCCTCACTCAGAATCTTTAGACTTAAACGTAATAATCATAGTTACCTCCTCGCTCGAGGTTTTTAAATGTAAAAGGAATTGTCATCCCCCTCTCGCTTGGGGTTTTAGGACTTGAACGTAAGAATAATTTGTCGTTACCTCATTGATCGGGGTTTAGGACTTAAACTTAAGGATAATTTACCATTACCCTCTCGATCGAGGTTTTAGGACTTGAACGTAAGAATAATTTTCCATTACCCTTTTGGTCAGGGTTTTAGGATTTAGGCATAAGAATAATTTGTCGTTACCCCCTTTGTCGGGGTTTTAGGACTTAAACGTAAGGATAATTTGTCGTTACCCCTTGGCTAGGGTTGTTGTTACCCCCTAGGTCAAGGTTTTAGGACTTGAGCGTAAGAATAATTTTTTGTTACCCCCTTGGCTAGGGTTTTATGACTTAAACATAAGAATAATTGGTCGTTACTTCATCGATCAAGGTTTTAAGACTTAAACGTAAGAATAATTTGAAAAATGGATGAGTTGAATCGTACTTGTGTTATTGATGTTTGGATAGGCCTTGTTACATTCAACTATGTTACATCTTTAAACATGTGGCATTCCGTGTTCAAGGGATACTTCTGCCTTCCAATTCTTCTAGTCGGTATTCTTTTTTGCCATTACTTCCTTTACCTTGTACGGGCCTTCCCAATTAGCTGCTAGCTTACTATCTTCTCTAGCTCTCCTATTGTTGTCTGTCATTCTTAAGACTAAGTCTTTTCTTTGAAAGGGTCGCTTCAGCATGGTGTTCCGTTTCTGAGTGGATTTCTATTTGGAAACCTGTATCTTTATGTAAGTTATGCCTCATTCTCCAAGACTAAGATCTAGGTGTTTTCTTCTTCTTTCATCACTCTGTTCTTTATCATAAAAGATTCTTCTGAAGGAAGGTTCTCCTAGCTCCACGAGAATTATTGTATCTACACCACATGTGAGTGGAAATGGTGTTTCTTGGGTCGCTGTGTGAGGAGTTGTATGATAATCCCATAGGGTTCTGGGTAGTTCTTTCTCCCAGCTTCCTTTTGTTTGTCCTAGTCTTCGTTTTAACTCCTCTAACATCCCTTTAGTGATTCCTAATACTTATCCCAGGGTCTGGTTAAAATCAGAGTAAATTTTTTTCTTTCCAAACTTCTCCGACAATAAACAGTAAGAACTTAAAGGCTACATTACTTAAAACCACTTTCTAGGACTCTAGTAGTCGATTACCAGCAGACTATTTGCGCAGGAAAGTGACATGCCCCTCGATTACGTAATTGATTACCAGACACCCTGTTCTGCATAATTATGTAGAATTAGGCCTCTAGGAGAACTTCCACACTACCTAACTTGCTCGTTTCAACTTCAATTGCTACAAAACTCGATGGACACTATATTTTCCTATTTTTGGACCTGCTGGCGTAGTCCATACTAAAAGATTCCTTCATATAAAATACTATGTGATAAAATGAAATTTGTACCATTTAATGCCACAATACTACTCAAACCACACCAATTGTAACTCAAGGCTCACTTTACCTATGCAACCACTTTATTATACGCCTAGGGACTTAGTGGTACTCTTCGAGGATTATGAGTCATACCAGAACTTCTTTTCACCCTTCTAGTTGGCTAAAATATGCCTTTCCTCAACCTAATCCTACCAATGCCTAATCATCATTCTATCATCATTCATATCCATCACATAACACATAATATCGTCCCAATAACCAGCCAATATGCATACAACACATAATAAATAGCTCAGTGCCACAAAAATCATAACCTAACCTGCCCATTATCAATTTACACATCACATCATTAGCTCTATGCCAGATTTAATCAACACACATGACATCATAATCATCATTATGCAACACCAAGCAAAGTTCTCATCAATAACCATCATCATCATACACAGATGTATATATCTCAGCATGACATACACTAGGCTATCATACCATACTTATATATCACAATATATATATATATATACACTTACATCCACATCACCATAACCATCATCAGGTCACCGAAAGTTTACAATATACTATATATATCTACCTACATAATTACAAATATATATTCATCATTCAAATCTCCTTTCATTGGTATTGCTTCACCTCTGGGCGTTGGTCTCTACGACATCCGCAACATCCCTGTCTTCAATCACTAAAAATAGTTGTAAGGGTGAGTGACTAGATATATAAATTAATACAAATAATCAACAACCTTTAATCATGCAACAGGAAAAGCATAACATAGTCAACAATGCATACAACCATGTTCAATTAGTGCATCTACAATTAAATTCCACATTTTTATCAATTCCTTGATTTCATTTATATTCGAATTAACCACCATGATCATATCATACCATTAATTCATCCACTTGTAGTATCAATATGAATAACAATAATATCATCATTAATGTAATTAATGCCCATGCTTATCATCAATTCAAATATTAACACCACGGACTCCCAATCTAGCATAATATATTACGACTCTCTAGTATCTAGATACTAAAAGGACCGACCATCAGTTGGGTGTCATACCTGATATCCCGTGGACCATACCTGGCCTACTAAGCCCGTCTGGCTCCCTACTTCACCGTTGGGTTCTACCTGACCACTAGGTAGCTCAACTGGACCATAACCGACTACTAGAGCCAAAATCGAGGGGTAGTCTATACCAATTGGCCGTCCACACCACTCAACCTGCATATACAATATTTATTTTATAATTCATCATCAACTCATTTAAATCAATACTTCTCATTCTCATATTAGATTATGCATCACATCTAGTCTCGACATTATAGCCATCACCTCAAGATGACTAAATGGGCTACTCAGGTAAGTTAATATCATCAACATCAGTACACTGCTTTATAAATCATGACATCATCACTCAATCTCGTCAACATTGTACTTCATTATACCATTTTATCATCATGCTAACATTTCAAGTCATACATTCATAACGGATAATTCAATCTCATATGTCGACATTAAAATTATCATCATACATATATATATATACATATTTATACATCAACATCATCATCATCACTCTACCATACAAGCATATAATCCCATTTCATCATATCAAGTTTAACAATTCATCATTCATTACATTTTTCATTACCATCACTCAATTGACTTTAATTCTACCACGCATATACATTATACGCTTATATATATACATACACACACACCAGTTTACATAACTATACTACCATTTTCCCATAATTTTTGGAACAGCTTAAATTCTTATTTCCATTAATGTATACACCCGGTACACCCCCTTTACCTTAACTCCGAGCCTCCGAAGCTTTAAACCAATCACCATCCTGACCAATTTCGTAAAGTGTCTACATTTAAGAAATTCAAGGAATTAATTTAGCTTCTCCAGCCCTCAGGAACAAAACCTATTATATAAAAATGGATTCAAACACATTATCAGGACCTCCAAAGCTTACCTTCTCTGTTCTCAACCTCCACTTCACGACTTGTTCCTACTAACGGCTTTTCGACCTCCGGTTCTTCACCTAACCATGCCAAAACGACAATCCATTAGCTATTTTTTGATATCCACTTTACCAAGAATATCATTCAAGCATTAAGTCATTATAAAATGGAAAAAAGGAAAACCCCCATACAACTCTCATTTTGGCCAAGAAAGGGGGAGAAGATGAATTGGGAAATTGAAGGTATCTACTAACTCACCTCAGTGTCAAGATTCCAAAAATGAGTTTAATTTTAAGTTTTGACAATAATTCAGAAGTCAATTGAAGCATGGCTTTCCCCTCTCTCGGGTTACTTTGTTTCTTTCTTTCTTAAGCACGCGTGGGGAAAAAGAAGAACTTGAAAATTCATTAAGTTTTAATCCCTAAGGGTGTTTTAGTAATTTCACTCATTTTTCTTTAGTTTTCTATTTTCATTTAATTTCCAATCCTTTGTCTTTTCTATTAATTAATTAGATTTTTACCTTTTACCCTCTAAGTAATTTAATAAATTTAATCTCGCTCTAATTAAATCCTCTGACTATTTAATTTAATTCTTGTTAATCCGCCAACAATTTATAATTTAACTCTATACAACACCATTAATTAATTTAATTAACTGAGATGTTACAACTCTTGTCAATAACTTTGTTGGTGACTTTGCTTGACTTTGTTTTTTAATTATTTGTATTCAATTGAATTTGATTATTATATATATATATATATTAATTTTATACTCCATTTCTATATAGTATATAGAACTCTTTTTCTTCTTTTGACTTTTGAAAAAATGAAAGTCAAAAGAAAAAAATATCCATTTGTCTAATGGATAGGACATAGGTCTTCTAAGCGTTCGTTTACAGACGTTCTATTAATGAAAATTTTCGTTTTATGCCCAGGTTTTTGCAGAAGTCTAAAATGCTTATTGTAAACTGTCATTCGTTATCTAAGATGATGGTATGGAGAAGTTCGTGTCTGCAGATAATGTTTCTCCAAGTGAAGTTTTGTACCTTGGACGTAGAAATAATCTACAGACAATGTTTCTCCAACTGTGAGTTAGCTTTTAGTTGTATGCATCAGGATCCCAGGTCCAACGCCAGTCGTAGTCTGACTATAAGTTCCTTGTATTCTGCATGATTATTGCTTGCTTTGAATACGAATCCCAACGAATCTTCTATGGCTATTCCTGCTGGTGATTCAAGTAGAATTTCTACTCTGCTTCCTTTCCCATTCAGTGATCTGTCCACTGAGAGAGTCCATAGGGCATGTTCCGCGTTGTATTCTTCCTTGCCATCCCCCAACTCTGTTATAAAATTTGTTAGGAACTGTGCTTTAATGACTCCTCTTTGTTCATACCAGATTCCATGCTCGGAGAGTTCTACGACCCATGTGACCATTCTTCCTACTAGTTCAGGCTTCTACAGTATCTTACTTATAGGTTGGTCGGGTCTGATAATAATTTGATGATTGTGAAAATAGGATTTCAGCTTCTGAGTGGCTACCATCAGGCTCTATGCAAATTTCTTTACCCGTTGGTATCGTGTTTCTGTGCCTTGTAAAGTTTTTCTGGTGAAATACACCAGTCACTGGATTGTCCCTTCTTCTTGTACTAGTGCTGAGCTAATGACATTCTCTGCAACTGAGAGATCAATGATGAGCTCTGCTCCCGGGGTTGGTTTTGTTAGGATTAGAGGAAGGCCAGATAGGCTTTCAAATTCTCAAAAGCTTTTTCACACTCTTGGGTCCATTAGAAGGTGTTTGTCTTTTTTAACACTTGGTAAAAAGGCATGGACTTTTCACTAAACTTGGAGAAAAGTCGGGTCTTCTTGTGAAACGTTGTACTTCCTTGATGTTCTATAGAATTTACATCTCTAGGATGGCACGACATTAGTCTGAGTTGGCCTCTATGCCTCTATGAGTTAGTATGTACCCCAAGAATTTACCGCCTTGGACATCAAAGGAGCATTTGTTTGGGTTACAGCACATATTGTGTCTTCTTAGCTCGATGAATGTTTCCTCCAGGTCCTTGGTGTGATCACTTGTATTTTTTTTCCTTACAACCATGTCATCTACGTATACTTCCATTTTTCTACCAATCTGTTTGGTAAAGATTTTGTCCACGAGTCACTGGTATGTAGCTCCAGTGTTCTTCAGTCCACAAAAAGGCATCACCTAATAACAGTAATTCGCTCCCCCTGTGATAAAGGTGATTTTTTCTATGTATCTTAGGTCATCCATATGTAGTTATACCTGGAGTATCTGTCCATGAAACTTAGCACTTGATACCTTAAAGTACCATTTACCAAAAGATCAATGCTAGGTAAAGGATAAGGGTCTTTGGGGGCATACCTTATTAAGGTCAATGAAGTCCATGTACATCCCCCACTTGTCGTTTACCTTTTTTACCATGGCCACATTGGAGAGCGAAGTTCGGTATTTGACTTCTCGGGTAAAATCGATACAAGGAGTTTGTCTATTTTTTCTTTCATTGCTGCTCTTCTATCTAGCCTGAGTTTGCACTATTTTTGCGCCATGGGTCTAGCCTCTGGGTCTACATTCAACGAGTGGCATATGACACTTAGGTCAATCCCAGGCATATCCGAGTGGTTCCATGTAAAGAGGTCTACGTTGACCGTAGAAGTTTGACCAAAGATTCTTCCAGACTCGAATCTAGCATCACACTGATTCTGGTGTATTGACCTGGGTGGGATCCAACTTGCACTAGTTTCAAAGATTCTACTGGTTGGGGCCGCTCTTGTTCTCTTTCATCCCTAGGGTCAAAACCAATTTTGATGTCCTCTACTACGATGAAAGTTTCCCTAGGTCAGAGACTCTCATGGTAGCATTCTTGAGCGATCTGTGGGTCAACACGAACAACTCCTATATGTCCATCTCTGAGAGGGATTTTCATAGTAAGGTGGAGTGGAAACAACCACACGCGAGTGCACTGAGTGTTGGGCGCCCAAGTATAGTATTATAAGAGCTAGGGATGTCAAGAACCAAATACTTGACCATGACTGCTTTACTGTCTTCACCTTACCTAAAGATATTCTTCAGCTCTATGTATCCGATAACTTATACCGAGTCTCCTATGAAGTTGGGTAGTTCCCCATCGTATCTTTTAAGCCAAGTGGGGGGGTGTAATTTAAGTCCTTTATAGGCCTTCCAATAGAGAATATCTACGGAGCTTCCCTGATCAACCAACACTATCCCAACAATGCATCTTGCTATCTCCATCGTGACCACCATCAGTTCATCTTTGTTTAGGACTCCCATGGGTACGTCTGAGCGGTCAAATGTGATGGCTTCGTTGCTCGAGAGGCAACGTATAAAGTTGACTTGCCATGCCCCTTGTGATGTGTCAAATCTATTTTCAGGGAAACCACTGAAAATGGTATGGATAATTCTCTTTTCGTCGCTCCTTACGTCTTCTAGCCTACGTGATCGGGAACGTTCACACTCTTGTTTGGGGCGTTCATATGGTTGCAATCCCAGTTGTCTCAGGGACTCTCTTTCTCGCTTCGGCCGGTTTCTCGCGGTGCCTCTTTCCTTAGGTCAACGAATTTCTCTAAGTATCCTTGGTGGATAATGTGCTCGATTTGATTCTTAAGCGACCAGCAATCCTTCGTGTTGTGGCCATAGGTTCTGAGAAACTTGTAGAACTTGGTTCAATTAGAGCCATTCTTCTATTCTCTGGGTTGGGGGAGTTTGAGTAGCTTGGCGCTGTAAACTTCAGGCATGATCCTATCCTGTTTATTGTTTAAAGGGGTGAAAGTGTTGTATTTTGGGTTAGGATAGGCCGCCTACCTCGGTTCTTATTTAGTCAGGGGTTCCTTTTTTATGGCTCTGCTCTCGTAGTCCCCTACTCAGAATTTCCTACCCGATTAGCCTTTCATTCTTCCATGTTTATATACGAGCCACTCGCTGACTGAAATCATCCATATTAAGGGGGTTTCTTCGCTAAAGAGTCAGAAAATTAATTGGGTGCAAGCCTATCTAGATTGCATAGAGGGCTACTTATGAGCTTAGGTATCGGATTTGGATGACTTGTTCGTTAAAACAGACCATGAAGTGTTTAAGTGTCTCTCTCCTACTTTGCTTTCAGATTGACCAGACTGTGTGAGATTTGCTGGATCGCTTGGCTAAAGGCAAATTGGGTAAGGAATTTCTCCGTCAGCTCTGCAAAACATGACACACCCCTTGGGGGAATGTGTGATAACCAAAGGAGATCAGATTTGGTGAAGGTTATGGGGAAAGTTATGCATAATAGGGTATCAGATGCTTCGTATATGAGCAGATTAGTTGTAAACATAGTAAGATGTTCTTCTAGATCGTCTCTCCCATCACACTTCTCCATTGTAGGGCGTTGTTGTGCAATGATGTTGGGGCAGCCATTATATCTTTTATGAATGGGTTTGTTGAGTAGGGCACTAGGGGTTCTGGTCTGTCTTCTTTTAGTTTTGTGGCTTGAGTGTTCTGATAATTGGAGGTCTCCCATTCTTTTGATTGCTGGTTCCTTAAGTCTTTGGAAAAAGGTGTGTGACATGATATCTTAAACCATGTTCACATTCCATTAAGCTTGAAAATAATATAAAATATGATTTCGTATAATATATTGAGAATGGGGATCTGAAACTAATTAGTATGAAAAGAATTAATACGTAAGAATGGATGTTTTTTTGCCTTTAGACGTTTCACACGCCAAGTCGAATTTCTTGTAGTAATTCCATTTTGGAAAGAATGATTATACAAGATAAATTGAAATGGGTTCATCAATTTTCCGAAGGTGATATTATCACGGCAGCAAGCGTATTACAGAATTAAAATTCGTTGTATTAAAATTTACATTTAACATCATTCTATATAAAACGTTTCCAATTTGTTGGAATACAATAACACAAGCAGCAATTCAAGAATTGGAAAGAATGTCACAGGAGATGTCATGATTACACCTCTTATCATATCTATATGAGTCATGCAGTGGGGAATTGTTTGTTCCTTTCATACAATGAAGGAATAGAAAGCATTGCGATCTAACATCATTATGACTTTAAGGCCAATTAGATAAATGTTTTTTTTCTAATTTGTCAGGACAACATGGATGAATATATTGCCAACCTTGCAAGTTCAATGCATTATAGGTGGCAGCAGGCTCGAGAAATGCTCCATTACAAATAATTTGGTAGCTGCTATCTTCTCTGTAACACTCAAAATAATAATAATAATAATAATAAAAGAAGTGTGGGCGTGACATATTAGTCATAGTATGAAACGAGTTTATTCTTGTATTGGGTCGGTCAAGTACTCAAGACTATGTTTATGGTCAAGAACAAATAATTATATTGGAGCATTTGGCTGTACAACGAACCCACAAAATCTATGCGTGTTGACACCAATTAATCCATAACTTTACAGCGTATATGTAAATATAAATATTATTTTTTATATAGATAAAGTTGGATCCACTTATATAGTAAATTTTAATGAATTTGTTTTGTGTCGTTTAATAACAGTTCGTGGAATTTCTTCTTTAATTTAATTGTCGAATAAACAATTTCATGAAGTATATCAAGTCTTTATAGAATTTCATATACAAATGTTTGATTTATATCTTACTTTTATGAAGCCGTTCCTAAACTTTTTACAACTTGGAATGTAGTAAGTATAATGGCTCCTTGATTTAAGGAATAATTTTTATATTACTTGATATGTCACAATTAATTATAGTATTATAAAAATTAAAATATTTTTTAATATATGTAATTTAACAATAGCAACATAGTATTAGATTGACTTTAATTCAATTATTCGACAGTCTAATAATAGAAATATTAGAGCGGTAGTATCAAAAAGTTAATAATTTTCCTAATAGTTAATTATAAGGTTTAAATCTGTTTCGTTATTTGAGATAGACTATATGTTTAGGTCTAGTATATCCTATTTAAAAATTTGAATTATTTTGATAGTTTATATAAAAATTTAATTTACATTAAACTAATAAAAAGTCAATAAATAAATATTAAATATCAAAGAATTCATTTTAAATAAACAAATGAGCCTCTAAAAAGTTAGAAACATATACAAATATATATTTAAGTATCTAATTTTCACTTATTTTATCAAATTTAACTTTATATATAGAAAATATCATGTGTATCTATAAATTATAATATATCATAACTTTTTTATTTTATAAAATCATATAAGAGTTAAAAATGACTTACCATATAAACTGAAAATATTTTTTTCGATAGCCAAAAACTTAGCTTTTTTATAATTAAGTAAACTTTTTAAAAAGTTTTAACTTAATCTTATTATTAAAACTAGACTTTAAATATCCTAAACATAATGGGTCCCAAATCTCACTCTTAATAAATTTTATGGTAAACATTAATTATATGTGTTTTTGAGCTTTTAATTTTGTGAAAATTATAGTAGTATTATTTTTTTGTTGATATGCATAACAACTTTCCAAGTTGAACCCTTTCATTTATGTCGTGAGTAATCACCCACCTCACTCGCTCTAGTATGAAGCCTCACTTCTACATTCATCCTAAATAAAATAACATTAAATAATTTAATAAATAAATTTGTAATATTACATTCAATTAATTCCCTAACTAATTTCCTCAAACATCAACTTTCTATCTTATTTATAACATTTTTCTTCTGTTAAAAAACGTATAACATTAATATTTCTTAAAAAAGTTTTAGGGTTTGTTTGGTAAAATGACGTTATGGCTTATGGTTTTTTGAGTAGTTTATAACTTATAACTTTTTAGGAAGCTAATTGAAATAGAGCCGATAGAAATAACTTAAATTGTATTAAATGACTTTAAAGGACATAATATTTTAATTATACGATAAGTAAAAATTATCATTAAAAGAAAATAAAAATAATAACTAAACAATTAATAAAGAAGCTTATAGTTTTTCAAAATTTAAAAAAAATTAAACTTTTTCTAAAAAAATTGAGAACTCATAAACCGCGTTTAGTTACAGAAAATTATGTTAGTTTTCTGGCGAAAGTGTTTTGGAAAAAGTCTTGAAAAACTTTTCCACGGTTTTCTTAGAAAAATTCTTTAAAGACTTCTATATTTTTCTTAAAAAAATAGAAAACCCAGTTTTAAGTTTTTTATGAGTTTTTTTTGAATATTTTATAAACAAACACATTTTTTATTTTTTAAATTTTTTCAAAAATAATTTTTTATTTTTCTTAGAAAACTTACAAACTAAACACGATTTATAATTTTGAAAAAATCATAAATTCTTTAAAAAATTATAAAGTTATTGTGTCAAACAAATACTTAGTTAAAAATTATTCTTAACTCTATAATATGTAAAAAATTTGGAAGTTAGGGAGAGCAAGGATTTCCAATAATTTTAGAGAATATTCTCGGGCTGAAGACAACGCATATCAGAATACAAAAATCAATCACTTCACAGCCTATATCCCCCTATAATGAATAGGAAGAATAATGTTACTAATTAATAAACATTATTCTACCTATATCTTTTACTATAAAATATAAAATTAAAAACGGGGTGTCTCAAGACGCCAGTATCTTTTAGGGGAACTTTTTGTCACAATTAAAGTATATTTTTTTAATATCATTAAATATTTATCTATTAAATATATTTTTTGGTTTATATTATGATAAATAATATTAAAAGTGAAATACTTAATTTAATATTATTAGCACAAATACTTATTTTTAACTAATATATGTGACATTAGTTAATTTTATTTTTGTTTATATTTAAAATGAAAGAGGATGAGAATGTGAAGCAGGTTTTGATAATTTCAATTTTCAACAAACCAACTGTAAGACGCGTGCCTCAACAGTAGCATGGGATGGTTGCCCTTAATCTGCATCCTCACAAGACAACTATGCAATATTATTGGTCACGTTCCTTGCAATCATTACACTAATTACGTTCTTTGAAATTCGAAGCAATTTGTTGAAAATTAATTCGAGAGGACCAAGGTATTTTTGTAGTTTGTGTTTAAATGTTTCCTAATTTGACCGTATCTCATTGATCATAAGTAGAATCCAGGAAGTTATCATACGTAATACTAATTATTAATTAATTATAAATTTATCCTAAAAAACACGAATACGAAGGTATAACATGTGAGCATCTACAGTGGCTCACATGTTGCTTACAATCATTGCCTTGTTCAAATTTCCCCAAATCACGGGGATCTTCTACTAATTGAGAAATTACATTATTGTAATTAATCTCACTTTGATTATGTACTAAAATGATACGCTGCTCGTACGTTAATTTGAATTTTAATTATTTATATAAATAGTTGTGTCAAAAAATTGTAGTTAATGAATTTATTTTAGTAGTTAGTTAATTTATGAGTTTTTTCCGGCTGTTTCTTTGTAAGGTTAATATAATTTGAAAGAATAAACTTAAACTACACCATATATTAAATTATCTTCTCTTGCAACTGAAATCTTCTGTTTTATTTTTCCTTTTTTACACTCTCAATCACACCAATTACACTGTAAATTCGCATTTCAACTTGTTAATTACATTGTAATTTATTTTTATCTTTTAAAATACATGATTAGGATTAGGAACTTAAAAACATGAAAAACTATTTATTATTTTCCTTCCAAATTACTTGTTTATTAATTTTTGTTATATAAATTATTTCAGACCTTTATTCATGTTGATATCAATGTTTTGTTAATTTTTATATTTATAGGATCTTAATTTTTAATTTTGCATGGTCACTCTTAATTTTCTTGGTGTGATTATTTATTCTTTTGTTTTAAAGTTTTAATAACATGCAACAACAGCTTAATTAAGAGCGAGTTCCAATATTGAAACTTAAACAACACAACACATTAAATTACTTTCTCTTGTAACTAAAATTTTTCGTTTTCTATTATTCCTTTTTTTCACTCCCAATCACACCATAATTATATTGTAAAATTGGTACGTGTTTCATCTTTCAAATTATTTGTTAATTATTGTAATTTATTTTTATTTTTTTTAAATACATAGGATTAAACACTTAGGAACGTAGAAAGCTATTTATTATTTTCCTTTCCAAATCACCTGTTTATTAATTTTTGTTATATAAATTATTTAAGAACTTTATTCATGTTGATATCAATATTTTGTTAATTTTTATGTTTACTGGATCTTAAATTTTAATTTTTGATGGTCACGGTTAATTGTTTAATTCTTTTTATTTTTTATATTATTTTTATGTTAAAAATGTTTTACTTTTTAATTTTTTTAATAGTTATTACTAATTGGTTCATTGTTTCAATTTTCTGATTAATTTGTTAATTTTATGTTTACAATATTTAAATTTAGCTATTGGAATTAGAATATACTTGTGAAGTTGTGAACAAGTATTTAATGTCAATTTCTCTTTCCAAGTGCTATTGTTCTTTTCTTGTGTTAATTTACTAATTTTTTTATCTTTCATAATATGTCTCCTAAAAACATTTATCTGGAAGTGAAAAAAGAAAAAAATGAAAACGAGAGGAAGAATTAATTAAATCACAAAGAGAAGCTCTTGATAAAATTATTTTTAAAAAGGTAAATTCTCATGAAAGTTTAGATCAATCAATTGAAATTGTGCATAATGAAAGTAATTTAATTGAGAATGAAGTTAATGATTCTAGTAAATTTAATGATTTTTTAAATGAATATAATATGGAAAATATTGACATTAACAATGAATTCCTTTAGATAGTTATGATCCTAGAAATTGGGGTAATCTTAATAACAAAGGAATGATATTTTAACATAAAAAGGGCCTAATAGAGAAAAAAATTATTTTTCCTTTGGATAATACTTCTAAACATTTTTGTAACGTCCTAGGTTATTTTTGCATTTATTTTTATTCAAACGATTACATCTTACGATAAATTTTTCCTTAACTTGAAAATTAATCGAGGTTTAGTGAAATAGCATTTATTTTTACTGACTTATTCAAGTGACAGCAGTCACAATTAGATTAAATAAATTAGATCTAGAAAAGAAGAGCAAGTTAATCTAAGTACAACGGATGGGAGAAAGGGAATCAGGGCTTCCCGCTTGAGCGAGGCCTCTACTCGTCTGAGCGAGATTCCGGACTCTCGCTTGAACGAGGTTTCTATTCGCTTGAGCGAATACCTTTCACACATCGGATTAGACAAAACATGCAAACGGACCCCGAAAATGTCACCCTAGAAATGATTCTGTTAATCAAAGGTTTGTCATGGCTACCACGACAGCATATGAAAATAACAGTGATGTATTTTAAAATGTAGATTTGCATCCGGTTCGGTCTTGATTAAACACAACTAATTAATAATATTCGGAAGTCCTTATACACACATATAACTCTATAGAGAGTCACTCAAAGTCACTCGGACCCTGGCACCGATCTCCCCCTTGGCGCGACTCCATGGCTCCTTCCCCCTCCCTGTCACTGGTTACTAAAAAAAAAGGCAAGGGTGAGTGTTTGGCATTGTAATTAATATAGAATGGAACTTAACAAATATACATGCATATTTATACATACACATCAAGCATCATTCGAAAGTAAGCATACCGAAACATAGTGTATTACATACAGTAACTATATTAACCCAACCACGCAATTCCATTACATTCATCACGATCACAACTGACTCTCATACAATCTGACTCCTAGTATCCGGATACTAAAGGATTGGCCTTCAGCTGGGGGTCCTACTTGACACCCCGTGAACCCTGCTTGGTTCACCGCGTCCTGCTTGACTCTCCACCTCGACCACTGGGTCCTACTTGACCACTGGGTAGCTCAACTGGGCACGAAAACCACGGGAGCCGGAAATGAGGGGCTATCATATACCGTCGGCCATCCCACACCACATAGTCATTCAACAGTTTACCTTTCACATAATAATATCAATTCCTCATCACTCGGGTAGCCTGCTTGCTAACCCGACGTCACATAACACTGATCATTTCAACATTAGATATCACAAGATCATAACATGATAAACTCAACCACACCCGATCCTCCACTAATTAATGAACCCAGTCACACATGCACAAGCATAAACACACAACTACGTTTAGCAACATTTTCCTTAACCTGTTTACATTACCTCAATGACCTGAATAAGAAGCGAGTCCTCTTCTAATTAATTATAACCCGAACACCCCCCTTACATTGGTTCCACGCTTCGATAATCTGCTCTCTGTGTCGATTCCTTCCTCTGAGCACTGGTTTCGCAGTCTCAACTCCGTCACTCAGTCTTCCGTTGCTTAACCTACTACCTACGGATCATAAAGTACAGCTCGTCACTTCAACGCCCTTAGTTCATGGACTGTATTTGGGCTCACACTCACCGGAGGAGTGGAGAACAACCACGAATATAGCCATGCATGGCCCTTAACCGCCAAAGAATAAAAGGGATAAGGGAATCACAATTGGAACGGATCAGTAGACTCACCTTGAAGACTCGATCACAGGAATGGGATACAATTAAAGTTTGGACACAAGTGGAGTCCCTCTCCAGCGCATGCAACTCAGCGTTAAGAGAGGAGAAAAATGAAAGAGAAGGAACAGACCAGCAGCAAAGGTAACTTGTAAATAATGAAGAGGGAAGGAAGAGAATCTCCTTATATATGTATATAGTTCATGGGCAAGATCGTCTTTTCCTTTATTTTATTTGTATTCTTACTAAATTTAATCAATTTCACTATATTAAACTATTGCATAGTTATCAAATCAATTACACTCATTTATTCCCTCAACGTTTAATTATTCACAATTCTCTAATACTTCGCAAGAGTATAGGCCCAATATAAATATCGGCCCCCCGGTGTCCTAGCTTAGTGTTCATACCTCGGAAATCCGAGCTACAACCCGAGAGGTCGGATATCTCATCCGTGCTCACCTCTTGGTTACCTACACCCGTTGTTTCAGTCATTGTGAGGTTAATCCGGGCTATGACCCCGTGTGAGGCGCTCTCCTCACAACGGTTGGACCAGACCACCTAGCCCTGCCCGCTCTTCTCCTACACTCCCGATCTTCAACTCCACCTGCTCGCGCTTCTGAGATCGATCTCGACACCGGCTTTCTTGTCTCTGGCTCAGATAGAACAAATATTAAATAAAACTTCTAAAACATTTACTAATCATTTCCCATTTCTTATAATTCTCATTAAAGCATCAGGGATGTTACAATTTTTAGATGTCTATTATTCTAGAAAGCTAAGCAATGGTGAGACTAGTGATAAAAAAAGGTTGGCTCATTCCAAGCATGTTAATAAGGTATATTATATTTGTTGTAAGCGGTTCAAATATGATAATAAAAAAAGTTTATTGGCAAATGAGGGTTTTAGTGATTGGAAGCGTATTAGCAAGAAACTTAAACAACATGAAAATAGATTTGAATATATGACTAATATGAATACTTGGAATGAAATAAGAGTAAAATTGGACAAAAAGTAAACAATCGATAAAAGATTACAACATGAGATTATGAAAAGGAAATAACATTGACGACAAGTTTTACTAAGAAAATTTTCAATTGTGAAATGTCTTACTGAAAATAATTTACCTTTTTGAGGATCCAATGCAAAATTATATCAAGACAATAATTGAAATTTTTTGGTATTGATTGAAATGATTGCAAAATTTGATTTGATAATGCAAGATCATGTTAGACACATTCAAAGTCGTGAAATTCATTATCACTATCTTGGGCATAAAATTCAAAATGAATTAAATTCAATTTTGGCTTATAGTGTTAGAAGTTTCATTATAAAGATCATTAAAGAAACAAACTATTTTTCTGTAATTCATGACTGTACTCTCAATATAAGTCATTAAGAACAAATGACTCTAATAGTATGATGTATGAATATGGCAAGTAACAACATAAAAATTGAGGAGTACTTTTTAAAGTTTTTAAAAGTAGATGACACATTTGGATTGAGACTTTTTAATGAGTTACAAGAGGTGTTAAAATCTCTTGATCTTAATATTGGTGATGTGAGGGGTTAAGGTTATGATAATGATTCTAACATGAAAGGAAAGTACCAAGGAGTTCAAAGGCGATTTCTTGTAATAAATCCTAGAGCATTATATATGCCTTGTGCTTGTCATAGCCTCAATCTTACTCTTAATGATATGACACATTGTTGTGTTAAAGTTGTTTCTTTTTTTGGAATGGTTCAATGCATATATTCATTATTTTTAAGTTCACCAAAAAGATGGAAAATTTTCTTGATTGTGTTCCTGGATTAACCGTGAAATCTTTGTCTAATACCCGATGGAAGAGTCGAATTAAAAGTATAAAAACTATTAGATTTCAAGCTCCTTAAATAAGATTTTCTTTGTTAGAATTACATAAATTTTGTGATAATGCTGGATCAAAAAGTGAAGCTGAGAGTTTGGCTAGTGCACTTGAGAGCTTTGAATTTTTGTTGGGCATGATTATTTGGTATGATATTTTATTTGCTATTAATATGGTGGGCAAAAAATTATAATTTAAGTCTATCTGCAATGATGCTACCATAAAACAATTAGAAAATATATTCTTGTTTTTTTAAAAGTATAAAGTTGAAGTGTCCATGTCTAGTATGAATGTTGCTAAAGAAGTTGCACTCGATATGGATGTTGAACCCATCCTTTTAACAAAACATTGTGTTATTAGGAAAAAACACTTTGATGATAATAGTCATAAAGAAGTTCAAAGTTAACTGATGAGTCATTTAGAGTTAATTATTTTTAGTTATTGTGGACACGACTATTACTTCTTTAAAGACTAGATTTGAGCAATTAAAATTATTTGAAAATATTTATAGGTTTTTGTTTAATTCAAAAAAGTTAAAACCATTAAATGATAATGAATTGAAAGAATGTTGTGCTAAAGTTTTCTTTACTTTTTTCATGGAAATTTATCAGATGTTGATTTGGATGATTTTTTCCTAAATTGAAAATGTTGAAAGTGACTTTGTTTGATGATGTAATGTTAGTCATTAAAATTCTCAAGTTCATTAAAATTGCAGATTGTTATCTAAATGTCTCAGTTACTTATAGAATTTTAGTAACTATGTTTGTAATTGTAGCATATGCTAAAAAAGGTTTTCAAAGCTAAAATTAATAAAAACTTACTTAAGATCATCAATTTCACATGAAAGGTTGAATGGTGATCCGGTCCTGATACCGGTCCTTAGACTTAATGGTAATTTAACCAAAATTCGTTGTCAATGACCGGTGTCATGTAATATCCGATGTTAGCCATTCTCTCAACACTGGAGGGTCATGGTTGACCTATCCCCTGGCGTGTTGAACAAGTAACCTACAAAGTGACTGACTGGTAGGTAGAGTGATTTGGTCATGTCCCTTTCATGTGTCAGCCTTTCTACAGGATATCAAAAAAGTACTAACACCATGTACGGAAAGCTTAGTGAACAAGGAGACGTTTCCACCACCTATAGATATAAATTCTCATGCATCAACGTAACACAGGTAAAACATTTTTACGCTTGAGCTCTAAAATTTCTTTAAACTATCACTAACTGGAGCGTCAGAGTGTCCTTGCAGGTGATACCCCATTTCGTCCCACAACGCGTAAGGCTGGTGCTGTTGGTACAAGGAATCACTCTAAGACTTTTATTCCCCACTCTAAATTATATAATACTGCATCCCTACTAGACGGGTGTAAAACTTATACCTGAAACACCAATTTAGGGATTGTTTTGATACTAGATTCAGCACCCCGGTCCAGACCAGTCCATTGGCATGCCCAGTTCAAATGGTTTGACAATTTTATCTATTGAAAATGATATGTTAGGGAGTATTGATGATAATGTTATCATTAATAATTTTACATCTAAAAATGCTGAAAGAAATAATTTTTTATGATACTTTGTGTGTTTTCTTTTGCTTTGGTGTAGAAGGAATGAATAGGTGTTTTAAGGAAAGCATCAGAGTACTATTCATTATTTTTTGGCTTGTTATTATGCTCTACACTAGGATAACATATCTGATTCATGTGTTTAAAATTTACAATGACTTTGTTAATATTGGTTTCGTTATTTAATAAATTTCCTTCTTCGAAAAAAAAAACTAAGGAGCCTTTATTTATTGTGTCACCCATGACCACAAAATTCCAAGACCGGTTTTGCCCTATCATTAGTGATCATTAAACGATGTCAATCAAAGTGTCATATGGCACGTTAAGTTTCATATGGCACATTAAGTGTCATATAAACTTCCATGTGGCTACATTTTAAGCCTAGGGGGACATTTCAAATCTCCATTAATAAAATATATCAATTTGATCCTTAACATATATAATATTACATCAATTTGGTCTCTAACATATATAATATTTCATCAAATTGGTCATTGCCTCATTTTAAAATTTTTTAATCATATTAGTCCTCGATCGATTGTAGTTTATATCAAAAAGGTCCTTAATGTATTACTAATCAAATTATATCACTCCTTACTATTAATTTAAATACTTCAAACTAGACACTGGTGTATACGTGACTTAGTTACTTTATGTTGATGTAATGATGTTATTTGTAAATTATTTTAATGTAAAGAAAAAGTTATTCAATGAAATTGGTTTAGAGCAATTTTAAGCATAATTAATATAGTGGATTGATATTAAAGTGATACAACATGATGATATAGAAATATGTATTTAAACCCACAAAACCCTTATTTATCCTTAACAAAGTAAAAGTCGCTATAGATGTCACTATAGACATCCTAAGAAAGTAAACTCAAACAACATAGGTGCCAAACAGAGAATTGGAACATACCATGTACTCATAATTAATACACCAATACACATGATAAGTTAAAGGTTGTATATTCACACATATGTCCTAAATAGTTGCATTCATAAAGGGAAAAAAGAAAAAGAAATAAAAGTCACTCTACTTTGGTTGGGTAGCAGTAGTATGATTGTAAAACTTACCACAATGTTAGTAGTAGACCAATGTGATTTCTTTTAGTAGGCTGATATACATTGATTCATGATCTAAGACAATATAATTTAATATTTATGAAAGTGAGCTTGTTCGTATTTAGCTTATTTTCTTTTTATTCATGTTGAGTTTTAGATTCTGGAGAATATATCTTGTATTATATTTCTTTATTTGATAGATGTATAATTTAACTTTTACTTTATTAAGGATGACTAAAGATTGTGTCCTTATACACCTTTTATATTACTATGATGTATCTGTTAGAATTGCGTAAATAAATTAACCATACATGTTAGGATATATTAGATTGAATCTATCTTTATGCAAAATATAGGAAATTGTATATCTTATAATTGTGTACAATTCCCTATAAATACAATAGTTCTGCTATGATCAAAGCACAATTCATATGTTCTCTTATTTTCTTTCTTTCTCTATCAACATGGTATCTAGAGCCTAATGAGAGTTTCTTCCTTTCCATGATCCTTTAATGAGTCACTACTCACTATGTAATTTTTTTGAAACCCTAACTATCCCTGGGTTTTTGAAACCTTTGATTTGTCTTCTTTCGGTTCCTCTTTTGGTCCCTACCCACCTCCTCTGTCGGCCTTTTTCAACCCACAACCCTACAACCAACTTCTTTTCTCCAGTGTCCGCCACGTGTTTCTTCACACACTATCAATTGAGCTTTTCTCGTCTTAGTCTCCTCTACCTAGATCCAGTATTTTTTTCTCTATTTGGCTTACTTCCTCCTCCTTTGTTTGGCCCTTTTTTTTGTTACTGCCCATTTTTCTCTTTCCTCCAATACACCCATGGCGGCCCCTAATGACACTAAGTTAGATACGCTGATTGTGGGTAACTTCCTCTTTGCTTCATCTGTTCCTCCTTCGATTATTCCATTTTGCTTTCCCACAATAGTGACAGTACCCATTGTAAAGGGGGAAGGCCACGTCCTTATTGTGGCCACTGTCACCAACTAGGCCACAACATTAAGAAGTTCTAGAAATTTCATGGTCGCCCTCCTCACACTGCTCAGGTTGCTCACATATTTGTGCCCCCTACCTTGTCTTCCACTCTGCCATTACTGTTGGATCCAGCTTCATTGCCCTCCTACAATGACTTCCTGAAGTAGTGTGAAGAATGTCAGGCCTCTGATTTTACTACTACTGTTGCACACACTAGTAATTCCTTTGTTAGCATCTCTCATTCATTGGGTCCTTGGATCCTTAATTTAAGGGGCACCAACCATATTATTGGTAACAAGTCTCTTTTTTCTTCCATTTCTACCATTGGTTACTTACCTTCTGTCACTTTGGCCAATGGTTCTCAAACACAATCTTGAGCTATTAGTATGGTTCATCCTCTTCCCTCTCTGTGTTATTTGTTCCTAGTGTCCCCTTTAATTTGTTATCCATTAGTCAACTTACTCGTACTCTTGACTGTGTAATCCTTTTAACTAAAGATTTTGTTTCTCTGCAGGATTGAAAAATGGGAAAGGTGATTGGCTTCGGATGTAAGTCTCATGGCCTCTATCAACTTAACATGCCATTACATCAACATCCTCTCTTCTAGTTCATGCTCAGTTAGGACATGCGGGTCTGGATGAGTTACGAAAATTAGTTCCTAGTCTTTCTAAATTGGAGGTATTGTCGTGTGAGTCATGTGAGTTATGTGAGTCAGGTAAGCATAATCTTACTTCCCTTCCTAACTGCATTAATAATCGGGCCTTGTCCCCCTTTGCTTTGGTTCATTCTGATGTTTCAAGTCCGAGTCATATTTTATCTTCTTTAGGATTTAGCTATTTTGTTACCTTTATAGATGATTTTTCCCATTGTACTTGGTTATATTTAATGAAAGATCATTGTGAGTTATTTTCTATTTTTCAATCTTTTTCCCATGAAATAAAAACTTAATTTAGGATCTTCATTCATATTTTACAAGGTGACAATGCATGTGAATGTTTGTCTAACCAATTTCAGACTTCTATGACATCTTATAGTGTATTGCATCAGACTTTTTGCCCATATACCCCTCAACAGAATGGGGTTATTGAGCGTAAAAATAGACATCTTCTAGACATAACTCAGACTCTTCCTCATTCTCAAATCCCTCTTCAATTTTGGGGTGATGCGGTTCTTACTGTATGTTATCTTATCAACTGTATGTCTTCCTCTATTTTAAAAGGTAAAATTCCTCATCAGGTTCTATATCCTTATCGTCCACTTCATCCTTTACCCCCTCGAGTCTTTAGGTCTACTTATTTCTCTCATGTCCTTGGTCCTAGGGTCGATAAATTATCTGCTCAATCTCACAACTGTGTTTTTGTCGAGTATTCTCACTCCCAAAAAGGATACAAGTGTTACTCTCCTATTCTCCGCATGTATTTTATCTTTGTAGATGTTACATTTTTTCAAGATGTTCCCTTCATCAGGTCTGAAGTACCCCCACCAGAGCCTCATCCTCTTGTGACTACACCTACAGTCCCCTTTTCTCCTTTTAGGGAGTCTCTTTTCCCTTCAAACCTCCTTTCTCCTCCTCCTTTGCAGGTTTATCAGTGTCATCCTTGTTTTGTACTACCAATACCTATAACTGACACGATTGTAGACTCACATCACAGGCCTACTCATCTAACCTCTTCTCTAGTCTCGCCTTTTGAGTCGGATCTTCTTATTGCACTTCGCAAAAGGTATCCATTCTACTCGTAATCCTTATCCTCATTAGACTACTTTGAGTTGTTATCATATATCTCCATCATATTACTCATGTATTTCTTCTTTGTCCTCTATTTTTATTCCTAAGAATATAGAAGATGTCTTTACCCATCCAAGGTGGAAACAAGCTATGATGGATGAAATGTGTGCTTTACGAAGTAGTGGAACTTGGGATCTCATTCCTCTATCACTAGATAAGTCTATTGTTGGTTGTCAATGGGTGTATATGGTGAATATAGGCCCCAATGGAAAAGTTGATCATCTCAAGGCTTGTCTTGTCGCCAAAAGTTACACTCAGTTTTTTAGGTTGGATTATAGAGACATTTTCTCTCCTACAGCCAAAATGCCTTTGGCACGCCTCTTCTTCTCCATTGTCACCATTCTCCACTAGTCTCTTTACTAGTTGGACATTAAAAATGCTTTCCTTTATGGTGACCTGGTTGAAGAGGTTTGCATGAAGCAACCTCTCTACTTTGTTGCTCAGAAGGAGTCTTCTAGACTTGTTTGTCGACTATAGAAATTTCTATATGGCCTTAAGTAGTCCCCCAAGGCATGGTTTGACAGATTCAATACTATGATTCAAGAGTTTGACATGTTCCAGAGTAAGGTTGATCACTCTATTTTCTATCTGCATTCAGTTACTGGTTGCATTTACCTAGTGGTTTTTGTGGATGACATTGTTATCATTAGAAATGATAAGCTTGGCATTACATAGGTAAAGCAATATCTCTTCATGCATTTTCAGACAAAGGAACTTGGTAGACTCAAATATTTCTTGGGGATATAGATAGCACAGTCCAAAAATGGAATCCTTATATTCCAAAGGAAGTACACAATGGATATTCTAAAATAAACAACTATGTGAAATTCCAAGTCAGTCGACACTCCCATGGATCCCAATGTCAAGCTCCTACTAAATCATGAGGAGCCTTTTCCAGATCCTGAAAGAGATAGACGCTTAGTTGGCAAGTTAGACTATCTGACTGTCACTCACCTAAATATCTCATTTATAGTTAGTGTGGTAAGTCAATTTCTGAAATCTCCTTCTAAGGGACATTGGGATGTAATGATTTGCATTATTCAATATGTCAAAAAATATCTAGGAAAAACATGTTATATGAAGATAGAGGACACACTCGAGTTATGGAATACTCTAATGTTAGTTGGGCAGGTTCCCCCAATTGAGAGAAGGTCCACTTTCGGTTATTGTATCTTTTTTAGAGGTAACATTGTCTCTTGGAAGAACAAGAAACAAAGTGTTGTAGTCAGGTCCAGTGTAGAGGCAAAGTACTGTGCTATGGCTATAGCTAGTTAAGAGTTCATATGACTCAAACAGTTAATTAAGGAATATCAGTTTGGAGAGGTTGCATAAATAACGTGTGTATGTGATAATTAGGTCGCTATGTGTATTCCCTTGAATCTAGTTTTCCATGAGATAATGAAGCATATTGGAATTAACTGTCATTTTTCATAGAGAAAGTCATGTTTGGTGAAACATCTACTAGTTTTGTTAGTTTTAATGATCAGTTAGTGGATCTTTTCACTAAATCTCTAACGAATCCTCAGATTGACTATATATGTAACAAGCTTGATGCATATGAGTTATATGCTCCAGCTTAAAGAGGTGTGTTAGAATTATGTAAATATAGTAACCGTATATGTTAGGATTGATTAGATTGATTCTATCTTTATGTAAAATAGGAAACTGAATATCCCGTAATTATGTACAATTTCCTATAAATGCAAAAGCTCCGTTGTAATCATAACACATGAAATTCATATGTTCTCTCGTTCTCTCTTTCCCTCTCTCTCTCTCTCTTTTTCTTAACAGTATCATTTTAATACAAATTCACTATATTGATATATTTAAAGCTCCTCTACACTAATTTTGTTGAATAATATTTTCCTTGTATTAAAATAATTTATAAATAATACAATTACATTAATATAAAATAACTAATTCACATATACATCAGAGTCTAGTTAAAAGTATTTAAATTAATATTAAAGACTGATATCGTGTGATTACTAATATATTAAGGACTTTTTTTATACAAATTACAACCGATTAGGGACTAATATGATTTTTTTAATATGGGGTAAGGACTAATTTTATGTAATATTATATATGTTAAGGACAAAATTAATGTAATGTTTTATATGTTAGGGACCAAATTAATATATTTCATCAATTGAGATTTAAAATGTCTACTCCGTCCTAAAATGTGACCACTTGGTTGCCATATGACAACTTACATGACACTTAATATGATATGACACTTTAATTGACGTTGTCCAATGATTGTTAACAAAAAACAAAATTGATTAATGGTTTGTATACTTTATAGGTTATAATATCATGTTGTAAAGTTAGAAACAAACTTGATAGATCATGCATACGTTTTAGGGATGACTGAGGTTTTTCTCTATTTTAGGAAGCTACCTAGTAACATATGGGCGGATTTGCCATTAGGGGCTTAAGAGACACACATACACATACACATACACATACACATTGATTTGGGTCTGATACCAGCTTAGCCAATATCAGTTCTAGACGTATCTCTAGTGTGAGACACCTCTAAGTGAGCGGTATATGACACCGGATGAACCTTTACGACACTGATCTCCTAACTAGAGTCTTTAAGGACAAGAATCAGGGAGTGAATGAGAGATTCAGTGGGCGCATATCGGTCTCATACCTATAAAGAGTGTCAGGAATGTGTTATCATGTCGGCTTTATCCATCTTTCATGGAATCCATACTGATACACGCCATGTAGAACGTTCTCATTAACCAAATCTATAAATACCATGCATTTACTCATCATTAAGATATGCTCACCAACCGCACTTAAGCTTCAATATTAACTTATATGGTATTGACTTGAACATCAGAAAGTCTTTATAGGTGACATCCTATTTCACCCTACAACACAAAATAATAGTGTGTTGGTTGGACAAAGATACAACAAGATTTTTGGATCCCCACATTGGAATGAGAGAGATAATACTGGATCCCCATTAGACCAATATAATATATAAGAGACATATTGACCTAATATCCATACCAAAAGCTCGATCCTCATACTAGATAGATCATATATATATTCATATCCTATTACTTATACACTAACTACATAGGATAATATTTGACATTCAATAAAGAATTTTCTTTAAGGTTATCTATAAAACCCAATCATAGAGACTAGGCTAAACTAGTATTTGAGGAATATAACAATGCCTCTAAAATGGGAAAAGTTTCCAAGGCTGAATGCTTTTGGCACCATTTCGTGTCACTATTCATATCACCTTTTCTTTTTTAAAAACTGACTTTTGAAATTTTGGCACAAAAAATGGGGGTGAAGTTGCATTTTCACGAATAAAAAGACTAAGAGGGTATTGTACTTACAATTTTCCTTTGTTTTAATTTGATTATGGGCATGTTTGGCTAAATTGGGCTTAAAAATTATGAGACATCAAGTTTTGATATGTAATTTAATTAAAAATTTATATAATGAATTATTTTTAAATGAAAGCTTATGTTTTAAATGTCATTGTAAAATTTGTTAGAATAAATTGAAATAACTTATTTTGATAAGTTACATCAATCAAGAAGCTTATTAGGTAAAAAATAACATATGAGTAACAGAAACTATTTTCATAAGCTTCGTATAAGTTTTTTTTGTTCAATGGTTTAGTTAAGACAACTAAACGACACTTACATTAGAGTGATACACAATGTTAGAAATAAGCTTAATAGTACTGGAATGCTCACTCAACAAACGCTCCTAGAGCTAAACCAAGATGAAACACTAAACTATACAATCCTTAATTTATTCTGAAACTAAAATCCTAAACATTTTTCAAAAGTAAATATTTTATAAAAAGACTTTGAAAGGATTGACTCTTCCAACCATGATAAAGATTCATTTTTCCATAATTCACTTCATGAGTCTTTTTTTTCTTTGGCAATATTGACTCTATGGATGCCCAAGTTAAAATCAAGAATTTGTGATTTTAGGATAAAGAAAGAAACACATGATTTCTAAACACTAAAAATAGAAGAAAATGTATTAATAGAGAAATAGGAAAATGAACAACATAACTTAGTAAACAATGATGGTGAACAATGGAAACAGAGACAAGTGGTGGTGATCGACGCGTCTTGATTATCAAGATTAGGTCAACAATGGGATGATTGTAGAGGTAGGTAGCATGGCATAGTGGGTAGACAGAGGCGAGACAAAGAAAGGTAGTGGTGGCAGAAGCGACAACAATGCGAAGGTAAGTAGTGGTAAGACAAAGGTAGCCGACATGATACATAAAGGCCACCAATGTAGTGTTAGTCAGACATGGTGGCAATGATAGTGGCACAGAAAGGAGAAAAGGAAAAAGGAAACTTAAACTAGAAAAAATAACTCATCTAAAATGAGGGGGAAAATCACCTAATTAATATGGGAGGGGAGACCAGGCATGGATGTTCGCCTAACTAGAAGTAGGTAATAAAGAATCTTGGGAGTTTCTAAAAGCTTACTATAGTGCTAAGGTTTTTCTCTTATAAGATATTCCAAACTCATTCAAACATGAATTCCTAGACTTGGGCCTTCTTTTAGGCTTGTATCCCTTTCTTTAAAAACAACAGAAAAGAAAAATACAAAGTGAGTTGTGTGCAAGAGGTTTATACACACACACTATAGTTAATGACTTGAGCGATGCACGAGAACTATATTTTAGGAATTGTATTTTAGGGGAATTATTAAAAAGTGTTTTTTAGTTTTATATAACAATAAATAAATAACTAATTATAATTATTAAAGCATATAAAAAGCTTTATAACAAATTAACATGTATAAAAATAGAAGTTATTGATAAAATTTAGTATGAAACTGTAATTAAAGTTAAGTGCATTAGTACACTACATAACTGAACAAAATTTATTCCCAATAATAGGTAAATCCATTTCTCCAATCTAACATTGAGATTAATCAAATGCAAAATAAAAATGAGACAAAACATACCAACACTTAAATGAAGCCAATGTTGAACCTGCGAAAAAAGGAAGAAAAAATACATTAACAATGTTGTTAGATTATTATATTTATATGAGTGTAAAAAAATGAATGTTAATTGAAATAATTTGTGCTACAATCACCTATTTCAAAATTTGAAATACGTCTTTGTAAATCACATTTTCAGTTATATGTGATATATGACCTTGATTATCAATTATAAGTATTTTCAAGTTGCTTTAGTTTGTTAGTCTTAATATTGCCACATATAGTTAGTTGTTTGAAAGAACATGCATCGACAGATAAATTCCAACATGTTTGAGGGATTGACCTTGACTTTTATTAATTACTATTACACAGTATACAATATTGGGGAATTGTCTTTTCTGGAATTTATAAGGAATTATGTTATATGAAAGAGTTAATGTCAGCTTAGGAATGAATACTTTTTTTTGCCAACATTTGTCCTAAATATCACATTTACTTTTAAGACATAAGTGCCTAGTTAAGAAATAATAAGTCAAGAACCATTGCACAATCTTAAAGACTGATAAATATTTCTCAACAACATCACAGATGCTCCAAACTTTTAACTTCAAGACATGATTTGGAAATCCTATAGAATTAATTGTATTCAAGAATTCAAGAGTGCGAATATCATTAGGTTTATCAAAATCACTATTCCCCAAGCATTGGCTATCAAAACTAAAATATATTCTCTCTTCTCCAAGAAGCAATGATAACATGTATTTATTCAAGTTGAAAATAATGTCGTTTGTGGGTGCTAATTTAGCCCGATGTTGAAAAACAATGCATCATACATGTTTTGTAATAAGCATGGATAAGTACTAGCAATAATTGAAGCAATAGGATCAACACTATCCATTATCAACAAATCATTTGGAATTTGGATATTAACCTCTCCATCATTTAGTTCTCTAATTATTCCATCTCCAATAGAATATATTAGACATTTTTAATAAAGTGACATCCCATATAAATACAACTTCAACAAGGTTTTCCTTATTAGAATTATATTGTTGCATAGATCCTTAACCATATTGGGATACTAGACTTCCGCATTTTGATAATTCACTAACCTTATTTCAAACTCACCATCCCTTTTGTAACTAAATAGGACCCAATGAATTTCCTCTAACCTATAGTATCTAGTAATGTTATCATCTCCAACCCAAACTACAACTCTATTACCATGGAAAATTATTGAAACAATAAACTCATTTCCAGCAGGGTCTCTTAGAAGGACACAATCATGAGTAACTTTTGAGCTGGACTTCCCCCAAAAAGTTTTGTTAATGATAATGTTTCCCTATTAATATATATGAACAACACCAAGTCATAAAGAATGTACTATATGATTAGTCATTTAACCATCGTTTATATGAAATTTAAATAGTTTTAGTAACCTAGAACGAGTTGAACTTTGTTACAAATCGATGCACCTAATCATAATGTTTCGAGGATCCTAACTTAGCCATCGTAATTGATGTAGTAGATAACTAAAAAACAAATGAGCAACTTTGTTTTAGATTTGTTCATTTCATAAATTTTCATTTATAATGCTAAGAACGATGAACTTAAATGCAAATACCACCTACTTGGACAAAAAATTGAATATGCAAGGACAAGTAAAAATAGGAAACTATAGCAACATTGCATTCTAAGAAAGCAAACTTAAATCACTATCACAAAGAAAGCAAAGATCATTATGTTTTTTTTAGAACAATCAAGAGTAAATAAGCAAAATAAACTAATAAAGGAATTTCCAATCAAACTTCAGTTTTTGCCTTAAAGGGATTTTTCAATTATCAATAACTTAAATACAACTACCACCTAATTAATTACTTAAAGCTAAAGTAACTCAATAAAGCTCAAATGGAAAAACCAACTAAAATAGAAAACCAAATATTAAAGGACAGCAAAGAATAGGAAACTTAAATATAAATAACACCTACTTAGGTGGAAAATCAAATATACAAGGAAAGCTAAGAGCAGGCAACTATTTGGGATTACATGTTGGTTACAAAATAAACTAATCAAGCAATTTCTAATAAAGCATCAATCTAAACCTTAAAGGGATTTTGCAATCATCAATAACTTAAATACAACTACCACCTAATTACTTAGAGCTAAAGTAACCAATAAAGCTCAAGTAGAGAAAAACAAACAGAATAAGAAAACCAAATATGCAACGACAGCTAATTAGAAGGAATTTATATATAAATACCGCCTACTCAAGCAGAAAACTAAATATGCAAACACAACTAAGAATAAGGAACTATTGAGGATTACATGCTGGTTATAAGTCTGTTTACATGTGGTTATAATACTAGAATTATATTATTAAGTATTTCCAATTACGTTAGTCAAGCCAGATTGCTCAGGTTATATCACATATAAAATTGTAAATTTTTGTAATTAAAGTTATACCAATTATCAATCGGTAAATGGGATGGGCATAGTCAAAAGTCAGTTTTCATGGGAACATACAATTAAATTTTGAGGTTTGATATCACTGACATACTCAAATAATATTATGAATATAAGAATCAACAAAGTTTAGTACATTCATAAATTGTCATAACCTCTAGAGAAAAAGAAAAGGAAAAAATGAAAGATGAATAAGCAAAAAATTTTAAACAAAATCAAATTCAGGTAATGTCTCCAAATATGTGGTGAAAGACATTAATTTATAGAAGCAATTTGAGTTTAAAAACTAGAGAAATTAATGGATTTTTCATTTCACTCCAATATGTTATAGTTGTAGGCACAAACCAATGCTTAAAGGCTCATGGTTATCCCTACACCTTCGTGAAAATTATTTATGACCACAAAGTCAAAGATTTCAATTGTATAAATCAAAGTTATATGCTTTGCTTAATTTATTACAACTGCATAAACCAAAAATGCAAGGACAGCTAAGTACATGGAACTATAGCAACATTGCAGTCTAAGAAAGACGATGTTAAATTTAAACTAAATCCCTACATCAAAAGTCATAAAAATATGCAAAATCACTCTAAAACGTAAACATTATTTTAATACCCTTATTTTAATATGCAAAATCACCAAATAGAAACTCTATAAATTACCTAGTGGGTGTTGCTTAAAGGAACGCCAGATGCCAATAAAGGGGAGGAAATGACCTAAAATATGTAGATCAAAGTTGAGAAAAAAGAATAATAAACATGCAGTACACATTATGCTAAATCCAAAATTCAAATTTAAGATAAATCAAACACATAAAATACCTAAACTAAACAAAAACCCTCAAACTCAGCTGCAATTGTCGAAGTAACTTCGCCAAAATAGGTTCTGAAACAAAGTTTTGAAGACACAGTGAATTAAAGAACAGTAGCATGCATAGACGAATAAAAATGTAAATGTGGAGGAGAAAAAAAACCAATTCAAAAAAGGGGAAAGAAATTAAGATTTTGAAAAGAGAAGATAACAGGCTCTTGAAATAGAGATATGGAGAAGAGAGAAAATAAGAGGCTATTGATATGAAGAAGGTAAAAGATAAGAAGAAGACAAAACGCAAATATGGAAAGGAAAGAGAGAAGATTAAGATATAAAGAAGATAAAAGAAAGGTTTACGATTTGGAAGACAAATGGTTAAAGGAAAAAAAGGTGACATGAGAGGCTTTGGATATGTCCCACAACTAATAAAAGGCTCTTGATAGGCTTAAAAATTTCAAAATTTTTATTGTGAATATTTTATAAAGGTGGATGTCCACCATTGGTCTATATAATGGGACTTATGTCCTTCACTATGAAATGAATGGGCTGAGTTGTGTGTTTTGCTGCATTCCCTTCTCTTCTCTATGCTATGTTTCCCTTCTCTGTACTGTGTCTCTGTGTTGCGTATCTCTCTTTTTCTTTCTTCCACCAATTTAAGATTTCAGTTATTTTATAACACGTTATCAACACAAGATTCTGACCAACTCAGATCTAGTCAAGACTATGAGAGGTAATACATATATTATTATTATTATTATTATTATTATTATTATTATTATTATTATTATTATTATTATTATCATTCTTGATAATCTTAATTTATATACCTTATATTATTTATGTATATATTATAAAAGTTTCTGAAGAACATATATTTTAAACATCCCAGAAGGATGAATAAGATTATACCTATATCATAAAAAAAAGTTCCTGAAGAACTTATTTATAAATATCCTTACTTAGAATTCTTGAAGAATTCTAAAAAATATTTATTGATAATTCCGGAAGAACTATAACAATCTATATTACTTCCTGCACTTTACCGTATTATTTTATATTATCATTTCCACTGCTCATGGTTTGCCTTGTTTTAAAATTTTATAAATTTTCTAATATTATAACTTCCCACTTCACAACATTTGCCTAAATGAAAAAATCAACATCATTTAATTGAATGTTTATGTGATATTAGTAATTTGGAGAAATATCTATTCAAGCCTTTCTGATTTTGCTTTAGCTACTACCTGTTATTTTTTTTATCCTATTGATTATTGTTTTAATACTTTACCTGCTACATGTTTTTATTATTAAATTATATTACATGTACTAGTGCTTTAGTATTAATTTATATTACCCAAATTATATGTGCTAGTGCTCTATTATTATATCATATACTTCTACATAATGTTGTAGTGCTGTGTGTGTGAAATCCGTTACTATATGCGTTACTATACCTATGCTGATTTGTTTTTATATGCCTTTTTATATGTCCATTTGCTTTTATATGTGTTACTGTGCTTATTAAATTATATATAACTTGTATTATTGATTACTCAGTGCCTTTCCATTGCCGAAAATATTATATATATTAATATATTATATATATATGTTATTAAATTAAGGGTAAATACACCCTTTGGTCCTCTATTTTATACTAAAGTTTCACCCCGGTCCTTTAATTTTTTTTGTTCAAGTTAGTCCCCGATGTGGTTTAAAATGTTTCAATGTGGTCCTTCTGTCAAATAATGCTAACACCGTCTGCACTGTGCTCTCAAATAAGGACATCACTATACACGTGTCAATCAGTGATTCGCTATTGCATCAAATACCAAAACGACGCAGTTTTGATAATTGAGAGGGAAAGCTGTGGATCTTATCTTCCTTCTTTGTTCATCTTCCTTTTCCTTTCATCTTCCTTCTTCGTTCATCTTCCTTTGAGGCTTGCACAAAGCAAATATGGGGCTTTTATATTAGCAGCAGGAAGTTGCTATAAAGGCTTAACGCTAGCACCAAAGGGGGAATCACTGTGACCAAAAATGGGTAAAGAAATTAACAAGGGGAAATTTCAATGATTGACATAAGAATTTTGCATTACATTGAAAAATAAGAGGGAAAATGAAAAAGAGTCATAGACCCGAATGATTAAATGCTTTCTATAACAATTGTTGTTGTTGAATATGAGAACACGAAATCATAGACCTGCTCATAGGGGATATGGGTGGAGCAAAGACTTGCAATGAGTTCATCTTCATATCAGAACACAGAGTATAATTGTTTCAATTTGGTCCCTTATGTACATTTAGTGATTTCAATTTGGTCCTCGTCGAATAATTGATTGTTTCAGTTTGGTCACCTGGCACAAACTGTTGCTTTACTCTATTTTACTTGCAACAAACAGGGTCTGAAACATACCTTAGAGGATCTTATATCTGGTGTTGAGCAAAGATTCTGTGTTAAAAAAAGTTGATTACAAAGAGTTGATTAAGTTCTCTACAATTTCAGCAAAGCAAGATGTTTTTATTTTTTTATAATGTTTTAAGAATAAAGTGTTATAGCAGAAATTTTGTTTATATTCATTCTTTATTCCTAATTCACGTGTCCCTTTCCTCCCCATTTAGGTAATTTTCACTTCATGGAATAATGTTTTGCTATCTCTCTTATTTTCATCGACCTTAAAATTCAATGATGAATGGTTCATCTTCAATATTTTGTCTCTTTGAAATTTTTTGTTTGTGTTTTTGGGTTCTCCTGCTTCAGGGGGTTTTGTCCCATTTCCTTTCTAATTTTACTGCTAACTGTTCAGATTCATATGCTTTGAGTGTTGATGAAAATAACAAAATGAACAATTACTTTCTTCTCCAATCTTCAAAAGTTATTGTTTTTTATTTTTCTGGCGATTTGTGTTTGCTGTTTTAGGAGCATATGGTTTTACTTTAGAAGAATTGGGGAAGAAGATGATGACAAACGTCGTTAGTATCATTTGACGGAAGGACCACATTGGAACATTTTAAACCACATCGGGGACTAACTTGAACAAAAAAAAACTAAAGGACCGGGGTGAAACTTTAGTGTAAAATAGAGGACCAAAGGGTGTATTTACCCTTAAATTAAATAATTACTATACTGTTTAGTCATGGGGATTAATTTTATATTATTAAATAATTCATTTTAGGCTCATAATTAATATTTATAATTAATATAATAATTTTATTATATATAAAAATGTTAATAAATAAGATAATATTTATAAGGATTCAAACTCGGGACTTATAACATGATAAGTTATCACTTTACCACTAGGCTACTAGTATCTGAATGATATTTTTTAGAATTTTTAAATTTTTATTACCGGGTTCCTTATGTGAAATTTTATTTATACTTGTCTCTGTGTGATTGAAAAAATAATGAATTACTTATGCAGAATCATGAGTCCCGTCCAACTAGAACTGCTACATTCACTTCTGGGAATGTAGCAACACATGATCATTATACTCATGGTCATGGTCGTGGTTGAAATGATAAAAAATCATCATTTGTATGGAAAAATTAAGATCGTATGGAAAAGGGAAAAGATATTCAAAGTAGCAAACAAACTAAAAATATTTGTTATTGTTGTGGTAGTCAAGACCACTGGTCTCGAGTTTGTCGCACACCAAAGCATCTGATTGATCTATATCAAAAATCCCTTAAAAAAATAAAGGGAAAACAATAGAAATAAATTTGATTGGTATAGATGATGCTTATACTCACTTTGATGTTAATGATTTCCTTACTCTTCCTGAAGAAGATATTGACCATTCAGTTAGAAAAGGGAGTGGCCCTAAATAAATTATTTTATATTTCATGAAATTTATTTTATTATGAATTTATGTTAAATATTTATTATTGTTAATTATATTTTCACTCATGATTTATTTATTATTATTTAATAAAGAATGAATGCTCATGTGAATGACGAATGTATATGTCTCGTAGACAGTGCAACAACTCATACTATTCTCAAGACTGAGAAATATTTTTACCATATACTAAAACAAGAAGTCAGTGCTAATACTATATCTGGTAGCATAAATATAATTGAAAGCTCCGACAGAGTCAGTATTTTGTTACCTGAAGGAACAAAAATTGCACATTGAGAGTGCATTATATTTTACGAAGTCTCAAAGAAATTTATTAAGTTTTAAGGATATTAGCAGAAATGGATATCATATTAAGACCACAAATGAAAGGAAAGGATGAATATCTTTACTCACAAAGTTAATTTCTGATAAGAAATGTATATTGGAAAAATTGCCTTTATTTTCCTCCAGTTTGTACTATACCTATATTAGTACAGTTGAAACAAATGTTATTGTAAACCAGAAGTTTACAAGTACGAATAACTTTGTTATTTGGCATGAACGGTTAGGCCATCCTGGAACAATAATGATGCAAAAAATAGTTGAGAATTCAAATGTTCATTGCTTGTCCAGCAGACAAATTCTCCAAACTAAAAATTTCTCATGTGCTACTTGTTCTCAAGAAAAATTAATTACTCGGCCATCACTAATGAAAATTGGAAATGAATCACTCACATTTGAAAGCATATAAAAGGTGATATTTGTGGACTATTTAGATATTTTATGGTTTTAATTGATGCATCAACTAGATGGTCACATGTTTGCTTATTGTCAACTCACAACCAGGTATTTATGAGATTACTAGCTCAATTAATTCATTTAAGAGCTCATTTTCTTGATTATCCAATTAAGAAAATACACATTGATAACGCTAGTGAGTTCACATCTCAATCTTTTGATAATTATTATATGTCCATCAGAATTAATGTTGAACATCTTGTAGCATATGTTTATACACAAAATAGACTTGCTGAGTCATTGATTAAACGTTTGAAATCGATAGCAAGACCATTGTTAATGAAATCAAAACTCCCAATTTCAACTTGGGGACATGCAATCTTGCATGCAGCAACACTTATTCACATTAGGCCTACAAATTATCATGAGTATTCCCCTTTACAATTGGTTCATGGCAAAGAACCAAATATTTCTCATCTAAGAATCTTTGGAAGTGTGGTATATGTTCCTATCTCCCTTCCACAACGTACTAAGATGGGACCTCAAAGAAGGTTGGGAATATATGTTGGATATGAAAGTTCATCCATAATAAAATATCTTGAACCCTTAACAGGTGATTTATTTACAGCTTGTTTTGCTGATTGTCATTTTGATAAATTTGTTCTCCCACTATTAGGGGGAGAAAGTAAACAGTTGGATACAAGAATTAGTTGGAATGTGATATCTCTATCTCATCTTGATCCTCAAACAAAGAAATCTGAACTAGAAGTTTAGAAAATAATTAGTTTACAAAATTTAACAAACCAATTGCTGAATGCATTTGCTGATCCAAAAGGAGTGACTACATATCAGCTGTTAATATTCCAATAAAGATTGATATCCCTGAAGGACAATCTAAAAATGCAGATGAGTCTGAAGCCAAAATAAAACGTGGTAGACCTGTTGGTTCTAAAGATGAAAATCCTCGAAAAAGGTAAATAAAGAAGATGGTCGAATCGGGGATATAAAGACTCTAGTAGAGTCTCCTGACATAATCAAGGTTTTAAATCCAGAAGATACTAAGGTACCTGAAATTGATAAGAATAAAGAGATCTCTATAAATTATGTCATGGATAGAATACAACGGAATCGACATGAAGTCGATGTTGATAAAATTTTTGCATTCAAAGTAGCTCTTGATATTATAAATGATGATAAGAATCATAAGCCAAAATCTATTAAGGAATGTACACAAAGAAATGATTGGCCAAAGTGGAAAGATACAATGCAAGAAGAGTTCAACTCACTTGTAAAATGAAAAATTTTTGGACCTGTAGTCCAAACACCTGAAGGTGTAAAACCAGTTGGGTACAAATGGGTCTTTATGAGAAAAAGAAATAAAAATGATGAAATTGTGCAATATAAAGCAAGGCTTATTGCACAAGGTTTCTCACAAAGACCTGATATTAATTTTGAGTAAATATATTCACCAATAAGAGATACAAGTACTTTTCGATACTTGATTAGTTTGACAATTTGTGAAAAACTTGATTTATGCCTAATGGATGTTGTTGCGGCATATTTATATGGCTCACTTGAAAATGACATCTATATGAAACTCCCTGAGGGATTTAATTTTCCTAAAGCAAAATGACATTTATATGAAACTCCCTGAAGGATTTAATTTGCCTGAAGCATACAAGACAAATTATCGAGAAAATTATTCAATTAAATTGAATAAATCCCTTTACAAACTAAAGCAATCTGGACGTATGTGATATAATTGTCTCAGTGAATACTTATTGAAATAAGGGTATAAAAATGACCCGATTTGTCCGAGTGTTTTTATGAAAAGATTCAGAAAAGAGTTCATTATAATTGCTATATATGTAGATGATTTAAACATCATCGTAACTCCTGAAGAGCTATCAAAGGCTGTAAATTGCTTGAAAAAGGAATTTGAGATAAAAGACTTAGGAAAAACAAAGTTTTGTCTTGGATTACAATTAGAATATTTAAAGGAATGAATTTTAATGCACCAAAAGACATACAGAAAAGGTGCTACAATGGTTCTATATGGACAAGTCATACCCATTGAGCAGTCCAATTGTTGTAAGGTGACTTGAAGTGAGCAAAGATCCTTTTCAACCTCAAGAGAAAAATGAAGAACTACTTGGTCCTGAAGTACCATATCTCAGTGCAATTGGTACACTAATGTATCTTGTTAGTCATACACGACCTAATATATCATTTGCTGTCAATTTGTTAGCAAGACATAGTTCTTTACCGATAAAAAGACATTGAAATAGGATTAAGCACATATTTCGCTACCTTAGAGGTACAATGGACATGGGTTTATTTTTCCCATTTGTATCTAAGGCAAACTTAATTGGTTATGTTGGTGCAGGGTATTTATCTGATCCTCATAATGGTCGATCACAAATAGGATATTTGTTTACATGTGGTGATACAACAATTTTATAGAGATCCATAAAACAAACGATCACAGCAACATCATCTAATCATGCTGAAATTGTAGCATTACATGAAGCAAGCTGAGAATGTGTTTGGTTGAGGTCTATGATTCAACGTATTCAAGAAACTTGTGGCTTGCATGTTGGAAAATTACCACCAACAATCTTATATTAAAGGAGATAGGACAAAGCATATTTCACCAAAAATTTTCTTTACTCATTATCTTATAAAGAATGGTGAAATTAATATCTAGCAAGTCTGATCATGTGAGAATCTAACAGATATCTTTATAAAATCTTTACCAACCAAAGTCTTCGAGCAACTAGTACAGAAGATTGTCTTTGACGCTTACATAAATGTTCTGATGAGGGGGAGAATTAAATACTTGTATATTTAATTATTTATTTACTTTGTAAAGAATGTTGTACTCTTTTTCCTTCACTGAGTTTTTATCCCATTGGGTTTTTCCTAGTAAGGTTTTAACGAGGCACATTCTAAAATTTAGACATCTAAGGGGGAGTATTATGAATATTTTATGAAGGTGGATGTCCACCATTAGTCTATATAATGGGACTTATGTCCCTCACTATGAAATGAATGGGCTGAGTGATGTGTCTTGCCGCATTCCCTTCTCTTCTCTATGTTATGCTTCCCTTCTTTGTACCGTGTCTCTGTGTTGCGTATCTCTCTTTTTCTTTCTTCCACCAATTTAAGATTTCAGTTATTTTATAACAATTTTTAAATATTTTAATAATTGACAAAATTAATAAACAACAATACCCTTAATATGGGCGGGAAAATATAGTCCCTAGACTTATCTTCTTTTATACTACCCCTGTCCCTAAATATAAGACTTTTTTGAGAATTTTTCCCCTTAATATAAGACTCTTTCAAATTTTTATGTCATTAATTATTTTTAGACTAAAATACCTCTATTAAATGAGTAACTCGTATTGAAGCTTAAAAAGACAATAAATGAACTACATTGCTTGAAATATTTATCTCTCCTATTATAATTAGTTGACACAAAGATTAATTTTCCTCTTTATTGACTTTGTCTTTTCATATAAAATACAAGTTATTATCTATGATGAAGAGAGAATTAGTGGAGAGAGAATAACTAAGAAGAAAAAATGATATTTTCAATGATCTTAAAGGTAATTTTGAAAAATTACCTCTAATTTCACACAAAGTTAATGATTTTAATTAAATTAATCAACTTTCTTAATACTCATGAATTAGTTAAAATGATATTTATGGACGAGTCTAGAATATATTAAGATTAAGATAATGTGTGAGAGGTTCTTATGCTCATGCAATTACATGCGCTTGGTAACAAGAGGGTGTTATCATTTTTCATTGAGATGTTTGTGAGTAGCTGCAGCAATAATAGTAATAAAATAATAATAATAATAATAATAATAATAATAATAATAATAATAATAATAATATTATTATTATTATTATTATTATTATTATTATTATTATTATTATTATTATTGATATATCAATTAATTAATATGTTTAAATAGAAAAAGCATGAATTTTGGAAGACTGACAAAAATTATAACAAACTACGTGCTAATTTTTTTAAAAAAATTTTAGGATTTTATATGTAAAATTAGTTGTTGAACTTTTAACTTTTGGGGCACTGGGTACCCATGAAATCAAAATGAGTATATAATGGTTACGTCCCTGAACTCATACAGAAAAAAAGTGAAGGAAAATAAAGATCAAAACTACATATCTCAGAAATGAACAATTTTCTTTTATTCAGTTCTTAATTTTTTGTCGTCTAGAAGATATTTCCTTTAATTTTCTTTTTCCATCACTGACTATTTGGACCTTTTTCTTTTCAAGTCCACATCGAGTTCAGAGTTTAGACTTTAGTCTTTGGGTTGCTTCTAAGTTCCGGCCCATTATCAACAGAACCTCGGTCGACTAACAAATTTTTGTCCATATTTGGGCTTTGAATTGAAAATGGTGTGGGCCGGAAACTGCCAAGTCCGCTATGGTAAATTTATGTTTGACCAAAACTGTTGACCAAAAAAAGTTTGCCCAAAATTGACTTTCTACTACATTCCATACTTTAGGGTTCAATCTATTGAACTAGATCTCTTAAGGTTAACTGGATTCTATTTTTCTGACATATTTAATATTCTTTTTTCGTCAACACATCATTTCATTTACACTCAAAGGTAGCTAAATAATACTTGAATGAAAAAAATAAACTCCATCAGAGGACAATACACAATATCACATCTCATAATGATTTAGCATTGTTTGCTCAAACACATACATGAACACACTAACAAACTAAAAGAGAAATCCCTAATTTCTATTGAGATCAACTTTCATGTTGAATCAACTGTTGACGAAAATTTTAAACCATTTTTTACCGTGTTTCTGGTCCAGCCTACTGTGTCGACATGTTGCTATGCAACCAAAGAAAGCATCTCGTTGGGATCCTCATAAGAGTAGAGTTAAGAAAATGACATTTATGAAGGAACTTTAGATAAGAAATAAAGGACAAAAGAGATGAAACATTGTTGTTGATGGTGGTGGTTTAGAAAAGTATATAAAGGGGAGAGAAGGAAAGAAAAGAAGAAAGTTTCACTAGAGAGAGGAGGAGGGAGAATCCATCTAAAATGGTTGAGAAAGTCCTCTATATAAGGGGTGGTGTGTGCTAGGGTTTCTCTTTGTTTGCAGCTTCGCTTATATTACTTTCTTTTTTGTTGTAAGGTTGTCTATCAGTAAGTGAGTCTTGCTTTCTTGTGAATTTGTTGAGCACTATGTATTATTAATGTTTGGCTTTAGGCCTATGTATCTTGGGTTTTTCTCTCGTTCTTCGCTAATGGAGTATCTTTTCTCAGTTGAAAAAAAAAACTTACATGAAATATGTTTCTTTAGTAACAAAAGATATCCCTTTTAATTTTTGAAAGATTTTTTTAATAATATTTCAAAGATTATTAAAACTATTTCTTGACATTATTAAATATTTATGTACGAAATAAGTTGTTATTAAGATACTTTAAGATAATTAATTCTTTATATACCAAATAAAATTAAAAGTATTTTACGATAATAAATTAAATATGTGATAATATTAAATAAAAATAAAATTATTTTTAATTAATTCTTAATGAGTATAAAATTAGTTATTTTTTAAGAACGAGGAAGTATAGAAAATGGAATACATTGTTTTTATCTCTAATACTAAGCTAATTTTGGTTACCAGACTTTATAATATCAAGCTAATTTGGTGATGCCTTCTATTTTGATGCATAACTTTAAACTTTTCTCGTTTAGCGAAGGAGAACAATGTAACGTATACGTAGGAGTATATAATTTTTGTATAATCACAGATATCCTCCATGAGAGGAAATTAAATTTGAATTAGTAACATTCACATGGTATTTTTAAACAAGAATTTTTTTCAATCAAGAAGACTTGAATACAAGAACTTACATAAGGGGAAATATTTGCAGCAATCACTCATTGGTTGAGTATAGTAGATGGTTGAGTCTGAAGAATTGTCATAGGATTAAATTTAGAACTCAATATGGTTCTAGAAGAAGAGTTTAGAGATGTATGAAGGTTGTAATCAAAATTTTTAGATACACAAGGAGCACACTACAATAGTCAAGAATGATATAGATATCATTTACAACTACTAAGGAGTGATTACAATGAAAAGCATTGCTTTAGAAGCAAAAACGCTACTTGAATCTAGAAGAGTATTTATCATATTCAAATTTTTTTGGTAGATCTGATTAAGCATAAGTGTCTAGAATCATTTCAGACTTCACAGAAGGGCCTAATCTAGATTGGACCATATGTTTTGCATCAAAAAGGAAAGATTTGGTTCTTCAGAAGCATGAATTAGAAGTTAAAGTTCATATTCAAAGATAATCAATCAAACGCTGTGAGATGTCAAAGTAGAAAAATTAGATAATTGCAGGAGTTCCAACAACTATATTTTAGAGGTCTATAAATGAAGAACAAGTTGAAGGTCTTACATATACAAAACATAACATGGAAGAGAGATCTAGAGTAAAATGGTTCAAATTCAGAGAGATTCTAATTCTAAATCAGAGACAAATTCTCTACTACAGGATTCTGAATATTAAGGAATCTGTTGTCCTCCCTCCTCCCACTTCATTTATAATTATAGGTCATGATTTTAGAGAGTAAAGTAAGCAATTCTCAACAAAAGTTATCATATATCCATGTATTTAAATAACCCAAACTATTTTCACATATTTGTAATCTGTAACACCCTTGTCAATGGGGCTGTTGTTAGCCAGGTTTTGTAAGTCTACATAGGCAATGATAAAATAATACCAAGGTGAATATGAAGTCTGCAGAAGTTGTTGTAAAAGCATACTAGTGCTATTGCTGAAGTTTAAAGGGATTAGAGTAAAACAATTACTTGTATATATGAGTTGATATGTGAGAAATCTTACTTAAGTATGTACTACTCGTAGCTTCTATTGGTTTTTAAGGTAAACCGATATGAAAATGATGTATGCGATTGATTTTGTTCTTTCATTATGAACGTAGTACTATTTTTGGCTTTCAGATTAAACTCATTTTCAAGATGCATAAGTTAATCAATCTTTTTGAAAAGCTGTTCATAAATTTGTCCTACATTTAGAATGAAAACTCTTCTCAGAAAATATTACTTACTAGTACTTACAAGTTGATTGTTAACAAATCTTTTAAACTTGTTTCTATTTTGAACATCCAAATCATATCAGTTTCGGATATGAGGTCATTAAGAAGCAATCCATTGTTGTTATGTGTATATACTAATTAATGACTTGATTCAGAAGATCCATGATGAATAGATTTGAGATTAAGTTTCCAATTTGGATATGGTTTTACCAAACACAAAACAAACACATCTCTAAATCTAAGATTAAAATATATCCCCGTGGCTTGATCCGCTTTGAAGGTAGAACTTGTATTGTTGTGATGACAGCATGCCCCTCCTTAGAGCTCTCCTAGACCAATATGATAAGATGATAGAAGGAAATTCTACACTTTTATAAGAAATTAATTATTAATCCCATAAAATTCTATAATATTCATTGTAATTCTCGTATTTAATTAAGATTGGTCAGCATTCAAAATTATTATTTTCTTTACCCAGAGGCGGACATAACCTTTGCTATTGGAAATGACTAAGAAGGTGTTAATACATGGATAGTGATAGTGACGCCCTACAATTGAACAACAATATACTATACTAAAAGTCTTCGAAGACTAATCAGAGAATAAGTATATGTAATGAAAAACCGGTTCAGATTTTTTAGTGATGAGAAGTTTGATTAATTTGTACGTTAAGTTTTAGTATTTTTTGTTTATTTAAAACAAAAATTGTGTCAGCACATATAATATAAAATGTTTAGATTTAAATTTGGATTCTTTCACTTCTTAACACTTATTTCCTCCCTTTTAAAAAAGATAAAAAAACATATAAAGTGTTAAGGTTATGATTATTATATGAAATTTATTTCCTTGACCTTTTGGGTTATTTTGAAGAATAAAAAAAAAGAAAAATGTAGAAGTATTATAGTAATATCTGCATTGAAAGGGAAGAGTAGGGGGCAGGAGCAGCAAAGTGAAATGTTTGACTTGAATAAAGCACACGTGCTGTTCCTTAAACCAACCCCGTGATATACATTAAGCAAATGCAAAAGTGAGAAAAAAATCTTCAAGGGACAACGTACGTAGGCCATAAGCAACCTCTAATCATAAATTGATAATGGTCCCCAATCCCTGCTCATTTATTGCTATTGCTACACGAAGACCTTTCAATTCAACCATTGTGTTTAACGCGTATTATCTTGGTTGAACAATCTTGTTTTCATTATGACGATGGTGACTCCTAAGCAATTTCTTATACAATTCTCCACTTAGAAACCTCCTTCCACCTTTATAACTATGCTCAACTATGAATACCATCCTATTCCTAGGTCGTCCCTTATGTTCGTTATTCCTTCTACATTTAATCAGCATAGATTTTTCTGTCAATATAATTTCATTTCCTCCCCATTAATTTCTCTTTATTTCATATGCATATTCAAATTTGAACAATATAAAATTAATATAAACCCTTAGTCATATAACATCTAGTCAATAAAGATCGATCTAGTAAGAATACTTAAATAGGTGAAGACCTAAGTTTAAATCCTATCGATGTGAAGACATTATTCATGATTAATTAGACCTAAGCAAAATGGATGTCTACCCAAAATCCATAATTAAAAAGGATCATAACTAAAAATGATTCAATTTCGACAATTGTTATATTAAAAAAAACTAAAGTTTAGAATGGTTGTCAAATTAAGGGGCCATAACTTATACTTTTGAATTTTTCATCTTATGGAACTCTTCATACATGATGTGCCCCGAGCGTTAAAAAGATTAGAAACAAACAATTATGTGGGGTGATTTTTTCACCGAACTTTGAGTCTTGACACATGTTTTAAACTTTAAGGGTATTCAGATTTAATTCATATAAATTTTTATTTTGTTTTTTCCCATGAAATATTTGTGATTTGCATATCAGTTGTTGTTTTAATAATTAAACATATAAAAAATCCAAATGTAAATAATTAAGATAAGGCGCACATTTTTTAAAATTTTTTATTATTGTAGCATTTAAATAGCACAGCACATAACGTAACGTAACGCGTGTGGGAGGAATAGGAGGTTGGTCTGCATGCCGTTTGATCATGAGAAACTTCTCAGACGTGAGAAAATGAGAAACCAAATAAAATATCTTATCATCATAAATAACTTAAAATTAATATTAGTTGGTTAGCTAAAGTGCACGTGAAGGATTGTGAAATTCTTATATTATAATATGTGTTTGAGTAATAGTAATTATTTAATTATTTTCTTACTTTACACGTTATCTTAAAAAGAGACAAATCCGCAAAAATATTTTTTTAAAGTGAACGACATATCTAAAGAGACACAATTGGAGGTGGGTGAATAATGTTAGCTTCGGAATAAACTGGGTCACTATCACATTTAATAGTTAGGTACTCAAGAAATGCGATAGTTCTAGCTAGCATTTATTGCAATGAAATGTATGTTGTAAGCAGCACCTTGCAAGTCAACATCTACAATTAATTTCTATTTATATTTTGGATCATGTTATAAAAAATAGTTTTATGAAAACAAATTCAATGTTTTTTTTATTTAAATAATAAGTTATTATATATTTTTTTTGTCAAATTTTCACTATCTTATTATACCGTTACTTGACCAATTTGTGCTTCATAATGGCCTATATGTACTTTGTTCCCGTGATCGATCCAGCACATATACATGTCATCCCAATTTTGTCACCCTCAAGTGTTTTCAATCGAAATTGCTATTGGGATTTAATAAAATCAACTTTCTTTTTTTAGGGTTTTGGTTGGACTTGATTATTCCTTATCAAACCCGAATTTAAATTGCATTTTTTTACCTTTGCCTAATAAAATTCATTACTTCTATTTCAATATAAAGCTTTATACACAATTAATTAATCAATATTTTAAAAGCTTGATCTTATTATTAAAATAATATTTTCAATAAAAATTATATTATATATACAACAATTGCTAATATAAAATATAATATCATACAATCACAACAAAAATAAAAATATAAAATGATATTTTTAGTAAAATACATGTAATAAACTAATAGTTTTATAACAAAGAAAATATAAAAATTAATACTTTTGATATTTTTAGTATTTTTAGACTATAGTTTTAAACACCAGATTGAAGTGATTCAACTAGAAAATCAATGAAATGGTACTAGTGTAGTCTGTTTAAATCATAAAACTAGTTAGTCATGGACTAATATTGAATTGACCAAACTAGCAAAAACTTGTAGTTTACTTTTTATTGGTTTTGAATAATTCAATCATTAAATACGAAAAATTATTTTAATATATTTATTTGTTAAAATATTGAAAATATATTATTTATTGTATCAATTCTATTAATTTTTTTACTAAAAATACTATTTTATAATTTTATTTTAATATTTAGGGTTGTGAAGCTTTTATATTATATTTTTATTGAAATTATTTTTATATAAGATATAATTTTTATTAAAAACTATTATTTTATTAATAAGGTACCCATAATTTAATATCATTAAACTATGACCCAGTAATTTGATTGGTTTAATAATCAATCTAATTTTAAAATATTTTATTAAAACGATAATTGATTTGTGAACTTTTATGTTGAATGCTGTGGTTGATTTCCATTTTAAATAAAGAATTTTAATACAAGTTTCTTTATTGAGTTTTGCCAACTTAAAATAATTTATCAAATTTTATATATTTACTGAGTTAATATGGATCTTCTAATAAAATATAAGTTATTATCAATTCTTAGCACAATATCTTTAAAATATAAGTTATCATCAATACCTACTAATCATTTTAATAATTATGTATTTCAATTTTGTATCAGTATTTAATACTTTAGTATTATTTATCTCTATTCTTTCTTGCTTTTCTTTTCCAACTAGGGGTGTACATAATTGATGTAATCCATTTTAAACTACTCAACCAATAAAAAAAATTGAAAATCGAATAAATCAATATTAAAAAATAAAAAATCGACAACCCACAAGTTTTTATGTGTTTTTGATCAAATTTTAAATCTTATATTCAAAAACTAAATTGAACCATTCCAAATTGTAAATACAACTAATTTTACATTAATATTATAATTTTATTCTTTAATAAATATTAAATTAATAAAAATATTACAAAAGAACATTATAGTTTTCATTTAATCAACCAATTATCACAATTCGTTATTACTAACATTACCATTTAACATACTTACATCAACAGAAATACATCACCTACAACATTAATCATCATAAGCTGTCCAACGACATTTCAATCTCAATATCTATATGCTAATGCATATGCATGCGAATCCGACTCTACTGATGGAATTTATACTGCAGTATAAAATTTTTCTCAACATATATCAATGTCTAGTTTTACTAGTACCGAACCGCTCACCCATTTGCAACACCAATTACTCCAAGTGACAACAACATCACAACTCAGGCGTTGCAGGTTGGCCTTGAGTCCAACTCGAAGGCAGCCATGGAATCTGAAGAAACCGCCACAAGCTCTATGCCTTACCATCAGACCGCCCTCTTATCTAGGCTGACATACAATCCTATGAGCGCCTGAATGCAAACACTATGTCAAATAATTATTAATCATTAATAAATTACATGATTACCATCATCAGGGGCTACCACTTGGTTACCATCACCAAGAGTTTCAACATAAAACATTCCATTAGAGCATAGCATGCATTTACTACCAATCACAACAATCCACATAATTAATTCGCAACATCAATCAAGCTACTTCAAGCTTATTCAATCATCATCAATGTATTCATCATCAATCATTGTAACCCAATGCAGTATTCATTATATTATCAATTTATCAAATAACAACACATGAACGGATTCCAAACAATCATCAATCATATCAATAACAACATTAAGATGGGATATATTATCAATCATCATAATTAACAATATAAGAAGCCAAACATATTCCCATCTGTTCATAATTCATGCATTTAAAATATAACACTCCCCTACCTTAAGAGAGGTAGTCCAGCAGATTTGACGGTCTTACTTCGTCAATCGGATCAATCCTTACATTTAAATAAATGTAGAAATACTTTAATTAATCTAATCAACCCAAAATATAAATCTTGATCCCATAATAAAACTTATATTTGGCCTATAAAAATCTCTAATATTGCTTTAGGTCTATATTTTATTTCTATGTTAGGTTTTGAATTCTTAATGAAAATAGGTTTATCAAAATCATGTTAGAAATTCAGATCCACAAATAATGATAATGATTAACAATAAAACATTTTCTTCAAAGAAACATAAACTTATCATGCTCCAATAGCAAGAAAATGGCAAAGCACCAAGTTAGGTAAAAGCCTCTTTGGTCGGCTTTGATCTTCTTCATGATTCATCACTCCACCAGATTCAAAGCAGATATCCTCATGGTCTTTGAAGTTGATGTCAACATGTAGCAGCTTGCTTCAAAGTGCAAAACAAACATAGGAAATAAGAGAGTGATGATCAAAGGGTAAGAATAGGGGTGTCAAAATGGGCTAGGCCCGCGGGCCAGCCCGTTTGGCCCGTTGAAATGGGCCGGGCCGGGCCAATCTCCAGAGCCCGTTTTCCCAAATAAGCCCGGCCCGTTTTGGCCCGTTTTTTAACGGGCCAAAATGGGCCGGGCCGAGCTGGCCCGTTGGGCCTGTATTAAAATGTAATTATAATATATATGTAATAATATATGAATACTTAATATATATGTTATTGAATGTTGATGTAAATGATGAAGATGAACTTCTTGCTTTACTTGATGTTAGTTATTTACTATGGACTTTTATTATTTTGGTTTAAAAATATTATAGACTTTATTATTGTGAACTTTATTTGATGTTACTTGTTATGGACTTTTATTATTTAAGTTTTTATTATTATGGACTTTGTGAACCATATTTGATGCTATTTACTATGGACTTTTATTATTTAGGTTTTCATTATTGTGAATTTTATTTGATGTTATTTATTTTAAACTTTATATTATTAGTGTTTGAGTGATTATTTGATTTGGAATTAGAAATGTGAAATTTATTTTTATTTCTAATTTTACTTAAAAATATTTAAAAATAGTTTAAATTAAAAATAAAAAAGAATCATGTAAAATTTTCTTTAAAAAATGGGTTGGCCCGTTTTGGCCCATTTTGGCCCGCGGGCCATATAGAATACGGGTCGGGCCAATGTTTTTGGCCTGTTTTACTATTCTGGCCCGGCCCGTCCCAGCCTGTATTTGGACGGGCCTATACAGGGCTTGGCCCGGCCCGGCCCGTAGGCCCGTTTTGACACCTCTAGGTAAGAAGATATAGCCGGTAAATAAATAAATTACTTCTTCCACTACTTGTGGCCACTAACCTGTAACAACCATGCCACTATAACCACCTTTAACTTACCCATGGCCTCCTTCTCTCTCACTCTCCACCTTCACAAAACCACCACACAACAAACATAACCCATAACTAGAAAAATGAAAAGCGGCCACCGAATTTAGTCACCACTTATTTTTAGTGACCAAATATTTATTTCACATAATTAGGGACGGAATTTAGCCACAAAATGATATTTCATGGCTAAAAAATTCATTTTGATATTAGCCATGGATATTAATAGTAAAATTAGCCACGAAATTTAACCATAGAAGTGAAGGAAAAATTAGCCATAAACTTAGAAATCGGTGGCTAAACACAAAAAATTACAATTTTGTTTAATTAGCCACGGAAATAGAATTTTGTGGCTAAAAATTTATTTTTTTGAACATATTTGCCATAAAATTGTAATTCAAAGGCTAACCTAAAAATTATTATTAATTTTAATTAGCCACTAAATTAGAAATTAGTAGCTTAATATTAAAAAAATATATTTTGTTTTAAAAGCCACAGATATTAGATTCCATGGCTAAAAATATCATTTTTTTAATTGTTAGCCACTGGATTATGATTAGCGGCTAAAAATACTAATTTTTTATTAATTTTTAGCCACAGAATTATATTTTCGTGGCTAATTCTTAAAAAATTATTATTTGTTTTAGTTAGCTATGGTGTTGTTTAGTTTTGTTTAGCCACGAAAATTAAATTCGGTGGCTAATACTGAATTTCATCCTAACCACTTTCACTAATTCATTTGTGTTTTCCCTCTCAAAATTTCATCCCCATCTCATCCCTGCCCTAACCCTCATCGTCTCACTTTTCTCTTTAAATTTTTTCTCTTTCTCTTCCTGAAAGCTAGAAAACCGGTGACACATTTTCACCCAAATTCCTAAATATGTTAGCTTCGCCACTGATTTCATCCCTGCCTCCCTTGATTTCGCTCACTAGAAACCCTTCTCTCTCTCAATAGAAACCCATCTCTCTCTCAACGCTCTTTGTCTCTCCCATTCTCGATTAAGCTTTTATAGTAAGCTTCACCCTCAAAACCACCGTCCAAGCTCTCACCTCCCCCATCGTGTCATCTTCTCTCCCAGATTCCCTCTTGCTCTAGGAACCATCTTTGAGTTATCTCTCGGTACCGTGACTCTCTCATTTCCCTCACTAGTCGAACACCATTACCGAGCCCTTTCCTCCCAGTTGCAGCACTACCTCTCATCTTCGACCACCCTCTAACTGAGCCACTATGCTTCCCTCTCCCTCTCCCTTTCTCTCTTTCTCTCTTTGTTGTAACTGCCATAAATAGAACCATTGTGCCATCTTCTAATAACCATTGTGACTCTCTAGGTTTTCCTTTTTCCCGTGCAGCGTGGTACGATCTCACCGTGAGCCACTGTCACCTACGCAGCGACCGCCTCTACCACCAAGAGCATGTTCTTCGCTGTTTGCATTCGACCACCACCTGCATAGTCATCGAGAGCCACTACAGCACCTTCACAGTCACCGTTCTGACCAGCCACCATGAAGAGGACTGAGGGAAATGAAAGGTTGGAATGTCATCAGAATGCTTGCACAGTATACCGAGGTAAGAGGGTAACCTCCATTAAATCTTGCTTAGGTCCCTACTTTGTTTAATTCTACTTAATTTATATTGGGTCATTATTTGATACGGTGATATTTCCTTTGTAGCTTATCATGGTAGTAATGTACGACATAGAACTTGATAATGCTTTTGACAATATTCATTGTAGGCTGGTTACACAAATGCTGGTAGGAGTACACTTTTGAATTGACTAACCAGAGCAGATGTTTGTGTCGAAGATAAATTATTTGCAACTTTAGATCCAACTACAAGGAGGGTACAGGTTAGTCAAAATATACCTGTAGGATTTCCCATTTCATACATACAAACTATTCATTGTTTTCATAATGTTGATTGCTTTTAATTAATGTGCATACGCTTCTTATTTGTAACGAGATTCATATACTATTTGGAATCATTCACTAAACAAAAAACTAGTTGAAGAGCTTATAATTGTCCTTTACCTTTCAACATAGCCAATTTCTATGCTTACGGTGTACCTTGACTGAGGGATGACTGAAATTCATCAGTTATGATTTTTCTTATTCAAAAGTTAAATTTATAGGAAAATATATCACTTGTATTATAAATTATAGTTATTTGGACATGCTGTGCTTTGTTCATTTGCTTTCATCCAGATGAAGAACAAAAAGGAGATTGGATGTCATACTTTGCTAGACCAATGTTGTTGTATATTGTCTGCACTGTTGGTAACTTTGAAAAAGAATCCATCTCCAAATATCATCTGTATGCTTGAGGATCAGCTCCAGGTATATATTGTTTCATTTTCAGGTATATATTGTTTTGATGTCCTATTTCAAACATGTAATTACTAGTTTGTGTTCTGTCCAATTTCTTGTTTCAAAATTAGTAGAGTGCTACATTCCATCTAAGACCAAAGGATAATGCGATACCACTACGTTACAAGCTTTATCTCTGCTTCGAATGTTAACTGTAGATTATTTCTTATGTTATTATATTTCATAGTTTTCTTTAGAATGACCTGAAATTGCTTCTTAGTGTAATGATATATACTGATTTCAACTTATTGGTTTCATTGAAATCATGTTAGTTCGTACTAGACTTGTGAGTTTGTATAGTGAAAGAGTAAATTTGTTCACAAACATTTACGTATAATTAATTGTTAGATGAACAACATCATGACTTGCAATTTGATTTTGTGACCTTAAATTGTTTTAAAGTTTCTATGGTGCATCTAATTTTCTTTTGATACTCTTTGAGGTAGAATTATTTTTTTGCGCCTAGACTAATTCTTTATACTATTTAATATAGGTTTATTAAATTAAAAAAATAAAATTTAAAAAAATTTAAAAATTGTCTATGGTTAAATTAATTCACTACAAACAATATATACATCATTGTCAAGGGTTCTTCATTTAGCCACAGAATTAGCTATTAAAATTTGGAACTCATTAGCCATAAAATTTGAAAAAAATTAGCCACGAAATTAGCCACTGAATTTGAAAATAATTAGCCACGAAAATTTAGCCATGGAATTAGCCATCGAATTTTTACAGGATATAATATTAATCAAATCATATTAGCCATTGAATTAGCCACTGAATTACTCCTTATTATTTGCCACGGATTTAGCTACGGAATTGTTTGGTCATAAACAATGGTCATCTTTGGTTGAAATGACCGATTTTTAGCCACAGATTATGTTACTTCTTGCGATGAAACTTTTTGGTGGCTATTTAGCCACAAAAAATCAAAATCTAAGGCTAATGGTTTAGCCACTGGGGTTTTTGTCACGTCTAGACTTTCATGGCTAATTCGGTGGCTAAAATAATTAGCTACGGATTTTAAGTTTTTGGCCACAGAAAATTTTGGTGGCTAAATCAGTTTTTTCTAATAGTGACCCTTTTCTCTAACCCATTACCACCTCCTTCAACATCTTTAAACCATTACAAAACAACCTATCCACCACCCATCACCGACCCTACAACCCTATCCTTCACCACCCAAAACCATGATCAACCTACGACCACTACTACATCACTTGGGGCCCCCATACCTAACTCCACCATCAAATCCTCATAATCACCACACTCACCTTCAACCACACATTATACCTTATTATGGTGGTGACATGGGGGCGTGTCGGCGCAGCGCCGATGGTGGCACACAAGGTAGTGGCCACGGGTTTAAGTGATGGGGTTGTGATGGCTTGGTGAAGTGGTGGTTATAGGTTGTGTGGGTGATTTCAATTTTAATGATGTGGTGGCTAACGGTGGAGTTCATGATGGTTCTATTTTGGGTAAGGGTGGTATGGTGGCCATGGTGATGTATTGGCCACGAGTAGTAGTGATGGAGAGGGAGGTCGTGTGGGGATGGGGGGTCATGTGAGGGTCTTGTTTGTGCCATCACCTAAATGTATCCTCATATCACAACAACGGTAGATGTTAGGGTTGGAAAATAAGTAAGTCCTTTAAAGCCTAGTGGTTTCAAAGATGTGATAGCAATAAAGAGAGAATGAGACAAAGAAAGAAAACCCTAAGGGTGTAATGAAGGGGTTTTAAAAAGATGAAAAAGTGAGACGATGGGGTGAGTGCGAGTGAGAGCAGGTGTAAAATACATAAAAGTTATTGTTTTTGTATTGGTCCTAAATTAGGACTAGTGTAAAATACTTGGTGTAAAGTTTCTAAATATTTATAAAATTACCATTGCCTTATTTTTTACATTGATCTGCACTACAACCGGTGTAAAAGGCTTAATTTACACTAGTGATTTTTTATGTTTATCAATATATAGATAAATAATCTATTATTTTTTTGAAGATTCCATGATAATTCATTTATAAAAATTTAAAACTATTTAATGAGATAAATATAAATAATAAATATAATACCACAAGAAATCAGAATTTTAGCATAGGACGGAGTCCCATATTAAGACTGCTTAGTGTGGAACCTACCATCCCATGCTAAAATTGCACACACAAAAGCCATGTGGGACACAAAGTCCCATGCTAAAACCATACTTTATTATTACTATTATTATTATTATTATTATTATTATTATTATTATTATTGACACATGAGAAATAAAAAATACACTAAATAGAACACGGTGTATCAAATAAAAAACATAGTGTTTAGTTAAAAAAAAGTAAAACAATTACTAAAAGCAATAATAAATAAACATCCATTGCAAAAGTCACGGGGGTCATTGTTGGGTTTGAGGGGAAAGTCATTGCTGGGTGTGGGAGGCCCATGCTAGGTATGTTGTTGATGAGTCTGGGCCTGACGACGATGGAACTAGCAACGTCGTAGGCTACTCTCTCTCCTTAGAGACATATTGGTTGTCTAATCTAGCACCATAACAAGGCTAATGGCTAGCCCTAGATAACCCCACCTGCTATGATCATTGAAGTTAAGGCAATTAGACCTGCATCTGTTTAAATTCGGTTCGTATATAGTCGTAATGTGTCAGCTATCTTCTAACCTCCTCCAACTAAAGACAAAGTCATGCCACCTTTGGATCTGTGTGTGATGATGAAGCAGTGTCATCAAAACAACCATGGTGTAGTAGTTGTTCCAAAAAACAACCACGATGCTAACTGAGTACAATGTCATTTACCTCCGAATCTATGCGCAATGGTGGACGAAGGTTGGGTCATCGACATAAACCATCGTTAAATGTTGTAGGTCAAGGAAGCAATGCCATAAAAATAATTGTGAGGTAATATAGTTACTATGTAGCCTTATTATAATACGTCTCAGAGAAGGATACCTTATACCACCCTTTCAATAGTAATTGAGTTGCTTTATAGCCTTATTAACAAACTTCGTAATTCTTCTAATAAACTCACTTTTTAAACATCTCCTGTAGGGATACACTATATCATAAATTCATAAATGACTCATCTTAAAATTTGCATTATACACACACATCACTATTCTACAAGACATGTATTATTCAAAATTGCACACCAAAGCTAAATTAATTATGTAAAAATTGAGTACATATTTAATTTGTATATTTCTTTTTTATTTTCAAAAGTTCTTGTTAGAACCAAGTCTATTTTATAAAGACTTTGATGATAATGGTTCTTATCCCAAGATTTGTTAATAATACACATTAATACATTTGATTACATAAAGTCTGTCTGTGTGTTATCTGACCTTCTAATTAAGTGTTTCAGGTCAAAAGTCTATATGGTATGAGCTACAAATGAAAGGGGTAGCTTATCACAAAAAGCCTGATGTTGATGAATAAGTCTGTATGGGACTAAAGAAAATTCAAAGAGAAGTCTGAACCTAGTTGCACCATCAGAGTCTGCTATCTCAAGTCTTGTCTTAGATGGAGCACGTTTGTCTCTTCAGACTTCAGAATCAAGACTTCTAAATACATAAAGATGTTATTCTTATCTTTATGTATCAAATCTTAACAAATTCTTTCTGAAGATGCTTCAGAGCTAATCCTTTTTCTCTGAAGACTGTTTATATCATCAAAGAATATAAGAAGACAAATATTTTCTCAAGATCCAAAGCATACAACAAAAATATCAAAGTTTATTTTGATGATGCTCTAAACTATGTGCATATCAAACAGAACTACACTTATCATCTAAAGAAGAAAAGAGACAAAATAGTGCAAAAGCCAATAAGCAGTTCTGCACATTTTAGAATTTCAGTATGCATATTAAAATGCTTTTAGAAGGTCAACTCTTTTTGCTCTGCACAGTTTTATGTTGAAAAAAGAAAGCCTTAGAAGGACTTTTGTTCTAAGATTCTCAAGGAACATTATTTCAGTGTAAAGCTCTGATGTTCCTTCACACCAGACCTTCGTTGTCTCTTTACTCCTCAAGGTCTGGTCTCTCAATGGTTAAAACTCCTTCAATAAATTCACAATGGCTATATCTCTTTACCATATTATCAAATGGTTACTTTGAGTGACCTATAAATATAAAGAGATTTAAAGATTAAAGTAAAGAACTTCTAAGACCCTTGAAGAAATCATTTGCAATCAGCTTACAAATCTCTCTTCTTCATTCTTAGTTTTTATCTGAAGCAAAGACCTTCTTCGTAGTTCTATATCTAACAGACCTTGGTCTTTGGCTTTCTTACTTAGTGTATCTGTTTATATCTTTGTATCTTTTCACTAAGTTCTCAAAAACACCAAACACAATCTATCATTCAAATCTGTATTTGTGTAAAAGTCTGGTGTGTTTCTAGCTTTTAGTTTGTTGGGGAAACAGTGTGTGGCCTGAAGAGGATTTTGAAAGAATACTTGAGTTTGAGCCAAGAGTGGCTTGTTGAAATAATACTTAGGTATACGCCAGAAGTGGTTGGAGTCAAGAATACTTGTAGCACGGTCTGGTGCTGAGATTGTAAAAGAAGTTTTTACAATAGTGCAAATCCTTCAAGGTTTGAAGGGACTGAACGAAGCTTCTACATTGGAAGTGAACCAGTATAAACTCTCTGTGTCATTCTCTCTTCCCTTGCTCTTAAAACTTTGGTACAAAAGTCTGATTGCTTTCCCTTACAAAGTTTTTAAATTCTGTATAAGAGTTTGAGACTTATTCAACCCCCTTCTAAGTCTGACTCTGAACAATCAATTGGTATCAGAGCTTATCCTTTTAGGTTGATCACTGTGAACATTATTTTTAATAATAAAAGATTAAATAATATTATTTTTTTCTCTACCCCACCCTTCCAGGAAATCAGACCAGAATCTGGGTCTGGTTCCCCACTAACCCCACCTTCTTCATCTCATCCTCCCCTTCTTTATCTAGCGGGATCTATCTCCCTCCATTCACCACCATCATCGAGGACCAACTGAGGCAATCAAAAAAACACAACAGAACTTCATCTCCCTCATTCCATCAGAATTAAAAAAACAATAGAGAACCACCAAAAAAACTAGAAACCAAAGAAAATAAAGAACACACAACATATCAAAAAAAAGAGGGACAAAGGAATACAGATCAGAGAAAAAAAGGGTATCTCTTCCTCTCCACTCTCTGTTTCTTCTCTATCTCTCACTCACTCCCTTTCGGTTTCTCCCTCATCCTCTCCCTCCGCCTCTAATCTCCCTCTTTCTCGATCTCTCTCCTCCACGTCGGCTCCCCGACACCGCCACAGACCGTCGCTGATCCTTTCCCCTCCGATCTCCGTCACTCTCTCTTCCTCTCCCCTTTCGGTCTCTCCCTCTTCTCACTCTCTCTCTCGGACTCCTCTCTCCCTCTCGGTCTCTCCCTCTGTCACCCACTCTCTCTCTCGGACTCCTCTCTCCCTCTCGGTCTCTCCCTCTGTCACCCACTCTCTCTCTCGGACTCCTCTCTCCCTCTCGGTTTCTCCCTCTGTCACTCACTCTCTCTCTCGGTTCCCCTCACCTTCTTCCCCTCTCTTCAACTCTCTATTCTGCCTCCATACTCCCTGACCCATCTTTCTCCTCTTTTCTTTTGTTTTAGATTTTAGGGTTTGTTTTGGGCCTCAAATAGTGAGGCCCATTCTCATAGGTTAGTTCTTTTTTCTTTTAAATTCTGGGCCCTTTTTCAACCACCATTTTTTTTCCTTAGGGTAATCGGCTCCAAAAGCTCAAATTGTTTTGATAATATTTTTTTTAAAAAAAAATATAAAAAAAAATTTTAGAGATCTGTTTTACAAAAATTAAAATACATTTGTTATGTTGTTATTATAAAATGCTTTTAGATATGTTCTTAGTAATAAAAAGTTACTAGATAATAAATAAATACATTTCTTTTTGTCATTGTTTATTATTTTAAAAAAATAACTTTTGAACAAAAATTAATAGTTTACTATTTTAAAATAACAAAATCTGAATATCATTTTAAATAATAGTAGGTGTTTCCTTTATGTCAAAAAATCTAAAAAATGAAAGGTATTGAAAAATCTAAACATCTCTTAAGAATAAAAATAAATAATTTTGTGTTAATTTGAAAATTCTAAAAAAATATTAAATATATGTTTCTTTTAGAATAAATATCTCAAGATCTTGTAAGCAATGTCGTGCAAAACCACTTTTGCCTACATCAGCTTAATAAGACCTTGAAGGTTTGTACACGTGCGAATCTCCTTCGCCTTGTATTTCTCCTTTCTCATGAGTTTTTTTTATTAAATCAATTAAAAATAATTTTAAATACAATTTTAAATATCTTAGTATCGTTTCAAAATTAAATTTCTCAAAGAACTACGTAACACTGATTTCTCAATACATTTGAGAATACGTAGGAGCGAGAATCAATTCCTGTCGGGCCCACTTTCTCGTTATTAATTTTTATGTATCTGTTATTATTTTGATTAATTTTATATAATTAATGTTTTAAAATTTTATTGTCGTAAGGAGGTTAATTTAGACGTGATGTCTTGTTAATCTCGTGTTTTAATATTTTTATTAAAATAATATTTTCTTAAAATGAGGTTAAATTAGACGACACGTCTTGTTAATCTCATGTTTTTTTTAAATATTTTATTAGAGTATTATTTTCTTTAAAATGAGGTTAATTTAGACGAGACGTCTTGTTAATCTCATGTTTTTTTTAATATTTTATTAGAGTGTTATTTTCTTTAAAGTGAGGTTAATTTAGACGTGACGTCTTGTTAATCTCATACTTTTAATATTTTTATTAAACAATAATATTTTCTTAATCAATTTTATTTTTTTATTTTATTTATTTATTTTAATGTTTAAATTTACGTATAAATTAAGGTTAATTTGGATGAGACGTCCTGTTAACCTCTCTTTCACTCTGTTTCAGTTTTTTCTTATATTTGTTGTTTTGTCGAGTTCCTTACTGTCATAGCCTTGTTATTTCTTACTGTTACTGTTTAAATCTTCTATTTTATTTACTGTCGCTGTTTAGTCTTCTATCGTCGCTATTTTCTTCTTTCTTACTGTCGTTGTTTGATCAAATTTTTACTCTAACTATTTAGTCTATTTTGTCTGTTTGTGTTTGTTTTGTTGTTTTGTATGTTTCTTTTCATAAAAGAAGTTAAAATAATTTCTAGATTATTTTGAAATAAACGCTATCAATTTGAGGTAACCGTTTTATAATGGACAGTTGTGAGCTGCTAATACCTTCCTCACCTGTAATTCGACTCCCGAACTTAGAATTTCATTTTTCACAACCAGTGTTTTAAAAGAGGTTTTTCCCGATATTTTTATCCTAAAAAATATTGGTGGCGACTCCCTGTTTTCTTTTCGAAAAGATTTTGAAAAACCCGTTTTCGTTTTAAGGGGTGGCCGTCCCGCCGCGATCTCGGTCGCGACAATCACTCCAACGAGTGAAAAGGGACAAGATCAATGGCAACTCCTTAAGACAATCAACTCATAGTAGAAGGATCCTCTATCAATAGACCGCCAGTTTTCTTTGGTGAGGATTATCCATATTGGAAGGACATGATGAAGATGTTCATTAAATTTACTCAATATGGCTTATGGGGAGTTATCACCAATGGTGATCATCTTAGTTCCTTCTGATGAAGATGGGAAGCCCAAACCAAAAGATGAGTGGACAGTGTTTGAACTAAAGAGGATAGAGACCAATGCCAAAGCCAAATTTCTCCTTACTTATGCTCTAAGTAAATCAAAGCACAATAAGGTTTTTAGCTATAAATTAGCTAAATAAGTATGGGATGCTTTTCAACATAATTACGAAGACACCTTCAATGTGAAGAGATCTAAAAAGATACTATTGATAAAACCGTATGACACATTCAAAATGAAGGATCATGAGATCATGGACCAGATGTTTGGAAGATTCCAAACTTTGTTGAATGTGCTTCAATCCCTTAGGATAACACCATGCATAAAAGATATAAATGTCAAGCTTCTTGGAAGTTTTCTTGAAAGATTTGAAGTTAAATGCTCAGTTCTCGAGGAAGCCAAAGATCAAATTACCCTCACTCTAGATAACTTCTTGGAGTTCTTAGAGATCATAAAATGAAGCTAAAGCAGAAGGAAGTCACCAAGCCTTCCTCCTCTAAAAGCATTGCCTTGTAGTCTGAAGCATTAGGCAAGAAGTTCAAAGCTCTCAAGGTTAAAAAGTCCACCTGCTCAGAACCAGACTCTGATGAGTCGGGAGAAGATACAGACGAGCAGCTTGCTCTCATAACAAGAAGATTTCACAGGCTGTTGAAGAAAAAAAAATTCAAACATGAGAAGTTCTAGAGAAAAGATCATAAAGGTAAATTTCAATTCAAGTTTAAGACTAACAAATCTACCTTGGGAAGTTTCAATTGTAGAAAACCAGGACATATGAAGGTAGAGTGTCCTCTCTTGAACAAGGACAAGAAGGACAGAAAAGAGAAGAGAAAATTCTTAAAGAAGCAAAAGGGATTAATTACATGGGATGATGAAGATTCATCCAGCTCCAATGAGTCTGAGGAAGAGATAGAGTCTCCTCAAATCTGTCTTATGGCTGATGTTAAACCAAATTCAGATGCTAACTCAAGTGATTTAGACTCTGAAGAAGTAAGCTATTCTAAACTCAAAGAAAATTATGATCTTTTGGTTAATGATTTTTCCAAGTTATTGAAAAATTTTAAAAATTGAAAATGAAACATGATGATATGACCACTGATCATGAAAATTAGATTTCAAAACTAAAAGAAGAAGGTTTTGATAAGAATATTGCAAATGAAATGGAAGAAAATGAAAGAATGCACCTTGAAGAGTTGCACAAACTTAAACAAGAAAATCTTGTTTTGAAAACCAATTTGGAAAACACCAAAGTATATTGTAACTCTCAAGCTAATGAAATCATCAAACTACAGAAGCAAGTAAGTTCACTTACTTCAGACCTAGGCAGGTTTGTAAATGACACTGAAAATTTGAACAGGCTTTTGGGTAAATCTTATGGTGGCCATAGCAGACCAGGTATGGGCTATGTAGAGAAAGATGATTTTAAGCATCTTCATCTCTTTCATCTGTTCCAAAGAAATAGAAACATTTAAAGTGTAATTATTGTAAGAGGCATGGTCATATGATAAAAGATTGTCAGAAAAGAAAGAAAATGAATGCAAAGGTTGCTAACCATGTAAGACCCAAGAAGATTTGGGTAACAGAATCATTGATCATTCTTATTGTAGATATGCTTAAAGACAAAGCATCAGCACTGGTATCTAGACAGTGGATGCTCGTATCACATGACAGGAAGAAGGTCTATGTTCCTAGACCTAGAGCAGTTTAAAGGTGGAACAGTCACCTTTGCAGGTAACTAGACTAGAAAGCTCATAGGGTTTGGTAAAGTTATTAAAGTTCCTTCACTTGTTATTGAAAATGTGTACTTAATTGAAGGTCTAAGACATAACCCACTGAGCATTAGTCAATTTTGTGATAATGGGTACAAGGTCTTTTTTGACAAAGAAAAGTGTATTGTCATCAACCATGATGAAACCACACTCTTCTTTGTAAACAGACATCACAACCTATACAAGGTTGACTTGAATAAACTAAATAATCAAAATGTAACATGTTTTCTTTCAAACTCTGTAGAGAGATGGATCTGACATAAAAAGCTTGGGCATGTTAGCTTAAAACATATTTCAAAATTTCACAAAATAGGCCTAGTCAAGGGATTGTCAAAAATTTCCTTTAACAGTTCCCTGCCTTGTGAAACATACCAAAGAGGGAAACAATATAAAACCTCTTTTGAAAAATAAAATGTTGTTTCCACAGTCATACCATTAGAACTGTTGTATTTAGATTTATTTGGTCCATCTCAAGTATAGAGTCTGGTAGGAAAGAAGTATGAATTTGTCATTGTTGATGACTACACAAGAATGACATGGGTATACTTCCTAGCCCATAAGGATGAGTCTGGGAAAGTATTCAAGATTAAAAAATCCAGAATGAGAAAGGATTATGTATTGGTACAATAAAAAATGATCATGACAGAGAATTTGAAAATGAAGTTTTTGAAAAATTCTACATTGAGTCTGACATAACTCATAGTTTTTCTTCTCCAAGAATACTTCAACAACATGATGTTGTGGAAAGGAAAATCTCTGCAAGAAATGACTAGAATAATGCTTTGTGAAAATGATCTTCCAAAATAGTTCTAGGCAGAGGCTGTGAGCACTTCTTGTTATATTCAAAACAAAATTCTTATCAGACCTATACTGAACAAGACTCCTTATAAATTGTGGAGGGAAGAAGACCCAACATATCATATTTTCATCCCTTTGGGTGTACTTGTTATATCCTCAATACAAAGGATCATCTTGGAAAATTTGATTCTAAGTGTGATAAAGGGATATTCATGGGGTACTCGACCACATCAAAATCTTACAGTTTTCAATACAAGAACTCAGACCATTGAGGAATCAATACATGTAAGGTTTGATGATCTTTAAGAGACTAGAAGATCTAGAACTTGATGATGCAGGTGTGCAGCAGCAGGAATCTGAACAAGATTAGCAAGAATCTGACCCTACTCCATTAGAACTTGCAAAAGATGGAAATAAAAGGTTTTGAACAACTGTCATCAATGTCTGAACCTGGGAAGCCTAGAGACTAGAAGTTCAAGGTTTATCACCCTTCAGACCTCATTATTGGAGATCAAGCAGCTGGAGTTAAGACCAGATCAAAACTTCTCAATCAGTCATCCATTGCCATTCTCTCAGAATTGGAACCAAAATTTGTAACCGAGGCTCTTGAAGATACAGATTGGGTCATAATTATGCAAGAAGAGCTGAACTAATTTGAGAGTAATAAAGTCTGGACCCTTTTCCCAAGACCCAAGAATAAAAGCATAATTGAAACAAAATGGGTGTTCAGAAATAAGCTTGATGAAGGAGGAAAAGTTGTCAGAAACAAAGCCAGATTCGTGCCATAAGGTTACAACTAACAAGAAGGTATTACTTTTACTGAAACCTTTGCTCATGCAGCCAGACTTGAGGCTATTGGGAACAAGTGATAAGGGGAAGGGATTGTTGCACGCATATACATTTAGTTTGTGCATGGGACATGTCTCACGCCCCATTCCACGCCAGTATTTCAAAATATTAATGCTTCCTTTGTCAAAGAAACAGAAGAATTTAGGACATTCACATATAAAATGGAATGTCTCATCCCACGTCGTGACCAACCTTCAAAAATAGTGTAAAACAGCATGTTGCACACCAAAACTAAAAATTATATGCATTTTGAAATTTCAAGCATAACATGAGATATATCCCACGTCAAGCTTCCAAACTAAATTTTAGTATTATTGTAGTGTAATAGCTTGAAAGATTACTATTTTTTAAAACTTGTATAATGTTTGGATATAAATTCTAGCATATCTTAACCATTTGTTCACTTATATAGTATATCAAAATAAATATATATATATATATATATATATATATATATTATAAAACTTTTCATCTTTAGATATCAGATGAATTAAATTATGTACTCGAATCGAAAAGTATAAAAATCATTTCGGTATTGACCTTCTCCACAAAATATTTTTTACACATGATAGATTAAAACTCTAAAAACATGTTTAAAAGAACATGCTAACTGATAACTATACCACGCTGGTTTTATATTTATAAACTCATTGAAATAATTAAATTAAGTGAAATAGTGAAAGAAAGATACTAATTGTTTTTTATAACCCTGGTATTACGTAAGGCATACACAGCAATGACAGCATGATCTGCTACAGTGCCAATAACTCAATATACATAACCCTGGGTACGTAGTAGGTGGGAAAATAAACTCGAAGTTAATTATCACATTAATGATTTGTTAGGTATGCATGTATTGCACCTTTCTTCATGTTGTTCTTTGTATGATGAGCGCAAAAGATTGAATAGACAGCATTAAACCTACTAGTTGAATACGTAGTATTAACTGTATTTTTGGTGAGCAGAAATAAAAATAAAAAATTAACTGAAAGTTTAAAGATATAAATTAATAACTTAAGAGATTGTATTACAAGTGTTTGGTAGAAGTAAACATTAGGGTAGTTGATAAATGCAAATTGATATAAAATGACATGTTTAAATATTTAGGTATAATTTGTAACTTTTTCTACATATATAGTATCTGATTTTAGATATTTTAATTAATCTAAAATTTAATAAAAATATTTAAGTTTTTATTTTTTTATAATTTTAAATTTTATCCATAACAAAAATTATTTTTTAAAATGTAACATAATATACCTACTAGTAAAAAAAATGTTATAAATTTTACCTTTTTAGAAAATAAGTAAAGGTTTTACCTTCATAAAAAATTACAATAACGAGGAAGAACGGAAGAGAAGAATCAATGTCACAGTTCAAGTTCGAGATGATTTACTTTAAAAAAAAAAATTAAAGGTTGTACTTTTTTCAAAACTAAAATAAAGTGTAGTATTAATTATTAAAATTACAAAAGATAATAAAGTAAAAATAAATTTCAATTAGTAGCTAAAATGTAAAAACAAAAATTACTACCTAGTTAAAAATGTTACCTAACCAAACACCTCTATTTTGCTTAAGGTGATATTTTAACTACTCATTTTAGTTTTAAACTTTAAAAAAGAATATTGTTCCTTTTTATCTATTACTTTAATTAGAGTTTAAGAAAACATTTATTATTTGTTTTTGTAACATCCATCGAGAGATTTTAGGAAAATAAATCAGGCACAAGATTTATTATTAACGATTCATAACTAATTAATTAATTATTTGAGGGTTAATAAATTAAAATTTTAAAGCGACCCATTAAATTGAGGAATTAATCGGGTTAGTTTTTACGAATCAAATTGAAAGGGTGATTAGTTTCAGTTGTTAACTAAAAGGGTCACATAACTAAACTACCCATAACCAACCTCTACTAACTAGTTCAATTAAATGTTTTTCCTTCCTCCCTTTTCTCTCAAAAACTTACGTCACTCTCCATGCACTCACTCTCTATTTTTCACTCTTACTTTCTCTCATCCATTCACTCATAATCTCCACCAAAGCCATCACTTTTTTCTTCTTATACTTTTTCTCTTTCTCACCACTACAACGACACCATTCTCTTAATTTCTCTCTAGCTTCCTTTCATTTTCTTCTCTTTCATCACTATACCACTCTTCCACCCTTCATCATCATCTTCATGTTTAGGGTTGTCAAAAATATCCATACCTATGGATACCCACGGATAAAAACCCGTAACGGATACAAAAACCTGCGGGCACGGGTACTTGTGGAAGGAAAGGGGCGGGTTTTTCAACTACCTATTAACAAACGGGCACAGGTACAGATATAGTAGTATCCGTGCCCATGGGTACCTGAATATGTATAATTATGTTTATATCTTGACTTATTATTAATACTTAATTACTTCTAATGGTTTTTTGTAATTTCATTAGCCTGAAAAAAAATAGAAAACCCTACCGCTGTTGCATATACTTTCTAATCTTTCTTTAAATACTTTCACACAGCCACCACATGCTTGTAAGGAGGAACTACCGTCGTGTGCTTCGTGCTATATCCTGTAGTCTTTCTTGAGGTTTTAGAGTTTATATTTTATCATTTATGCTTATTTTTCTGTTCAAATTTTTAGCTGGAACATATAATGGAACATCTAATGAATAAGCCATTCAAATGCCAAATTAGTCACGTCACTTCCAAATATTTTTTTTCATTATATTGCTTTATATGGTTCACTTCCTAATAATTTTTTTGTACATAATATATCTTCTTTAGTTTAATGTTTTTTTAATTTTTATTTTACATATTTTTTTCAATTAGGTACTTGTGGATTTGGATACTCATAAACAGTGGTTACCCATTAAGAAATCCATAAAATGGGTACCCATACAGGTAACAAGCGGATGCAGGTTTAATAATTACCTGCGGGTACGGGTAGCAGGGAAGGGGTATTTGTGCTCGCCCCGCCCCGTTGACATCCCTACCCATGTTCTCTTCCTCACTAATCAACCTGTGACCTCTCTTACTTTCTCACACCATCCACACCGTGCTCTTTCTCTATCCTCAGTCACCATATCTTCCTTTCTTCTCCACCCAAACCGTGTCACCCCTCTTGCTCCAACATCATCATTTTCTTCTCCTCTTCACCACCAACCAAGTCGTATGCCTCTTCCACCATCCTCCCTCATTTTAGTATTTGAGCTTTGATTCTGGTGTTTTGATGATTTCTGGGTTACGAAGATATTTTTATGAATTTTTAAGAATTTATCGAAAATACGGTATTAACATTCGAAGCTGAATCAGAGATTAGAACTTTAATCAGAAAGTTGGATAACACCTTAAGGAACGTGTTGATGTACAAGGAGGTTTATCATTCTAGTGGTGAATAGGAATTTTTATTTTTGGTGTGGGTTTTAAAATTAACAAGTTTACTTTGAATATTGATACCCGAAAAATATTGATCTTACAAAATAAAAATAGTTATTATTTGTGTTATGAAGTAATATTTATAAATTGAAGCCTAGTGCTTGCTCGTGTTGATGGTTAATTGATAATATCTCTTTTGGAAGGTCATTGATTAGGCCCTATGATGGTGCTATATATGTTGGAGCCCAATATGCTAATTATGTGTTGTTTACAGTTCATTGTTGATGATATAATGACTATGACGGTAATTATAGTTAAGTGATGTAATAACTCTATCTACTGATATGTGTATATGTGAATTGATGAATGATGAATTGAGGATTATTAAGGATAGTAGAGGTAGACTATAATGTCTTTGTTGTGAGAGGTTAAGCTTTGATTTGCACACATACATATTGCATTGACTCATGACATCATATGCATTGGTTACTATTGCGCTTTGATTTGCTTAACACTCAAATTTGTTATGCGGTTCCCAAGATATCACCAATTATAGCACTTAGATTTGTTGTGCGGTTACCGGGATATCTACCAATTTATAACACTCAAATTTTGTGTGGATTATCCAATTTGACACTCAGATTTATCGTTGATAAAGTCAGATCCACATTATATACTTTTATGTATTTGAAAAGATATGATTTTGAAAGTCCATGGTATTCCATATAGAGAGAACACTAATGTATGGATATGTATAGGTGTTGGAAGAATTGAAGGTCTCTGGTGATGTTTGGAATCAAAATAATGCTTAATATATGGCTAATGACTTATATGTCATTGTCTTATGGTTGTGATATATTAAACTACATGACCCAATGAGTGATTTTTATCTATAAAATGTTATTTACTACTTTGAATGGTACTCACCTTACAACCTTCATTTTAGTGAGTTTTCAAAGTGATAATGCCGCTTAGTGAGCTCGAAGGCGGGAACAATGTAATGTCGATGACAAATTATGTATTTAACTATTTTGTTAAGCTATTTAAGGTGAATTTGTAATTGATATGGTTTTGTTGATATGTGAAATTTTGGTATAGCCCTTTGATTATAAAACATCCATTCGTAAAATATATGATTAAATATAAAGGGAAATTTTTTTGCCATAAAGTACACCACCTACGACGCCCCCAACACATAAGATAACTGTCATACTACGTGATACCAGGCTCGGGATCCTATCCTAAAAGAAAACAAGCCATAAAAATCAAACCATCGTGGGATCGCTCAAGCGAAAAAATGATTCATTTGAGTGAAGAGTAATTTTCGCTTAAGCGAAACTCACTTGCTTAAGCAAAAATAAGGTAGTAGCCTCAACATGCCATTTCACCCAGGCGAGACACTCTCGCTTAAGTGAATACCAAACAATGGCTCCCCAGTACACTCTCGCTCAAGCAAGCCCATCTCGCTTGAGCGAAAAAGTGATAGTGACCAACCTTATCGCCCTCACTTGAGCGGGACATGCCTCACTCAAGTGAGAAATGGACAGAGCCCAGACTCACTATTCTCGCTCAAGCGACACCATCTCACTTGAGCGAAACTCTCACAGAACCAAAACTACCCTGTCTCGCTCAAGCGAGACTTCCCCTTCACTCAAGCGAGAATTCAACAGAAACCATTCAGACCCTATAATGGGATCTCGCTCATGCGAGACAGGTACTCACTTGAGGGAAACTATCAGAAAATGGCTCAAAACCAACTTTCGCACCCTATATCTTATCCAAACGATGTCCAATCACTACCAAACTTTGACACTACCTAATATGTATCATCTATGATGTGTAGCCATCGACCGCATTCAAAAATACCCAAAGACGAGGAAGTTATGCACAAATTGCGGTTTGACCATTCTAATGCAAAAACACACAACTTAAGGACCAATTCTCACTAAATTTGGATCATTCCAAATGCTATGCACCTTAAATGATGCATATATGCTGTTGGAACCATGCCATGGCATCCAAACCACCTAAAATGCAATATGGTCCGTCCAATTCCCAATTATGCATAAAACTTGCTTGAAAACACCAAATTTCAACTATTCACCATCAAACTATATTTCAAAACATAATTTATGTTTTCTGCCCATCATATTTATGCAAAGCATTAAAGGTTTTCAACTACAATCCTGAGTATAATGCATCTCATGCCTAATGTAGGACCATTCATGGTCGTCACAACAAAATATCATATAATCCATATCATTATCAATATTATCATCACATATATGTAATCAAAATACAATCCAGGCTTCCAGTGAAGTCGTCAGCTACCTATGATCCACTAAACAAATATATACATCATCAAAATTAGCTATACACAAGAGCCGGCCAAGGCTACATCACTAAAACGCTATCAAGTATATACATTGTATGCATAAGGTGCCTCCAGTACATGGTGACATCTCACCATTCACCATCACATTCTAGTCCCACTGAAAATAGCCACAAATAAGGGTGAGTATCATATATGTTAAATGACAGTTACTGAATCAGACCAACCTATCTAATTTTATAGCATACATCACTATATAATAATTCATTCAACAATAACCACTGTCATTCAACAAAATCACAACGCATCAGATATTCTCAATATTATTTAACTAATAGGCTATCACAGTTATGTTATTCTCAATAACATAAACCAATGCATACATATATACATTCACACGGATCCGAATACACATAATACCATATAATGTTGCAACAGGAAGGCTTTCAGCCATATCATATTCAGCTCTCAGCTGATCCACTCAATGACAACGACAGTGTTACGGGCTAGCCCCGAGTCCCATTCAATATGCTTTCCTTGAGTCCCACCTAAGGTCTTTTGTGGAATCCTCGAAACCACTAACAATAGAAATATCATTTCATATGTTCTCATCAAACATAAGTATCTCATGCTATAGTATATCATTCATTCAATTATTTACTTGTATCCCATGCAATAGAAAAACATTAATTCAATCATTGATCTCTTCACTAATTTAATTATTTATTTGCATCACATGCATCATAACAACACAACAAACCAATCATTGCATCTCATTCATTATAATCACATAGTAATGGACGGAAAATACCATAATAAATGACATTTCTCAAATATCATACAAAGATAGGTATATCTCTAGCATCCCATAAATCAAATAATTCCATTCATCATAATTCATAGTCATTCATCATATTTCACAAAGTTTATAATTCATAAACTTATATATATATACACCTTTAACCCGTCCATAAACCATGCATTTAAAATATTTTTGCTCTGCCTACTTAGAATTAACGATTCTAAAAAGCCAGAAAGTTTTCCATATGCCTCCGATCATTAACTCGTAAATTCAAAGATTCCTAAAACCATTAGTATTTAATTTTTAATAACCCAAATATTATCATAATTGTTCTGGAAGGTTAAAATAACCAATCTATATAACATTTGGTAAATTCCAACTTACCGAACAATACCATCAATCACCGAAACTTAGTTTTAAAAAACCCCAACGTTGCCCGACAATCTAAACTACTTTGAAGCCACTGGAATAAAGGGATATCAAAACCCTGAAACCATAAACGTTGCCCATAAAGATCAAGCTCTGATAATGCCTTCAAGAACCAAGAAATCGAAGTTTTCTTCTTCAACAACAATGGCTGTTACACGAGGAGGAAGGAAGAGAAGCATGCAATCTTGCCTTAATTTAAAGAAATCAAAGAAAGATAATGGTAGAAAGTGAAGATGGAGCCGCAGAAAGGAAAAAGAGCAAGGCACCAATTTTCTTCTTTATGTTTGCGTGCACTACGTGAGAATGAAAATAGTAGAAGGAAGTTGAATTTTGACTTACGTCATTAAGGGTACAATAATAACTTCACTCAAATTTTCTAATTAATTAATTATAACAATCCTTCAATTAATGATTAATAGATTAGATGTTAATCAAAATTGGGATGTTACAAATTGGCTTAAATTGGCAAACACATGTATGTGATGTTAAGTGTTAAGTTTTGACATATATATATATATAATGATATGTGAGGTGTAAGGTACGACCCTTCGACTGACCTAAGATGGCAAGTATATATGTCCAGGAGGTTTGATGTCATACTCTAGTATGTGTGATGATACATGAAATTTAATTATGTGATAGATAATGGATAGGTAACTGAAACTTCACTGGGGGTTTAGATTGTGTCTTGCCATGGTATTATGATTGAAGACTTAATCCTCCCTAAGTCTAGGAATTATTTGAATAGAAGAGATTGTGAATTGAAGTATTGATTGTGTCACGTAAGTGATGCCCTGAGGTTGGTATCCCTTAACTCCTTACTCATATCATCATAGATAAGGAGGGAAGGATACCCTGTTAGGGACTTATAGCTTGGGTAGGTCTATTCTTAAGCCTATTAGGGCTTGTAGGTTATGTTTCCATAGATTAAGCTGCGTGTCATCTAGGTTCTTCGGATTAATTCGTCAACGTTGTTTTATTCGCAAAAACATTTCTCTAATTTTTAGTAAATCTTGGGGATTGGTTATGGGAATTTAGGTGGGACACTGTATTTTCCTATTATATTTTTACTTTTTAAATAAATAATTACAATTAAAATTAAATGATTTTTTTCAAATAAACAATTACAAAGGTAAACTAGAAAATTACACTATAATTCCAATGTTATGGAAGGAAGTAACAGTTAATGATGAGGATAATTTAATGTTAATTGAGATATAATAAAATCTTATTTACCTTGAATTAGTTTTTTAGTATTTATATTCGAGATTTTGGGGCAGTAAATTAAAAAATTGGCGTTATTAAGCTCTCATCCCAAACAAAAAAAATCAATTTTGGATTACCCTCAACAAGTGTAAATGTATGAGAGGTTCTAAGATGCATATGACAACTGAACATTTACTGATCAATGCTAATATTTAATTCACCCTAAAAATGTTATGAGTAAATACTAAGATTTTTTTTATTAGGGTTAATACTAATTTGTTTTTTTTTCTTTTGTTAGAGGGTGAAGTTCTTAGTTAAGCTAGTAAAATAAATATAATTTTTTTTGTGAATTTTAATGTAGGTTAAATAGAATTGTCAAATAATTATTTTCTCTTATTTCTCTTTCAAGATCGAAGGTTTTTTTTGGGGGTTAAAATAGATGGTTAATTTCATTCACAAATTAGATCCTCATGTAGCATAGAAGTGCATATATATGTTTCAATCCACAATTTCACTTGGGTATCAAAACTATACTAGCTAAGCACCTAGTGAAATTATTACTAAAACCTTGAAATGAATTAGAAAGAGCAATACAATCATGGATATATGACTTACCATACCAGTCCGCAATACTCTTGCAGTCAATCTCGACAATCAGTCTATAAAACACAAGTAAAATTTAGCTTGATGACACTTATTGGTGGTATAATAGTTAAAAGTAATGTCCTTATAATCGGACGAGTAATTAAAATAACAAAGATATGTTTTAAACTAATTGTGATTAAATTGGAAATTAAACTATATTATATCGGTAATAATAAAAAAAATTGATTTGGATCATTCAACCAACTAATTTAAAAATCAACCAATCAAACCGATGGATTTGATTCGATTTTAATAACAATAATTAAAAGATAAAATAAAATTATTAAACAATCATTTGACAGTGATAAAATTAGAATAAATGATTGACATATCATAGAATAATCCATTAATTAGTATCTCTAAATCAATTGGGTTTGGCTGAGTTTCCCTAATCAAATATTATTGGCTTTTAATGAACATTTTGAAAGTGGTCTAATCAATCAAATCAATTAATCTCCTTAATATATTAAAACAATGTGAAAGATTAAAAACAATTTCTAATCATTTTTTTTTGTTACAAAATTCTAATCATTTGAAAACATATAAACAATTCAAAACATTATTTTTTTCTTGAGAAATAAATAAGGTCGTGTTTAGTTAGCAAGTTTTTTAAGAAAAAATAAAAAATTATTTTTGAAAAAGTTGGAAAAATAAAAAATGTGTTTATTTACAAAATATTAAAAAAACTTATAAAAAATTGAAAATTGGGTTTTCTATTTAAAAAAATAAAAAAGTCTTTAAAGAAGTTTTATAAGAAAACTGTAAAGTGAAAAAGTTTTTCAAGAATTTTTCTATCTATTTTAGAAAATAAAAATTTTAGAAAACAAACAGAAAATTTTCCCAAAAAACTAAAATAATTTTTTATAACTAAACGCAACCTAAGCATGTGGAAGTTGAATTCAAGACTTATAAACTCATAAATCCATATATACTTTTATTTCTTTTACAAAATTTGATCCCCGAGCTTTGAAATTATACCAAAATATCCTAACTTAGGCTATCCATGATTTTCATGTTCATCACATGATTCAAACTTAAAAATATTTTTATTAATTATCTGTACGCTTTATTATTCATATCATATGCATGGTGCCTCTTGAGTATAGTCTAAGTTAGATGTTTAATTTTGTTCATCCAGTACTTACTCTTTGATTTTTTTGACTAAACTACGCAGTTGAAAAAATATAGTGCGGTGCTCGAAATGGAGGCTACAAAACCTAAAGTAATCGTTCTGGGTTTGATAAAAATTGAGGTGAAAATTTTTCTCTTTCCAAACAATTACCCTGGACTCATGATTTAGATTCCAAGCTCACAAAAAAACGTATACAAGTTTGTCCTAAACTGATATCTAGGCTAGATGTTCGTTGTTCATTTCATATATGTACATACACATGCCTTGCTATATATCAACTAAACCGGCATACTCATGATACATCTATTGCATAGCATCCTTAACTCATATTTAACCCAACTAATTCAAGTTATATGCATATTTACATGACAAAGGGGTTATGAAAAACTATCCACATAATTACATTCATAAAACATCATACTAATGACTAAACTCTTGAGCTTTATCAACCAACACTTCCAAACTTCACCATGTATTCCCTTGCTAAACATTCACTAAATCACAAGCAGGGAAGAGTGAGATAATATACAAAATAAGTATACAATGCTTAAGGTTACACAACCACACAAATCACATCAATCAACATATCTAATTTCAAGCATAAGGAAGATGTAATGCTATGCATATGTCACACAATGTGATTCATTTAGACATTTATCTCTTTTTAACTAATGATGTCATGATGGATCCATAGTACTAGTGGGTAATCACTACACTAAACAATTCTCATAATATATTTTTTTCATCGGTACCTAACTGAAATACCCTCTTGCAACACTGTTACGCGTAATGAGTCAGATAAACATATATTGTGTTGTGGGCCGACTCTAGAACGTTCAATAGACCACAAGATCATACTCATAAGGTTTTTTCTCATCACAAAGCTGCCCCCACTAGGTTAGCAATTGAGGGACCTCTACATCCTAAAATGTGTCCTTGTACTTATGATGCATGGTGTTTTATTATCTTTATATCTTATTACATTATACAGTTAATAATCATATCAAGAATATATCACAGTCATATTATTGTTCACAATTCATGAAGGTACACATTAATTCAACTCACACAGTCCTCATCCCAAATTAATTCATTTGTCCAATCACATACTCCTTTCAAGAAATTTAATAAGGTAAGAGTACGATCTCATACTATACTATATTGTGAATGAAAGTTCATGGTTACTAAAGAGGTATGGCATGCTATTTGAAACGTATATATGTATATTAGAGAGGTATTTAAAGGTCAAAGGGTAAAGGATTATAATGCAAAAAAAAGATGAAAACAGGGGTCACTCACCTAGGCGAGTGTGGCTTGCCCAAGTGAATGAAGCAAACAAGCAGCTTTGAATATACTCGCCTAGGCGGTTGTGACTCACCTAGGCGAATCAGGTTTAGGGAAATTATCAATTTGAATGCCTAGGCGAGTAAGGCTCACTTGGGCAAGTAGGATAGTATCAGAGGCTTTCACCTAGGTGAGTAGGGCCCATCTAGGCAAGTCTATCAGAACATCCATGAAACAGAATAGGTCCTACAACATTCTCTGATTGAAACCATTTTAGACCACTGCCTGAACAATTGGTCACTGGAATCATATTACTAACCTTACTCCATTCCATCTCACCCATATTTTCACAATCGATAGGCATACATATATTTGTTTCACAAATTCAATTCAATACATCTTTTCCCTAGCAATTCAATATTGATTCTTCAATTTACCTCACATGGTTCAATTCAAGTCACCTTGGTCACACCAATTCATTTTCACAATTAGAAAACATATTATACATCCCAATTCAAACTACTAAGGCCATATTGAATTCACCTTCCACAACATGTATGAGTATCAAGTTGTCAACTTCTCAACTAGGCATTTTCCACCATGTCATCATGTTAATATACTCTTATTCCATCAATTCCACTACCACATTGTACCATTTCCACAATGCTTTAAGAATTTGCACTTCAATTGCCAACTCTATCAATTTAACATGATTACATTACACATTATAATCCATCAACACAATCAAGTTACCAAATCTATAATTTCACTACCTTCTAGTAATTTCAGTTTGCCTATTATTAAAATATCAAACTTAACATGCCATTTAGTCATTATTTACTCATTCACTATATCATCTCCTTTTCATTACCTCAAAGAAGATAACACAAGGGGTTAGTGAGTTTCCTCCAGTCCTAACACTAATTGAATGAAGGGTCGAAATACAGGTGATTAAGTTTCTTCTTTCAAGACCAACAAGAATAACACCTACAAGCACAAAGGAGGAAGATTGAGGTTTGATTTCTAGGAATGAGGGGAAGCATCCAAACGGGTCTTTAAGTCTTACCTTAGATAGAAGGATAAGGAAGAGCTAGCTCCCTCTGTGCTTTTGCATGTGGGGAAGAACTTAAGAGGTGAAAGATCTTTCCCTTGGCCAAGAGAAAAAGAGGGATTATCATGGTGTGAAGGGGTGGCACGGGTGGTGTTGGGAAGAAAAGAAGTATGTTTATGAGTGATGGGGAAGAGGGGAAATGAGAATTGTGAAGGTGGTAGGTGTGGGGTTTCAAGAGTGGGGGGAAGTGAGTGAGTGAGTGGAAAATGAGAAAAAGGGAAAAGGGAAAAAAGATTTTTAGTTGACTAAGTTAGGTAATTAGTACCTTTAGGCCATGGTTGACTTACAAAAAGGGTTGAAACTAGTTTATGAGTATATCCTTCTAATCAAAATCTACTACTCTAACTTTTTTCCTCCTTATATTTAAAATAAATAGAAAATGAAACTATATCTCTAAAATATCCAGAACCAGACTAAACATACACATTTAATTAAAATTCTAAAAACGGTACGTTACATATAGTCTAGTTTCATGACTTAGAAACTATTCAAAAGGCATGTCTATATAAATATTAATGTATGGGTCCATTAAATCAAGGGGAGAAAAATTATTAATCCATATCATGTTACAACATTTATAGGACTATATATAGCATAATGCATGATATATCATATATGAAAGTCTCTCTTAGATGAAAGTAAGAGTAGTGAATCTGGGTCGTACAATCATATAATGGATGATTGAGATTAACCATGTGAGTTTTTAAAAAAGTCATGTGACCTTTTAAGTGATCATGTGACTTTGAAAAACTTTTAATCTCAATCATCCATTATATGGTTATACGGTCCGGATTCACTTTTCTCACTTTTACATAAGATAATCTTTCTTATAAGATACATCCCCTAGCACAATGTGTGTAATATATATATATATATATATATATATATATATATATATATATATATATATATATATATATATTCTAATAATCAAGCACATGGATGTAACAAGTTTATTATTATTATTTTAACTTATATTTATCATCGTTATATGTATCACTTCATAACAGAACTCGAGCAAACAGAACTTATGCACATGACCTTTAATTATTGAGTAAATTTTAAAACTTACAAATTTACATCAGTCTTCTATTTTTTACCTTTATTTTTAAATATTAAAAGTGGGGGGCCTAATTGTCACTTCTCCTTAATTTGCATATTTCATCATCAAAACTTGAAACTTATTAAAATATTGGTAGCTAACAAATTTCTACATTTGAAAGCTCTACATGAAATTTCATTGGTACCCTGTTCCTTTTTAATTGTCATTTTTTAGAAGATTTTTATTTTTATTTATCTATTATTTTTGAAATTTAAGATTATATTAGTTACTTATTCAATACACATTTTAATATGGTGAGTGGAAATAGTCGTTATATGCTTTCTTTTATTGGTTGAAACAGATGTTATTTGTTATAGTTCTCACTAAAGAGGAGAGAGAAAATTAGAAAGGTATCGTAAGAAAATAATAAGCAATTTCATAGAACAAAATTATCACTCGATCTCCTTCATTATTGTAAAAGAAAAAATGGTTAAAAGTATGAAAAGAGTATTTAACTCATAAGATGAATATTTAGATTTTTTTTTCCTTAAAATATCACTTGAAAATTTTTGTTCAAGTAAATTGATATACGGTCAATGTAAAGATCTTACACGATCAACTCAATAGTAGTCAACGTGAATATGACTTGTAATGTAGTTTTATATAATTCAATTATTGTTTTTCCTGTGAAAAAATTATTGCATATTATACAAAACTACATGTAGCTTTAGAAATCATTGAAATTCAATGACCGTTATTTACAAGAAAGTTCAAGATTAAATTATCAGGTAAAAGAAATCAACATTGATTTAATATTTATAAATATTAATAATAAATATTTAAAATTATGATATAAGATTAAATAATTTCATTATGCATCTAAAAATTTTACAGTAGATAATTAAAATAATTAGTTTTTGCTTTAAAATAATTAGTTTTTGCTCTTTACATATGTGGTTTCATCAAGAATGTATTTAATATATAAAATACATGAAAGAAATACTTTTAAAATCGAGTGATTAATCGATTTTAAATGTATCGACTTATGACACCACCTTACATAAAATTGGCCGTATAACAAATTTTAAAAGTCATTTTTAACCGATTTAAAAACCTTTTTTCACTAGTGAAAAGATAGATATATATTTTGTTACATATATTACAAGAAAATTTTGTTGAAAATATATTATATTATTTAATCTTTCAAATCCTACAGACTCATCTCTTGCTTCCATTGATAGTTCATTTGTTCGCGTCGCATGCACAAAAGCTTCCACAGGCATTGTGAAAAGGTACCTACTCGATCTACTGATATTCTCAATAATCCGTGTTGTGCTTGTATTTTCATTTTTTTTTTCTAGGTTATCTCCTTCCTATTGTTCCCATGTCCCTTTTTGGATTCTATGTCTATTCTTAAGTCTCTGGGTGAATTCATGCTTGATCCAGGTTGCCAAAAGGTAATGGAAGAAAAATGGTTGCATTGAACGTGACTGGTACTTGGGACTTGTTCCATAACCTTAGGTAAAATCCATAATTGGCTAATGATGACTATACAATATAAAGTGGGCCTTAATGGCAAAATTGAAAGCCAACTTGTGGCCGAGGCTATACACATCTTTAGACTTGCTTATATATGGTGATACATTCTTTCTTATTATAGAGATGACATATGTTTGTCTCTAGTCATGACTATAATTCATTATTGACCCCTTCACCAATTAGATATCAAAAATGTGTTCTTACAAGCCCATTACAAAAGGAACTATATATGGACTAGCCACCATGTTTCACCATTAATGGTGGCGCTGGTCTACTTTGCCACTAGCGCCACTCTCTGTGTGGTCTAAAAAATCATATGTGATTTGTTTGTTTAAGTATCACTCTCTTCTAGTATGGCATGACTATGTGAAATTGATTATTTAGTCTTCTATTCTTTCCTTTAGCCCTTGTATCTAATCCGTTATCTACATGTATGGTATTATCATTATTAGTAATGGTGATTTTCACATTCGACATCTTAAGGATTATCTTTCTCATTAGTTCCATACCAAAGACTTAGGTCCATTCAAATACTTATTAGGCATTGAGATTGCTCAATCTTTTTCTGGTGAAATAATTACTCAACAAAAATATGTTATTGATAATTTGGTTGAGTCTGGGATGACTGACTAATGGCCACCTGATACTTTAATGGATCCTAATGTCAGACTCATCTAGCTTAAGGAAGCTATTGAAAGATTTAAAAAGATATTATTGTTTAGTAGGTCAACTGAAATAATCCAACAACGATATGACTTGACATTTCCTTTACTTTTGTTGTGAGCCAATTCATTAATGTTCCTTGTGATAGTTGGGATAATTTGACTCGTATCCTTCAATACATCAAGAAGAATATGTGGATTGTTATATGATGATAAATGTAATACATATCTCACTATATTCTGATGCTAACTATATAGAGTCATTAAATATATATGCGATCCATTACTAGGTATTGGATCCTTATTGGAGAAAATGTGATATCATGATGAAGCAAGAAACAACACGTAATGATCAAATCTAGTTCTAAATCAAAATATTGACCAACGGGGGTAGATATTCGAGTAATCAAATGTCTTTAGCAACTTCTTTAGTTGTTATACATTGATGATCTCTATAATACAAAGCTTATATGTGAGAATCAGACAGGCATTCTTGTAGCATCTAACTCGGTCTTTCATGAACATATGACATATAGAAGTTGATTGCAATTTTGTAAGAGAAAATGTGTTTTGCGATGAAATTCATATCAAACATGTCAAGTCTAGTGACTAGTTAGCTGATACACTTAATAAATCTCTTTAAAGGCCTTGTTTGGATTACATTTGTAACAAAACTAGGCATATATGACATGTATGCTCTAACTTTAAGGGTGTGCGTGTTCAAATGTAAATATATAATTAAATAAATTCCTTGATCATGTATTAATTATAAGATTAGGCTTAATTCCATCCTAATTGTAATTGATATTTCTTATTTTGATCTCATTGTATCTCCAATATAACTAGGGATTATGCTCGTGCATTATACAAGTTTATTTAATATATTTATATTTAATTTTTTAAAATATATAAATGATTCTAACACTAGTGGAAAAAAGGTTTTTTACATCGGTCCTTTTTGGATTTTTACACCGGTTTCACGACCGGTGTGGATGGAGCCGGTGAGAAAAATAGGGACTTTTTACACCGGTTTTGGGCCCGGTGAGAAAAATACATTTTACACCGGTCCTGTTTATAGTGACCGGTGAGAAAAATACATTTTACACCGGTCCTGTTTATAACGACCGGTGAGAAAAATACATTTTACACCGGTCTTGTTTTTCACGACCGGTGTAAAATCTATTTTTCTCACCGGTTTTGTTGTGGTGGCCCGGTGAAAAAAATAAGGATTTTTAACACCGGTTAGCTAGTACAACCGGTGTAAAAAACTATTTTTTTTTTATTTCTTTATACTACCAAATCGTGATGCTACAAAGAATGTCCTCATTATATCCAAAATAAAAAGCTTTAATCATATAACTTTTATTGAAAATTGTCAAATTACAAGATAATTTTAAAAAATTACAAAGTAAATACAGAATTTGGAAATACTTATGGTTGAGAAAGGAAATGAAAATACAATTAAAAATAAAAACCAAAGATTAATGCTTTGGTACAAGACGGAAATGTTGTCTCTCACTTCCTTATAGTATTCCCGAGGATCCCTGTAAATAAACAAATATTAGTTAGTAATGAAGTTCACATAGACAAAACCTTAAGTCAGGAAAATCCTTCAATCTAAAGTTTTCCATACCTGAAATCCAGTCTAGTTTGGTGTCCAAATATCCATTTGTCAAACAACTTTCATCTGCAATCATAATTTCAAAAAGCCAATAACTCCAAACTGCACATATGAATACAAATATAGATTTACAAATAGGCAATTTCAGCATTCCTAAATACACAAGACATGTCCATAAGATACATATAATTAACTGAACATATTCAGGATAATAATAACTTTTAGCTATAGTCTATTGTTTACTTATAATATATGCTGAATTTTTTTTATTGTTTTTCAATGTTTATGCTTGAATTAATCATGCTGCCACATACTGATACCCATGCCTAAATATATAGATACCTTTAAGTGGTATGAGACCTTTATCTACCAGGGTATGGAAGTGCAAAAAGGACAATAATGAACAGGCACCAGCCGAATGAAAGAGAACAAAAGGGAGTACAAGTTGTTCAGCAACTTGCATAGTAAAGAACATGGCAGAATCAGAAACCAAGCAAGTAACATAGAAGAATTCCAAGCCATGAACATTAGCTGACAATATTTCAGCAGCAATTATCTGAGTTCTCTGAACTTTACACAGGAAATTTCCACAGACCAATGCAGCAAATGATGAAATATAACTATCTTTCTCCAACACAGACTGTTTTATTAAAAAGAATGATCTTAATAGTGAATATAGACTGAAGAGCAATTGACACAAACTAAACACCAAAAATTTACTGGGAACAATAACAAGAATAAAAGCAATAGGAGATATTTCCATGGCGATGAATAAAAGAGGGAGAGAGAACCTTGCAGAAGACAAAGAAGGGAACGGCAGAGATGGAATAAGCCTCGAAAATCTGAGGTTCTTCTTCAGCTTCAACCTGCAACAGAATTAGAATAATTAATAAATAGAAATAAATAATTAAACGAAAGATAAATTGAATAGATAAACAAGATAAATTTAACGAAACAATTGAAAAAAAAGACAATTCATACAACCTTATTAGAAATATTACATCGCAATGACATACCAAGCTTTCGTTTGAGATGAACAGAAGAGATGAACCTTCGAGAGGGCTTCGAAGGTGTGAAGGGATTCGAAGGATTTGCAGAACAGACAAGCGCTTGGTCATCAATTTTTTCTAAACCTTCCTTTCCTAATTTTGTCAAAAAGGAATTGTCTTTCATCCTAAAATGAACAAGGTTTACAATTTAACTGAATAATAACTGTAAATGAATTAATTGCTGAAAACCAACAATGGAGATCCCACTTAGAAAATCCATTTAGGATTGATTACCGACACGGTTTCAAGATTTGCAACACACACATTATACAAAAAAAGGAGAAAAAGAGAGACCTTATATATAAACCGGATCAGCAAGCAGAATCAGCGTCTCCACCAGCACGAGGTTCACTAATTGAAGCACGATTCTCGTTTTCCTCAATTAACGCGTGGCGAGAAGCAATGTGGTTGAGAGTGGCCCTCAAGCCATAGAAATCATCCTCCGTCAACTCTGTTAGCCTGGCAATGAGCTCGGTCCTGATCTCCGTGACAACGCCGTCAACCCGAGCTTCCTCTACTAGACGGAACCTGCAAAGGGGGCAAGTGGCGTTGATTTCGAGCCAAGGAGTGATGCAATCGGCGTGGTACAAGTGTTTTGTAGGGGAGTTGTTTGGGTCCTTCCAGACGGAGTAGAGAACAACGCCGTTTGGGTCGAGGTTGGAGAGCAAAGAGAGGGTAACGGGAGTTGAGGGAACGTGTGGGGTTTCGGAGGGTTGGGGGGGAGAGGGGGAGAGCAAAGCGAGGGCGTCTTGGAAGAGGGGTGATTCGGCGTTGTTTTGAGAGGAGAAAGGGGAGTCCATGAGTTCGAGGAAGTGGGTGTGGCAATGGGGGCAGAGGAGAGGGGAAGAGGAAGAAGAAGAAGTAGTGAGGGCGACGCTCATGTCACATTCGAAGGTAAAGGGATTAGTGAGAGGGCTAGGGCTTCCAAGAGAGCTTCAGTGAAATATTTCTCACCGGTCCCAAATATAAGACCGGAATTAAAAATAATAAAAATAACTCTTTCTCACCGGTCCAAATATCCGACCGGTACTAACTTATCATTTCTCCCCGGCCCAAATTATAGACCGGTACAAACATTACTTTTTCTCACCGGTCCAAACAGTAGACCGGTGTAAAGTTAATTATTATTTACAAAAATGCCACCGCCTTATTTTTTACACCTGTCCAACTACAACCGGTGAGAAAAGTCTGGTGTAAAATGTCTTTTTTCCATTAGTGTAATTTTGATATATAATACCAAAAAATTAAACTAAATATATACTTATCTATAAATATAATTGACAAATTGTTACTATATATTGATTAACTTTATTTTTTAAAATAAAGTCAATTTTTATTTATACAAGTAATATTAACTCTATTTTAGTAACTATTTAAATTTTATTATAAAATATTTATCCTAATTTTTGTAAGTGAATTTTTATTTCAACATATTATGCTATTAAAATATAAATTTGTTAATTGTTATAGAGATTTTTTAACACATAAGAATTTGTAATTTGAATAATTAAAAAGATATACTTATTAATAACTTTTAAGTGTAAAATAATTCTAAGTGTATTTTACATTATATAACTCTTGAAGTATAATCTTATATTTTTAACACATGGATATAAGATATCGTTGGTTCTGCGGCAAGTGCACCACAACCAATTGTAGTATAAGAAATTTAATTCAAGTGTCGTCCTACTAGAGGTTGTTGTTAATAGAAACTTATAGTTGATAACTGAACAAGCCTATATACAATGAAATAAAGCGTTTTCATAATTAAAAGAAGTAAAAGTAATTGATGACAGAACTTAAATATAACAAGTTGAATATAATATTAAGGAAAATTAATAAAGAGAGCTGGGATTGAATTTCATCTATCTCCTCAGGCCGTATCCTGCATATATAAACAATACAACATTTAAAACTATTAAAGTCGATGCAACATTCATTATTCATTTATATTAATCCCTCGAATATAAAATCCATAAGAAATTTTCCTAAACGTTGATTCCTTAATCATTTAAAGAAAGTTCCCAGCATTAAGATCAGATGCTATACATATTCAATAAGTTGGAATCTATTCCTATCAACGCAGCGTATTTGAGTATTCCATTCAGATCGATTTTCTAGACTCATTTTCCAATAACTCAAGAGAAACAAAATCAGGAATCTATTGATCAGATAAAATCAAGCATTAAGAACATAATGAAATACCAAAGCTCAATAGAAATAAGGATGCCATGTATATTTATATATCACCAACGGTACGTCAAGTTTGATTCGACTACATTTAACCCTAGAAGATGTTTAGCTACTCATGGTAACCTACAATAAAATAGAAATAAGAAAAGGAAGAAAAAAGTTGTTTCCACAGTCTTCAGCTTTGAGTCCTGAAGGATGGGAGCTTATTTCTCTCTCTAAAAATGATCGTTCCCTTCAAAAATATGATTTTCTCACTTTTATACATGAGGTCTCGCTTGAGCGAGCCAAGCTCTCGTTCAAGCGAGAGAGAAAACTTCACCCTGAAGAAACCTGTTGGCTCTGACTCTGCCCTCGTGGTCTCGCTCAAGCGAGACTGCTTATAATTGGATCCTTCCTCTCTAAAACATTTTCGCTTGAGCGAGCTCGCTCAAGAGAGGGGTCTTCAGAATGAGCTTCTTCCCCTATTTCACTCTTGCTTAAGAGAGCAAAGGCCTCACTCAAGCGAGGGTCTTCAAAACATGAAATTTTCCATCCATCCAAGGTATTTCCTTTTAATCTTTTTAGCTTCTTCATGCCTTTCTTCATTTCCTCTTCCATTACATATAATTTACACAAAAAATAGGGGTCAATTGTTTTAAATTTGACAAGACCTCAGAATATTTATTCAAATACAAAATGTACCTAATTACAACATAATTAATATCCAAAAACGTAAACATGTTAAAATTATGCAGATTCAACATCAAATTTTCATCATAATGGATATTTATCAAATATATATTATGACATATGCAAGTAAATTTATGATAAAAGTTGCACAAAAAATCATTCATATTTTTCCATCAAGCATTGGATTTTTTAATATAATTACATTTAGGAAGTTGTTGAAAAACTTCATCGTACACTAAATTTTTGTGTAGTTTGCATATATGTTATCATCTTTTATAATGAGAATTTTCAACCCTTCTGGTAAGGTGACTCTTGACAATTCTATAATTGTCCATGACTACATATAGGTTTTAGCAAATATAACCCAACATAGTTCAATGATTTCATGTTGCTTTCTGTAATTATTTTTGCTTCTATTATCGAATCTCCTAAACATATGATAGGAAGTTTTATTCCATTGTATATTTCTAATGCGGGATTGATGTCCCTAAGTAGCATAATTGACATTTGTAACATCCTGATTTTTAATTATTGGGTTAATTTTTATTAATCAATAATTAAATTGGGAGTGTCAAATTAATTAATAGAAGGTACGTTAATTTTTGGAATCTATTTGGGTGGATTTCAGGTAACCTGAAGTTACCCAATTGGTTTTAGAAATTAACAAAATGCTTAAATTGACTAAATTGCCCCTAACTTCTAATTACAAATTTCACTCTCCCTCACTTTCTCTCTCATCGTGCATGCTTAAAGGTGAAACAAAGGTGATTGCTCTCTTTTCTTCCCGTGGGCTTCACTTCTACCACTCCTATCTTCTTCTCTTAAATTCCATCAAAGCAAGCTAAGTTCAAGTTTCCATTGTCTTCTTTTTTCTCTTGCACGGCAGCAAGGGCAAGCTAAGGGTTCGCCCATTTTCAATTGTCAAGGTATATGATACCATGGAACCCATTTTGATCTTAGCTTATTTCTTAAACCCTTGTTCTCAAATTCTTTCAGTTTTATGGGTTTGGGTCATTTTGGAACTTATCCCAACGTGTGGGCAGCTTTGTAGAATTAAGGTTTTTGGTTTCTCCCATTGTCGATGAGTATCGTAAATGAACCATTGCTTTATTGGTTTTGTATTGTGAAATTAAGCTTTTATTTTGTTGTTTCCATGGCTAGGAGATTGTTTCGGAACCATTGACCAGGTATGGATAGTTTTGGAGCTTTTAAGATTAGTGTGTCAGATTCGTTGGCATTATTCAGTAAGTCAAAACTTACCAAAATTATTATGGATTCATGATTTTAGCTCTGAAATATATATGGTAGGGTTTGAGTCATTAAATTTAAATGTTGTTAAGATTAGGAATTTATTGAGTTAAGAAAGTGGTAATTGAGAACTAATCGGAGTGTGCAGGAAGCGTACTTGAGCTTATGAATCATCGATTCCAGGTAGGGGGAACATTGTATTTTAAATATATAGATTATGAATGGATCGGGGTATATATATGCATGTTGTATTGATAATTAATTGATAATGGATAAAATCCTAGAAGGTGATGTTTGATTTTTATTCACTATATACCCCTTCTTGGTGTGTCATTGATTTGATTATTAATTATGAAATACGTTGGGTATCATTCATATATGTTTATGATAATTATGATTGATGAGTTCATGAGATTACAATTGATGTATATAATGGTTGATGTTGTTTATGGTTATGGCATGAGGTTGCCTTGATAAACATGTTATGATGATGATGATGATGATAATGATGATGATTGATTAATTATGTAACATTGAAAATGTGAATGATTAAGATAAAATGAGTTTATGGCATGTTATGCTTAATTGATATGTTGAAATGAGAGTCCTTGGTGATGGTAACCAAGTGGTGGCCCTTAGTGATGGTAATCAGGTGGTTCATGATGATTGTGATTGGTTGTGGCATAGCATTTGCATTAAAAGACATACATGAAACTAAAGGGGGCCTGTGATGCTGGCCCGGATGGAAGGGTGACCTTGGGATAGGCGGAGACATTGTGTGGTTTCCTCTGGATTCCACAGCCACCTTGGATTAGGTTCAAGGCCGACCCGCAACACTTATGTTGAGTTGTCACTATCACTAAGAGTGATTGGTGTTGCATTATAGGTGAACGGTTCAGTATCAGTATCGGTAAAAAAAATTGATTATATGTTAAGAAAATTTATATACTGCAGTGTAAATCTCATTAATAGAGTCAGAGCCGCATGCATATGCATTTGCATATAAATATTGAGATTGAGATGTTGTTGGGTGGCTTATGATTTGCATTATTGTGATTAGTACAACTTGTGATTGTGCAAGTATGTTAAATGGAAATATGAAATTTGATGAATTATGCATGGATATAATGATTGTAGAACTAGATAGATATTATTGTGCATAATAGTAAAATCTAATTCAACACATGTCATTTAACATATATATGTTCACCCCTAAGTGTTGTTGTTTTTTAGTGGATTTAGACCATGGCAAGGAATGATGATTAGCCATTATGGTCATAGGAACCACTAGTGGATATATGTATATATATGTAAAGATATTTATATAGTTTGATATTTTGTGCCCTGGTGACTCCTGATATGAACATATACACTTTGTATAGTGGACTAGGTAGCCGACAACCTCAATGAAGGTTTATAATTGATTTTGATATACACTTGTGTGTTTTGATGATGTTGATATGCATGATGATAGTTTAGACTTGGAGTAGACATGGATGGATCCATCGTGAATCAAATGATGTTGAATTATGCCCGAGAATTGTTATATACCATGGATTGCATTATGGACAGGTTTTGTTGCATAACATAAATGATATAATATTGTGATGGAGCTTATGAAGTTAAGCATATATAATGTCATTGAAAATATAGCTTGGATGTTATATTGTTTCATAGTGGATTCATGTGTAAATAGGAATTAAACAAGTCAAAATGAGATCTGGTAGGTTCTAGAACCTCTGAATAGGCTCAATAGTTCATATTTGATATTTAGAATATCTGTGGCATGGATTGGTCTCAATAAAATGAGAAATAAATGGCTAGGTTGCTTGGAACTAGCCTAAAATGGCCTAAATGTATTTTTGTGCATAACTTTCTTATTTTTAGGACTCTTGGAGCGTGGCTTGTTGCCATAGGTTATAAATGACGTGTTTTAGGTGGTGTCAAAGTTTGATGGTGTTTGGAGGTTATTTGGGGGAGTTAGGGTGTATAAAACTTAGCTCAAAGGCCAATTTTCTACATAATTCTGCATTCTGTTTACCTGGTAATCGATTACAAGGATTGGTGTAATTGACTACCAGAGAGTAGACCCTGTAAAATTATGCAGGAGCTCACAGTTAATCGATTACACCATGATGGTAATCAATTACCAAACACACCCTGACATGTGGATTTGTCTTTTAGTGTTGGTAATTGATTACAGGGTTGGTGTGATCGATTACACAATAGCTTATGACCTCTTAACTTGCTGAAACGCATTGGGACTCTACATAATTCCTTCCTAAACCTTCTAGGGTTAAAGTATCTAATGTTTGGGACTTCTGAACGGCCCAATGGGGTTCGTAATTAATCGAAAAAAGTTTCTTTGTGTTTTTACTTAATTGAATATTAGGTGCTCACAACATTCTTTCTTTAAGTTGCAAGAAATGGTTTGGAAATCTATTAAAATTTAAAGTATTCAAGATTTCCACTGGATACATAAGTTCTTGGTCAGTGATGTTGTCATTTGCTTTATCATTTTCATCTGAACTTTTGTATTCTCTTACTAGTCCTGCAATCATGTTAATAATATTATTATTAATATCACCAACTGTATCATTTAAAGGAGTAAGTGTTATCCTTCTTTAAGATATTGTTCATAATATGTTGTTGGAAAATTGGATATGTATTCTAAAAATTTTATGTCAAAGGATCACCTTTTGGTTTAAGTAATTGTTAACTTGGTATTCTTATCCATGTTGGAATCTCTTCTCTTTCTTTACTAATTGTTGGTATATTCCCATCACCAATTTGCAACAACCACTAGTTAAATTCAGATGCTAAGGTGTTTTCTTGACCCAAAGACAATGTATTGTTCACTTTCATACTTTTATACAACATAAAAATTATGCAGTGATCCTACATGCTTGGACTATGTCCTGTCTTTGACCTTTTGGTATGACATGTAATATTTGTCAAAAATTTTCTCCAAAAAAATTGTTTTTCCTCTAAATGGCTTCATTGCTTTCTCTTGGCATCTATAACCAATGATATTTTAAATGATCTATCAAGGGCTTCAAAATGCAATGATATTTTGGTCGCTAGATTTGCTACAATATATACAATTAGACTAAATAAACATATGATATTTTGTGTGAATTTTTTTGAATGCTAATTTAATTATAGTAAATAAGAAGAATGGTGCGATTAATTTTACATATATTTCTTAATTTATAAATATAGTAACTAAGAATATTTAATTTAGATTGAATTTTCAAATTTTAATACTTATAAATTTAATTTAGATTAAATTTGAAAATTTGTATTTATGTAATTAAAAGTTAGAATTTTTATTAAAAATAAAAATTTGTTTTTATTATATTAAAAGTTAGAAAATTTAATTTATAATAAATTTCAAAATATTTATTATATTAAAGTTAAAATTATTAATTATTAATTTTAATTTTTTATATGTTATATTGAAAATTCAAAAATTATAAATTTTGATTATAAACTTAAAATAATAAATAGCTATAAATTTAAATAGGTACAATATATATTTAAATTTTAATTTAAAACATAAATTTATATTGATTTAAATATGGTTTTAAATTATTATGTATTGTAAAATAAAAGTAAATAGTTATAGCAATTAATGTGTTACATGGTTAATTTTGTAACATTCCTGATTTTTAAGGCAAACCTTTGAGACCCATTTTATTGATTAAATTTATTAATCAATAAACTATTCAAACTTCTTTATGTTTTTTGAGGATTGTTTTTGGAACTGTCGTAAACCTCAACGTTTGTACCTTTTCATACCGATTGAACCCAAAATTTTTGTAATTCCTTCTAGAGAGACCCATGACCCATAATTATCATCCTATACCTTATTCCATCCAAGTTTTCCATGTAATATGATTACCCTCGTGTTACTCGAAAATGTGCCCTAACATGTCAACCCTCTTCGTGTTCATTTTTTTTCTCTCACCACTACATTTTCACGTCACCTCACCGTACAACCTATATATATATAGGCATATCACTCTCACCACATATCATCTCCACCGTGCACTATTCTATCCCTCAAATGTCTCTCTTTTCCTCATTAAATCACCATCGTGCCTCTCATCCCTCTCGCGTCTCTTTCTCCTCACCACCACCTTACAGTCTTCTCTACCACCTCTAAGCCATCATTTTTCCACTCATTTCCTCTCCATCATCGAGTGCATCTCCTCCTCTGTGATCCATCATCTTCACCATTAACCACCACCATCATCTCTTCTTTTAAGCCACCATCATCATGCCTCTTCTTCTCCCTCACTGAGCTCTCTTTCTTCCCTTTGGACCCCCTTACATGCAAGTCGATCGTCATCACAAAGCTCAACGGTTCATCAAGGGTTAACCGAATGGTCAATCGGAAGCCGAAAAGAAGGAGCTCAGCTACCGTTCGGTGCTTAATCAGCGTCGATAAGCTAAATATCCATCAATCTTCACATGCTTGGCCATTGTTTTCATTTTTATACATGCTGGAATTTTTCTTTTCTTGAGGGGATTCTAGTCGGTTTTTGGGAAATTGTCAACACAAAAGTTATTCCTCTTTCTTTTCTCTTTTTAACGAGCCAAAGAATGCCAAAGTCCAACGTCTAGAGCAAAAGTTATGCCCTAAAAATTAAACATTGTCCAGGATGGATTTTCACTTCAGCCAGAGGCCTTCTTTTCAAAACTGAGATTGTTTTGCTTAAAATTGGTTGTCGGTGTCTTCACGAAAGTTATAGTAAATTTTGTTATGAAAATATTGAGACCAAGATCACTAAAAATGAACAATCGTAGCTTAAGTTAGGGTAAAAATACAAAAGCATGTGCATGTTACCCTTTTCGATCACATGCATGTTTTTCTTTTACATCGCATGCAAAGTTTTTTACGCACCCCTTTCTTTTCCCTAGCTTGGCCGTATACGATTAAGAAGGTGTCAGTAGGATTTCAAAGCTCCAGGGTAGTTCCAATACCCTGTCGATTAATTTCGTAACCCTCAGTAAGTTCCAAGTCTTAATTTTAGTATTTCAGCGATTAAGGGTTACGTGGTTATTTTATTAAGTTTTCAAGATATTTTAAATGTAGGATATTGACATTTAGAACCGAGTTGAAAGTCGACATTTTATTTTAGGAAAGCCGAATAACGCCCTGAGGTACATGTAATGTTATTTTAATTAAAAATTTATTTTATAATTAAAAAGCTATTTTAAATATCAACACCTGATAAATATTAATTTTTATAAAAATTAAAATATAATTATACTTTAATTTAATTGGTTAAGTGTTATTGATTATATATATACATATATTCAATGTTTACTGTTGAAACTGGCCCATGAGGGTATTGAGATATGGTGATAATTGAATTGTTTTTGGTTACGCCATGTGGTGGCGCTATATGTATGCTGGAATTCGATGTGATGATATCTATTTTTATTTGTGATTCTTGAAACTGATTTATATATATACTAGATAGTGTGATTGTCATTAGTTGCTTGGCTGATCTGTGTTACTGGAACAACTTGTATGGTGTTATATTGATAGATTATGTTGTTTGTGGTATTAATGGCTCCAATCGATTGAGTTAACAAAATAGTAAAGTGATGATTGATGATTTTAAAGTTATATCAAGGTTATTGGAGCTAGGGTATGATGTCGGATGTTTATATATGCGTTATGATTCACATCCATGCATTTTGCATTATCATGACATGATATGCATTAGTAAAGCGTTATTATTCGCTCAACATTATGATTTGCTATTTGAGACTATCGATTATAACATTACGATTTGCTATGTGGTTACCTGGATATCCACCACTTAATAGCACTATGATTTACTATGTAGATTATCCATTGGCACTATGATTTGCCTTGTTGTGAAGTTGAATCCACATTGCATGCTTTTATGCATTTGAAAAGAATATGATTTTCAACTTCATGGCATTCAGATACTGCATTTGAAAGTATTAGAGAGTTAATTTATAGTTAGTTAATGGAAGTTTAAAGGTATCGTGGTGACGTTCAATATTCGAATGATGAATTGATGATCAATATATATTTGGTGTTGTATGGAATTGAATCGTTGTTTGATTTATGGTTCTGATTATCTCCATGCCATTATGTTATGATTTTGATATCTTGAAATATATAATCGGATGGGTAAATATTATTTATTTGTGAGATTACTATTTACTATTGTGATGCCAAATACTAAGTTTTGATATATATATATATATATATATATATATATATATCTAGTTGTGTATGTATATATATGTGTGTGTATATGCATGTATGATGATATCTGAAATATCTTCATCTAACTAATAGTAGATTAGTAGTTGACACCTCACTGAAGGTTTAGTTTAAGTCTTGTCATGGTATGAAGTTTAGAAATTAATTCTCCCTATGTCCAGAATTGTTTAAAACTAGGACAATTGTGTAATTTTGATATTATGGTTATGTTGTGTGAGTAATGCCCTGGAATGGGTATTTCCTGAGTCCTTACTAATATCGTCATATATAAGAAAAGAAGGATACCATGTTAAGGACCTATAGTTAGGGTCGACCCATTCGTGAGTTTGTCAAGACTTTAGGTTATGTATTCTGTTGTGTGTGTGTGTGTGTATTGTTAAGTTA